>CM077236.1:5551749-6249249 GCA_039654775.1 Spinibarbus caldwelli
TCATTAAAAGAGAGAGAGAGAAAATCTGAATTGTCTTATGAAGTCTTATTTTTGGATCTTATGAAAGCTTATTTCTGCCATGTAAAAAATATAATTGCAACTTTTTGTCTCACAAGTTGGACTTTTTTCTTGCAGTTTTGGGTTTATAGTTCACGATTCATATTCTTTTCCTGACAATTTTGAAAAGTTTGAATTGCAATCTTACAGTTCTTACTTTTTTTAGTTAAGTTTATATCTTGGAATTCTGATGTTATATCTCACAATTCTTACTAAAAAAGTTAGAATTGTGAGATATAAACATCAGAATTGTGAGATAAAAGTCTAAATGACCCTTTTTTTGGCAGTAGGCTTCCATTAGGATCGTCTGGTGTAAACAACAGACTTTCTGGTGACTTTTCCATTTAGTCCACTTAAATGTCCTGCATTTTTCCTTTTTCAATAGTCCATTACAATGTATGTAAAAATATGGAAGAAAAGATCTGTCACAACTTCCTTTTGATTGCCACGATAATGTATTTCACAAATGTTTTGTTTACATTACGCTTCTTCGTTTTGGTCTGTGGGAATTTGCTTCAAGGTCCAAAGCAGCTTCATTTTGCTGAACTGCCTTGCTGTCAGGTTGAAATTTAGCCTCAGGTATGGTCATCTGAACAGCTTTCTGATCCGAGGACTCATTTCCCCCTCTTTTTAACATCACCACCTCTCCATTAATGAGAGGTTTGCTGTTTGCTTGTTTAATAAGTCAGTAAAAGAGATCCTAGGAGGTCACCCCAGCATTAACCTCTCTTACAACCAATCAATGGCTAAAGTGATTCTCATTGGTTAATTATTTGCAATTCGGTGACAGAGACTGTGGCAAACTGGAGCGTTCCACTATAGGTGTCGATTGAAGGCAAGAGCGGGACGTGGCCGTCATTTAGGATACAATGGGAGGAAACATTTAACAAACACTGTGAATCAATACTGGTGCTCCTCTAACTGGAACATTACCATACAGCAGGATTAACACTCAGTTAATTGGCTAGAAAGGAGTGCTATGGAAAGTGTTATTCAGTGGATTATTGGACGAAGAGGATGGCCCTTTACAAGAGAGCACTACAAAACTCCAGGGTTCAAGGGTTAATGTGGTTATTGGGTTTGAAGAGGCCTGTGTTTATAATCACACCTGTGTATAACTGGAAGCACTAAAACGCACTTTTACCAGCATTGACATGTTCTGAAATCACTGACAGACAGGATGAATATCCTGAAATGACACTCTATATTTAGCGTATAAAACATTGACTGGCCCTCCATAACTAGGGCCGTGAGATATGAATCCAAAGGGAAATATATTCCTTAGTCAGTAGATTTAAGAGCTGTTTATGCTCTATTCTCCTCCCACAAGACTATTTAATCTCACTGTTTTACTCCCTTTGTACCCCCCTAAGGATGGATTCGTAGATTTAGTGACATCTCCTCGTTTTATCAAAGCGCTTATTCAACTTTTATGTACTGCTGTCAGGATGGGTACTCGGAGGGGATGGGGAAAATCTCTCAGCATGGGACTTATCAAAGCCAGGCATCAGCGCAGTTTGTGGTCTAAATCTGCAATGAGGTCATTGAGAATCTGTTTGACTTTTCAACCAGTCGAAAGAGACCTCAGTAGGAAACGTGAAAAAACCTCATACATTAACACGGAACAATTGTTTTGAAGTGAATGTCATAACCCTTCGTTACAGTTTGCTATCTAAGCTTTTTAATGGTGGCGGGGTGGGGTGCTGACTTGTTTTTGTGGCTAGCGTTGTGCTGAATTTGCTGTATTCATATTTTGTTTCTGCTCCATTAAATCTAATTTGATTGTGATTTTGGATCAGCTCAGTGTTTTACATTATAAAAACTAAACAGATTCTGCTAGCTAGCAGGATATTTGAAGATTTTGGAGAATGCACTGGGATTAATATAGTGCTAGCAAGCTAAGCACTTGACAATACTTTTCCTAACCATTCTCATAAGGAAACATATACTGTATCTATAAAAAATCACAAAATTTACATTAATGTTGTCAAATTTACACCAACATATGATTAGCAGTGTATCTTAGAAATGCACTACAGGGACAAAAATTGTTTGTATTATATCAAAATACATATTATATTTAAATGAAAATGTGAATGGATTAAAACAATGTTTTTATTTTTAAAGTACGTATTGAAGTAGCTTTAAGTATTTAAAAACATTGGAGAGGGCACTGAATATGGGTTATGTAAGAAATGTCAAACTATATAAAGATATTTTTTTTCATTTTAGAAGGTTAAATAAATATAACTGGTAAAATTTGGTTTTAGCAAAACCAAGGTCATAAGGTTCAAGCTGCAGAGAAGACACATGCTCTGCTTTTCACTGTAAGATGCAGAAACAATAGCCTACTTATTTTCTATTCAATCTGAAAAATCATTTAAAAATGTATTTGGTATTTGGCCATATAAATATTTTTTTAAATTCATTTAATTATTATAGCTATTATTAATTTATAGCAATGTGCCGTGGTATATTTTTGTCTTTGAGTTTGTGTAATGTTAAATTAAATTAAAAATTAAATATATATTTGTCATATGAGATTAGCCAGAGTAGGATTGGTTCCCCCTGCTGAGTCTTAATTTCTCGTTGGGTTTCTTCCTCTCATCTTTACCATTGTTAGGTGTTTTTCTTTCCTGCTGTGGCCATTGGTTGTCTGACTGGGGGTCTCTGGGGTTTTAGGCCCTGTTCTCTGTAAAGCTGCTTGGAGAGACATGTATTGTGAAAAGTGCAATAGAAGTAAAATTGAACTGAATTATTGCACAACTGTTTAGATGTGTTTCCCATAATACAATTGGCTCTGTATCTGTGAATACCCCCGATGTGATTTTTTTTGGGTTTTTCTGGCAGGTTGCACAAAGAAACCAATTTGGTCCAAGGAAGCCTTTCATTTAAGCAATAGCTGGATGTAAATGATCCTACACTGAGACCCGATTGGCTCTTTAAAGTGTTATCGTCTGCTACTTGTGATTCCCTTCAAGATTTTTACTGCAAACCAGGTTCATCCATAGACAGTGTTTTACAATGCCAATTATTTTTTTTAACAGTTTTATCTTTTTTTTTTCTTTTTTTTTTTCTTTTTTTTATAGAAAGCAAAGCTGTTTTGGTTTCTTAGTAAGTTCTTAGCCTTTCCAAACTCCATATTTCATTGTTATTTTTACAAATCCCAAACCACACGCAGCCTTGACTCAACACTGATCCCGTTTTGCACTTCAAGGGCTGACCCTGGAGCTCTGGCACACAATGAAAGCCTTCACAGGCACTGGACTGTGGTGGTAATTGCTTGTCATCAAGATGCACTAGCAAGACACTCTAAATTAATCTTGGATATGTGATGAGCAGCCATTTCGGCTAGAGAAATGATCATTTTTACATGAGTTCACCTCTTCTCCCTCTCTTAGATCCAAGTCTGAACCACAGCTAAATAATTGATGGTCAAGTTTCCACCCCTGTCAGTGCACAGGCTAAACATGAGCTGAGGCCTATGCTGACTCCGGCCCCCGCGTTTGCTCCTTGGCTCTCTGCATCTTTTATTGCATGCTGGAATCTCTCCATATTGGATGGAGGCACTGGGCCTTTTTTTGCACTGGGTCATTCTGAACAGCCGGGCTCTTTTAATCACTTTTGAGCTGAAACGAGCTCTCCAGCATCGCGGCCTGCAGTGTAATCGGCAGCGCACCAATTAAAGGTCCAAAGCACTCAGATTAATTTATTAAATCACAGTCCAAACATAGTACTTGAATCCCAGACAATACAGTGCTAAATGGCATGGATTTTTCTTGGCCGCCGCCTGATCCAAGCGTATTGATTGCAGAGTCAGCAAGGCCCCAGCACATGCTTATGGCTCTCTTCTTAGCCTTTTCTCTGTGTCTTTGATTCTCTCTCTTATTCTCAGTCCTTGAGGCCGTGACCAACAGCTACACAAATATGCATCTCTGACTTCATTTTGCATCAAATACTGGCTTCTAATCTCCTACAAACAACAAGACATGATAGCAAACAAGCCCTAACTGCATTTTTGGAAACCATAATGGTGATGATATTTCTACCACTGTTGATTTCCACAATATGTGAGGGCCAAAAGCAACTATTCTAGCTGAAATGTATATAAAATATATTTTTGGCAATATTTATAGGCTATACATTACAATATTTACATTTTAGGAAAATTATTAAAAAAAAAGAAAAAAAATCTAAAATATAGAATACGCTTCATGCACTACAGTTCAAAATTTTGCAGTCAATAATAAATATTTATCAAATTATAAAATATATATATATATTGTTTTTATTCAGCAAGGATGCATTAAATGGTTCAAAAGTGAGAGTAAAGATTTTTACATTGATACGAAAAAAAAAAAAAAAAACTAAACTAAACTAAAAAATCTGTTTAAAATTAAAATGCTGCTCTTTTTCCACTCCAAACTTTATATTCATTAAAGAATACAAAAAAAATAAATAAATAAAAATACATGCATCACGGTTTCCATAAAAATATCAAGCAGCCAAACCAAGTTTTTTTTTTTTTTTTTTTTTTTTTTTTTTTTAAGCAATAAATCTTTAGAATATTACTGTTAGTTTATATTTTTATTTAGAGTATAGTTTTGGCTGTTGAAAATTCAGTTTTGCCATTGCAGGAATGAATTGTATTTTAAAATATATTAAAATACAAAACCGTTATTTTAAATTGTAATAATATTTCACAATGTTACTTTTCTTACTATATTTTTGATTAAATAAATGCAGCCTTGATGAGAACAAGAGACCTCTTTCAGAAACTTAATTAAAAAAAAAAAAAACAAAGAAATCTTCCTCAAATTAAAAAAAGTAATAATAATAATAAATAAATAAATAACAGAGTAGGATGGACTACAAACCTCCTACAAACAAAAAGCAAATATCATCACTAACTGGGACAGCTGCAAACCATAAACAATTGGCAATGTTTTTGCAACTTATTGATCTGTGATATGTGTGGGTCAAAAGGTCACTCAATAACTAATGAATTCTTAAAATGTAGCGCTAGCACAGTCAGGCTAAAGCAAACATGATGGAGTTAGCCAACTATAGAGTTAGAAACTTTAGAGCCGTCATCCCCTCTCCACCCTGCTGCTCTGAATGGATAAATGTGACGGCCGGCGCTCAAGGGATTTCATTTCGCCTGCTGTTCCAGTGGGGCTTCACTTCCTCAATATTCTCACTTAAAGGTCCGTCCGTCAAACACCCTCCATGTCACACCCACGCCTCAAATGGAATCCGGTCTCAGGGCAATACAGCTTATTCTGGTGTCTCAGCGTTCACACACACACACACACACACACACAGAGGAACAAACTCACCAACTGAGGCAGATGACATCACAGGAGGCGTTTGTGTGTGAGTGAGGTGCAGCCCGGTGACCCGCATATGGCAGGCCTGTCTCCCACTCTCTCTGTTCGTGGGTGGCGCTCGCCATCTAATTTTGACCTCAGTAGCCTTGCCGCAGGAGGAGGCCGCTGATGGCCAGAACGCTGCTGCCCTCTGCCACACACTCACACACACATTATTTGGTCATGACCAGATTGTGGCTTCACTCGATCCGATTCGTTTTGTTGTCAGAAACCCAGGTCTGTGTGTCCTTCCACTCTTCCAATAAAATGACTGGTACTCGGCTGGAGAATCTGCAGAACTCGATTCAGAACCGGCTTACTTTTACACTGACTTGAGAGCTTAATGGTGACTCGGTTACTACATACCCTATCACAATCAAACATGCTGCTTGGGTTTGTGTACGTCTCTCGCAAGTTTTGAGGATTGTTTAAAGAATTGTTGAATAAAGTCGTTATTTTTTGTTTTCTTTGCACACAAAAAGTATTCTCATAGCTTCGTAAAATTATGGTTGGACCACTGATGTCACATGGACTGTTTTAATAATGTCTTTAACATTTTAGTTGCACTGCTGTCTATGTAGGGTCAGAGAGCTCTCGGATTTCATCAAAAACATCTTAATTTGTGCTCCAAAGATGAATGAAAGTCTTACGGGTTTGGAACGACATGAGGGTGAGTAATTAATGACAGAATTTTCATTTTGGGTGAACTATCCCTTTAACATCCAGTTAATTAATGGCAGCGGCTATTTGCACTAAGTGTAAGTAGTGATAGATGCTATTTACACTAAGTGCAAATAGCAATGGATTCTATTTACATTGTTAAAATAGCAAAATTTTCTGCTATATATACTACTTACTACTACTGCACCTCAGTATTGTAGTACATTATAAAACAGTATGCAATAAAAACGTATTGAGTTTAAATTATAATTTTTAATTCAAATTATTAAAAGGATGCCACCTTATTGGGACAATAAAGCCCTTCCTATACATACCATAACACTACCTGATACTTTATTTTCAACTTTTTGATTATTACCTTAATTTTTTATGGAAAGTAAATGCCTTTCCGATGCGATATGAGATTTGAAAAGGGAGAAAAAAAGTTCGGCAAAAGGTGGGTTCGAACTTGGGTCGTTCGCATCAAAAAGCACATGTCTTACCATCAACGCCACTTGAAACTGATGTGTAACAAGTGTCTTTTTTTCAGTATTGACTATCCAAATCAGACTGTGGTGGGCAGAGTTAGTGTAAGTAGCCTCTGCCAACAAAGCAGGCTATTTCCACTTAGTGTAAATAGACACTCCGTGTTTTTGTGATGGTACCTTGGTTGATTTAAGCCTGTCATAAATAAATAAATATAAGGTACTACTTTTGAATTTGAATTTGAACTTGCTTCCTGACTGTTAAAAATATGTACTATATAGTATGAATATGGGTAGTAGCTTATGAATGAAATTCGGACGCACTACATCCACCATGTTGATATGGTCATGTGACCTGCAGGGGTCAGTTGTGTCACTTCACTGCCATTCATAAATTCTCTCCCGTGGCCTCATGGGATAGTAAAGTGTCAATCGAATGTGCACTTCAGAATCTAAACAAAAGTAGTATGTCACCCAGGTACTTTTCATCTACTGTTTTCTGAATACTTGGTATTCGGACATACTACTCAGCTCACATACTGTTTTTTTTTTTGTTGTTTTTTTTGTATACTATATAGTGTTTTGGACACATTGACTGTCTTAATGAGTGACTCACAGAATTATTCATTTAAATGATTTGTTAAAAATGGTTGATTCATTCAGAAATGGAACTCGTGACTGTCTTTATGAATGGATCATTGAAACATTGACACAAATGTTTCATTCAAAAAACAGAATAATGCAGGAACTAAACATTGCAGTGTTGCTCTGAGACACAAATGTTCTGCCATGGATTTGTTTGGATCTATTTTTGTTGGTGAATCATGCTCGCGTTCATTCACGCTGAAAATGGCACTCTTGTTTGTGTGATAGTATCATATCTTACATAAAAAAAAAGAAAAGAATAAAAAAAAACAAGGATTTTTTGCTTTCATAACATAAATTATAGGGGCAATTTAACAGCTTTTGGACTCTCAAGACGTGTTTTTGCTAGTTTTTTTTTTTTTTTTTTTTGCAGAGTGAAATACTCTGTATTGTCAGCTTAGACATTGTTAAAACAACAATTACGATATTATTTTAGATGATAAATATCACACACCCCTAAATATACTGTGTATATTTATATATACTTGATTGCTATGCTTTTACTTATACACAACTGTTCAAGGTTTGAACGGTATTGTATAAGTTTGGCATTTTAATAAAATGTTATAGTGTTCTGGTTGTTTTGGCAGTCTGCTGTAGTTTAGGACTTTTATCCCACCCCATGACCACTGCTGGTTCAAAGCCAGCAGGTTTTAAGGGCCCTTTCTGTGGTGGAGAAACACAGAGCCTTTCCAGCTCCAGCACTGGCAGTGTATCAGTGGAAAAAGGGATATAAGACTCTGCTAAATGCAATTACTATCAGTGAGGAGAATTCTGTCCTCCGTTTGTCTCCCTCCCATCGATCATCCTCTGATCTCGGCTTGATTTACAAATATTTGTATGGGCGACGCTGTGAGAATTGAGGGCCGATGCTTCATGCTAATTAGCATGTATTGTTTGTTGATCAAAATATCAAGACAGACAAACATTGGTGTCTCGTAGCAAGAGGGGGATTTCTCACATTGATTGTCCTCTCTAAAGATGCAGAAAATGGTTTCAACGGCACAGCTCTGCCATCTGCTTGAGCTCCATTAAAACTGCCGCACTCCTAGAGCTCCCCGTCTGTCTCCCCTGGCTAATAACCTCTCCCTTTAAGGTGAAATAATGAGATTCCACTTTGGCTTCATTTGGACACCACAGCCCATCCAACAGACGGAGAGAAGATATCAAAGTCCATGGCAGGAAGCTGAGAGGGGATGAGAGGGTAAATATGTATTTTGTTCAGGAAGTGTTGTGTGTTGAGCTTGCAGAAGAGTGCAGAGAACAGTGTCCAGGGCAATAAGCCGGACTTGAACGCAGTCAGGCATCAAGCGTGAAAGGAATAATTGCCTTTTTATAGATTCCGCTGCTGTAGCCTGTGCCGCCTCTCAAACAAGCAAATATGTGCCTTGCATGCTTGTACCTCTCGCTTTCTGCTTTAGGAAGGGGAGGGTTGGCTGTGCGTGTTCGAAATATTTACTGTGTGCTGTGTGTGTGTGTGTGTGTTCGTGCGTGTGCATACGCATGAATGTATTAAGCAGGTGTTAATGGGATAATGGGACTGAGTGGTTAGCTGTCGTATCTGGTAATCTGTAAATGCTCGATTTTTGTTTTGAAAATTTTGTTAAAAAGGAACACTCAACCTTCAGTCACTATTTAATCGTCTTTATGTTGTTTCGAACCTGTATGCTGTTATTATTTTCTGTATAACACAAAAGATCTTCATGCACCTTTTTTCTTTACAGCGGCACACAAAAGTTACTTGTGCATGATATTTTAAGTCTTTTGAAATCATACGATTTGAAGTCAACCTAATAGATTATTTCTTAAAAAAACCTTCCTCCCCCAACTCTCAGGGGATGATTTTTAATTAAAACTAACACATTCTATCTTTTTGAATCATTTTTATTACATGAATTTTATTAAATAAAAATCACATCATCATTCTTTTTTTTTTTTGCTACTTTTATTATGCATTTATACATACACTAAAATGTGAAGTCTGTAAGATTTATTTATTTGTTTATTTTATTATTTTTTAATTAATACTTTTAATTAGCAAGGACATATTAAACTGATCAAAAGTAACAGTAAAAACTTTTAAAAAATAAATAAATATCAGTAAAATATTAAGCTCCTAAAGTGTTAAAATGTTTCTTGAGCAGCAAATAAACATATTAGAATGATTTCTGAAGGATGATGTGACACCGAAGACTGTATTGGCTAGCAATGGCTGTAATGAAAATGTCTACTGAAAATTCAGTGCTGCTATAATATCAGTAAATTACATTTTAAAACATATTAAAATAGAAAACAGTTGTTTTACATTCTAAAAATATTTCACAATATAACTGTTTTTACCATATTTTTCAGATCAAACAGATACAGCATTTGTGAGCAAAAGAGAATTTCAAAATCTTACTGACCTTAAACTTAAACATGGAAATACATTATGCTAATGTGAATTATGTTGAAAATGATCTTAACAAAATGTGTTTAAGCATTACTCTACAAGTAGTATAAAAGAGATAGTGTCAGTGAGGAGTATGTTTGAGATGAATATGAGAATATGTGATGTGTGAAGAAATGAAACAAAGTAAATATCTTTAAAAATGTATTTAGGATACATTAAATTCAGGCAAACACAGACCTACAAAATAAATAGGATTTTAAAAACTTTTTCTCCTGTTTTTTCCAAAAAAAAAAAAAAAAAAAAAGGCTTAAACTGACATGAGGTTGAGTAAATAACAGAATTGTAATTTTTCAGGTGAACTATTCCTTCTAAACCTTAGGAAATGTTGTTCGGTATCGAGACACCTTGTCACTCTATCAGCAGTGCATCGCCAAACCAGGCCCTGGGCTAAAGTGACCAAATAAAGAGGAAAACCCTTAGGCTGAGAGCTTGGAGAAACCGCCAGAAAGTGTCATTCCTCAAGGACCTGCCAAAAAACTTTTGGAGGGTAACACCTTCGGGCAGATAAATCTGCTATAAAGGTCACCCTATATACCATGATCAAACTGACCAGTATTTATTTTACTCAGTATGTGACTATGTATTCATGTAATTCTTAATATGTACTTTTTTTTTCTTAATGCCCTTGTCCCAAAATCTAGACGTAATGTGGATGTGGAGCTGGTGTCAGTAAGATTTTAAAATTTTTTGAAAAAAGTATTTTTATGTTCACCAAGGCTGCATGTATTTGATCAAGAATGCAGTTAAAATTGTAATACTGTAAAATATTATTACAATTTTAAATAATTGTTTTCTATATTTTAAAATGTAATTTATTTCTGTAATGAAAACCGCTTTTTCATCTACTTTTTGCCTATTATTTCCTGTCCTATCTTCTACAAAAAAGCCACATATTTTCAAAGGTTCGCAAGCTAAGCTAAAAAAAAACAAAAAAAACTCGATGGAACAAATTGCTGTATCAAAGCTGCCATTATTTTGTAGATCAGTCATCACATCATGACACTGATTATGTCGTATAGCAAGGAGCCAGCTTCAGTAAATGTAGACCTTCTTCTGATATTGCTCCAAATTTTTATCCGTTTAAATGTATTTTTGGCTTATTCAGCCCAATAGTCTTTGACAGCCTTTCTGCTCCCAGAGACCAAAACAGAGTAAATGAGGGTTTGTTGATTAAAGTGTCTCTTTGTATCTCTCTTTTTACATTCCATCGTTTCTTTTGGATCAGTAGGCCAAGAACTGCTCAAGAGAGCCCATTGATTTTGTTGATTTTTTTTTTTGCAGGACCCTTCCAAACCTTTCGTTTTAGGGCGCCTACATAACGGAGAAAGCTCTGAAGCTCTGTGTGACGGATAGTAAAAATGCACACAAAAATTGTGTGCGTTTGAAATCAAGTGGGAATAGAGTAAACTGGCAATTTCAGTCAATTCTACTAGACCCTTTTTTCTAAATTTTCATTGGTTGTTTTCACTTTTATGTTTGAATGGTGCAGTATTTTCTCTGCTGATTGTCTCCATTGAAATGCATATGAAGAGATAACATGATGAATTGATACAAAATAAGTTGTTTTTAAAGGGCTGTTCATACAAAGTCATATACTGTAAGTTGCAGCAGTTGGATTTTCTTCCGTCGTCAGCTTTTTGTTAGCAGTCTCTGTCACTCATGATGCATCAAATTGCTCACTCTCAATGAAAATGAATGACTTCTTGAATGAAAATGAATGACTTCAGCAAATTTCTGTTAACACACCTCAATTATGAAGGGGGGGGGGGGGGGGGGGGGGGGGGTAATTTCATTCAGCAAGTATGCATTCCATTGAGCAAAAGTGACAGTAAAGACATTTATAATGCTATAAAAGATTTACATTTTTTGAAGAAACTATTTTACAAAAAAATAAATGAATGAATGAATGAATGAATGAATCCATTCAAATTTCGGTTTCTATAGAAAATGTAACTTTCTTTGCTGAAAGGCACATAAATGGCTTATGACTCAGTCTTGAATATTAATTGACTAATTTGATTATTAATACATATTATATGGTAGAAATGTTTGAGCTCAAATTGAGGCATTTCACTTGGTGCACACTTTGTTATTGAGATCACTTCTGAAATTTAGAGACAAATGTGAGAGCTCGCGAGTCTTTAGTGTAGGAGAAAAATCTGAGCACAGTGTGTGATGTTGTTGAGATCTCTTCTTAACCTTTAAAGGAGACCATTGTGAGAGTGTTAGAGTTTTTGTCTCAGGAGACAAGTTTGAGAAGCAGGAGACCCAAGCAAAAGTTTCCATTCAGTTTTAAAGTAACCTCATTTCTGTCTAGGAGAAATATTTGAAATGTTAAAGAGATCCCTTTTTTATTTTATTTTATTTTCTGATTAGCTTCAGTGTCATTTATCCACAAGACAATACATGCATTTTCATATCTGAAGTTGTTTTATGTAGACATTTTTATTGCACAATGACTTAGAGGAAACCATAACCTATATTTACATACATGCAAAAATGGGCTGTACAAGACAAAATGTTAATGCTAAACAAAGCAAAAAAAAAAAAAAAAAAACCACTGGTAAACTAGTGTTACATTTGTTTAAAAAGGGTATTGCTCTTATACTAAACATCTTGCGCTTGTAAGTCCTTTCTAGTGTGTTTGGAAAATGTGGTGTATATATAATGCTGCATTGAAGATAAATTTAAACATTCAAACTAGTAACCCTTGAAATTCTGAAATGTTTAATGCTATTTAAATGATAGTTTTAGTATTTACAATATTAGTAAAAGTTTAACGTTTCTCCTAAAATAAAACTGAAGACATCTTAAGACAAAGCTGATATCTCAATGAGACATATAAGAGAATCGCCCCTTAGTATCCTGAGCGTAGAGTAACCTCTGTCAGCCTTAGTGGGTCACCCATAGCCTTGTGGGTAGCACATTGATGTGAAGGCACAACTGCACCTCAGACAGCATGGGTTTGAATCCCAGCTAAAGGTACTTTCCTGCTCCTGTTCAATTCTCACCTGTCTAATCGTTTCCTGTCTCTAATCCTATACTGTACTGACTATTAAAGGTGAAAAACCCCTTTGTAATAAAAAAGAAAAAAAGCAACCTCTGAGCAGTCAAACATTTTTATAATGGAGTCTTGCAAGAGATTACAGCAAGACAATAAAGAGATCTCCCATGTTTCTCACACGTTTCTCTCACATTGTCATTTTGAATTCTTTTCTTTCAGAACTTTCTCATGTTTCAGTTGTGTCTACTTTTATTTCTCCTAAGGATTTTTAGGAGAAACATCTGAGACACTGCTGAGACTAAAATGAGAAATACATGAGCATCACAACTAAGTCTCCTGAGGTTAGAAAGAGCAACCACTGAGCAATAAAATATTCCTATAACAGAGTCTTGATAGAGATTGCAGCAAGACAATAAATAGATATTCTGTTTCTTCCACCACATTCTCAGTTTCAAATTTTTTTTTTTTCTCGAATATTTCTCATGTCTCATTTGTGTCTACTTCTATTTCTCCTAAGGAATTTTAGGAGAGACACCTGAAATGCTGTTGATACTAATGAGAGATATATAAGAATCTCATCTAAGTCTCCTGGAGTTTAGGAAAAGCAACCACTGAGCAATAAATTCTTCCTATGGGTGAGAGTGTGTGTTTGCGTGGTGTTAATTCCTGTCCTGTCTTTAATAAACTGCAGACGTGGTCCACCGAAGCCAGTTGTGTCATGTGGTGAGAGACGAAGTCTGCTGTATTTATTTCTTTTTCATTCTGTGGTGGAAACAAGCTTCCATAGACATGACTGTAAATAAATGATGACAGACTTTTCGGTTTTACTTTATTTTGATGGTCCCTTTAACACATTCTGTTGACTATAATAAGTAACATTGCACCTACATATCTACTAACTCTCATTAGAGTGTTAGTACAGTATTAGTAGACTCATAGGGTTAGAATAAGTTGACATGTACTTGCAAATTACTTACTTATAGTCAATAGAATGGCTGTTACGAGTCTTGGGACATTATCACAATAAAGAGTTAGCAGATATTATTCAGACAGTCTACTAATACTCTAACGAGAGTTAGTTGACATGTAGGTGCAAAGTTACTTATTGTCAACAGAATGCTCAAAAGGGACCATCAAAATAAAGTATTACCGAATTTTCTATTTTTGGTGAATAATCCCTTTAAAACTCTAAAAGTGTAATTGTACAGTCCTGCACACAAGTTTACACACCCTTTGCAGAATATGCAGGCGCGGATCTAGAAAATAATTTTTAGGGTGGCAAAGGGGTGGCACGGGGTCTACGAGGGGTGGCAACACCAAAACAAGCCCCCATGCATAGTTTTTGGGGATTTATTGTCTGACATGCACAGTTGTGTTCACAAATATTGCCTTACCATTAAGTAATCATCTATACTGTTATAATAAATAAATAAATAATTAAATAACATTTCAATATCCATCATGGCACCAAGTCAATACTATATAAAAAAACTTCAACAGGTTATAAATGTTTCTGAGCTTGTATCATTAAAGAAGACATGCGGTTCTATTAATATTACATAGGCTACTTAGATGGTATAAATCACGTTTTAGTGCAAGTTTAAGAGTAACACTTTTGAATTTACATTAGAAAGAAATACAATAATATCAAAGTATTGAAACTGGATCAGTTTTGAAAATAATGTTTGATTTTCTGTTATTACCAGAGGTGGGAATGTCTGTAATCACCCAGAACACACTATCAATAGTCTAGCAACACCCCAGCAACTGCATAGCAAGAGCCTAGCAACCACCCAGAATATCCTAGCAACCAATTAGCAACACTTTAGCAAACATCTAGAACATCTAACTGACCAAACTATTTATGTTTCTTAAACAAGACTGTAACGCTTTAGAATACTGTTCCATCATTAATGAATAACTACACAAGAACACATGAGTAACGCAATATTAGCACTCAACTAGTAACTAACAAGAAACTCTGATTAATGAATTAGTAAGTGATAGTGCTTAGTCGAATGTGGTAGTTCACTATTAGCTAATCAGTAACTATTATTTTTTCATACCTCCCTAAGAACTAATAAGAACTACTGTATACAGGTTTGTAATTAATATGAATAATACATAATGTACAATTACTTCTAAAGTAAAGGTCATGGTAACCCACTATTAATGACTCAAGTATTATGAAATTCCCCAGAAGGAATTACTAATTATGTGGATCAGTATTCTAAAGTGAAGATCGTGATAACTCCCTAGTAATTACTGAAGTCATTGTAAACTTTTGAGGTTTTTGTAAGGTTTTGGTTGGTAATCCATTTTGCTAGATTTGGTAACACTTAAATCATTACTTGTGGGTTACCGTGATCTTCACTTTAGAATACTGATCCAAATAATTAGTAATTTCTTCAGAAGGATGTAGTAACACATGAGTCATTACTATCCAAAACCTTACATATACCTCAAAAGCTTACAAGGACGTCAGTCAATATTAGGAAGTTATGATGCTTTTCACTTTAGAATACTGATCCAAGTAATTAGTAGTTCCTTTAGAAGGATTTGGTAATTCTTGAGTCATTACTAGTGGGTTACCATGATCTTCATTTTAGAATTAATTGTACATTATGCGTAATTCACATTAATAAAGAACCTGTATACAGTAGTTCTTAGTAGTTCTCCATGATATATATATATTGATTAGCTAATAGTGAACTACCAGTTTCAACTGAGCGCTATTACATACTAAATCATTAATCAGAGTTTCTTGTTAGGTAATAGTAGTTACTACAGTGTAAATAGTGCATTAGTCACTTGTTCCTGTAGTTATTTATTAATGAAGGAACAGTATTCTAAAGTGCTACCAACAAGACTTTAAGACAAGCAGCATAAATTTGTCTTTCAAACTTTTCAATCTAGATATTACAGGTATTCTTAAATGCTTCCACACAATTCAAATACACAGATGACTTTCCTGCCCAGTGAAAACTCATGAGATCAATAACACTTCACAAAAAACTCTTATTAGGATTCAGGAATTATTTTTGCAGCTCAGTGTCTATTACAGAATACAACATAAATTAAATTACAGATAATAATAATAATTCCGCAATGAACTTTTGGGAACAGATAATTTTTCATTTTACTACTGTAAAGTAATCTTGCAGTAGATGAAAAACACTAGAAAAGTTCAAATACCAAAGAATTGTATATGAACTTGTATGCACCACAATATAGTACAGTAAAAAAAATTAAAATAAAAAACCTAAATTCAGCATCCTCTGCACATTTGGTCAAATTTCATTACGGTATACAGTACTATAGCAGTTTCCTGGTCTCCTGACACAAGACTAGCTATATCTCTAGGCAGTCATTTCTCTGTTGTGCAAACTTGCAGTACACATAAAAAATTGTTACAAACAAAATTTGACAGTCTCACGTTTGAAGGTGTAGAACGTGCTACAGTTTACTGTACATATAGAATAGTGAAATTTCCATCATCTAATGTACTGGTACTGTACTGTAATTATACTGAATGTGTAAGTATAAAACCCATGTATATTATTTGTTCAGCTCTCTCCTCTCTCCGTTGTTAGGATACAGAGATTCTGATTGGTGTAATCAGTTTTGCTATCTAATGTTTAACTTACTTATTGTTAAACTTTTTGAGAAATGTGTCTTTGTTTTGAGAACTGAATTAATGGTTTGGGAAAATGGGCCAACTAAAATCAGTTATATTATGTTAACAATCGAGAAAACTGCAATACAAGACTCTTACCTAACTCTGCTATTAGTTTTCGTGGTCGGCATCTTCTTATTGGTTTCATGTTATTACTTCGTCCGATATGGCAGAAAGGCCTCTATATCCATGATGAAAGTGGAGCGAGCGGTCGGAGAATCGGATCACCAAACAATTACGGGATGAATCTCAGACATATCCGGACGGGATTAGATTTCTCAGAGGACTTCTGAATAAACCGAGAAGCAGTATCTGATTTACGAACAAATGTAAAAACAATTCATTAGTGAACAGGCTGCGCTTTGTGGTTTTAACTCAAAAAGAACCGGTTCATAAGTGTCATTTGTTAATGAAGCCGACTACACTGGGCGCGCCGCGTGCACGTGCAACCATCATGCACAGTTTAGTGAAAGACTTGTTTTTTTCCCCATTATTTTCCATTACGCTGTCATCGCCGCAGCTGAAAAGTAGCACATGAAACACTGCTTACATTTATATTTTATTCTGTGATAATTCTGGGGTGGCAGGTGGGGTGGCACAGCTTTTTCTTAGGGTGGCAGTTGCCACCCCGGTAGATCCGCCCCTGAGAATATGCATCATGGGGATCATGAAAATTGCACGTTTTTTTATTTTTTATTTTATTTAGTACTGTCCTGAACAAGGGACTTAACTATCACAAAACATAAAACAGTTGTGGATCATCCAGGTAACAACACACGGTATTAAGATTTAAGGGCATGTAAACTTTTGAACTGTATAAACACAAATTCAAGCGCAAAGAATCATACATCTTTGGGTTAAAGCCGAGGGCCAGTATAAATATCACATACATTTCAACATAATATTGTAGAATATTGGATGAATTTGCTAACCAGCCCTTCAGGTCAGAGTTCATTTGCGTGCATAGACAGCTAAAAATGATTCCAGTGGGTTCTCCCATAGCAACGGAGAAGACATTGCATATTTTGTCTGCATTACTATAGAAGTAATGATGATGCCCTCTGAAAAAGAAGTGAGGTCAATCTTTGTTGAAAAATGAAAATCATATCAAGAGCTTCATATGGATACATCATCAGGATGAATGAGAGTACGCCCTCAGGCATATGTGAGTCTAGAGCATTCTGGATCCAGCATAAAGAACAGCCTTTTCATGTATAAAGTCACAAGAAACGCATGAAGTATTTACCATTCTTACCCAGGAGGAAAAAATAAATAAAATAAATAAAAAAGGCTATACAGTTCTAACACACATTGATACAGAATGTTGTGGGCAAGAGGGGCATGTTGTCACACTATGTAGGTTAAGTTGACAATTAAAAAAGCATATTTTAGATTATTTAGTGGCTTTTCAAAAAAATGTAAACTGCTAAACAATTATGAAGTACAATACAATTATGTAAAAGGTGATACAGAAAAATCAATCTGTGTTTCCACCAGTAGAAAGTATAACAATGAAATAAATGACAACATTTAAAACACATGTGACAACTTGCCCCATTATACAGTAAATGTGTTCTGACATTACAAAAAAATCCTTGTCCTGAAAACACAGTAGTTAAAATATATCTCCATTATATAGTAGACTCTTGTCTGAATATGTGTCAAGGTTATTGTTTATTTGCCTGCCAAATGGCTTTTATAAAATATCATAAATTTGGAATTTTAGAATAAAAAAAATAATAATTTCAGACAGTTTTGAATTTGATGTTTGAAAACATACAAAACATACAAAACCACCGTCTGTGTATAAAATTGCATACTCTCTGTAGGTGAGTAGGTACTTGTTTTAAATAAGCAATTACTTTGAGATTGTTAAAAAAATTGTTACTTCTATGTAGTAAGAATGTAATCCGGATACTACAGTACATTCACATTTTTGTCATTGTCATGTGAGCTACCAGAGTCATTTATGTCGCTTCTTTGCCATTCACAAATCCTTTCCCGTGACCTCATGGGATAGTAGAAGTGTCCTTTGGATGAGCACTTAAAAAAATATTAGTTCATCCAGGTACTTTTATCTACTGTTTTATGAATTCTGTAAATTCGGACATACTGCTCTGTCGACATAGTATAGTATAGTAGGGAAGTGTGCGATTTCAGATATACAGCCATTGTGTAAATTGACTTTTTACAGAAAATCTTCTATATAACCTTTCTATATAACCGATATAACCCTTGTGACAACTTCCCTGCATGACAAGCCCTGTCCTGGCATCTGACCTACTTACTGAAGGTGTACTATTAATCAGAAAATTTCCCAATTTTTTGTTAATTATTAAAAGCGTTTCAATCTTTATTTACCATCAGTTAATCTAAAAATGAATGCAACAACTATTTACTGATCTGCAGCAGTAAGTCCCCACTGTTTGTTCTCTGTTATGTAGAGAAGGACACAGACTAAAGTGATGCTAAAGAAAGGGTCCTTAGTGACACAAATGTGCTGTGGACAGCAAAATACTCTGTCGCTTAGGGGCATCAAGAAAAAAAATAATAAAAGTGTTTTTTTTTTTTTTTGTTTTGAAAAAGCAGAAGTGATTTTGAGACAGGGTGATGTACCATGGCCTCAGGTGTTCAGAGAGAATAACTGAATGTGTGTCAGAGGAAAAAACTGGGGGAAGGAAAGCCAGTTTAGGAACTAAACATGGAGAAAAAATAAATAAATAAATACTTCACAGGGGTGCTGGTGTCACAGGAGCTCATTTCTGCAAAATGCAATTGATGCTGTTGAAATGAATGCACATAAAAAACACAATGCAAATATATCTGTAAATCCAAAGAAAGCAATAAAAGAAGGAATCATAAATTACAGATGAGAGCCCCCCCCCCAAAATGCATTGTCATTGTACATGACTTGAAAAACAATATTTAAAGCGGCAGTCAATATTTACTGATCCTCATGTCCTTATGTTTTTTGTGGAACACAAAAGGAGAACTTCATCTTCACACAAGTTTATTTCCATACAACTGCAGTTCATAAAAAGCCAAATGTAGTATATTACTATGAGGCTGTTATTTGCTGAAAACTTTCATTTTGCTACAACTCCAATCTCATCAAATCTCATTCTTTATTATGCATAGTCAAACTGGTGCATTGCTACAAGACACACAAAAACTCATAAGGAGTTTTCAGCTTTGGTGGAGAGGGAGATTATTAGTAAATGGTGAAGAATGGTGGTTTTACTGCAGGTATGAAAAGCAAACGCCTGGTCTGACACCCCACACCCGCTCTGACCGTCTCACAACACAGCCATCAACACTACCCCCCTCCCTCCCCCCTACTGTTTCTCAGCCTGTACTCAAGATCTGTGAAGATGATGTAAGCAAAGTCTTCAGGAGACAGAAGATAAGGAAAGCCAAAGGCCCAGACGGTGTCTCTCCAGCCTGCCTCAAAGCCTGTGCTGTCCAGCAATCATCCATCTTCACATTGATCTTCAACAGATCACTGGAGCTGTGTGAAGTCCCCTCCTGCTTCAAACGCTCCGCCATAATCCCTGTACTCAAGAAACCAAAAATCACAGGACTTAATGACTACAGACCTGTTGCTTTAACGTCTGTGGTCATTTCTGTGCTCCTCTATAACTGTCTGGTTTGGGTCAGCCAGCAAATCAGATATAAGAAGACTGCAGCGGACTGTTAAGACAGCAGAAAGTATTATTGGTGTGCACCTGCCCAGCCTTCAGGACTTGTACTACTCCAGAGTGAAGAAAGGGGCAGGTAACATTATCACAGACCCCTCTCACCCCGGACACAACCTGTTTGCACTTCTCCCTTCAGGCAGACGCTACAGATCTCTGTGCACTAGAACATCTAGGCATAAAAACTGTTTTTTTCCCCATGCCATCTCCAGCCTACACAGCTAACACAGGAATTATTACCTGTGTTCTGTAATTCATGCCTGTAATTCATTCTCCATCTCTAATTATTGCCTCTCTCTCAAGTACTATGTAAATACATATGCATATTTTCTATACAGTTGTATATACAGAGTAAATAATGCACAAATCTGTACATAAATCTTCTGTTCCAGATTCATACACATTATTATTATTGTTAAGTCTTATTTAAATGTTTCTGTTCTCATGTCAGATATGTATGTATGTATGTATGTATGCTTGTATCTACCAAGAGCTTCTTAAAAACCAAATAAAGCTGATTCTGATTCTGAAATAATGAATTAAATTAAGATTTGAATATGAATATAGAGAACATGTTATATGGGCTACTTTTATTTCTATTGTTTTTGCCCTTTTGAATTTTGACACATATGAATGCTTAACCTGATATATAAATTGATCAAAAGTGAGAGTAAAGACATTCATAATATTACAAAATATTTCTATTTCTATTTAAACATCGTTCTTCTGAACCTACTATTCATCAAAGAATCTTAAAAAAGGTTACACTTTATTTTAAGGTGTCCTTGTTACAGTGTAATTATACATTTAAGTACTGCGTAATGTTAATTAACTATATGTGCTTACTATATGGGTAGGGTTACTTACCCATATAAGTAAGCAGGGTTGCCTTAGGATTACTTGTAATTATGCATAATTAATTGTTATTATAATAGTAAGTACATGTATTATGTGTAACAAGGACAAAAAAATAAATAAAAATAAATATAAATAAAGCAGCACAACTGTTTTCCACATTAATCATAATGAAAATATAATATTTATATAATACAGTTACTTTAAATTGTAATAATATTTCACAATATTACTTTTTTACTGTAATTTTAATCACATAAATGCAGCAGAAAATATAAATCAAGCATATGAATAAATGTGAGCAAATAAATTATAGAATATTTTGTGTGTGTGTGAACTGTTTGTTTAAATATGATTCACAATGGTTTTGTTGTGTAACTAATGATATTTCAAGGCATAAACTTAATTAACTGCTGAATTGTCATTTTAATTATTCTAACACGTCTTTTTGAAGCCTAACTTAGCTGCAAACAAGAGAAAAACAGGGGAAAAACATTATGAATTCTTTTACAACCTGACTACATGTAAAAGAATTCAGAATAGAAGAGCTGAAAACAGAAGATAGTATTTACAGAATTCAAGTCGTGCGTGTGACAAAAATATTCTGTTTCCTCCAAATGTGTCTATAATTTTTATACAGATTATTTCCATGATCCATTTCACCTTTGTGCTGTTGTGTAACTTTGTTTAGAAGCTGGAGAACGAAATCCACAGATCCACGAATCCATATTCCCACAGAGTTTCAGCGAGGGATCAGACATTATCTCTGGAGCCAGAGCTCAGTTGCCTATCTCAATATTTAATATCGCAATATCAAACATGAGGTTTAATAACTTTGTAAAGATTTCTTCCCATACACTTTTTTTTTTTTTTTTTACAGTGGGGCATATTTTATCTCCATCTCTTTTTGAATTAATTATTAACATCTCTGGAGTTCCCCTTCCAAAAGTGCTTAAATCTTAATTTAATTTATATGCTGTCTTTCTCTAGGTTTGTTTCAAACATATAAAGGATGAAATAAGTCTCACTTGTCACATAATTTAAGATGAGTGTGCTTGCAGAGTCGTTTAGATTTGCTTCATTACTGCTCTTAAGAGCGACTGCCAAGCCACACTGACAACAGTGTAAAATCTATTACAGCGTGTGAAAGCGATGAATCTGCCCCTATCGTTTTGCATTCTTTATGCGTGTGTATCGGCACCATCATGGGGGATTCTCATGATTGCACACCATGCAGAGTGCAGCCGAGCACCCACATACACACATACTGTTAATCATATGGAAAGATGGAAAGGCTGTACCTCATTAGCCTACACACTGTGTTAATCTAGAGCATAAAGAATAGCTTTAAACCTCTTCACAGTTTCCTGAATCATACATCTTGAGCCGCCCACTCGGAGCATTTGGCGAAGATGCACAGAGCAGAACATTTAATAACACGATCTTTATACTTCATCTGTATGATCTTTAAAATTATTCAGAGGAGGTCGTAAATTATTATTATTTTCCACCGCACGCATAAACATACCCTCAAGCATAGGTTAGACATTTAGAGAAAATGAGTACTCTTAGCTCTATATGGCTATGATCGGAATATATAGTATCATGCTGCTGTTATGTATGCAGTGTACAGTGTGAACACTCTGCCAGTTTTCTGTATTTATATCTGGATAAAATATTGCAACATGATGTCTCTGTCACAGTCATGTCTGTCATGTGTTTCCCTCCTTGCCCTTATTTGGTCCTTCCTGTTCCTGTCCTCATCTCGTTTGATTGTATATGATTTCCTTCAGGTGTGTGTGGTTAATTATTATGTGTATTTAGTTCCTGCCTGTTCTGTTAGTTTTGGTCTGGTCTACTCGTTACTCCCGGTGTTCCTGTGTGTCTGCCCTGCCTTGTCTTGCCGTGCCGTGCCGTGCCGTGCCGTGCCTTGCCTTGTCTGTTTTGGATTTCATTAAAGACTGTATATTTTGAGTTTACCTTCGTCGCCTCGCTTCCCTCGTGTGTGCACCATGATAGTCTCCCACAATGCAATGCTTTCAGCTTGACCTTCCATCTTCAGAGTGACATAGAAACTGGAAGTAATTACTGGGTCGCTGGGTCTCATTCACTAATAATTGCATAGATCATTCACATTTATATGCATGGGAACTTCTCACAAAAAAAAACAAACAAAAAAAAAAAAAAAAAAAAACAACAACAACATTAATGCACATTAATTTATTCTTAACTTTGTTTGAATGTTAATAAATTTGGAGTATTCTAAATGAGTTACTGCACCTTTCAGTTCCAAACCACCTCCATACAAGGGCTTTCCTTTTTCTGTGTAAAGTCGACTTCAGCACATTCCAAAAATTTTCAATGGGGTTACGCTACGTCTACACCCTACATCATCTTCTGGAACACCACTCTCTTGCACGTACAACAGCTAGTGGAAGCTAGAGATTGCTGTTTATACAGTTTTAAATATGGATATTTTTCTTACACAAATGCATTGTTTCACTTCAGAAGGCATTCACCTCCAATACAATTAACTCCAATTGTATTCATCTGAAAGAAGAAAGTCATACACACCTAAGATGGCTTTAGGAGGAGTAAATCATGGGGTCATTTTAATTTTTAGGTGAACTATCCCTTTAATAACTGTAATAATGATTCAACCCTTATAATAATGACAATAATGATTCAATATTAAGTATTTGCTAATTTAAACCCTTATTTAAATTTAAAGCTTTTGTCCATGATTTTTCATGAAAAGATTAGTATGCAGTTTTCACACAAATTTGAATAAATATTGCATGAGACTTATTATTTGAATTGCATTGATAGTAGTTAATTTTCTTTTTACACAATGTTGCATAAAAACTCAAAATATGTAGCAAAAATCTGTCATCAAACTATTTGCAAAGTCACTGCATAATGCCTACTGTTTTACATACTTAAAAAAAAAAAAAAAAAAATAGTAGATGGTATACATATTGTGCAGTATTTAACACATAGGGCCAGATTTAATAAGTTTGCGAAAATGCAAACCGTCTTTTGGTGTTAAAATACTACTGTCAAGAAAAGGTGAGGACAGTCATTTTTGTGCCTGACCTTACTAAATATGCATTTGAATGAGTTTCCCTTTCAGACGCAAAATTTATGGGAGGAGAGTATTATAATGAATCACGCAACACGATTTACTAATGTTTGTGCTTGTCAAATTACTGGTATTGATGCCATTATTTAATGCCCAAAAAAAAAGCATGTCTTAAAGCAGGCGGTATATTGCGCTTGTCTTGGTAGATTGTGCTGGTCATTATGGAAATGATCTGGCTGCTTCTGTGTTCTTTATTGTGCACATTGTCAGTAAATCACCCGCATAATTTTCCCCTCTCATTGGCGCTTTTATGGAATTGCGCTCTACCGCTAATTTGCCTTGTTTAGTAAATCCTTAATCAGTGTTCTGAACCTAGCTTATGTTTTTAGTTATAGCATGATCTCCTGAAAAAAAAGTACTTTTTTTTTTTTTTTTAATACATACAATGACAGTTTTGTCCAGTTTTGCTTGAGCCCCTATGTTCTTCAAAATATTTTCAAAGTGTCTTAAAGGACATACATTTGAGTGAACTGTCCCTTTAAACACTTTAAAAGTTCCAAAAGGGGGTTTCACAGCAATCCCATTGAAAAAAAAAAATAAATAAATTAAAAAAAAAAAAATATATATATATATATATATATATTTTTTTTTTTTTTTTTTTTTTTTTTTGGTTCCTTCTAGAACTTTTCAGTGAACAGTTCTTAAAATAATATTTTTTTTCTTAGTATGAAGAATCTAAAGAACAGTACTTTCACTATAAAGAGCCTTTTGTTCAATGGAAAATTTCCATGGACGTTTCAGGTTCTTCATGGAACTACGGATGCCAATAGAGAACCATTATTTTTAAGAGTGTAGCATTTTAGCTGTGTTAGCGCAAATGTCAAACACTGACAACATCTTAAATCTAACTTCACAGATGCTCTGTCAAAGACGTTATGTCAAAGTCAGTACGACATTCATCAGAAATGACGAATATGATAAGATGGCCCATCCACCGCATGGACAAATCGATCTATGGCAGTGAGACTATGAGCACATTGTCCGTCATTCACACGAGCGGTTCCTCGAACCCTTGGAAAAACTACAGCGCAGTCAATATGTCAAAATCAGCATACAGTTGCCCCGTGTCGTCCCTGGCATCTTAGAATGAAGCAGAGGCTCATTGTCACCTTCTGAGAATGCAAACAACAATCGAAAGTTGATCCTTGGGCACCTCATCGACTGTGGCTGTTGCACAGATTTCTCAGGAGATCTCTGTGGTGATGATGATGCTTCAACTGAAGGAGCCCTGAAGGAAGAGAAAGACCTCCAGCTCTGTCAGCAGATTGTCTTCTTGTGGGCGAAGAGGAGTTTGACCCATGCCCGTATCCTTCGAGGATCTGGCATCCATTGCATCTGGTGAGCTTTTCACACTTCCACACACAGGTTCAATATGTTAATAAGCACCCCGGGGGTGTCAGAGCCCAGGATGAAACGGTGAGAATTAGTCCACAAAGAGATATCCTATCTGCTCTCACATTCCTTTAATCCCCACGGCACTCTGACTGTTCCAACTGCACCTACGTAAAGACTCGAAATGGCACATTATATAATCCAAATCGGCACGAGTAACAGGTCTATTTAATTCCCTTTTGATGTGACACATGGATGTGTTGTATTCTGCAAAAAAATAAAATAAAAATGCTTCAGTTACTTTTTCTTTTCGAATATACATTTACATTATATACATTATTTATTGACAAATACAGCTGAAAACACTTTTTTTTAATGCTGAAAATGTTGAAATTGCATTTTCCTTTAGCCCATCTTGACATTTAAGTTTCAAAAAGCTTCATTATACTGCTGGTAAACTAAAACATCAAAAATAAATTATATTTTTTTATAATTATTAGATTTTTTAACAAAATTCACAAAATAAATAAATTAAAAAAAAGAAAAAAAAAAGAAAAAGTGTGCCATTCTATTTCGAAAAGTGTGCCACTTCTATTTCGAAGGAGAGGACCCATAGGAAAAAATCTATTGCTCAGTGGTTGCTTTTCTTAAGCTCTGGAGACTTAGATGAGATTCTCATATATCTCTCATTTTAGTATCAACAGCATTTCAGATGTTTCTCCTAAAATTCCTTAGGAGAAATTGAAGTAGACACAAATGAGACATGAGAAATATTTGAGAAAAAAAAAGAGTCAGAACTGAGAATGTGGTGGAAGAAACATAGAATATCTCTTTATTGTCTTGCTGCAATCTCTATCAAGACTCCAATATTGACATATTTTATTGCTCAGTGGTTGCTCTTTCTAACCTCAGGAGACTTAGTTGTGATGCTCATGTATTTCTCATTTTAGTCTCAGCAGTGTCTCAGATGTTTCTCCTAAAAATAAAAGAAGAAATAAAAGTAGACACAACTGAGACATGAGAAAGTTCTGAAAGAAAGGAATCCAAAATGACAATATGAGAGAAACGTGTGAGAAACATGGGAGATCTCTTTATTGTCTTGCTGTAATCTCTTGCAAGACTCCATTATAAAAATGTTTGACTGCTCAGAGGTTGCTTTTTTTTTTTTAATTACAAAGGTGTTTTTCACCTTTAATGGTCAGGACAGTATAGGATTAGAGACAGGAAACAATTGGACAGGTGAGAATTGAACAGGAGCAGGAAAGTACCTTTAGCTGGGATTCGAACCCATGCTGTCTGAGGGGCAGTTGTGCCTTCACATCAATGTGCTACCCACAAGGCTACAGCTCTGACAGAGGTTTCTCTATGCTCAGGATGCTAAGGACTGATTCTCGTATGTCTCATTGAGATATCAGCTTTGTCTTAAGATGTCTTCAGTTTTATTTTAGGAGAAACGTTAAACTTTTACTAATTTTGTAAATACTAAAACTATCATTTAACTAGCATTATACATTTAAGAATATGAAGGGTTACAAGTTTCAATGTTTAAATTTGTCTTCAGTGTCCAGCATTGTATATACACCACATTTTCCAAACACACTAGAAAGGAATTACAAGTGCAAGATGTTTAGAGCAATACCTTTTATTTATGTATGTATGTATGTATGTATGTATGTATGTATGTATTTATTTATTTATTTATTTATTTTTATTTATTATTATTATTTTTTTTTTTTTTTACAAATGTAACACTAGTGTACCAGTGTTTAGCATTAAATTTTGTCTTGCACAGCCCATTTTTGCATGTATGTAAATATAGGTTATGGTTTCCTCTGTTAAATCATTTTGCAATAAAACACTGTCTACATAAAACAACTTCAAATATGACAATGCATGTATTGTCTTTGACTGAAATGGTGTGGATAAATGACATTGAAGCTAACCAGAGGGAAGAAAAATAAAATAAAAAAAAGAGAACTCTATAACATTTCAAATATTTCTCCTACATAAATTAGGTTACTTTAAGATTGAATGGAAAATGTTGCTTGAGTCTACTGCTTCTCAAACTTGTCTCCTGACAACATTACACACTATGCTCAGATTTCTCTCCTAATCTAAAGACTCTGGTGGTCTCATATCTCATGTTTCAAACAAGATCTCAACAACATCACACACAGTGTTCAGATTTTTCTCATTAGCTGGAGACTCTGCGTCTCTCACATTTGTCTCCTCTAAAGTTTAGAAGTGATCTCAATAACTTTACAAAGTGTGCACCAAGTCAAATGCCTCAATATGAGCTCAAACATTTTTACCATATAATATGTATTAATAGTCAAATTAGTCAATTAATAATTTAGACTGAGTCATAAGCCATTTATGTGCCTTTCAGCAAAGAAGGCTCCAGGGTTACATTTTCTGTAAATCAGTTTTGAATAAGCCATCTGGTACGATACTATTTCCATCAACAAATGATGTGCCTAAGTACATAAACGTTGTCCTATAAAAAGTAATATTATTATTTCTGCATATTTTTTTCGCTCAATATAGCCTTTAACTTGAATTTATAATTGTCCCCCTTTATTTAGTGCCTTTCAAGTACTTGACTTGGTGCACACTTTGTAAAGTTGTTGAGATGTCTAAACTAAACTTTTGAGGAGACAAATGTGAGAGATCCAGAGTCTCTAGCTAAGGAGAAATATCTGAGCACAGTGTGTGATGTTGTTGAGATCTCTTCTAAAGCTTTAAAAGAGACAAATGTGTGAGATTCAGCATGTCTAGCTAAAGAGAAAAATCTGAGCACAATCTGTGATGTTGTTGAGATCTTGTTTGAAACATTCAGAAAAATGAGACCACCAGAGTTTTTATAGGAGAAATATCTGAGCACAGTGTGTGATGTTGTTGAGATCTCTTTTAAAGCTTTAAAGGAGACCATTGTGAGAGTGTTAGAGTTTTTGTCTCAGGAGATAACCAACTCATAAACAGCTAATTAACACAAAATGCAGAATATACATGAAAATAATGACATACGAACACACTACTTGACTCAGTCCAGCATCAAAACATGTCATCCACTAATAACAATCAAAATTGTAACTCAATCTGATATATTTTAACTGTTAGAGAGCGCATTTGTGACGTACCTGCCTCGCTCAAATCCAAAGCTGTTCTGACTAGAGAGGGATGAACAGGGGAAATGACATCACACAACATAAAACTCAATATATTATTTAAAAATAAAAATGCGCAGCTTATTATTTATATTTATATATTTATTTTGTGGTTGAATTTGGGCTTCTATACACTCAGTGGAAGAAAAAAGAAGGCATTTGAAATATAAATTTTGATTTTTTTTTTTTTTCTCCAATGTCTGTACTATGGAAGTCAGTGGTAACCAAAAAGTATCCAGATACTTAATTTCTTATTTAGTATATCTATCAGTTTTTCATTGGAAACCTAAAAAATGCAAAAAAAACTTTCATGCATTTTAACTGTGGCTTAAGGATCCAAATATCTTCCGTATGCTGTAATGGACATTTTTATCATGCGGTTGTCTGACATATCAGTTTTGGATCCGTGCATCAATAGTTCCTTATCAATATCTCACCCTTTTCCACTGCTCACATAGCTAAATAATATAAAAAATCAAAATATCATGAGAGTATCATGTGGGTTGACCAGCAAAAGAAGAAGGTCCTTGGGGTGCAGCTCTGAGCTAAGCTGAAAATGTTTGAGAACTCTCAAAACTATAAAAGCCTCTGTTTTATACAGCGCAGTAAAAGTGTGAATCAGACGCCGCAGGCTAAATCTGTTTGCGCTGAATATGACGGGTAGCGGCTGTGGGCTTCTGGGGTCCCTGCAGATGTGAGCCTGTTCTCATTAGGAGGAGAGAGCAGCACCTTTGCACTTACAGCAAGTCAGTTTTTCTCTGACCAAACAACCACTATGCAAATGCCCCACAATCTGAGAATACACAATTAAAGGAAAACGTTTAATATGCTCCATGTCATAAACCGGCAGAAGAGTGTTGCATGCTAATTCACAGCCTATCAAGAGACGTGCGGTTCAGCGCAGTCCATGTTGATTTGTCTCAGGTGAATGTAAAAGAGTCGATGGTGGTTGTCTAACAGACCCCAGAGCTGTTTTGCAAAAGTGGTTTACTATCTGAGACATTTACTGACAAATTTTAGCTAGTGTGTTTATTTTAAGCTAAGTGATATTTCAGTAGAGGTTGTCTTTCTAAATGAAATGTAACATTTAGGTTTGGTGTCACGCTTGTTTATTTATGTGATTATTTGTTTATTTATTTTTTGTAAGTTGTAAAAGTTTTATTTGATCATATTTGATCAAAGTTTAACGTCATATTTCGACTTTGCAGCATCTTCACGCTAAAGACAGCAAGGTTCTGCTTTTAATTAGCATATGGATAGAAGCGGAAGCTAATAAACTGAGATGATATCAAAAGGAAGAGCTGAAGTAGGAGGACAGGATAAACATACATGTCTTAAATTTAACAACACTTCATATAACCATCTTACAAAAGATCTAACAGTGACAAAATTGGTTTAGTCATATGAAAATATTAGTCTCACATTTCCACTGTTATTATTCAGTAAAAAAGATACAGTTTCTTAAATGCACACTGACCTATATAATGGGTCAAGAATAAATCTCTATGAATTTGCACTACTGTTAAAAAGTTTTGGGGTCATTTATTTGTTTATTTGTTTATTTATTTGTTTGTTTGTTTGTTTGTTTAAGAAATTAATATATTTTTTTTTATTAAACAAGGACACATTAAGTTCATCAAAAGAAGTGACAGTAAATAAACGCTTAATGTTATAAAAGATTTATATTCAAAGAAAAAAAAATACAATGGTTTCCACAAAATATTAAGCAGCACAACTCTTTTTCAATTGATAATAATAAATGTTTTTTTGAGCAGCAAAAGAAGACTGGAGTAATGATGCTGAAAATTCAGCTTTGCATCACAGGAATAAATTATATTATAAAATATATTTAAATAGAAAATGATTTCAAATTGTACTATTATTTCAAAATATTACTGTTTTTAAGAAATCCAGCCTGGGTGAGCAGACTTCTTTAAAAATATGTAAAAAATCATATTGACCCCAAACTTTTGAACAGTACTGTATATATGTATTATTTGTTGAAAGGGCATGTAAATGTCCTTTTCTGAAATATTAAATATTATCTAAAAATGTATCCAGAATTTCTATTATCTAAAAAAATAAAAAAATAAAACTAATAATAATAATAATAATAATAATTATGAAACAAAATGCATGGGGGGGGGGTTGAAGGATTGGCACAATATCATTGATTGATCATTGATTAACTTTACAAACTTAAAAAAATAAAAAAAAAATACAAATGTATATGTATTGATATAACTGGAAAATGCTCTTGTTGTGAGAAGACAGTTTAACCTTACAGTTAAAATCTATTTTCAGTATAATTGACTCTTTTTTTGAATGTATGTTAGTGTGGTTCATTGTGTTCTCTTAGATAATTTGTTAGGAAATGTGAAGCAGCTATAGGCTGGAACATGATTCTGTGTTAACCAGAGCAGTCAGTGGAGGTTGAAATGGAGTTGGTTCTTCTTCCAAGCACCTGTTCACCTAACTTGACTCTGATGGCTGCCTCCTGTCAGTAAGGTGCCAGCTTTCAGGTTCAACCACAATAAGCTCCAGAGTCTTCACATTGCTCTTATTTTTCTGCTTACTACTTGTTATTTGTTATCTCTCTCTCTCTCAGCTCTCTGCTCCAACTCCCAAAGGAACAAGATGTAATTGCATATGCAATGTATTATACTGCAAAACATTCTATATAAAACATTCACGCTGTGAAATATATGTGCACAAACTCATAAACAACAAAATGCAAGCAAGACAGAAAGAGAGATAGCATGTTAATGTGTGCACATAATATCATCCGAGCTTTAAGAACTGAGCAGGAAGACGAGAAATCCCAGAGCTAATTAGATGCTAGATACTCTAACCTACACCATAGAGCTGCCTGAAAAAACACCTGCGCGGGATCAATTAAAAGTCCTCTGTTATAGCATACTATTAATGGACTGCAGCTAGCCACACTTAATTTTAAGAAGACATCATCTGTTTCCAGATGTGCACACATATACCTCATCTTTAGAATAGATACATCTGCACTTATTTTCTCTCGTCTAACATCTGGCTTTAGTGTATGGTATGTCAAATAATCTACTTTGACACAAACTTTATGCTAACAAACTCTATGCTAACTGTTCTAGATGTATCATCATTTTGTTTACATTAGTGTAGTGAGCTTTCTAGTTTTCTTTCCTTAGAAAGGAACTGAATATATTAATGAGTTTAGTCAGGACCACTCTGAACTTTATATTTGGTGGCAGGCTTTACTTTGAAGGGTTAAGTTCTGAGCTATCCACAGGCAAACCTCGCTGAGGTTTGAACCCCACTGAAGCCTAAGCAACTGCCAGATATTTTACATGCAACAGTTGTATATTCCAAGTAGAGTAATACAGTACTGTGAATAAATTTGGACAATGTAGCAATGAACTGGACAGATGATATATCTCTGTGGGCAGCAGTAAGTGATCAGGAGGAGGAGTTGGGGATGGAAGAGGGTAAGTGCATGTCTGTGTGACAGACTATGGCAAGTGTGAATACAGATGAACTTATATATCTTATTAATTGTAGTGGGAGGAGTTACAATCAGCTGAGCGTCAGCTGATGCAGCAGGCATGCCGTGGTCTGCCTGAACTACGCTTGAGCTCCATTCGTCGCTCAAACTAGATTTAACTACAAGGAAGGAAGAATATTCATGATTTGTGAAAACAATCTTATGTAAGCTGTCACATGCAAATAATGAATTGTCGCACTGAATTGAAATGACTAAATTAAGAACTAAATTAAGTATTTCTCTATAAATCATTTATACTATTCTTATGTAAACTGTTATAGGCAGATACAGTTTTATGAATGGATTCATACAGAAATGTAACCAAATTGGCATTGTTAATATGTATAATGTTACATTAAATTGAATGCAACAATTTTTGTTAAAATGATTGTATAGATAGAAAATAATGTTAATGGTCACGCTGAATTTACATAAGAATTTCCTACCTAAAGCATTCGTAAAACCGTTCGTAAATATGTTCTTATGTAAATTACCACACAAGATAACTGTTTTACTAAACATTATTATAGAAACTTTGTTACATTATTACAGTTTAAAATAAGAAAAATCAAAGAAGATTATTATTTAAAGAAAATTAAAGAAGAATAAAAAAAATCATTCTTATGTGGGTAATTCTTATGTAAATTGTTACATGTAGTTGATTCTGACATTTTGTGTTATAGATTTGTGAACTATTTGCACAGAAACCTAAACTAAAAATGACAATAATTGTGAGAACTGATCTAAAACACAAGCAGAACTAACTCTGCTGATCATGAGTTGATCATGAAGCGAGCAGAATAAATTTCTGCATTCATCATTTGTAAATCCATTCTTATGTAAATGAATGTGTCGAACCTAACGTAATGTGTTTCACAGGCACAGCAAGCTAAACAAATTCCTGTGCAAATCATTCATAAACCATAGTTTTACAAGTGATTTAAACAGAAATCTGTTCAGGTCGTGTTTCATGATTGAAGCCCAACGTGAATTTGATTTGTATTTCAACCTGCTCTTTAACCTTTGAATTGTGTAATGAATCACTGTATCTCTGATCATTGGTAAATTACATTTAGCACTTAGCGCGGCTTTATTTTGTTCGTTATAAGCGTGCAAAGAAAAGACGATTTAGTGTTTTGTGATGGGGTGAGGAGCAAATGGGACTTCTGTACTGCAGCCAGCAGCAGATTAGGAGGTGTGAGTCGCCTGTCTCAGCAAGCCTGATGAAAGCACATCTGAACGCACCTGTTCATTAATCAGCGTGCCGCTACAGATGGCGTACGCTGACAGAGAATGCAACGAGCTATCAACCGTTCTGTGCTAATTAATCCTCCAAGTCTTTGAATAACGGCAAAAAGCATAAATTAACCTGCATTAAACGGAAAATAAACTCGAAGAAATTGTTTGTCATCAGCATTGTTTATTTTCTCATTGCTTATCAATTAGTAGCTGGGAATATTTGATATTAAAAAACTTTTTAAGTTGAAATTTTTTTGAATCTCCTAGTGTGACTTTGTGGACAGCTACTCCTCGCTACCTTTGTTGTGTTTTTCTTTCCGTTTTGTTTTTCCTGGCTGTTTGTTATTTAATGAGATCACATTTTATCAGTGTGTGGTTCACGTCAGAATGAAAGGGGGAGATAAGAAGGAGTGACTGCGCCAGTCTGCATTTCTGTCAGCCAAGGAAAATCAAGAAAAAAGAAAGCCAACCTCACACATCATTAAAGCGAAGCATATTTTTTATATTTTCTGAAGAAAATGTGAATGGTGCTTGACTGTGCAGAAATCATTGTCATGATGTTATTGGAGTTGCCAGGGTGTTGCTATGCAGTTGCCATACTGTTCTCAGAGTAGTTTTTAAAATGTTGCTACGCAGTTTCTAGAATGTTCTGCTTGGTAGCGTATTTTCAAAAGTCAAAAGGTCCCACAAGCAAGTCTCTATGATATTTTGATCCACAGATAATGTGTCTTCTGTGCTTTTTATCATTCATTAGCATGGATAGTGTAGGTCTGATCACTTAAAAAGCAATGGCATGCCTGTCCTAAACAAACCCCACAATCTGATGTACCATCATGTTTGTAGCACATGCATTTTTTTTTTTCAAATCACCTCTAATTACCCATTATCAATTCTATGAATCTACAGCTCCATCAGTACCATCTAGATTTCTTTCCTTAAAAAGGAACTGAATATGTTACCAAGTTACAACAAAGCAAAAAGATTCCTAAAACCATTCTTAAAGGGATAGTTCACCAAAAAATTAAAATTCTGTCATCACCCTCATGTTGTTCCATTTATAATTTTCTTTCTTCTTTTGAACACACACACACACACACACACACACACACACACACACAAAAGATAATTTAAAGAAAGTTTGTAACCAAACAGTTGATGGTAACCATTGACTTCCATTGTATTTTCTTTCCATATAATGGACGTCAATGGCTACCATCATCTGTTTGGTTACCCACATTCTTTCAAATATATTTTGTGCTCATCAGAAGAAAGAAACTCACACAGGTTTGAAACAGCTTGAGGGTCAATAATGATTTTTTTTTTTTTTTCTCGGTGAACTGCCCTTTTAAGTACAATTGAATTGTTGCACTGCACAGAATTGACATTATATTAATTAAAGTGTTTGCCTTATTCATGAGCAGAACTGATATCTCTGTAAATCATGTGTACTATTCTTGTATAAACTGTCATATTCAATAATTATTTTATGAATGATTTATGCAGAAATGTATCCAAATTATTCATAAATACATTTGTAAACACATTATCATGTAAATTATCGCATTAGAGGTTTGTTTTATGCTGTAACTTGCTTAAATTGTTGCATTGCATTGCATTTTGCATCAAAGTTTACATAGAAATGTCATCATTGTTAAACTTCTTAAACTGTTGCAGTAAATGCAATAATTTGTGCCAGAATGGTTTTACAAATGTACTGTGGGTCTGATAGCACGACTGTCCTCAACAAGCCCCACAATATGACTTACACGTCATGTTTCTTGCTCAAGTGGTTTGCTCAAATCACTATTTATTCATTATTCTGAATTCTGTGTTGTTTCGAAGTCTTCTTACAAGCTCAGCAGCTCATGAAGAACTTTTTCAAGCGTAGGTTCAATAAAACAGCTCCAACACGCTTTTATAATGTTTGGTGTCAGAGTGTGTGAATCGCCTGTCGTCGGTACGGTCTCCTGGCTCTAGGTTGTCTTTTCATCGAACCATCCGTCCAGCCTGGGCATCTTTGAAAGCACATTTCACATCCTCCAGTGCCCTTCTCTGTGGGTTTATTTGTCTATTACATGGCACATTAATACCACAGGTGGGAGAAAAAGAGCTTGTGCAGAATTCAAACAGCATTTCATCTAAACCTGTATCTCGCGCTTCAGCGTCGACAAACACGATATAATACCATTTAATCAAAGCCATTGGGAGGATGCCCGGGAGAGCGGAATTTGCCTATAACTGCCAAAGCACAGTGCAGATGCCACAAATAAATCCCACTCTAGGTGTGGATTTGTCAAGGAAAGTTGTAATCTACGACTCTATGATGACGGGCGGCACAGCCGCTGTGGTTCGGCGAGATTCAGCCGTGGCCTTGTGGACGCTTTGGCCGTCAAATGCAGGCATTTGTAATTATTTAATGGCTCGGTGCTCAATCCCTTGTTTGTTTGGCTGTGCGGGTAACAGCGTGTGTGCCCAGGCTTAACTCTCCCAGAGCAAACAAGCACGCTTCCACTTTCATTGACCAGACACTGGACACACAATCTGTTGCTCTCGTACTCACCCTAATCTGTAATATCAGCTGTGTAAATAGCGTTACCTTTCCATTCCAAGGGAATTAGTTTGTTTTAAGCCCTAAAACCCAAAACAAACGATCAGAGCCCAAATTAGAAGAATCTCCGCTCTGATGGATTTATTGCACGAGAGCTTTTGCTAACTTACATGCAAGCGCTCCTCATGTTGCTTGTTAGTGTTGCTGTAATCCTACTGATTAAGTGCATTAAGACTCGTTCACACCAAGGACGATAACTATACAGTTTTAATAATCGTTCTATGAGAATAGGAACGTCCACACCACAACTATAATGATAACAACACAGCAGAACAATATTGTTGGAACTACAGCTCATATTGCCTTATATTGCTTGTTAGTAATCGTTAATTTTTATAGTTATTGTTAACTATAACTATAACGAGAATGTTTTAGTAGTCCACAACACAACTATAATGATAATGGCACAGAGGAACAATGTCATTGGAGCTATAGCTAAATTAAACTCTAGTTCTCCTCACATTGCTTGTTAGTTATCTTTAACGCTTAAAGTTATCGTTAAATATAATAATAACTATGAAGTTTTAATGATCATTCTAAATCTATGAGAATAGGGAAGTCCACACCACAGCTATGATGTATGACACAAAGGAATGATATGTTTGGAGTGCTAGCTGACTTATATATGAGTTCTCCTCATACTCGTTAGGGTTATTGTAATCCTGCTGATTAAGTCTTTCTCTGCCATTTACGGAATTTTCTGTCATTTATGAGACAATGCTTCCTCGCCATTGACGGAATTTTCCTGCTTTCTGTGTTTTCACTATTGAACGGTAGGAAGTGCTATTACACATCTTCTTAAAGATCTTCGGATCAAAACACATTGAAGAAGAAGCAGAAGAAAGCCATTGCATATGCAAGCAGATGCATGTATAAAATGACGCGATCATCAAACATTAAAAAACATATAAATCAAAACTGCCTAACTTTATGAAATGAAATGTCCACACAGGAAGTGGTATAGGACTGTGCAAGCTTTGGAGGTCTTGATGGAACAAATCTATTCCATCTATATTTTGATCATCATCCTGAATATGATAGAAATTTAGTCTTCACAAAAACACAATTTCGTTCTAATTCTTTGAGAATACAGAAGTCCACACCACAGCTATAATGATAACAGCACAGAGAAATGATTCACCAATCAGAATCCAGCCTGCTTTAATGAGCTTGAGCATTTAAAGCAATAAACAACTTAACTGCAGCACCCACTTATAATACTTTATCATCCACTGGCAGGACAGTAATAAAGTTCTCATTCTTAGTGCGATCGGGCCTTTATACTCCTCAGCTTAGCGTTTGAACGGTGCTGCCTGTTAGACGCGTCACAGACCTGTCAATCACTCTGATTAGAGCATAAATAAGAGCAGACGCGCAGCAGTTTTCACGGAGCGCGCTGACTTAACTTCTTTTGATTACTAATACATAGTGCTGCTGAGGCTGGAGCCCTGGGTTATACAAAGTAAGAACAACCTGTACCTTTTCTGCTTTACAAGCAAGTCTGCTTCCCTCTCCCCTCGATTTTTCCTGATCCTATCCGATCTTATAAGTGGAGAGAGATTGTACCTCTTCCTTACCTAATTACACAACACTGCATCTGTAATGACACACGGCTCCCAGAAGACCGCTGCTGGTATCAGTGACAGCAGACATCCACAGCAACAGAGCCGCCATTCAGCTCCCTTATCTTATAGTGCAGTCTGCCCCCCATAGCCCACGGCGCTAGCCAAGTGTACACTCGCAGTAATGAAGAGCGGGGAAAGTAGAGCCGGGTGTCACTGGAATCTTTCCTTTGGGAAATCTCACCTCCGAGTCTGAGCTGTGACTCTCCTGACCTGATATACTGCCACGGAGTCTGGCTCTCATGATAAATTAACCAATAGTAAAATGAAGGCAGCTGAAGGGAGAGAGACTGAGAGAGGGAATGTGGGAATTAGAGGCGGCTGGTGAGAAAGGGAGGTGAGAGGAATTAGCAGGGGAGGTGTGTCCGTGAGAGGTGCTGCCGTGAGCTATTACGGGCGTTTGTGTTAGGACGGCCGAGTCATGCTTTCACACGGCCGTCAATCAGGTTCTGCCGTGTCTCGCCTCCCAGTCTCCTAGAGGGTTTGAATCAGTCAGTCTTGGCCCCCTAGACGCAGTCGGCCTCCCTTTACATTGGCTTTTAGACTGTGGACTTCTAGTGAAAGATGAATGGACCGTAAAGACACCTTATTAGAGACGAATGGAAAGGATTCCCATAAGATATCCTATTGATGGTACAGTGTCCTCATGCAAAACTAATACAGTATATGGGGTTTGTTGGGGAAGTTGTCACGAGGGCTTTACCTCGGTGAGGTTTTCAGTTAAAAATCCAATTACACAGCAGTAGTTCTGTAAGCTGGTTTCAAACACCTAACTTTTGTAGATTAAACTAGATTTTTGGGTATTTAAAATAACATAAAATAAGATTAAAATAACCAAGACTTTAAGGAACATAAATTCCTGAACTTACAGAAAAAATGTTCACTGGAGAAAAGGCCAAGTAGAATACTATTACTATTAGTACTATATATTTAATAATAAGCTTTTATTTATTTATTTATCTTAGTTTGTTTAAATAATTTAGCTTTTGCCATTTTTATCAGTTTTTTTTTATTTTTTTATAATAAAATATTAATATTTAGCTTTATATTTATTTTAGTTCTAGTTTTAGTAAACATAATTTCAGTATGTTGCCTAGGCAATTTTCATTTAAAGTAATATATGTATATTTTATTTTACTTAAGCTTTATTTCATTTATCAAAAATGATTTATTTTTTTTATTTTATTTATTTATTTTTTTTTTACAATACGATAGTTTTAGTTTTTGTGAACACATCATATTTGTCTCAGACATGTCCTTGCTGTTTTTGGTTGTGAGTGACTCTTTTTAAACAGGTCTTAAAAGTGAACAAATCATACTCGTTCACTTTCATGAATTCATAAGTCCCTTCTTAGTAAAGCGAGTGGCTGTTTTTCTGCCTCCAAATACTGCACCCGGACTGTGAAAGCGCATTTCATTGATTAGGTGAGCTTTCTCAATGAACACGACCTTTCTGAGAATGAGTTAGTGTTTTGAGTCTTAAAAAGACTGGAGTGGCGTGGAACAGGATGCTGTTTTTATTTATGTAAAAGTGTGTGTGTGTATTACGTTACATCATTAGTAGATGGCAACCTGAGAGGACTTTACATATATATATATATATATATATATATATATATATATATATGTGTGTGTGTGTGTGTGTGTGTGTGTGTGTAAATTTATCCAACATTTATCCAACAATTTTATATATACAGTACCATTTAATTTTTTTTTTTTTTTTTTTTTTTCCGAAGTCATCTTTTATGCTTACCAAGGTCGCAATAAAAATTTCCTTGCTGAGAAAGGAAGAAAAAAAAAACAGCTTAAACCAGCCTATAAGATTGGTCTGGTGTCCTAGTTTTAACATTTAAAAGCTAGTCAGCCTCGGAGCTAAGCTAAACCATCTTAAATAAATAAAATCTACAGTATATAAATCCATAGATGTATATTTAATGTTAGTTGTGTGCAGTGTAGTATCATGTGAACAAGTATACTTAACCATATATGGCATAGAATTGTTATGTATTCATAAACGGCACCTTTTAAAGACTGAAGCCATTAATTTTATAGGCCATTTAAATAAGGTAATAAAATCGGGATGCTTGTAGTAAAAGCTTCTTTGCTTATCTCATCTTTCCCCATTCCAGCTGAGAACAGTGCAATTCAATTTTTTATTTTTTTATAAAACTTTTTAAACGTTTTGAATGAGCAGAACACAGTTTCTACTGTACGTGCACACAGATAGATAATGGTAGAAAAGGGAGGGCCTTTTTTAGGCGACTAAATTTGTCTGTTTTTAATTCTAACCACCACAGATCCTCTCAGTTCACGTTTTCGCCCAAAGAATGGAGCAGGTCTCAGTATTGCAGACAGACCTTTACCTTCACAACTCATTTAGATGGAGTTGAGAATGCCATCCATGCTCGAAATCGACAATAGCATTATCTGTACGACAGCCTTCGTCCGATGTGCGCACACACTCGCTCACCGCTCTTTATCCACCACTCAGGGGAAATTTATCCTCCTCTACAGTCTCCTCATCTGCCACGAGCCTTTTACTTCTGATGAATCAATTAATAAGTAACGACTTTTCTACAAACTTCTCCGACAGCCGTATTAACATTGCTGAGCAATGCCTGTGGGCCGTGTTCTGACAAAGTGCGATTCCGGGTCCAGTCTTTCTCTGTGGCTCATGACTGGTGCACGGATAAAACTCTGCCGTTAAAACCCAAGAGGGAAGGAAAACAATACTGCAGCCTACTTTAAACAAGAAAAGAACAAATACACTCCATTGTGGCATGCCTGCTAATTCCCCTAAGCTCTGCCTGCATCGCCTATAATGAAAACAAGGCACCCGGTCAAGGCAACAACAGAGAATATATCTTTTCTCCTCCCCTTGATATGATTGCTAGTTTGGGGGAGCCAAGGCTGCATATTCGTCAGGCATACTGACTTCTATTATGGTGGAACAACTGTAGCATAGCCGATTCCTCTGCACAGAATCGCTACAGTCCAAAAAACAGACCGGCAGTGGTGCCGTCCTGATGTGCGCATAAAAAAAGCCAGGAGCTTATGCGCTCTGTTATTTAATAGGTACCATTAGAAACAACGCCATCTCGCAGCCCACTGCTGCTCACTCATTTTCCTTATAATTATCCAATTTTGGAAATCAGCAGGTGTTCCCCGCACAGAATTTATTGAAGACACCTCTCTGGGTTTGATTTGTGAAAGGCAGACACGTGGAGGGCAGGGAGGAGGTGTGTGTATGTGTGGTGCTCATCCACGTCTGATGGGTGGAGGTGGAGAGAGCTGACGCATCTCTGAGTCATCAGAGAATATAGGAAATCAGAAGTTGGATGTCAATAATCATAACACAAAAGGTGAATATTTAAAGACAGTCCTCGTTATCTTTTCAAAGTCAAGTTGAAATGGGGCCCGTAGGGCTAGCGAACTCCAAAAATGACAGATGCAAGTATCAAATAGTGATCCACATACACTATTCAAAGTCTTGTGAAGCCACTTGATTGCTTTTTGTGAGACATAAATGCATAAATGTATCTCATTATTCACTAAAAATCCACATTTGTGGTCTTTGTGCGTATATATATTATATTATATATATATAGTGTATCAGAGTATATCTGATTCATGAAAGAGTTGAATCTGTTGAACATATTGGCTATTCCAAATCACAAAAACAAACGCTGATTCTTTTGGAATCGGATTTTGAGGCTGAAATTGAACTCATTATTCACTAAAAATCTCGACATACTCATATGCGTATAAAGGAGAAGTAGCAATGTCGGATTCATGAAAGAATCGTTCTTATGAGTTGAATATGTTCAACAAACTGACTACATCATTTCACAAAACGAATGATGATTCATTCACGAACCGGACTAATATGATTTTCAAATTCAACTCAAATTGAATTCAATGATCCAGTTACAGCCATTAACAGTTCACTGGAAGTGAATAATGATTTTTTTTTTGTTTGTTTGTTTATGAAACAACAGTGTCATATGATTTGTAACTGTGTGCACACATTTCATAGACTACTTCCATTCTTTTCGAGGAGGCTGTGAGTCAGTAGCTCCTCAAAAAAAAACAAAAAAACAAAACAAACACTACATTCCAATTCTTGCAAAGCTACCTGATTGTGTGAGGTTGTAATTTAAATCATTATTCACTAAAAATCTTGACATCCACATTTTTTGACATCCGCAGTTTTGATGCATTCATGAGAGTATATAAGAGGAGCAGCAATGTCTAGATTCATTAATCAATTATTTTGAGTTTAATCTGTTCAATAAATTGCCTAATCCAGTTCACAAAACAAACGATGATTCATTAAAAAATCTGACTAATCTGATTCAACTCACTGACTCACAGCCATTAACAGCTCACTGGATGTGAATAATGATTTTATTTCTCTGTTTACAACACAACAGTATCATGACTTGTAATGGAGTGCACAAGTCATATGGACTACTCTTCTTTCTTTCTTTCTTTCTTTCTTTCTTTCTGAAGTTTTAAAGCTCAAGTCCCAGTTTAGTGTAACTGCATAAACATACAAAAAAATACGTTTTATCAAAATATTATTCAAAATTTCTCCTTTTGTGCTCCACAGATTTAAAAAATACATACATACACACATAAAATAAAATAATTTAAAAAAGGATGTGAGTTGGAATATGAGTTTGGAACAAAATAAGGTGAGTAAACCGAATGTAACTTTTTGGGTGAATTATCCCTTTAAAGGCCTGTTCACACCAACAAACAGTTATTTCACACCAAATAACTGTTTGTTATAAGCACATGCTGCTGTTTTGACATCTGCCACTTTAAATGCTTGAGCTCTTTAAAGGTGGATTAGGTGACACTTTATTTCGATAGTCCACTTTAGACATTCTACTAACAGTAAGTAACTGTGCAACTACATGTCAACTAGCAGTCATTAGAGTATTAGTTGACTGTCTATTTGTTTAATATCTTCTAACACTTTATTTTGATGGGTCCACAACATACAACATGCTGACTATGAGAAACTTTGCAAGTATATGTCAACTTATTCTACTAACCCTAAACCTACCGCAACAGTCTACTCTTAGAGTTAGTAGACATGTAGTTACAAATTAATGAGAATTTGTTGACATGTAGTTGACATGTAGTTACAAAGTTACTTATAATTAGTAGAATGTCTAATGTGGACTATCAAAATAAAGTGTAACCGTGGATTCTGATCAATTCTGATTCTGATCAATTGTTATTGTTTTACTGTTCAGCAGCTGGGGGGGGGGGGGGGGGGGGGGAAATATTTCCAGCAATATTTTACCTTTGTTTACTTTTGTTTTAGTTGTAGTGCGCATTTGCCTATTCTCATAAAATGAGAATAATTATTAAAACAATATATGTAGCTATCATCCTTGGTGTAAGCAGGCCTTAAAAAAAGTAAATAGGGTCAGTTTTGATCTTGACTTGAAACCCTCAGGCTGAATAAGGCACACAGTAGGTTGTAATACAAAAGTACAGCAAGTTGCTTTGAATAACAAAGCGTCTGCTAAGAGAAGAACAATAAGTGAATAATAACTATGATGATGAAATTCTGTCGACTAAAGGCAGGTAAATGTACCCAGCAGCAAATTACAGTATAATTTCAATTAAAACTTATAACAGAGAGTGAAGCTATTTTAGGATTTTCCTGAGCTGCATTAGTTCAAAGGAAGCAATGTTGTGAATTGTACTGGTTGTGCGTTCAGATGTTCATACAGGCATGGCTTTTGATTGAATCTTTTGATACACAAAACACGATCTGTGTTGTTGTTAAAGGCTCGTAACAAGCTTTAACATTAATGCACAGCTGACAGCGGTTGCAGACATCTATTATTGGCTAAAAGGAAGCACCTACTGACGGCACCGATAAAACAGCAGCAATTCAGCAGAGCTGCTCATGGGAAGCCACGATAGTTCCACACCAGAGAAACAGAGCAGGAGGTAAATTGAATTTCTATCTTTTTCTCTGACATTTCGACTCTTGACACTCTAATTACTCAGGCCAAGTCATGCGTTAACGAAAAAATCTGGTGATTCTTTTCTCTTTTTTTGGTCAATAAACTAAGTTCCTGTCATGGATAGCAACAGTCAAACCACAAGCACAGAAGTGACTCTGTGACCTCTCACAGCGGAGGGATGGGGAATCAATTACGTAGGCCGTAGGTGAAGAATTAGCAAGCAGCTGTGAAGGAGACAACAGCATTTCTGTGAGAGCGGGGTCACGTTCACACATTCACATTCAGGAGATAAGAGTGGTTAGTATTTTGACATTAGCCAATGCTAATCACACCTCGAATGCACCCCGATATGTGATTTATGCCCACTCCTTTAGATGTAGAAATTTATTAATGTTGTGGTGGCATGTTTGCGTGGCAATTGGAAGCCAGCTGGGTTACTCATTACAACTCATTTGAAAATGGCAGTGCTACATCAAAGTTATCTCCCAGAGAAATGTAGCTCATTAAGATACAAGCCATACAGCGAGCACTGAAATAAACATGCTTCTTTTTTGCTGAGGTTGGTAAGAAAGGAAACTTTGTTGCATGTTTTTAGCAGACAGAAATGCTCATGTGGTAAAGTTCACGAGCTCATTTTAGGACACTCGCAAAGAATGACCAGAATTGAATGAAACAATTGGCAGTGATGAATGTTAGTTTGGGTTGTGCCTGTATTTCTGTGGAAAATGAATACATTTATTACTAGTTATTTCTAAGATGAGCATTATGTAACTACTGATCATACATATTGTGTCCTATAATTGCGAAGTGACAAGTTTCCAGCAACAAGCCATTTCTGGACTCCACAATATTAGAGATGTTGGGCCATTAAGAAACCACTTAAAACAACCTAGTAATTGCATAACAAAGCTCTAGCTGCAAATACAAAAGTCATATTTCAGTATTTTTGTCTAATTTTACAATTGTTTGTGAAAAAAAACACACTACACTCTTAAAAATAAAGGTGCTTCAATAGTTTTGCATTGACACTTTAAAAAAAAAAAAAAAAAAAAAAAACAGGTAAAAATCTAGTTGTTACTATACTGTCCAACCAACATGTCCTCAGTTTGCATCAGGCAATTCATGAGATACAGCTCCCACTGCACCTTCTCTCATTTTCTGTATCTGTTCACTCACTGGAGATGATGAATCATCTCTATCACGGATTTCTTTGTCCTTTGGCTGGAGTTGGGGTGCTTACTGTACATCCAACACTGGCTTGCTCTCCAGGGTCAGCCATGAATCCATAAAAGGTCACCAACCTTCTCTCTTTCTATCACCAGCTTGCAAGTCAGTTTTAAAAATGAACCATTGCCAATTTGTTCTCTCGCCATGTCACCTTGCTGTTAAAATTGTCGAACACATTGCCCCTGAAGCCTGTGTTTTCAGTCCCCTCAAAGTCGATGGCTTGACGCGGGATGAAAAATAAATATCACTGATTTATAACAGCAGTTAGATGCTCAGAGCACACAAATGATAATTGATCCATATTACTTGCATAGTACCTGACGCGCGGGGCTTGAAAAAGTGCTTTTGCTCAGCAAATGAGGAATGGATTCAGTGGTTCAGAAGTATCTCCACACTCTCAGAAGTGCAAGAAAGCAGATATAAATATTTCAGTTGTGAGTTATGCTCACTGATTATAATATTCGCTCTCTGAAGGATAAATCTGAGGAACTTAAGCGTTATTACTTGTCTTTATCACGTTGTTGGCAGCGGTGGTGACTGTCGGAGGTTTCGGTGCTGACTGATGACCTCATCATCTAGCTTGTACAATGGGGAGAAATTAAATTAGCCGGGGCAATGAATCCTACCCTGTTTCCTCGAGAAAAGCCTGGGACCGACTGCACCGCAAGTCATTCGGAAAACTAATCTCTCGCATAAAGCCTCTCTGCAATGAAGAGAAGAGAGCGCCAAGGCCGTCGTGTGCGGGAGAGTTCGGAGGATGGCATTCAGGGAGGGCGGTTATGTCACGTCATTAAACCTCACCATCCCTTGTCTTTCTCTCCCTCATTTTCTTTTGCTTTCTAATTTCGTGTTTCTCTCCTACTGTGAAAGAACGACTGCAGCTGTAAATCCCACAGTCATAAAGCAGCAGATTGATGTGAGGTGGGGTACTCGAAGGCAACAGGAAGCGCTGTCTCGGAGATCTGTGTGAGGATTCGACGTGGCAAATGGCTCCTGGAGGTAATTAATGGCAATGGGGCTGGCTAATTAAAAGCTCTTAGCTTTCCCCGGCGCAGGGTTGCGGCAGCTGCTTGGGCTGGACGTCTCACTGTGCGAGAGCGGGCATAAATCCTGCTACGGTATCGTAGAATGGCACCTGTGCTCTCTCTCGCACCTGTCACCGTCGTTGCCATCTCTCATCCTGTCATCGCGTTAACATTGCTCATGGCGACAAAAAAAAAAAAAAAACGAGAAAGAAATGGCAGACTTCCCATTTCACAATGATGTTTCCCAGAGGGCCGTGGAAACCTGTGGAGGAGGGGTGTCGTCGAAGAAGGGCAAAGTGTGGGGATTGTGCCAGTTTTTATCCATTTTCGATACCAAATATATCACAGCGTTTTTGGGTTGAGCGGCGAATGCGACCGTCTCCTGTGCAGCAAGGTAAGAACGCTCCATGTTGGTGAGAGATTTCCCAAGGGTTCTGCATCTGGGGTTTCTAACTATGGTTTGATATCGTGTCAGGATCTCCCAAGCTTGTCTAGCTACAACGCTGCTGACATGAGACAAGTCAAGGAAAAAATAAAAATAAAAAAAAATAACGAAAAGAGGCCAAAGAAAAACTTTCATTCTCATGTGAAATAATTGGTTGTTGAGTCCCAGCATTCAATGTACTTTTTACAAAAGTTTGGTTACACTTCATTTTGATCGTCCCCTTCCGGTTGAACATTGACTCCAACTATATGTCATGTCAGGGTAAGTAGAATAACCTGCCATATACTTGCATAGTTACTTGGCCATTAAGAAGTGTTGCAGATATTAAGCAGACAGTTTACTAATACTCTAAAGACTTATAGTTGACATGCAATTGCAAAGTTACAGTAACCTTTTAGTTTAGGGACCCATTTTCACTAACTAGTTTATTAGCATGCATATTGGCTGCTTATTTGTACTTGTAAAGCACATATTAATGCCTTATTCTGCAGGACCATCCTGTATTTGAGATCCCTTAATCCTATCCCATACCTAAACTTAACTACCTTACTAACTATTAATAATCAGTAATTAGGAATATATTATTAAGGCAAATGTTGTAGTTAATAGTGAGAATTGGTCCCCAAACTAAAGAGTGACCAGAGTAAGGGGACAATCAAAATATAGTGTTACCAAAATTTTGACTTATTTATACAGATGGATTTCACTACTTAAAATGTCTTGCCTAATTAGACTGATTTGTATGTATTTTTGAGCTCTCCAATGTTAAATACTCCTGCTTGCACTCATGCAGTATATACAGCCACTTTACACGTTTCAATGCCTTTACCATCCAGTTTTCCCATACATCTTTCTTACTTTTTGTACTTTCTTGCTTTGTTCTCGCTTTTTATGCTGTCTCTCCTTTCCTGCTCCTTTATGAGACTTCGACAATAAGCACAGAATGTCACAAGCATAGAGATAAATGCATGGTAATTGCTGTAGCCTCTGGCATGGTAACAGGCCTTGTTGCCGCGGGTGAGGCTGTTGACCACTAATTACAGCCAGACACGGCATCTATTATTCATATTACTTACTCCTCTGGCAATTGTCATTTTAATTTGGACTCCGGTGCTGTTAGGTCTAAACTAGCTAACTTTGCGAGATACAGAACTTCGGTGTATAGGAAAAAAGTGGCCATGTGTTTGCACTTTTTTTTATTTTTTCCAGTGACTTTGAAATCATAACCCAAATCTACATGCTCATGTTCACACCTATTACATGGTTAAAGTATTTTGGAAGCCCGTGATTGGTCAAGCCCCACTGCTGTAAGACACAATTCATCACGTTGATAGCAGGTGTACCGTTTTACTTCCCAGGAAGGGCTGGGGTCTGTCGTCCTACACATCCGTCCCCACTGTGCAGTGCCCTATATACTGGTGCAATACGACCTTGAGCGCACACGCACGCTCTGGCACAAGCTCCCTTAGCACATTACAACCCGTCAGACCACTTCACCACTGTGGACAGTATGGATCCGTGGCAGAAGTGATGATAGAGAGAAAAGGAAAGAGTGAAGTCTGACCTATATTTAGGATAGAGCTGTAAACAATCCATAAAGCATCTAATATTACCGTGTGCTCTCTTCAGCCTGAATGATGGGCCATTCAGTAAATGAACCGTGCATGCTATAAGCAACAAGTGTGAGGCATTTCCAATTAAATAATGATGAAAATAGCACCAGTTGAGATGCAAAAAGTGTAAGAGGCCATTTTGAATGTTTTTCTATACTGTGTATATTATAGATACTGTAGATGTGACTTTATTTATTGGCATAATTTAAATGCAAAAATCATATATATATATATATATATATATATATATATATATATATATGACAAGTAATTACGGTCACAAATATGCAGGTGAGGAGACAGAGGTAAGTGAAACACAGGATGGTTTATTGACAGATTGGATGCTGATCGTGAGGAGAGAATGGCAGATGAGAATCTTGGTGACAGGAACAGCTCAAATGGGTCTTAGCTGATAACTGATGAGAGTGTCTCTTGGCAGGATCAGAGGAGAGCGGGAACCAACGGGGAACTTCGAGGGAGTAATCGCAGGAGATCTGGAAGGTATGTAACACAGGTAAGAGCACAAGGGTCTGGGAACTGTTCGGGGTTGTGAACGGTAGACCGGACAAGGAGCTTGAGTGGAGTGAGCACAGATAAAGGGGAGATGATTATTGGCAGCAGGTGCGTGTGATCAGTCATCCAGGTGATAGTGATTTTGGGTGCACTGGGGCTGATGACTGGTGACTGAGGTGACTAAGACTCTGACAATTATATTGTGCAGGTTTACTGTGAAACTACTACACCATTATATGAGATTTTGTTCATACTGCCCACCAATTACACACTAGATATAAACAACTTGTTTAGTTTAACAACTTGAAATTGCATGTTGCAGCTCAAAGACCTTTTTCATTTATTCAGCTTGTGCATTTATGGCTGTATATTTGAGCATTTCTGGAAGTGTCTGTCCATCTGCCTGTCAGTTTGAAGAGTCAGAGAATATTTAGAGAGAGAGAGAGAGAGAGAGAGAGCACCTGGCGCCCCCTTGGTCATAGCTGGTGCTGTAACAAGTTTTTGCAGTTTGAAAATTATAGGAATGGATCCCGCAGAAAAACAACTTGTCATCTGTGTGCTTGGTGATAGCATGATGAATTGTCACCTTGGACACCTTTGATCATCAGCGCTGTCTAGCAAAGCCACACTTGATCACTGTCAGAGCCCTCAGGAGATGGGACGAGACACAGAGAAAGGGAGAGAGAGGACAAAAAAGAGAGCTAACTGCTACCTCAGGACACCTCGGTCTGGGTGGACAACAGGTCGTTTTCTGCTGAAAAGACTATGAAAAAGACTCATATCAAAAAGCACAGCAAATTACATGCTATAAAGCTCAGGGAGAAACAGGCTTCTGTGGGGTGGACGTGTCCTTGAGACAAGGACACAACTCCTACAATAGCACAAAACAAGAGCAATCTGTTATGAATTTTAATGCAATACATTATCATCTTATTATGTTACCATGCATATTATAAGAACTTACCAAACAAATTCTGCGCAAATAAGCTAACAGAGGCAAATGCTTGTTTGAGGCGTGCAGGTCCATTGTACATACCTAAAGTATATTCTAACATTACAAGAGTTACCTTCAAACATCTGTACTATTAAACCAGACATAATTCAGTTGCTTTGCAATAACAGCAATTAACCTAAAAGACAAAACTACACAAGGTTGTGTGGCTGTGTACATAAATGTACAAAAACTTGCAAAAACTTAATAAAAATAAATTAAAGCTCAATAGAGATAAAATAAATAAATAAATAAAAATGTCAAAAGCACATAACAAAACTGCTACAATTTAAACTAAAATTAAAATGAAACTGAGAATTAAATTATATAAATTATGTTCAAATTATATCAAATTATCAAATTATATTAACACTGATTGAATGACTGTTAAAAACACTGATTTTAATTAAGGTAACAAAAAAGATGCAGAATTTAAATTTAAATCTAAAGAGATGGAATTACAAGTAATTTATTTTCAAAGAAATCCATATAAGTGTAATTTTAAGTAGAAAAGTAAAATTTTTTAAGACAAACTTTCACAAAAACTGTGATAAAAAAAATCACAGATCCATAGATAGATAGATAGATCGATCGATAAATAGCACCATCTGTTAATGTTGAGAATGTTATATGTACTTGAATTGTATTATGAATCACTCAGATTTCTGATATGAATGACACATAAAATCAAACATACACATCAGTGTCCTTGTGTAGACTGTTTCAGGGTCTTATGAAAGACAATGACAGGTAATGCTCCTCATTTATACTGGCCAGTTGCAAATGGACACCTGTTTAAAGCCCAGAAACAAATCCCTGGGGTGGGAGTGGGGCTAGAGGGGGGTCTGGCGATCTGCCCCTCCTGCAGGGAATGGATTGTGCATGCAGTACTTGGCTCTAGAGCCGAGCCAGATGTTTCAGGCCCAGGAGAGATGGAGTCTAACAAGCTCTGTGTAAACAGGACTAGTCTTGGTCCCTCTTCCTGCAGCATGAGACGTTTTGGCCCAAAAACACTATCAGGAAGTAAATAAGATTGAATCCTAAGTTTGCAAATGCACTACAGGAAGCTCCTATCAACAAATGAATTTTAAATAATATGACTGCATGAAAGGCAAAGCCAAAGCAAAGAGTGCTTACCAAATGTGTCAGATTAGCCGAATCTAATATATATCAATGATAATCCTGTACCTGCAGACGTTTCCAGGAAATCTCTTTATCGCATTAAGCTATCAAACCATCACGCTTATGTGAGAGAGAATTGCATAATCAATTAACAACGTGGCATTTGCTGGGACATGCTGGAGGACTCAGGCAAGGAGGGCTGTCTTGTCATAACCACTCATCAGAGGGAAAGGTCAGCTGCTGTCGGGTTCCGGTCCAGAGCTGGGGAGATTTGAGAAGACACTGGAGTGCACTACAGCATTGAGTCTCCGAGCTTGATTCATAATGTATGATAGTCAAATAGAGCATTAATTTGGCGAGGCCACAGGCTGCTGTAATCAACAGCTGACATGAGAGAAATAGGGGGCATGAAATGGCATGGAGACGTCAACTTAAGAAGCTTATTTCAGATTTGGAGTCTCAACCATGTGGTCTTGGACTTGAGACGACATAAACAGGCATTGGTCTGGATCTTCCTGTGCACTTAAAGTGACAGTTTACCACAAAATACAAATTTCTGTCATCTTTTATTCACCCTCATGTTGTTTCAAACCTGTATGAGTTACTTTCTTCTGTGGTAAGCTATTTGTTTGTGTCCATAAAACGAAGACAAATGGGGTGCAAAACAACAGTGGATCCCACTAACTTCCATTATATGGGCAAAAACATTGAGACTTTTCCAAATATCATTATTTTTCTGATATTGGAGACTGGGTCTTGTGTCTGATCTTGATTCCAACTCTGATGGTTTCACATTTTGCCATGACGTTAATGCAGTTCATGCGCATTCGTTTAAAGGCCAAATTTAACTTTTTGACTAGTGTTGCACTGAAATTTTGGCAAAAGAAAATATTCGGCTGGAAATTCATTTTTGGTTTAGGCAGAAACAGCTTTGCCTGTGTCAGTGTCTGTTTTGTGCACACAACATGGATTTTATTTGAGTTTTTATTAGAAATAAATTTAAGTAATTGATTATTAAATGTTTATGTTTATGTTTATGTTTATATAATGTTTTCGGCTAAATTTCAGTTGTGTCTGAGAAGGCACTTTTTTGAATACGTAATTATTTCATGACTGTTAAAAAGTAACAACAAATACACACAAGAACGTTTCAACTTTGTCCAGCGTCTGTGTTATTTCTCTCCAGAAGTTATATGACCATTAAACATGTCTTTGTAATTATTAAAACGTGTACGTGTATTTCATTACACACAAATGCTCATCAATGCAGGCATTTGTTGTTATTGCCGTCTCTTTCTTTTTCAAATGTGAAATAATGTGCAAGTCAGTGTTGCCACCTTGTGGACAAAGTAATTAGTGGAAAAAAATTAAGGCGTTTGTGCGAGCTGAACTTGCAGAAAAAATCTGTGCATGTATGCTAACCTTAACATACATATACACTTAGCATTTTTACACAGTTCCCCATAATGGACTAAACTAAATAAGAGCACATCTGTTTTACTCAACTGACTTATTGTTTTCAGCTTTTGCGTTTAAAAGACAAAGCCTTATACAGAATCATGAGTGTAACGAGGATTAAATTAAGGTAAATTAAAACAACTCTTTGTAACTGTGGTTCAAAATATACCTCCAGGGCGGTATTTTGCTTATTAGAGCTCACTAAAGTCTGAAATTACAGTTTTTGCAGCAAAGTACCGCCCCTGGCTCAGACATTGCAGAGATACGGGAGGAAAAAGGGTGGCAAAGGGAGGGAAATTACAATGAGAGAGTGAGGAGAAAAGAAAAGTGAACAATAAAACGCAGAGACAATGAGAGGCAGGGAGTGTCACACCACATGGGAGTGCAGCACAGCTGTGACAGTCTACCTTCATGCATATTGATGGCACCTGTCATGGCGTAGCCACTGATTGAGCAGTCACAAAATGGAGAGCGGCAGGCAACTTCTCATGTTGCCCAATCAATCAATGGCCAGCTCACACTCCAAAGCTTCTTTTCAACTGTTAATTAGTGGGTTCTCCAGGAGACTCTGCTTTCAGCTTCATCCAAAGACCTAAAGCTGGACGTGTGGTGGTGCTATGATGCATATGCATGTGTTCATAACATCATCCTTCACAATCCTAATCACATGTTGGAAGGAACATCTGTGTTTGGGTAGAATATGTTTTAAAGCTCTGGGAAAAGCCAGGAGGGGACTACATCTGGAATTTCTCCTCCAGATATTAGTTTTAAAGTATTGGCCATGCTTCAAAATAATAAGTGCACCATTTCAACAACAGTTTGGACTCAGACATGTCCACAGAGAACTTATAAGCTGCTGATATGAGCATGTGTGAACCGAGCAGTGGGCGAAATGAAAGCTTTAATGGTTTCTTATGGTTTATGTGAAATGGTGAGTTGACTAAGGCTCATTTATTCAGTTTCAATTTGAGTATTTATTCAATTTATTGAAATAAAACATCTTCATTTCACATCATTATTGGGTGCATTAATAATAGAATTGCGCATATGTGACGTAACTGTGTAATTACAGAAACAAACAGGTCAATCCAGTTCACAGAAAAGAATCAGACTTCACGTCACTAGTTTGCAGATGCTACTTGGGTTGACATTTTGTTATCTAAAGCAATGACATTTAGGCAATTTTAAGTGTGGCTTATGTGTCCAAATACATTTTGTGGCTACTTTATGCATTTACAGGTAGCTCTCTTTGTTTGTCTGTCTGTTTGTCTGTCCTAGCTGATTCACACAGTACTAAGCCCCTGTTCTGACCTGAAGGGGCCAAGATATCTTACACATTGTGTCACCTTAGGATGTTTCCTCTGACTCATCTGCCTCAGCTCTCTTTAGTGTGTATGTGTGAGTGTGAGTGTGTGTAGCTGTCTGTTTCTCTGTGTAACTGCACATTCTCCGGCCCAGACTACAGCCTCGTAAGTGAATCACTGATGTAGCATCACCAAAATGTTGCTGTTGTGACATTCCCACCCCAGTTCAGAGAATCCCACCAAGCCTTCGGCAATCTGCAAATGTTAAATGATGTAAAACACGTATGGAAGTGGCCACCTCTGCAGTTTCATATATTATCTTTGTATATATACTAGTGTAATAATACTATAAATTATGTGGATAGGTTTTTTTCAAGTTGAGAAAACTCAAAAATCTGCTGAAGCTGGTTGCCATAAACTTTTAAGTTTTCTCAACTTTTTATATTTTTACAGTGTATATAAATCAGTAGGCATATGTTTTTTATTTGTTTTTTAAATTTACTTGGTAGTGATCCATTCTTTTTTTTTTTTTTTGTGGATAAATGTACTGTATGAACCTTGGTTGAACAGTTTTCATAAAATTTTGTTTATGGCAGCAGAATGCCTTACAGGTCAGGGACGTTAATTTTTATTTTTGTTTGCAACTATACTACCATGATAATACTATATTGTTGTATGGATTTGAAAAATAAAAAGGCAGATTGTACAGTGGCCGAGAGAGCTCAACGTGCTGCAACTTCAGAAAACACATGCAAATAGAAAAAGCACCAGCAAATCAAGACATCTTCATCAATTTGACAGCAGGTGCTGCAAATGCTCACAACACAACAAAATAAAAAGAATTTTATTTGTAGCGCGTTTCTTTGTTTGGTTGTGTTGTGAGCATTTGCAGCGCGTGTGTTGTCAAATTTATGTTGTTTTCTTAATTTGCAGGTTTTTTTTTTTTTTTTTTTTTTCTATTTGCAGCGCATTGAGCTCTCTCGGCCACCGTAAGATTGACTGATTGATTGATTGATTGTTTGATTGACTGATTGATTGATTTACACAAATGCACAAATACTCTCTTTTCTTTGCTTTGGTTAAAAACATCTGCTAAATAGATAAATGTATATGAATTCTCTGAAAAATGAATGCAGCAGCAGAGTTTTGGTTGTGCAGGACTGAAGCTGCTAGATTGATGTCTTTCTTTCCCAGCCTTTTACTCTGATAGAGAAGCAACCCTATAAACTATATTATTGAGAAGTCTCGCCATACTATTGGTGCAATATCTTCCACTACAGGAAGGAAAGGGTGAAGTTTCATTCTGTCTGGAATACTAACACGTTTTCATCAGTCAAGCGCAACATTTGTGCAAATACAACATTAAAGTGACACGCAGAGTCCAGAGTCTCTTTATATAGACTGACCTTTAACTCTTGTCTGAAAATGTCAAGATTTAGGTTTACGGAAAGTTCAGGGCCATAGACTCATTAATCAAACGTATAGACGTGCATATGTGAGTATATGATGAATAAACACTGACAGAGCACTGGCTGACAATAACACGCGGTTTCCTCAATGGATGCATTGAGTTGATGCTGTTTTACCGACACTCATTCCCGTCTCGTCTCTCACATTTGCTGAAAAGGGAGGCTTCCGTGACTGTGTCGGCAAATTCTTGATTTGACAATAACTGGGAATCAAAGCGAACATTCCCACAAACCATATCACAGCAGTCTTTCTCCTCTTACCCTTCCAACTCCTAAAAGATTCATGTGAAACATATTATGCTGACGCAGATCAGGCCAGAGTTGTGCTTTTCTCATCTTTACCCAGAATCATCCTTCGCTTCCTCGCCAATATGGAGAGCAGTCTGTAAAGTGGCACATGGAGCTGGGGAGGGGTGGAAAGAGAGAACCCCTGCAGTTGCTTTGGCTTTTCGACATGGCCGCTCCACTGACTGTAAATTATGAAGCGCATTTTTATGCATTAGAGGTGCCAGGTATAGGGCATACTCCATTAATATGCATTCGAACTGAGTGATAAACAGGAGAGGTTTGAAGAGAGATGGAGCCGTGAGAGGCTCAGGACAACTGTCAGTGCCACTTAGTGTGATTGGCAGAGAAAGACAGACTGACACATACTCACCCACTCTGCGGAACAGCACTGCTGGGTATTTGCTGCTTTTAAAATGTTTTAGCACATCGTATTTTGTGCTATTACAGATGGAACGAAGACATTTCTGTGCTACGAGACAGACGTCTTGTTTCTAAGGTGCTGATATCTGGGTTTTCAGACTATATTTCCGAGAACAAACAAAATAATAATAATAATAATAATAATAACTGGAAAAAAGTTTATAGAAAAGAAAGAGCCTATAAAAATCAATTGAATATCTTAACCGTTTCTCATAGATGCCAGTAAGATTACAGGAGGAGCAACTGAGAACTTTTAAAGGGGTCATATGACATTGCTAAAAAGAACATTATTTTGTATATTTGGTGTAATGCAATGTTTATGCGGTTTAAGGTTAAAAAAAAAACATTATTTTCCACATACTGTACATTATTGTTGCTCCTCTATGCCCCGCCTTTCTGAAACGCTCGATTTTTACAAAGCTCATCGTTCTGAGAAGCGAGGCGTGCTCTGATTGGCCAGCTATCCAGTGCGTTGTGATTGGCCGAATACCTCAAGCATGAGACGGAAATGTTACACCCCTTACCGTATTGTGATGCCGTGTCCCAGCGTGACGACACAAAAACAATAAAACCCATTATAAACGAGGCATTTGTTGCGTCCAGTGGGGACATAAATACTGATTATAATGACTTATACCGTCTTTTTACATTACGATGTCTGCATTTCTGATCGGAGAAACGACAAACAACAAGCACTGCTCTACACAGCTCAAAACTCACATTTGAACAGTCAGTGGCAAATTCTTTAAATAAGAAAACGTACTTACAAGCTGTGAGTCAGAAGAGCCAGACTGTCCTTGCAAAGTTGGAATTGCCCCACTTTATAGAAACAGCCTTTGTGCAAGCCAGCATTGTAGACTACTCTTCCAGGTTCAGGAAATAGTCCTCTGTAAAATGCGCTGCACACACTCGAATATTTGCATTGTACTGTTTTGGAACAGTGTTGTAAATACAACTTAACCACTGATTTCTAGTTGTGTCCTCTTTTGGAAGCCCAAACAAAGTACTTTCGCTTTCACAACGAAACACAGAGTCTCCACGACATGGCGCCGACGGCAGCAACAACACTATAGCGAGAATAACAAGATCAGACTCATTATATTGAATTAGAAATAAAACTATAACTTAAGCCATAAACAATGTTGTTAACTATATAAAATAAATGTCAACTGAAAAAATAAATAAATAAATAAAATTCTTTATTTAAAATAAAAATATTTTTAAAAGTATTTTTTTCACTAGTTGCCTAAGCAACATTTCTCATTTTCATCAAAAATTGTATTCTAAATAATAATAAAAGCTAACAATAATAATAATAATAATAATAATAATAATAATAATAATAATAATATCTTAATAATTCTAAAAATAATACTGTTTCAGGTTTGTCTCCTGAGGAAATTAAAAATAAATAAATAAATAAAAATAAAAAAACACTACATGAATCTCACATCTGGCTCATTAATGCCTCAGATTGTGCTTACCGATGTCCATAATCAAAAGATTTCAGGATGAACTCAAATATTCATTGTTAAATTGTTCCATTGTATTCGCAAACAAGTAACCCATTTGTGTCTATTTTTATTTATTCTATTTGGAGAAAAATCTGAGACTGAAATAATAAAATTACTCAAATTAAAACAAATATAAATTAAATATTTATTTAATTAAATATTAAATTAAATATTTAATATTTAATTACATATTTAACAAATATATAACACTAATAAAAATGACAAAAGGACATAAAATCATGTGTATATTATTTAATAAATTCTATAATAGTATATAAATTATACCAAAAAAAAAAAAAAACATTGGTTAAAATAAAATCATTTTTTTAATAAGCAGAATTATTTTTCTGAAGACTGTGACAAATTAGTTAAAGCATACATGTAAAGCATGTATAATACTTGCAGTGTGTTTCGGTTATATTTGAGGCCTTTATTAACCTGCTGGGAAGACTGTCCAGACAGAATCCTAAAATCCAGACATCGGGGCAGAGAGCCCAGGGAGGAAGACATGTCATCATCTGCCTTGTTTGTGCTGCCATTTCCAAAGCTCAGTTGCTGACATGTCAACAAAGAATGTCGGCCGTGACCTATACGCATCGGGAGAGGGTCACAGCCCAGGTGGCATTTGGCTTTCTTTCTCTCACTGAAAACGAAATTCATCTCAGGGGTCAGATTGTGTGAGAAATGGAAAAGGTGGTGAAGTAATCATTGAGGTCCTCCCTGTCTCATGCCTTCACACAGGAAAGAAGCATCATTCTTCAGAAAGCGGAGGTAGTATTATGAAATTTTGTTTAGATGGCTCAAAGACCAGCCAGGGTTCATCTGAAAGGCTTTTATTGGTAAACTCAATGCTTCGTTGACAAAGACACTTTATTTTAACTAGCTTAAACTGATATTTAAATATATTTATTACAGTTATTACATTTGTATTACATTACAATATTCCATTCTATGGATTTTCTGAAGAACTGGATAAAATTAGCTTCATTGAAGGTCAGTAAGTATAAAATAAAACTTTTGAGCAAATAACCCCATAATGAGATTATTTCTTGTTTCAACATTTAATTATTTTTTTTGCTCCAAAGTAGTTCCAGACAAGTCCACAGCAGAATCAACAAATGTATGTCTCTGAGCAACACAAAGTCGGACAGTTTTTTGAGCGATTGATGAAATGATTCAGTGATTCAGTTGTTCACTTGTTTTGTTCCTGAATGAATTAGCATTTTTGAATGAATTGGTGAGGTGAATCATTCAGTGACTCACTCATAAAGACAGTCCCTTGTTTGGTTCCTGAATGAATCAACATTTTTTAACAAATCAGTTGAGTGAATTTATAAACACTGTCTGATAAAAACTGTGAAAAATCTCAGTGCTCAGACTAAATATCAGCACAATTAATTAATTTTATTTATATTATTTAATATTATCTTTTGTCAACAATAATTTTACCAAATTGCTCTTATTTCAGCTCTACTAATTTCAATCTCAAAATGCTTTAAAATATTCCAAGCTTTAACTTCCCTGTGTGTGATTATGTGGCAATTTTCATTTCATTCTTTATTTCTTTCTTCCGTGGCTGTCTGTCACATCGTTAACAATTATCGTGAAGTGATAATAAAATACATTCATACAGTGTGAGTGTGCTTTATTTTAAGTGCCCTGGAAACGACTGCTGATGAATTTAAACATTAATCTTTAAAATAAGCAGTAGGATTCCAGACTGCTGTAAAGGGAGGCTGCCAGAAATGGAGAAAGAGATAATTAATTGTTGGGAGAGTTTCTCGGAACGGAAATATCTTCAGTGGCCTATTGCAGAGATTATGCAGCTGTTAACTTCTGAGTTAATTCAATAATTTTCTTGAAGATTTATTTTTGCACAGCTGCTTCTTATACACAAAATTTACTCCGATGTCCTTCCAGGGCTTGGGGCAAAATACCCAGACGTTTGTAACTCACAAATCTTTACCAACATAGAGGAATTATATCAGAATCAAGCTTCTTTTATTCAAAATTGTGAGTTTTTGTGGTACAAAGCACAAAAACATGTTCATTTTCACAACTGCATGAACTATGACGTAACTTCACCTTTATTTTGAAAGACAAAGCTGACAACCTGCATTATTCTAGCATAATCTCTTCATCAATACATAGATAAGTTAGAATTACAACAACATAAATCTTGTTTTATTGATTGCAGATATGATCTCACCTTTATTTCCACGGCTTTCTTCAAAACAGCTGCAGCTGTGAAATTTCCAGAACAAAGAAAAATAACGTGCCATTTCATCTAATCCGGCTATCTCAAGATCATAAAGAGCCTAATGGTATTTCTCTTTATCTGACAACGGTCAACAAACTCTTCCTGGGCTGCAGCGCGGCATCCTGTCCTCCGCTGCTAATTAACCTCCGATGAGCCAGAGCTGCACAAGTTAATGAAGTCGAGCTCTGTGTTTTTTGGATTAATTAGAACTCAAATAGGACGGTAAACAACGTGAGTAACAAATGGTGCGACACATGGACTTTAATGCACAATTAAACGGGGGGACTATCTGGGGAGGATTGAAATGCATACAGAAGTTGCTCTCTGAAGGCAATGCCATACATCATCCTTTCAGTTCTAATGGTTTATAGGCAGCCCAGAGTCGCCCCACGGTGCCTCTCAAAAATACTGGTAAACAAGCAGACGAGACACACTGCCTAGCTCAAGATGGCCGTCCGAGCCGGGATGTTTAACATGAAATGTCACAAAATACCATGTGTACACAGATTCATCGCAGTGAAATATGAGGATCTCCAAAATAAAACAAAAATATATCCTGGATGATTTAAAAGGGACCTATCAAGGAAAACAGAATTTTCTCTACTCTTTTGAAATGGTTTTTAAAATAGCAGGTGAGTTGCTTTAATAAATTAAATTAAGTGGCAAAGTTTATTGATCCAGGTTGCACTGGTTAATTTGAAACACAACAAATCAGTGATTTAAACCTTCATTTGGGATTCATTTTGTCTGCCATCATGAATTCACCACTATAAGTAAACAGCAGCAATTTTTCTCTTGATATTCTTTTTTGAGTGACAACCACTTCTTTAAGTAACTTGTGCAGGTAAAGTAATTAAAAAATGTAAATTTTCTAGTGCCGTTAAATGCAGAGTGCACACGTCTCCTCCAGAGAAAAGAGTGTTTTTCCCGTGTATTGGATGAGGAAGTGGTATGGAATCTCACATCCTTGACAGATCCGCAACCTTGAAAGCATCCTGATGTGGCCAGATGCCGGGAGACCATGTTCTTAAAATGCTGTATTGTTTTTGCATTATCTTATTGCATGTTATACCTTATTGCATGTTAATTAGAAAAATTGAGATGCTGTATAATCGGGCTTTAAAAATAATGGATAAAAAATACAAATCAATGGCATTATTGTCATTTTAAAGAAATGGCATATGCTTAATTTTACGAATTTTAAAAATGTATCATATGTGAAATTGATTTTTAAATGTTAGTGTAATAAGGCACCTTCTGTTGGAAACTGTAGGATTGGGTTTTGCAGAACATCACAAGGGCAAAGAGCTTTCTCTGTAAAGGGATCCCAACTTTGGAATATGCTGCCAAATGAATTTAAAGTGATACATGATATAAAGTTTTTTACACTGAAGGTTAAGCGTTGGCTCAAAATAAACCAGACTTGTACACATATTTAAATTTGTATATGGTTCCGTACTAGTTATTTATTAGGATTGGAAGAGTCTATAAAACTAGGTGCATGCATGTGTTTGTTTTGTATTCTGTTTGTAATGGGTGAGGTTTTTATATGAAGAGTTTGTTACGTTAGATGTTTTGTTGTTGTTGTTTTTGGTATAGATAGTTATGTTATTGTAATTATTTTGGACATTTATACAGGTAATGATTTTTTTTTTTTTTTTTTGGCTATAATCACCTGCTATAATCTCTATGTGCAGTGCATTTTTTATTTTATTTTTTTCAGTCTTTGACTGGAATCATGTTTATTGTACTGTCCCTATCTAAATAAATGAAAATAAATAAATAAAATACAGCTATTTGGAATTAAAAATGGTTATTTTGCCTTCTTAATTAAATTTTTCATAACACAGTCCAGTCAAATAATGGTTCAAACTGGCTGTAATTACTTAATAGTCTGCTCAGGTCTGTTGTTGTCACATTGTTAAACTCCCTCCCTATTACAATTTTTGAAAACTAAACTGCAAAACCAGGTTATAGTTCACAAATTGGCAATTTGAAAATTGTAATTGGTATTGACATTAGAACCATGGTCTTATCGATAGTTATAGATAGATAGATAGACAGTGCAGTGCAGTGTTATTTGTTTGATTGATTGATTGCTTATTCATTCATTCATTCATTGAAAGAAATTACACAAGACAGTGGAAAATGTATCATTTTACATAAATTTTAATTTTCTATTTCAAATAAATGCTGTTATTTTGATTATTCTATTCAGCAGAAAATTCTGAAATAAATTACCATGGTTTCCACAGAAATATGAAGCAGTATAACTGTATTAGATTTATGATTTGTGAAGGATCATGTGACACTGAAGACTGGAGTAATGGCTGCTGAAAATTAAGCTTTGCATCACAGGAATAAATTACATTTTTAAAATAGAAAACAGTTATTTAGCATAAGAGACTTCTTTTTAAAACATTTTTAACAAATCTTACTGACCCCAAACATTTCAATGGTATAATGTCACATTATCACATTAAGCAAAATAATAAAAAGAAACTGTTACATTGTTACTTTTAAGGAAAAGTAATATGTTAAGTTAATTTTGCAACATAGTTTGCATGTAATGACATAGATAAAGTCTTAAAAAGATAAATCTCTTAAAAAGATTATTTATTTATTTATTTATTTATTTATTATGTAACATGAGCACAATTTTATTTAAACAGAAAACAGTGTACCCAATTGTGACAAAAATGATCTTAATACTTCTAATGTTGCTCTTTACTTGTACTATAAGTGAACTTCAGGGTAAAAAAGATCTCGAAAGTGTAAAATGTGGCATTTTTAAAACACATTATTTGTACGCTGAAATGATTTGTGCTGTGTGGCATTAAGTGAACATCTAAAGCTCAGCATGGAGGCTGTTCACAGTGTTCTATGCAGGTTGCAGGGGTTGTGAATATAAGCAAGAGCTTTTGTTGCATTCTTTGCTTTCTGTGATCCATTCTATTGCATATTTTATGGTTTGATGTAGCATAAAATTTGGAGGGGTAGATCGCTGGCTGTCTGATTAGGTTAATTCAGTCTCTGCGGGCTCCGGCTCTTTTGCAGCGCAGAGTTGGATTTGCAGTAATTCCTTCTCACCCCCTCATGACTATATGCTTTGCTGGAGATCGAATAACACATGAAACATTTAGAAAAACAGACAGCACAAACACACTCTCTCTCTCTGTCACACTATCTATCTCTCTTCAAACACAAACAGAAGCTGTTAAATTTCTTATATGGGGCTTGTGTTAAGATTTGGTTCACTAGCAGAAACAGTGAAAAAATAATTCCTCTACTGATGATGAAGGGTTTTGACAGGAAGGTTCGCTTTGGGGAAAGCCTGTTATAGCAGTGTTTTTTTTTTTTTTTTTACTTTAAAACTGGAGATTTTATACAGTATGTGGACATAATAAGCATGTGAATGTGTTAACATTGTCTGAATTATCATTTATGAATGACTTAAGGCCATGTACTCTGCATGAGTGCATTCATTTCATTACTTTTTAAATTCATTTTAAATTTAAATTCAATAATTTAATTTAGTGGTACGAAGCAAGTGTCATTTTACCTAGAAAGTTTGCAAAAGATCAGCCAGTCATTCCTAGTAGCAATGAGAAAAGTAGTTTATAGCGTGAGACAAAGGGGGAAATCAGTTTCTCAGAGGAAGCCAAAGGTAGCAGTAAGCCATTTGCTTTTATTTTTTACTGAGGTTGTGAAAAAACTCAGATGTGTTTGATTCAAATTTGGTATTTAATTCACAAAGTACATTCATGAAGCACAAATTTACCTGAGCTCCTGTGAGAAAGCTAATCCTAACTGAATAGGGCTCTGAGGTGAAAATAGGGTAATTCTGTTATGAAGTTTAAACCAAATGTCGGGTTGGTAACTGTGGAAATCGGTTGGATGATATGACCCTTGTTTTATATCAGGGTAAAGCTCTCTTTAGCTTAATTGAGTCAACAAAAGAGACCTTAAACATGTCCTGTATGGGGTTGCCCAAAACGTTGGTGGTATTTGCCTGTCTCAACATTTCATGTAGAATGAAGCTACTAAAACTTTGGTCAACTAAAACTTTCTTTACCAGCATTTTTCCACTCTTTTTTTTTTTTTTATTAAAGGTACTGTTTCATAATAATATTTTTGTAATGCTACACATGTCCCTGACAGTTACCTGACAGAGAGGTAACTGTCTATTTGAATTTTTCTGTGGGTTGTGTAAGTTTGCTAGTTATATACAGAAACCTAAAGAGTAAATTAAAGGTGGGGTAAGTGATTTCTGGAAGCCAATGTTGACATTTGAAATCACCAAAGCAAACACGCCCCTACCCCAAAAGGGTCTCGCCCCTATTTTGATAGCTCCACCCCACACATACGTACGGCAACGATTAGTTCTGTGAAACAAAGCAAAACCAATGTTGCTCACCTATCGAGAAGAAACAAAGCAACCTCGGCATCCGATCGCAGGCCTTCCTGCTCCTTGAGTTCTCTCCAGTGCTGGAAAGCTGATCCGATAATTACACGGGTCCTACTTCTTGCCTTATCGTAACACCTTGTCTACACTGGACGTGAGTGGCGCGGCGCGACAAAATACTATAGAACTCATTATAATCAGTGATGCTGTCTACACTGGATGCCGCACGGCGACACGACAAATGCCCGACAGTAAACTGCTGCCGCGTTCTATTTATGACATATTGACACAAATTTCAAATGATTTTGAATGGTCGCTTTGTCGCGTCCAGTGTAGACAGACCGCGACAGGACAACTGTCGTGTCCGGTGTAGACACGGTGTAAGCTTCTTTTGTTCTGCAGACGTTTTCCTCTTTTGTTTTTTTATTCACCATCTCTATCTTTCTGCCGTCGCTCGGCTCAGCTAATGTCCGTCCTGTACACTGAGCGCTCCCCCCCGCCCCACCCCCCACATCATGAGTAGACACGCCCCTTACTGCTGATTGGCTACAAGTTTGTTTTGGTACTCGGCCCCTACTCAGTTTTCTAAACCGTTTTTGAAAAAATACATACCCCACCTTTAAATGACAGCTAAATTAGTACAATGTGGATCAACTGGACAAGTCCATAATATTATTGCAAATTTTCCCAGGCTGCTATATTTTATGGTGTAAAGAAATATCTTTTTAGTTAGTTGGTTAGTTAGTTAGTTAGTTAGTTAGTTAGTTAGTTAGTTAGTTAGTTGGTTGGTTGGTTAGTTTTAAATAAGTGGTTGTAGTGTCATACCCAGTGGGCAAATGATGTTGAAAATACATCAAAATTAATGTAAAAAAAAAAAAAAAAAAAAAAAAATATGCCAATCAAAATTAGTACAATGTGGATCAACTGGACAAGTCCATAATATTATTGCAAATTTTCCCAGGCTGCTATATTTTATGGTGTAAAGAAATATCTTTTTAGTTAGTTGGTTAGTTAGTTAGTTAGTTAGTTAGTTAGTTAGTTGGTTGGTTGGTTAGTTTTAAATAAGTGGTTGTAGTGTCATACCCAGTGGGCAAATGATGTTGAAAATACATCAAAATTAATGTAAAAAAAAAAAAAAAAAAAAAAAATATGCCAATCAAAATTAGTACAATGTGGATCAACTGGACAAGTCCATAATATTATTGCAAATTTTCCCAGGCTGCTATATTTTATGGTGTAAAGAAATATCTTTTTAGTTAGTTGGTTAGTTAGTTAGTTAGTTAGTTGGTTGGTTAGTTTTAAATAAGTGGTTGTAGTGTCATACCCAGTGGGCAAATGATGTTGAAAATACATCAAAATTAATGTAAAAAAAACAAAATAAATAAATATGCCAATCAAACTGATGTCAAAACCTGAAATCGCTTTGATTTGACGTAAATGGAACATCAAACATATTGGCCTACATACATAATTTCAGTGTGGAATTAACTTCCTATTTTCACCCAATTGCCACTAGAAGAAATTGCCGTCCAAACTGAATTTAAAATGATGTTACAGCATATTGATCAAGTCTTGACTAATATTTGAAATCAAATTGATATCAAGGCACCCGCTGGACTGTTATTTTTCAAGAAACAATAAAAGTAAAATAGTTAAATTAACTGTTCATACTAGTTTAACTAGCTTAACTGTATTTACTGTACTGTAGTGTAGTGAACAAATGTAATACTATACTATAGAACTGTTAAATGTTTATTAAAAAAAAAAAAAAATGCAATTGCAAATTAAATTGTGATTTAAGAAAAAAAAAAGTCCACGTTTGCTGAGTCTGTTTGTAGGGCTGCACAATTTAGCCAAAAATAATGATATTTAGAATTATTTTTACTTTTTATTATTTAAATAATTATTATCAATTAATAAAAACAAAATAAGAAATATTACTATTGTAATATGTCATTGTCAAAAAAATAAAAATAAGTTATTAGCCTAATAATAATACAAGTGTAAAATTACAATACTAATATTTAAGGCTGTCTTAATTTCTTTGTTTCAAATGATAATCATCAAACTTTTATTTTGTTGTGAATCCGCAGTGAGCCTAAACTCTTAAAAATAAAGGTGCTTCACGATGCCATAGAAGAACCTTTTTGTCTAAATGGTTCCATAAAGAACCTTTAATATCTGAAGAACCTTTCTGTTTCACAAAAGGTTCTTTGTGGCAAAAGAAGGTTCTTCAGATTATAAAAAGGTAAGCAAGAGATGGTTCTTTAAAGAACCTTTGATTGAATGGTTCTTTGTGGAACCAAAAATGGTTCTTCTATGGCATCGCTTGAAGAACCTTTTGAAGCACCTTTATTTTTAACAGTGTATAAAGCTTCTCTTTTGTTGATAAGTGTTTCTTGTTACAAGTTTGGGAAGATGGTTGCCACACATTGCATTCTCAAATGCACATTAAAGCGACCCAAACTCAAGCAAATGCAGAGATGAGTTTGTGTGGAGCAGAATTTAGGGAACTAAGCTGCTCTGAGATGCTGCAAACATCATGGCAGATAATGAGCTGCTCGAGTGTACTGTAAATAAACATATATGAAAGATTGAAACACAGCACTGTGTTCATTTATTTAATTAAATTGCAGTCTTTGTTATTTGATAATAGCAAATATTTGCAATTTCTTATTTATTTCTATTAAAGTGCCCCTATTATTGGTTATAAAAGGTTCATATTTTGGTTTTGGGTGTCTCCAACAACAGGTAGACATGCATGCAAGGTCAAAAAACCCTTTCATTGTCTTAAAGGCAAATATGCATATATTTTTACCTTACTTGCTGAACTACTCCCAAACGATTCGTTTAACGATTCATTTTTCCAAACCCCTCCTTTGCGTGATATTAATCTGCGGTGATTGGTCCAATTGTTCTCATTTTCATTTCATCATGCCTGTATGCCTGATAAGCAGCGTGCCCATTACTGCTTTGTGTACAGCGTTACCGGGGAAAACGCTATTTTTACCGCTCCAAAAGCGGCACCTAGTGACAAAGAATGAATTTGCATTTTCATTAAGACCAACCTGAAAAGACCAACATGTGGGCGGGCAATATGCTAATGTTTCATGTTGACGTCTTCATGAAATGGCTTAAGATTCATTTTAAAAACGACTCGTTTCAATGATTCAGAGTCGACTCTTTCTTCTGAGAGACAATAACTTTATACACAGTGCACTTTAAGATTTAAAACGCTGAAGGATGTTTTCATTCAGCTGTGTTACACACTGCATGAAAGGTCATTTTCGAAAATCCATAATAGGGGCACTTTAATAGGCCTATATCGTTTTGTGACATTGACAGAAGGTTTTGGAGAAAGGATGTGTGGTTGAAGGGATGGAGATTGTCCTAACTCAGTGGTTTGAAATCAGCAAGTTCTTGGATTGTTGCTTACAGCAACTTTTAAAGTTAAAAAAACCGGGCAGAGATTATAAAAGCTTATAGCTGCATTAGACTAAAAATTTACATTTACACAGGAGTTAATGGACCATCTGGAGAGGTGAAATGAAGGCAAATGAAGGTTTAAAAGAAGATGATGTTGTTTTCAATCTGCCCTGCCTGCAGCTCCACAGGACATAATATAACAGTTACTAAGCACATGATAACAGACTAAAACCCAAACAAATTTAAGTGAATCATAGTTTCACATTCACTTCCTGAATTTCTGAGAAACTTTAATACCTGTTCATTATCAGTACAATTTACTTTAAACGACTCCATGGAGACACTGATTTCTGCCCGTGGCACTGTAGTGTGTAAACTTTCTTACAGGCCCAAGAAAACAAGCACATCTTTTTGTGTGTTCTTTAACCTAGTAAAATATTTATTTCTCAGTCTGCTAGTCTTCTCCTTGAAACGAATTCCTGTTTACAACCTTCTAAAAGTAGCACCTCCTAAAAAGGGTGTCTGGAGGGCGGCTTAAAGTTCATCAATCTCCAAGCAAATGATGAAGAGCCCTGCTGATGTTCATTACACTTTTGTGTGGGGTGCTTGGCTTTCTCATGACATCGTAGATTCACAGCTCAAGACGGGTAAGGAGAAGTAATAACTGACAAAACGTCAAACTTCGCTCGCCCGGTACAACAGATGACTCGTGGCTGTCAGCCCGCACAGTGAAGCGATCGATAGTTTAGAGGTTGAAGCCAAATCTTGGTCCTGGTCCACTCCGGGCTCGTTTGGCACTGTGCCTCACATTGATCAAATCCATCTTCAAAATGAGTGTCTGAAGAGGAACGTGGTAATAAACACTTAAGGTATTGAATGTGAAACACGAAAGTGAGGATGGATGAAGAGTGTTATTGGCTTCTGTGAAGATGTAGAAGTTCATGTTGTGAGAGAGAGCTGCAGATCACATATCTATCTATCTATCTATCTATCTATCTATCTATCTATCTATCTATCTATCTGTCTGTCTGTCTGTCTGTCTGTCTGTCTGTCTCTATCTATCTATCTATCTATCTATCTGTCTGTCTGTCTGTCTGTCTGTCTGTCTGTCTGATTATCTATCTATCTATCTATCTATCTATCTATCTATCTATCTATCTATCTATCTATCTGTCTGTCTGTCTGTCTCTATCTATCTATCTATCTATCTATCTATCTATCTATCTATCTATCTATCTATCTGACTGTCTGTTTCTATCTTTCTGTCTATCTGTCTGTCTGCCAGTGTGTCAGATTATATATCTTTCTATCTATCTATCCATCTATCTATCTATCTATCTATCTATCTATCTATCTGATTGTCTGTTTTTATCTGTCTGTCTGTCTGTCTGTCTATCTGTCACTGTCTGTCAGATTCTTTATCTATCTATCTATCTATCTATCTATCTATCTATCTATCTATCTATCTATCTGACTGTCTGTTTCTATCTTTCTGTCTATCTGTCTGTCTGCCAGTGTGTCAGATTATATATCTTTCTATCTATCTATCTATCTATCTATCTATCTATCTATCTATCTATCTATCTATCTATCTATCTATCTATCTGATTGTCTGTTTTTATCTGTCTGTCTGTCTGTCTGTCTATCTGTCACTGTCTGTCAGATTCTTTATCTATCTATCTATCTATCTATCTATCTATCTATCTATCTATCTATCTATCTATCTATCCATCTGTATATCCTTCTATCTATCCATCTGTATATCCATCTATCTATCTATCTATCTATCTATCTATCTATCTATCTGTCTGTCTGTCTGTCTGTCTGTCTGTATCTATCTATCTATCTATCTATCTATCTATCTATCTATCTATCTATCTGTCTGTCTGTCTGTCTGTCTGTCTGTCTGTCTATCTATTTCTGTCTGTCTGTCTGTGTGTCTGTCTGTCAGATTCTATAACTATCTATCTATCTATCTATCTATCTATCTATCTATATATCTGATTGTCTGTTTTTATCTCTCTGTCTGTCTGTCTGTCACTGTGTCATATTCTTTATCTATCTATCTATCTATCTATCTATCTATCTATCTATCTATCTATCTATCTATCTATCTATCTATCTATCTATCTATCTATCTATCTGTCTGTCTCTCTGTCTGCCTGTCTGATTATCTATCTATCTATCTATCTATCTATCTATCTATCTATCTATCTATCTATCTATCTATCTATCTATCTATCTATCTGTCTGTCTGTCTGTCTGTCTGTCTCTATCCATCTGTACATCTGTCTGTCTGTCTATCTATCTATCTATCTATCTATCTGTCTGTCTGTCTGTCTGTCTGTCTGTCTGTCTGTCTGTCTGTGTGTCTGTCTCTGTGTCTGTCTCTATGTCTGTCTGTCTGTCTGTCAGTATGTCTGTCTGTCTTTCTGTTTGCATGCCTAGAGAATATATTTAAATCAGTGAATCCTAAAACCTCAGGGAATCAAATGTTTAAGTTGCAAGGCGTAAAAACACATGTACAAGTACAACAAACTCTTTGACGCTGGCCCTGGGCCATCGGGACATCCTTATTGTTGAGCTCTGGTGCTCTGGTTTATGACAACGCATGCAGCATGAATCTGGCAACGCACATTTTCTTTTCTCACTGCATCATCTAACATCTAAGTTCAATGCAAACTGAGATATCGTCTTTTAAAATTCTGGCAGTTTAATGCCTACAAAAATGACTGGTAAGGGACTACAACAAGTTACTTCCCGGGTCCGTTACGTCATGAACCCAGATAAACCCCGCCCCCGGGAACACACAATGAAGGGGTGAGGCCATGCTGCACTGCTTTAGAGAAGAGGAAGAGAAAACTAGGGGTGTACGTAAAAATCTTTTCATATATGAATCGCGATTCTGTCTTCTAACGATTCTATGGATTCACAAGTTTCAAAATCATATGTTCTAAAGCAGCGGTGCTTAATATTGTTCCTCGCATCGCCCTGCTCTGCATCTCTCTCTCTCTCTCTCTCTCTCTCTCTCTCTCTCTCTCTCTTTCTCTCATTCAGATCGTCAGATCAGCTTCAACAGACTGTTCCAATTATACACTTATTTTCACATAGCTATAAGCATTATACATGGACGCGTGTGCGGTTGCTGTGCTGTATTAAAGCTTTAATCAGGATAAAACTGTATATTAAAAGCTAACAGAAGCAGTAGTATTTACAAACAACAGCGTATCTAAAAGTATGAGACAACAACAAACAAACATACTGTACTATTAAGAGCCGTGCTTGCACAAGTTCTGCGCGATCCTCTTCACTAATATCCTTTGCATCTCAATCGGGCTCACATTGATAAGCAATATAGACGATGCCATTGTTTACAATTCAACCGGAGCACATTCTGCTGACCTGAGGGGCGGAACGTTTAAACGCACTCTCAGAGGTTTAGCGAATCACAACACACTGGGCCAGCTAACCAATCTTAGCCCATCGCGTATTTCTGAGGGAGGGGCTTCATAAAACCAGGAAATATTCGAGGTGTTTATCAGAGAAGGGACAGAGCGGTGTAGAATAACGGTAAATTATGTGAAAAATAATGCGTTTTTTAAAAAAACGAAGCATAAACACATGTTAGACTGCACCCCATAAACACAATCAAGCCTAGAAAAAAAAACAGTCAACCGCCCCTTTAAGATTTTTACTGTAATAAGAGTGTTCTGTCTAACAGAACAGCAGTTTAGATAACAAGCTGTTTCGGGTGCTGAGGGAAAGTTTACAGCCAGATGAAGGATACAGAGACAGAGGGGAGAAACAGGGAAAAAAGGGAAAAGGAATTGCGAGGCATGGAGGGATGTTCATGACTGCTGTAGTGTGGCTGCAGGGCTCTCTGAGCGATGCCAAGGCCGTGTCGGGTAACACGTTCATTTGTCCATATTTCTTACTTCCGTCCCTCTGGATTCCCCATCCTTCTGTTGCTTTATTTTTGCAACATTTTTCTGCGTGTCTCCCAAGAGATCTCTATCACAGAGAAATCTGCAGTCCGACAGTTCACTTGGCATGCTTGAAAAGATGATAAGAGAGCCAAAAAAGAAAGACAGGGAGAGAAAAAATTGAGGGGAAAAGTAAAGCTGCTTCCTTCGCATGAGTTTTGCCTCGGGGTGAATCTTAAACTATATGAAATATCGCAAGAACTTATATCTCACCCTTCTGTTGGTTTTCAAATGAATGTTTCATGCATAAGCACTCCAGAGAATGTATGTTAAAACAAGTTTTGGTGCCATCAATGTGTCATTTGGATATAAGCAGGGGGGAAGTGTAGTAAAAGAGTTGTTAATTCGTTTGCGTTACTTGAGGAATAAAGGAAGTTGCTTCCTTTTCCTCCAACGGTTCTGTGAACTTTTACAATCAACAACAAATGAATAAAAGCCATTAAAAGCTTACTTTCAATTGTCCTTCTCAGAAGACCACAGAAACGTGTTATATAATCTATTCAGAAAAATGACTGATGTTTTTTTGTGGCTCCTCCATTTTGTATTTATTTTTAAACTACTCATTTTTCATCACCACGCTCATCAAAAGTTAAAAATGTAAACATTTCTAAATTAGATGTTGCGGCATCCTCTAAAGCCTTCTACACACTGCACGATTTTAGCAATCCTTTAAGATCATTGCAGATCACACTGTGCAACATGTATCTAATAAACTTGTGTACAACATGCATGTAGACTGTACCATGATGAGCTACAACGCATGTTACTATAGAAGAATAAATCGTCATCAGCATGCGCTAGTGGTAAACAAAAAGAGCATGATGAATCACACTTTGGCAGTTGTAGTTTTTAAGTGTGTTGAAAAAAAGTGGAAGCAGCGAAAGAGGAAGGGATAAGAGCGTGAGGGAAGCAGTTTTATGTTTTAGCACCAAGTTGTGTTGATTTCATGTCGCATTTTTATTGACTGGTCAGTAAACTTCGTAGCAGCAACACAGGAGCCATGCGATCACAGAAACTCCCACGATTGTTTCACGATGCCAATCTTTTGTCTAGGACAGCTGAAAATTGTGTAGTGTGTCTCGAGCTTAAAACCACAGAAGAAAAAAATGTTAACATTTGCAATAATTCTTTACTAGCATCATCATTTTTTGAGACTGTAAGCAAGTTCACACAGGTATAGTTCATCACATTAATTATGGATGTTCTTGCTCTAATGTTTTACAACCATAAAGTGTCAATATTCTTTTTTGTCTTTATTTTCAACAGAATATCTAAAGCATCTTTTTGTGAAATATTTTGCTTTTTTTTCTTGTTTTGATGTTTTGCATCTAATGCTGTGACATTCATACATTTTTAAAGGGGTCACATCATGAGGAATCTCATTTTCTTTGATCTTTCCAGATAAAAGAGTTTGATGTACATACTGTAAGTTTCAGAATTCAAAACTTCCTCTTGTGTCCAAAAAGATCATTTATTGAAACCACGCTGCAAAAATGACTTGTTTTGAAGTTCAGGAACTTTCTGATGCCTAATGGTTCAACAGAAACTTGACCTGCTTGAGCAATTGAAAAAGGACTGTTTTAGTGCAGAAAAAAAAAAAGTAATATATTGGACTTGTAAATAAAAAAGTTATTATTGGAGTAAGTTTTAAAATACTATTTCAAACTTTCTACTTTAAAATTTTATTTTTAATTCAATGTGTCACTTGCAATTTCTTTGTAATAAATTGTAAAAATTTACTATCAATTTCTGAATGAGAACTGTTTTTACCCCAAATTTCTGAATATTTTAGTGTGGATCATAATGAAAAGTGTGTGTTAAGACTCCTTTAAGTGACCATGTTGTGTATGAATATGCATGTGTTTTTGTTGCCTACCCAGAGTTATGAGACTACAAATCCAGAAAAGCTGTCATTGGCTTGTGTGCACAGTGGCCGACGTCTGTGCTATCCTTGTCCGCGTCCTTTCATGGCCCACTGGAGGGGCCGGCAGGGTTGGTCACGGACTGATCTTCAGTCCCCTTCTAATGAGTGAGATCACCAAGGCAGATGTCTGCAAGCACGCGCACCCCCCCCACAGAAAAAAAAAAAAAACTCACTGCCGTGTTATCAGAGGACAGCCATTCTAGGACCGATAATTCATCTCATTAGCAGAGTCGAGTGATAATGTAGAGCTAAACAAACACATTGACCTTCACTCGCAGAGAGTGCAGATTCAGATCCTCTCTTTCAGAACACACAGCGCTGCCGGGGATCATGGGATAGGTTTGTTAATAAGTGGATTAATTTGAAATGTGTGTTTTGTCCTGTTGGCAAACTTTTTAACTCTGTGCAGGAAACATTAATGTTCTTACATTTCAAATGGTTGGAACCATGGCCTGGCCTGGTGGTAGCTGCAACATGGTACACCTGTGGTGCACCATGGTGCACAAATTTGTACCTGGTTCACGTTATTTCCTGATCCCCAGTGTTGAAACTCTAGAAACATGTCCAGAAAAATAATAATCTGCCATCCATGCAGAAGAGCAAACAATGTTTCTTTGCACGTACTGTAGTTTGCAATTTATTTTATTTTTATTTTTTCTTTTGATCAGTGGTCTTTTTTTCCAACACATAATTCCTCAACAGCTTCCTTTGCTTTGCATAAGAGCGTGCATATTTTATTTCTCTTTGAATTTCTGACCTCACTCTCTACTCTGAGATGTTTGCTTCATAAATTAAGCACTTCAAGGAACATTATGAATGAAACTAAATGGACACTTTGGTTCTTTGGTACTTGTAGAGCGGTGCGCCTGTACGCAAATATTTGTACTTTGTACTGCTCATAATAACATATTTGTAGTGCTTTCTGGTTGCCAGGATTGGTGTTTTTCTTTCTTCATCTTATTTATTATTTATTTATTTATGTTGCCAAAGCATTGTTACAAATAAGAAATACTAATGATATTTTTAAATGAACTTAAACTTAACTTAAAATTATTATTTTTTTTAAATATTGGTTTTATTTAATTTAAAATATTTCAAATTAGTTGGTTTTCTTTTGTCACAAAATCATAATTGAGTGGTGAAATAAAATAATTTCACTGCTTTGGTTTGAGTGGATGCCACTTTTTGTCATGACTATGAAAACTGTTATGAAATATTCCAGATGTTTCTTGTTTTTTTTTGGTTTTTTTTCTCTCTAATTAGGAGATTTACTATGGTCTTAAATGAGTTTAACTCATAATCATTTGTATTCTTGTATCCTCAGCATCACTTTCCATCCTAGTGTTTTCTAAAAGCCCTTTATATAACAAAATCTAGAAAATCAGCAGCACAAGCTGTTAAGTATTGATCTGATGAATTCTGCAATGTTAGTTGGTTTCTCAATTTTTTTTAAAAAAGTGTCTTATTTGATTAAATTACAGAATTCTGTAAATTACTTAAATAAACAATTCCAAATTAATTCCAAATGGAAAAATTACCTTCAATTTAACTGTCACTAAGCAATGTTAAAGTAAGATGGCGCCAAAAAACTAAAGTAAGATGGCGCCTGTGTTTTTGGCATGCCGTCTGCTGCTCTTGTGTTTGCTTGTCTGGTTGTCTGCTCTGTCTCTAAACTGCTGCACACTTTTTATCTACGACCATCAAACTCTCTTGGATATCCGCAACTCTGTCGTGGACACATTCACGTTCCCTATCAAAAGCTACTCTCGATGCTGCGTTTCAATAACGCTAATGAGAACATTCTTTGTTCGACCGGTTGTGAAGCACGTGTGTCAAACACGCCAAGAATTGGCTTAAATAACCTCGGTAGGTGACGTAACTGATTACACGCACCTGGAGGTTATAAATAGACGTGACACGGAAACATCCTCAGGTTTCTTTGTCTTCAAGGACCGCATTGTGTGTGTGTGTGTGTGAGAAGGAGCACGCTTAATAATAATAAAAAAAAAAAGGCAAAGCAGGAAGCGAGTAGATATATATATATATATACTATGGCAGATCAGGAGAGGAGATGTTTACCTCCTTGTCAGAGGCAGCTCTCTGACGAAGATCTCCATGCTTTCTGCTTTGAGTGTTTGGGGGAAGAACACGCGATCCTCGGGCTCGAGGGCGAGTGCGAGCACTGCGATCTCCTCTCGATCAAAGTGCTTCGCGCGCGGCTCGCCTTCTTTAGAAGCTCATGGGGATCGCGTGTTGATCTGGCTGAGGCGCGTGAGACGGACCCGCCCCTTTCTCTCGCGCTCTCGCCGGATCATGAAGCCCTCGCGTCCGTTTCTCAAGCGCGCTTCGGCGCTTCTTTTGAACGGGCCGAGGAGACTTCATCTCTTGCTTCTGGGGAGGTGGAGAGTGCCACCTCAGAGCGCTCCTCTCGTGATGAAAAAGCTTATGAGGAGTTACTCGAGGTGGTTACTTGGGCAGTCGATCGATTACATCTAGACTGGCCGCAGGAGCAAGAGACCTCCAAACGCTCAAAGTTAGATGACAGATATCTGTCAGGTGGCCGGGGGGAGGGGCCTCATCGACAGTCTCTCCCCTTCTTCGGTGACCTCCATGACGAGGTAACTCATTCATGGAATAATCCGTATTCGTCCCGTGTTTTTGTGCCATCGACGTCGATCTACTCGACTATCGTTGATGCAAAGGCACGGGGCTATATGATGATGCCCCAGATTGAAAAGACGCTCACGGGCTATCTCTCTCCTGGGAGCTCATCATCATTAAAGAAAGCAACTCTCCCCACCAAGCCATGCAGAGTAACATCTTCACTGGTGGGGAAAGCCTTTCAAGCAGCGGGTCAGGCTGGTGCTGCTTTGCACACTATGGCGGTTTTGCAAGCATACCAGGCTGACCTGCTGAAAGATTTGAGCACAGGCGGGTCGATTGACGAAGAGGCATTTTTAGAACTTCGCCGGGCCACAGATTTGTCTCTCCGTGCGACCAAGCAGACGGCCCGTGCCATCGGCCGTTCTATGGCTGCCATGGTTTCCACGGAGAGACATCTGTGGCTCAACCTCACGGGCATCAAGGACAAAGACCGCGCTTTCCTCCTTGATGCCCCCATCTCACCTTCCGGCCTATTTGGCGACGCCGTTAATACCGTCGCCACTAGGTTTCGGGAGGCAAAACGCTATGAGGAGGCGTTTGTGAGGTTTCTTCCCCGCCGTGCTCAAGAGTCGGGATCGTCGGCCACCCAGTCCCGACCAGGTCCGGTTCCTTTGAGGCGTGAAGCACAAAAAGAGAGTGTGGCGAGCCGAGCACCCCCTTGTAGAGACTGGGGTGCGGCTCGCCGCGCTTCACAGTCCGCCTCAAAGAGACCGGACCTGAGGAGCATCATCTCCTCAAAGAAAAGGTCCTGAGGCTTGCGTGCCTAGGACCGCGGGGGTGTGCCTAGGACCGCGGGGGCGCGAAAAGTTCCAACAGAGAATAAAGACTCCTTCCTGGCACCCTCAGGAGGCCGTTGTACAATCTCCGCTGCCACTGGTGTTTCGGGGAGCAGCGGTTTCCAGTGTAATGTTAAGTGTTCGGTCGCCTCCTGCCACGTTTCAGGACGCCAAACATCTAACATCCCCCCAACAAAACGAAGTGTCAAAATTAGTGCCCCTTTCAGAGAAGCTGGCAGCGTGGAAGCTACTGCCAAATATCTCCCCTTGGGTTCAAAAGACCGTAGAGAGAGGCTACAGGATTCAGTTTTTGCGTATCGTCCTCTGCGTTTCAACGGCGTGGTCTCCACTTCCGTGAAACCGGAACGAGCGCATTTGTTGACACAGGAATTGCAAACTCTGCTGGACAAAGGGGCCATAGAACGTGTTCCCCTGCCAGACAGACAGTCAGGCTATTACAGCCGGTATTTTCTCGTTCCCAAGAAAGATGGGTGTTTGCGTCCGATTTTAGATCTTCGCGGGTTAAACCGCTACCTCAGAACATACAAGTTCAAAATGCTGACAATCAAGATGATTGTTTCTCACATCCAATCGGAGGATTGGTTTGTGACAATCGATCTAAAGGATGCTTATTTTCATATAGAAATATTGCCACAACACAGGAAGTTCCTGAGGTTCGCTTTCGGGGGCGAAGCTTACCAGTATCGGGTTCTTCCGTTCGGCCTAGCCTTGTCACCCCGCACATACACGAAATGCATGGATGCAGCTCTGGCTCCTCTACGACTCCAGGGCATCCGCATTTTGAACTACATAGACGACTGGCTGATTCTGGCTCAGTCTCAGGAACTAGCGCTTCGACATCGAGATGTCGTCCTTGCTCATCTCGAATCTCTGGGGTTGAGACTCAACGCCAAGAAAAGCGTTCTCTCTCCTGCTCAGAGGACAACGTATTTGGGGGTCGTAAGGGATTCGATCGCGATGCGGGCACAGCTGTCTCCTGCACGCGTCGAATCCATTCTAAACACCCTAAAGAACATAAAGCTAGGCCAGAAAGTCACGGTTCATCACTTTCAGAGAGTGCTAGGTCTCATGGCAGCTGCATCCACGGTGATACCTTTGGGCCTCCTGCACATGAGATCGTTTCAGTTGTGGCTCAGAGCCAGGGGATTTCATCCAAGGGCCAATCCCCAGAGGCAAATAAGGGTTACGCGCCGGGGGCTTCGTACCCTATCTATGTGGTTCAGACCCCAGTTTCTGACTTTGGGTCCCACTCTAGGTCCGTGTTGTCGTCGCAAGATGCTAACGACAGACGCATCCCTCACGGGTTGGGGAGCGGTCTTAGATGGCCGTCCAGCCCAAGGGATCTGGAGAGGTCATCTTCTCGAATGGCACATCAATTGCCTCGAAATGAAGGCTGTATTTCTGGCCCTGAAATACTTCCTCCAGCAGTTAAGAGGTTACCATGTCCTAGTGCGGGTGGACAACAAGGCGGTAGTCTCTTACATAAATCGTCAGGGAGGACTGCGGTCGCGCCGCTTGAACGAGCTTGCGCAGCAGATTCTGCTTTGGACACAGAACAAGTTTTTGCCCAGCAGGGCGATTTACATTCCCGGGCATATGAATGTGGGAGCAGACTTGCTGTCCAGACAAGCTGTGATACACGGGGAATGGAAACTCCACCCCGAAGTAGTCAGTCAAATCTGGGAAAGATTTTACGAAGCAGAGGTGGACCTCTTTGCTTCACAGGAGACAGCACAATGTCCCCTCTACTTCTCTCTGACTCATCCAGCTCCCCTGGGTCTGGACGCGATGGCCCATGTGTGGCCCAGACTGCGTCTTTATGCATTTGCTCCGATTGCTCTGCTCCCGGGAGTCCTGGCCAAGGTCCGTCAACAGGGATCTCGCCTCTTACTGATAGCGCCCCGTTGGCCGACCAGAATATGGTTCTCAGATCTAATATCTCTCCTCGACGGCTCGCCGTGGGCGATTCCGGTGAGGAGGGACCTTCTCTCTCAGGCACAGGGGACAATATTTCATCCCCGGCCGGAGCTCTGGAACCTTCACGTCTGGACCCTGAGGAGGACCAACTGAGACATGCTGGGCTTCCAGCCGACGTAGTAGAGACTATTCTAAGCGCTAGGGCTCCCTCCACTAGAAGAAGTTATGCCTTCAAATGGCACATCTTCGAAAATTGGTGTATAGCACACCATGTAGACCCAGTTCACTGCCAAGTTGTTTCAGTGCTGGAGTTCCTGCAAGAGAAATTGTCCTCAGGCACATGTCCTGGTACTCTCAGAGTCCATGTGGCCACCATTTCAGCTTGCCATGTTCTGATTGATGGGGTTTCTGTGGGAAAGCACCCTCTAGTTGCCCGCTTCATTCGGGGGGCTAGGCGGTTAAGGCCGCCCACTAGGGCGACAGTCCCTTCATGGGACTTAGCTATTGTGCTCGAGGGTCTGGTCACGACCCCTTTTGAACCACTGGAGTCAGCGCCTATCAGGTTTCTGTCTCTAAAGATGGTTCTTTTAATGGCCATTACTTCTCTTAAGAGAACTGGGGATTTGCAGGCTCTGTTGATCTCGCCATCCTGCCTAGACTTTGCCCCTGGGCTGGTCAAAGTTATTTTGCATCCTCACCCGAATTATCTTCCGAAAGTTCCATTCTCGACCATGAATCCGGTCGTTCTTGAAGCCTTCTGCCCTCCGCCGTTCATGACACCGGAGCTGGAAAGACTTCATTTACTGTGTCCAGTACGTGCTCTTCAGATCTACGTCCACCGCACTAGCCAGTGGCGTAAGTCGGAGCAACTTTTCATATGCTATGGGGGCAGTAACCATGGGGCGGCTGCCACAAAGCATACTATATCACATTGGGTGAGGGATGCTATTGCCCTAGCCTATGAGGCGCGTGGTCAAGCTTCGCCTCTAGGAGTTAGGGCCCATTCAACCAGGGGGGTTGCATCTTCAACGGCTTTGGCAAGAGGTGTCCCCTTGCAGCAAGTGTGTGATGCGGCAGGTTGGTCCTCTCCGCACACATTTGTTAGATTCTATAGTTTGGATGTCCATGCTACTCCGGGCTCGCATGTCCTTGAGTCGACATCCCAGAGTCATGTCTGAGACCTCTTCTATGTTTGTGCGCACACACTACACAATGTTGGGGGTCCAGACACTTCCAGTGCGGCGGTGTTGGTATTCTCGTTCCCATTAGCGTTATTGAAACGCAGCATCGAGAGTAGCTTTTGATAGGGAACATCTCGGGTTACTTGGCTCTAACCCTGTTCCCTGAAAAAGCGGGAACGAGATGCTGCGCCTCAATGCCGCACTGTAGGCGTGCCCGGACGTCCTTTCAGACAAAGGTGTAACCTGAGGATGTTTCCGTGTCACGTCTATTTATAACCTCCAGGTGCGTGTAATCAGTTACGTCACCTACCGAGGTTATTTAAGCCAATTCTTGGCGTGTTTGACACACGTGCTTCACAACTGGTCGAACAAAGAATGTTCTCATTAGCGTTATTGAAACGCAGCATCTCGTTCCCGCTTTTTCAGGGAACAGGGTTACAGCTAAGTAACCCGAGACGAACTCTTACGCTTCGATCGTAGACTGCTCCTTTGACAATACGAATGAGTCGTGCCGAATAGTTATCCCGGATTGTATCCGCCAGTGGCCCCTCAACATCCCCCGGAGAAAGCGAAGGAGGAAACGTGGCAACCGCGGAGGTTACATCGTGAAGCTGAAAGCTCATCTGCGGGCTGGTTTTCTCTCGGATCCATTCTATGAATCGTTTTACGGCGGCTCTGCTACCTTGCGCCCGCTGGACTTGACCTACCGGTGGCTTCGTCCTGTTCTCCCCCTGCACCCGAGTCCTGTTTCTCGTGCCGGTCTCCACCGAATCAGCCTCTGCTCTAGACGACGGGGAGTAACTCACGGAAATCTGCGCTCACTGAAAAGAGCGTCTTCATCTCCTGTTATTATTTCTTCACCGAAGATGGCATTATTAAACGCCCGCTCCTTGGTGAATAAGACCTTTTTATTAAACGACTTCTACTCATCTCACAACTTGGATTTTATGTTCATCACAGAATCCTGGATAAAGGTCGGTGATCTAACTCCTTTTGCTGATCTGATCCCTACTGACTGTACATTCTTTAACTCTCCTCGTCCGAGTGGACGCGGGGGTGGGATAGTAACAGTTTTTAAAAAAAACTCTCTCTGCACGCTGTCGATTGGTCCCTGTAATGGCTTTTTCCAGTTTTGAAGCTCAGTTTTTTCAATTAGACTGGAATGGTCCTGTATGTGTAGGGGTAATTTACCGTCCTCCGCACTCTTCTAAGGACTTTTTACAGCATTTCACTGAACTGATCAGCAATATTGCCACTAATTACGATCGCTTTCTATTGGTGGGTGATTTTAATATCCATGTCTGCTGTCCGTCAAACCCCCTATCACATGACTTTCTTAATCTTATTGACGCTTTTAATCTATCTCAGTGGATCAGTGACTCTACTCATATTCAGGGTCATATGTTGGATCTTGTACTGTCGTATGGGCTTGATGTGACTGATATTGTGCTCTCAGATTTTATGATCTCAGACCATAAGCCCATATTATTTTCACTGACTCTTCCAGATCTCTCTCAGTTTTCTACTACACCTGTAACTCTGTCTCGACTATACTCTCCTCAGTTTAGCACAAATTTCAACTTGTGCTTTGCTGAATGTTGCTCACAGTTGCACTTGGATCAATCATTACCTGACTTGGATGCTGATCAACATCTTAGCCTTATGAATTCTGCCTGGCTTAAGGTAGCAAATGCAACTGCCCCCCTTAAGCCTCACAAGCACAAACCAAAATCTGAGCTGTGGCATAACTCTGACACCCGTCTCCTAAGACAAAATTGTAGAAAGGCAGAACGAAAATGGAAAAAGGACAGGCTGCATATCTCTCTTCAAATGCTCAGAGATTCTCTTTCATCTTACCAGACTGCAGCTAAGTTTGCGAAAGCTGCATATTTTTCTAATTTAATTGAAACTAATCACTCTAAACCTAAGGTATTGTTTTCAATTATTCAATCTGTTACAAATCCTTCTGTTAACACTTTGCCTGTTGCCTCTGTTGCTCTCTGTGAAAGCTTCTTGAGATATTTCAGTGACAAAATTACTAACTTAAGACTTAGCATCTGCCCCACTTTAACTTTAAGTGTCTCTCCTATCATGTCATCTGCCTCTGCCACTTTCGATGCTTTTGAACCTATCAATCTCCAGGAGTTGAAGGAGGTGTTTGGCAAGCTTAAACCTTCATTCTGTTCTAGCGATATCATTCACCCGAGATTTTTAAAATTAATTATCAATTCGATTGGGCCAGGTTTGGTGTCTCTTATCAATAAGTGTCTCCAAACTGGCTCTGTTCCCGCCAATCTCAAAGTCACTACGGTCACTCCTCTGCTCAAGAAGCCTTCACTGGATTCCTCTGTCCTAAAAAATTTTCGGCCAATTTCTGTCCTGCCTTTCATTTCAAAGGTTTTGGAGAAAATTGTGCTGAATCAACTTCAAAGTTTTCTGTCAAGTAATTGTATTTATGAGGTTTTTCAATCTGGTTTTAAGTCTGCTCACAGCACTGAGTCTGCCCTGTTGAGAGTGCTAAATGATATTTACCTCTCTACCGATTCCGGAGACTCTGTGGTTCTTATTCTTTTAGATTTATCAGCCGCTTTTGATACTGTAGACCACTCCTCACTGTTATCCAGATTAGAGTCTTGGATAGGTCTAAAAGCTAACGTCCTGAAATGGTTTCAGTCATATCTATCTGACAGAAAGTTTTTAGTGAAGCTGGGTAACTTTACTTCTTCTTCTGCTCCTCTGACCTGTGGCCTTCCTCAAGGCTCTATTTTAGCCCCCTCTCTATTTTCTCTATACATCCTACCTCTGGGCTCTATTCTTTGTAAACATGGCATGTCTTCTACGCAGACGATACGCAAATCTATCTACCATTCAAAAGAAAAAATTCTACTGCGATTACTTCTCTTCTGCAATGTTTAGAGGAGATTAAATCATGGCTGGCCCAAAATTTCCTCTTCCTAAATGAAGACAAGTCCGAGGTAATTGTTTTTGGTCCCAATGAGAACTCTGAGTTTAAGCACTGAGTTAGAAAGTTTATCCGTTTTTAGATCCTCATGTGTACGGAACCTAGGAGTTCTTGTTGACCAGCATTTAAAATTTGATAAACATATCTCTTCTGTTATTGGATCCAGTTTCTATCAGCTTCGCCTACTGTCCAAAATTAAACATTTTCTCACTCCTAAAACTCTCGAAATGACTGTTCATGCTTTTGTTACGTCTCGTCTAGATTACTGCAATTCTTTATATTGCGGTATATCTAAGTCTCAAATTGCACGTCTTCAGCTTGTCCAAAATGCTGCGGCCAGACTTCTCTCAAAGCGTTGTAAACATGAGCACATCACTCCAGTTCTTAAATCCTTACACTGGTTGCCCGTTTGTCAGAGAATAGACTTAAAAATTCTCCTCTTTGTATATAAATCCCTACACAACCTAGCCCCTGTCTGCCTCTCTGAACTTCTTCATCTCTACACTCCGTCCAGAAGCCTACGATCCTCTGACCAGGCTCTGTTGGTAGTCCCTCACGTTAGGCTTAAGCGTAGAGGTGAACGTGCATTTGCAGTGGCAGGGCCTTGACTTTGGAATGCCCTGCCTCTGGAGATTAGACTGGCCCCTTCTCTGTCTGTTTTTAAGTCTCTGCTAAAAACGTATTTGTTTTCTTTAGTGTATTGACTACTGTGATATGGCCATTTTTAATTTTCAATTTTTAATTTTTAAACGGGTTGTATTAAATTCTGTCTGGTCTATTTTCTCTGTATGTGGTAGGCTATAATCTTGTTTTTTCTGTAAAGCACTTTGGTCAGCCTGGTGGCTGTTGTAAATGTGCTATACAAATAAAATGAACTTGAACTTGAACTTGAACAATGTTAAGCAAAAGTTATAATGAATGTTAGGTGCCTGAGCTTGACAAGAACATTTTTCTGAAAACTTGTGTATCTTTTTATAGAAATGCTTCCTTAAATAATACAATTTGTTTTTTACAAATATATATATATATATATATATATATATATATATATATATATATATATATTTAGTTCTCTCATCCCAGTTTGCCTAATTGGACAAAGCACTCCTGGCATAGACCACAGATTTCTTCTCATGAAAGTCATGTTTGTCCGTGTGCCTTTTTGTACACCTAAACGGTGGTGAGTCTGTATTTGGTAAAAATCTGTCTCCGCTTTGTATCTCTGATGTTTTCTTCCAGATCATACTTCATGTTCAGGCCCTGTAACATTGCAGTTGACTTTGATTTTTACTTTTGTTTTCCCAAATGGATCCAAATATGCATTTTCTCTACCAATATATCACTCTGTATCTCTTTACGGTCAAAGCCCAGTGAAGGAGGCTGGCGTAGCATGGAAAAACAGCTCCAAGACAAATCTCTGTTAAACCCAGTCTGAGCATAATGTGTGGTTACAGAGATATAGCCTCAGGTCTTGATTTTAAACTACACTCCTGTCAGAAAAGAACTGCTGTTTTCTTTTTTTCTTGCCTTAGTTGTGCAAACTACTGGATTTCTCCTTGCTGGCCATGTAGTTAATCTGCTCACTTGTCATGACATCTGCTCTGCCTGACTCTGAGGAAGGCCAATTTTCTCTCTCGCTCTTTCTTTCTCTCTTTTGTAGCCTTTTAATACCCCATTTCCTTGTCTGTGTAAATTGTGTTAGTAAGTATTTCTCCTCAGAATCTGAGAAAAGCTTCCAAATGCGATACGAACATGTAGGGCAGTTTTGTTGAATGAAACTCACTCAAATTATTGTGTTTCGCAGTTTATTTTGTTTCTGATTTCATTGCAGAATCAGAACTTGCTTCACCAAAAAATACAACTTTGGTCATCATTCACCCTCATTTTGTTCCAAACCTGTATGACTTTGTATCTTTTGTGGAATTAAAAGGAAGAACAAGTGCTCTGTTTCTTTCACACAATCAAAGTGAATGTCAAGCTCTAAAATAACAAACAAAAAAGGCATAAATGTATGATAAAAAATACTTTTGTGTGCTATATATTTGAAGTATATATAATGCAATTAAAAATGTAAATATATTATTATTAAAGCAATAGTTCACCCCAAAATTAAAATTTGCTGAAAATGCACTCATACTAAGATGTAGATGAGTTTGTTTCTTCATCAAAACAGATTTGGAGAATTTAGCATTACATCTCTTGCTCACCAATGGATCCTCTGCAGTGAATGGGTGCCGTCAGAATATAACGGCACCCATTCACTGCAGAAAAAATGTGCTTGATCTGTGCATAGTTGTTTCTTGAATCAGACAAGACGACTTTTTCACTGAAGAACAGAGGTGTAAAGTATTGGAGTAAATGTAACTAATTATTGTACTTGAGTATCTTTTCGGATACTTTGTAGTTTTACTGAGTATCAAAGATATTAATAACTTTTACTCTCTACTTCACTACATTTTTGAATGAGTATCTGTACTCTTTACTCCACTACATTTGTAATGAGTATTGCAGTTACACATTACATTTTGCATGGCATCTAGCTTTTTCTGCACCAGTTTATTTCTGCTACAAAAGATGTGATATCGCCAACTACAGGGCACTGAAAGTACTATATCTTGTGCATTTTGGCCTCACTCACCCAAACTTGTCAACAAGGCTACTTTATATGAATGTGAGCTCCTTAGCAAGTGGTTGTGAATCACAGGTGTTTTAAATATAAGGACATGACTGCAGCTGGCAATGAAGCTGAAACCAGCACATCCAATGCAAGAAGACTTTGACTTTTTAATTTAATGTTTTAATTTTATTTTCTTTCTTTCTTTCTTTCTTTCTTTCTTTCTTTCTTTCTTTCTTTCTTTATTTATTTATTTGCAATTTTGAGGTTTTATTTTGGTTTTAGAAAATAACCGTGATTGCTCTCCTCACAAATAAGCTCTTTCCTGTTTTTGTTACATGTTCTCTATGCCTTGTCTTGGACTTTTATGTCACTTCCTGTCTCCCGTGGTGTTTGTAGTCAGTTTGTATCTTATCTTGTTACGCTTGTGTCAGGCTTGTGTTCCTGTTGTGTTCTGTTTTCTGTCTCATGTGCTCCCCATCCTCGTGTATGCCTATATTTGGTCCTTCCTGTTTCCTGTCCTCGTTTAGTGTGATTATTAGTTCATTAGTCTTCAGCTGTGTTTTATTAATTATCTAGTTTCATCCTGTGTATTTAGTTCCTGCCTGTTTAGTTTCTTTTCGTCTGGTCTACTTGTTACACTCCCTGTGTTCCTCAGACCTGCCTTGTATAGCCCTGTTGAATTGGATTAAAGCCGGTTTATTTTGAGTAATTCCTGGCCTCTGTGTTCCTCGTTCTTCCCCGCTGTGTGCACCGTGAAATCTTCATTACTTTTAAATCATAGTTCGTTACTGAGTACGCCCACAATTTGAATTGATATTCAAATCTTTCACTGCACTTCAGTAGCCAATAAAGATATCCGATCGTAAAGGGACCAATAAAAGCCCTGATATCTGAACCGGGGAAAGCCGCTGCTGCAGCAGGTTTTGAAGAGCAGATCGGACAGTGATGGAGCTAAGTGTGATTTATGGACTCAAAGTTTGGAGAAACAAACTACATGGTAGTGTTATCATAAATATCTATATTTTGATACCGATACTGAAATATCTGACATTCCATTACTCATTTTCCACAGTATCTCCGGTATATAGCCTACACCGATACATGCTGCATCTCGCTCTTTCCTCTCAGACAGCGACGCCTCCTGTCAATTACGGGTCAGAGTCTGTCCGCGCAGGATTGCAGGTATTCCGCATAATTTTAATCATTACTGCGCAAATGTGGCTAGCGCTTGATTGTAACACGAGAACACAGTCATGTAATTGCAGAAAACTGGATGCGAGCTCTCAAATAGGCCTAATTTACACAAATGAACTGCCGCTCTCCGATATTGCTTGTGCGCAGACTGTGCGCAATCGCAATCTCTCCGTGCATATAAAGTAGAAATTATTTCTCTTTGCTCTTGGATTAAACTTTTTCAAAAGTTATCAGCCATGCAGAATAGATCCACGCCTGACCGATGAAAATCCTTCTGGAATATTTTTTTTTTATATTATTTTCTATTTATTTTTTATTTTTTGGCTGTAAGTGAAATGCACCAGAAAGTCATCAAAATCAAAGATGGAACTTTAATTTCTTTACAATGTAAGTTTATGCCAGAAATGTTTTGGAATGGGATATTTGTATGATTTGTACATATAAATATCCTAGTCTCCCTAACTGCATCACTACATTGTACAGACATTACAGGTCAAACAAAGCCATCTGATGTTCCATTTACCTAAATAAATAGGCCTAACATATATGGCTCTTAAATCACTGCTTATAAAAATTCAGTGTTGTCATATTTCGAATACCTCAACTGAATTGAGGTCGTTTGTTTTATAATTTTATTACTGGCTACTTGTCATTTTTTGTCAATTCAATTCAGTTTGAAATCAAATTTGAAATTAAGCTTCCTTTTGTTGTAAGCTTTTGCAACAAAGTTACCCTATTTTAAAGGCACAAATACACAGAATGAGCAAATGTTTAAGATTGAGATTTTTGTAATGGTAATTGATCAATATTTATATGTATGTAAATAAAAGCCTATATTAAAATCTGTTCATTATATAAAGCGAATGTCTTTTTAGAAGACTTGGATTAAACCAATTGAAAAAAATAGATGGACAAAAAAAATTAAAATATTAAAATATCTATATGGCAGTATACAGTATGTGGTAACTTTACCAATGGTATTGAAAATTAGTCATCATCAAAAATGACCCTACTTACTTTTTTAGCACATTATTAGTCTTGTGGTGAACAATTGAACTGTGCATGTCAGTACACTGGGGAAAAAAATTGTCTGCTGTCATAACCTTTAATCAAAAACTGAAAATTTTCTTCCGCTCGGGAATGGCGTTCTTGCTCTGATGACATCAGTTTGACAGCTTGAGGAGAATCCTATTGTTAAGACACGACGTAAAGACTGCTGTTTCCGGGTCCATGCCTCTACTCATTTCACTTGAGAATGCTCTCAGCAGCCATTTATGAGCACTGTATAATTAATATTACATATTTAAGTTAAGCATTTAATAATTTGATGTGCACACTACAGTCTCTGTGCTCACAGTGTCCCTGACACTAATATTTTAGCTGATTCACTGTCAGGCCATCTGGGATTTCAGTATGCAGATAAAGGTTAGGGTTATAATTTTTCAGTATTACATGACATTGTGGGTGTATATTAGCACAGTTTGTTGTTTTTTGGGGGCATCTGGCAGAGCGTTAGGACCCAGAAACAGTGAAGCATGATGTCAGATGTAACAAGCAGATATTCTTAACCACTCCTATCCAACCGTGAATCTGCTATGAGCAAGAGGTGGAGAGGTGCACCACAATAAAACCCCGTCCTTTATTCAATATTCCATTTCACTTGGAAATACATCACAACACTTAAGTCAGTTGCAACTTCCGGTTCACGGATACTTTGATATTGATATTTTTCAAGGTATCATGACCACTAATTCACGTACTTTGTCAATAAGATAAAAGTGAGTTTTGTTCAAAGTAGCTATTATCCACATAGATCTACAGTATGATATGAATGAATATTTTTTTTTGGTAAATCATTAAATATCGCCGGCTAAAAAGTAACTAGTAACTAGTAACTAGTACTCTGAGTAGTTTTTGAGAGGAGTACTTTGTACTTTTACTTAAGTACTTTTTTGACACCAGTACTTTTACTTGTAATTGAGTATTATTTCAGCAATGTAGCAGTACTTGTACTTAAGTACAAATTTTAAGTACTCTTTCCACCACTTTTATATATATATATATATATATATATATATATATATATATATATATATATATATATATATATATATATATAGCCCTAGTGTTTTAGTTCTTTGTGAGTTGTTGAATGTAATGGTTGTCTGTTTGCCCGTCATTCTGTTCTTTGTTCCCTTTGGTTTTTGGCTTATTGTTTGTTCTAGTTTTTCCATGAAATGCCTGCATATAGATCCTTGCGTCTGCCTGTTTTCCCCAGCTTCTCCACAACATTACAGTTTTTGACTTGCATGTCTATTTGACTATTGCATCTTTGAGCCAATATTTAATATAAGTAAAATACTTAAGTATTGTTAAAATCAGATACTCTAAGACTTTTACTCAAGTTGTTTTGGAACTGGTGACTTGTAACTTGTAGTGGAGTAATTTTCACTGTAAGGTATCTGTACTTTTACTCAAGTATGGTTTTCAGGTACTCTTTACACCTCTGCTGGAGAAAGCAATATAATGGAGAGAGGACTTGTATTTTAACCTGGTTTGAAAAAGAAAAGAAAAAAAAACATCTTGATGGACTTGTTTCTTAGAAACCTGAATCTTGTCACTTCACAAGACTTTAATCAGTGGACTGGAGTTCTGTTAATTACTTGTGTATTGTTGTGATTGTTTTTTTATCAGCTGTTTGGATTCTCATTCTGACGGCATCCATTCACTGCAGAGGATCCACTCATGAGCAAGAGATGAAATTTCTCCAAATCTGTTCCCATGAAAAACAAACTCATCTACATCTTGGATGGCCTGAGGTTAAGTAAATTTTCAGGAAACTTTCATTTTTGTGTGAACTATCCCTTTAAATATACAATATGATGTTGATATTACAAGTACAATTGTAATAATATTTAATAATACTGCTGTTTTACTGTATTTTTGATTAAATAAATGCAGCCTTGGTGAACATGAGAATTCTTTAAAAAAAAAATAATAATAAAATCTTACTTATTCCAAGCTTTTGACAAGTAGTGTATATATACAGTACAAAACCATTAATGAAATGGATAAATGAAACTGTATAATAAAGTGCTACCAAATGCTTTTTTAGCTCGTTTAAAGCTTCAGAGGGTGCATTCATTTTGTTCTGCATTTATTGGTCTTTTGTTCAGAATAATTTTCATATACATGCTGAGTGAAGTGCCATTAATAGTCAGATGGTACCTTACTGTATCACTAAAATTACCTCTTCAGGTGCAGTATGGTGCCTCCTAATTAACGCTTTACCTTAATAAACATGCTCCTAAGAAATACAGCTATTACCATCTGACATTTCCCTGTCGTCATTCCAAATGTGCCTCAATGAAATGAATGTTTGTGTTTCACAGTTAATTACCAATAAAATGCAGAAATCAGGATGCTGCCCCCAAAACGCCTTAATTGCAGCATCTGTAGGATATAGCAGCCGACTGGACCATAACCGTTTATTTCCAATTATTGATGGGTGGTAACCTTCAGAAGGGCATTTGTTTTATTTTGTCTGTGGAATGGCTAGATCAAGGGTTATTTTTTTAGCAGCATCTCATAATTGTTCTGATCGGTAAACGTTAAACAAACATGATTTTTCCAGGTGTCTTGTGGCATGGCATACTCATTATGTGTGCAAACAGCAGCTAGACAATAAACAAGTTCATATCATCTCTAAACAGTCTTCACGCTTAATAATAAGATATTTGACTTATGAATTACGGACAATTGCCTAAGGACATGGATAATGAAGGGTAAGAATCTGTTGATCAATCTAGAAACATAATATTATAGATGTTATCTGGGTAATTTAGTTTAATAGACCATGAGATTTGTTCTCAAAGGACCAGGAGTGTTTTATCTCATAAGAAAATTAAAAAAAAGATCAAGCACTACAAATATATGTATTTTTTACATCTAGACAACAAATAAAAGTTGTGCTTTATAATATGAAAAAACAAATATGCTTCATAAATTTAATAAGTAGTATTTTATATACTCTAACCTATAACCTGTGTAAACATCAACAAATATAAAATCAAAAAGGGGATTTATTATGCCACTTCTAAGAACCACAGGGGTACATTTCATAACTAGTTAGTGTATGAAGTGTGTGTTCAGAAGCTGAAAAACAGAGGGAACTTTCAGTAATTTTAATCATGCACATTTAATTAACACCTAGCTTTAAAGAAAATAAAGTGTTTTAAAATGAGTAGAGGATAATTGAGATCATTTCTGTCTGAAATGAAAATACAGACTGGGAGCTCAAACAGACTGATTACAGGAAGGTTTGTTGAGGAAGAAAGTAAGTTTTGGCTGTGTTCCAAAACCATGTGAGCTGCCTCTGTAGTCATCATAGGTGTGCTCCTGACGCAAAGGCTGAAGCACCATAATTCTGCTGAGGCAGCATAAAGAGGAAACCTTCAAAGACTCCTCCACTTGGCCAAATACTAAGGCAGAACTATGTACGAATTTCATGCAGAAAGCAATTGCAGATTGCAGATCTCTGTGAAAAAAATTAATAAAATAAAAATACATTCAAGATGTTGGATGAGGCAAGATAAATATTCAGTATCAAAATATATAGTTGAAATTGTTTATTCTTTTGAACAGTTACCGCCCAATATTTGTGTGCAATGTTTTTGTGAGTTTTATGGTGTTAGCTAAACTAATGCCACACTATACTGGAATCAACTGACCCTTTGCTAAACTCTACTCTCTAAACAAACAAAAAAAAAAAAAAATGTGAAAATATTGGTAACACTTTAGATTCGAGAACACTGTAATAAATAGTCAGTACGATAGTAATATGCATGCTAATAAGCAACAAGTTATTAGTGATTAGTATTCCCTAATCTAAAGTGTTACCAAAATATGAATAAAAACGATATGATCTCAGTGATACTTTAAAAGACCACAGCTTTTAATAGAGTGATTTTCATTAACATGCTCATAAAGTGGATGCTTATGCTGGCTGTAATTAAATGTGACCTTTATCTGCTTTTTTTATTATTATTATTGTTAAATAACAGTAATCTGAATTACAAACCCTTGGAAACAAATGCTCACAGTTACAACAATTTAAAGGATATTGCGTGTGATCACATTAGTGTAAGTGAACAAGTGTTCTTAGCATTTCTATAATACATTCACTACTGTGGTATTGTGAAAATCTAGCTACTAGTGACCTCAATCAATGCATAAATTAACTAACGTTAACTTAATGTTAGCTTTAATTTATTCTGAAGCACATGCAAGTGTTTTTACTGATGTTCTACATTTTCACTTGGGAATGAGAGGTGAAGCTGACATTGTTTAATCAATATACACTTATTAAAATACAATATTTGGAAAAGTGTGGGGAAAGAATACACTTGCATAATGCCTGGTAAAAATGTTTTACCCTCTTTTGAGAAAATTCTGTAAAATTACATTTAAAACTATCCAAACAAAATCAGTAACAAGGCAGAGATTAGTGAAGCGCCAATAATGTTCATGTCACATGAGAATTGCATGTTTATTTGCATGTTGAGAATTGCTTGTTAAATTGTTCCAAATCGATGAGGGTTCACTTCAGTTAAGTATGCTGCCTTGAAAGGAAATTGCACATGTAGGCAGTAGACGGAAAGACAGATCTCTCTATAGGTTTTAGAACAGAGCATTTGGGTGAATTTATCAGAGGAAAGAAATTTGTGTCCCTTCTTCTTGATGGAGTGAACACTTTCTTCTTTATTTTGCTTTGATAAAACCAAGTACTATTTTATTTTAAACTTCTGACAAATCTCTTTTAAAAATCATTTGAACCACAAACAGTAAATTACTAGAGAAAACACGTTTTTGAACGATTTTGAAAGTTGTTTGTGACACACAAAGAATGTCACAAAATTGTATTTTGCACCATTTTCCCCTCTTTTCTAAACAACCTCTAGCAGTGGATGACAAGGGCAAGCATTCTCAAAAGTGTGCCTGTAAAATGGGAAAAGAAACGAGAAAGTTCTGGGCCTGTAATGACTGAGAGTGAATTAAATAACCTGAGGTAGGCAAACAGACTGCGGTCAAGCATCAGGACGGCCAGTATGTTGGTTCCTCCAGCTGTAAGGGCTCTTGTGGTCAGCTGGGGCCTCGAGGGCCCTCCTGGCTCAGCAATCCCACAGGTTTAATATATAGTTCCCAATTAACTACCAGTCTAACAACTAGACTGCTCAGGAACAGGCTGAAATGTGTGTGGGGTTACATTTCTTTAATTTAGACTATCAGAGAACTGGCCCTTGAGGGACCCTCAAACTTCTCAGATATGGGGAAAGAGGAAATTTGAAGTTTGCTGATTTCTCTCTCTTGCTTCCTTCCTTCCTAAACCCATTTGGAGGCAGAATCAGGTATTGTTGTAGTGGAAATGAATTTGGCTAGACGTTGTCCTGAGGATATGTGCTGGCTTGTTATATTTAAGTGCTAACGACAGCTCAGATTCTATCATTTCAGTATAAATCGCTGTAGTTTTATTTGTTTGCATAATTTACAGTTTTGGACACTAATTCATTAGAAGTGTTTGCTAAGACAAGCAGCACTAGTACCTTTTCTCATAACTAGGCAAAGACAAAAAGAAACACATTTCTATTTCTACAACTTTCTATTCATCACAATTTCCAATTCCAAAAAGTATTCATTGTCATACAGTACTTTGAGTGACAGTTCAGATTTGTTAAACTATAGACACCCAAACCACAGCTGGGGTGAAGTGTTGACCATAAAGCAGGCGACAAGAGCAGTGAAGACTTTAAAACCCTGAGGCTGAAGAAAGCCACTGAAATCTGGGGGAATCATCCCTACCAACCCTTCCAAAGCCAGCCGAGGGCATGAGGATCCACAGAAAGGCCAGCATATTCCACATGATATTCCACTTTTTTTTTTAACAAAAGCATGGTCTTGCTGTCAGAGCATCACATTTAAATTACATTAAAAGCACTGTTTTAAAGGCAACATCTAAAGGATTTTCCCTGCTTTGTTGAATGATTTCTAAAGGATCATATGTAGACACTGTAGACTGGAATAATGATGCTGAAAATTCAATTTTACATCACAGGAATAAATTACATTTCAAAATATATTAAATTAGATTATTTTAAATTGTAATATTTAACAATTTACTGTTTTTATTGTATCTTTGATTAATGAGTGAGCATAAGACACTTAAATAAATAAATAAATAAATAAATAAATAAATAAATAAAAAACATTTTAAAAATCTTACCAGCCCCAAACCTTTGGATTGTAGATTAAAGGTACAAAAGCATCATACAACAACCTGTTGAAAGTCAACATTAATTGCTGTGTTTTTGCTTCTGTAATTTGACATATTTTTCAGTGAAACAGGATATTCAATAATGAGAAATGTAGAGCAGGACTTAATTTTATCCATCAGTAATTAAATGGATCATGAAAAGTGGCACTTCGCACTATTACATTACAAAATCAAGCCAGAGTGAATGCAAATCATTTCAGAGGCCAAGCAATTTATTACATTTTGATTAAATATTACAAAGACATTTCCTTTCTTTGGAATGTGCATAAAAAAGTAAACAGAGCCAGTTTTTCTTATGTGTTGACTTTAATTCTAAGGGTCAGTTAGGGATGCAATAAACATAAAAAAAAATAAATGCTAAAACTGGACATAGTATATGACTCCCATTTGTATCCATACTGATTTATTTATTTATTTTTTTCTCGAATATGTAGCTTGTTCAGCATCAGCAACCTCTGCTTTTCATCTAGTCTTTCAAACTAATCTCTGTGCCACAGTTTGAAGGAAGAACAGCTCTGTGTTCATTTCTGGTTCACGTGTCTCACAGAACCAGGACATGGCTCAGCTTTGCATCCCGATGTTTTGTTATATTTATAGAGCGTTCGCAACTCTCTGTCTAGAGAGGCAGAGAGCATGTTCATACTCCCCTGGCATGAGTCTGTATGAAGGGTAAGTTCCATCTGCTCCTGAAGGAGCTGCTGTAATCAGGTGGTGAGAGAATGGCCTCTCCATCCCCACTCATCTGCTCTCCATCTCAGATGCACTCAGTGGGACAAGAGCTATGTCTGGGCAGGCCCTATTAATGTCGGCGAGCTTCGAAGAGAAGATGAGATGCGCAAACACACAATTATTTGTGTGTACATGGTGGAAAAGATGCGGCTTCCACAAATGAACTATGTTAGGGGTTTGTAAAGCACACACCATGCACAAATCTACTTACTGTATGTGCCTGCCACAGCAAATATAATTTAGGTGAACAAAATGACATCTTGTGAACTATTGTTTGCCCCAATGAGACCGACATGACGTGTGTGTGTGTGTGTGTGTGTGTGTGTGTGTGTGTGTGTGTGTGTGTGTGTGTGTGTGTGTGCGTGCATGTGTTTTAAAAGTGCCTAACCCATTTCACTCCCTAAACAAATCATGCCCAGCCAAGTGCTTAGAGAACAGGAGAAAAAAATCAATCAAGCAATTATCTTGATTCATCCCGCCATGTCCCAGAGTCCCGTTCTGAACTGAGAAAAGGCACACAGAAACATTTTGTTGAGTTAAACATCATATTGGTTGTCTGCAATGGGCAATGCTGCAGTGCAGACAGACTAAGAGAGAAAGAGATGGACAAAAAAAGATATATGTTGGATGCAATTAATGGAATATTTGACAGTTATTTAAATTATAATTATTTAAAAAAACAAAAAATGATCAATACAGTTTATTTCTCATGTTTAAATACAGTGATGGGAAAAATTGTTTGCCCCCTTCCTTTTTTAACAAAATTTTTAATTTTGTTGCATGTTTGTCACACTTTAATGTTTCAGATCATCAAACAAATTTAAATATTAAAGATAACACAAGTAAACACAACATGCAGTTTTTAAATGAAGGTTTTTTTTATGAAGGGAAAACAAAATCTAAACCCACATGGCCCTGTGTGAAAAAGTGCTTGTCCCCTAAACCTAATAACTGGTTGGGCCACCCTTAGCAGCAACAACTGCAATCAAGCGTTTGCGATAACTTGCAATGAGTCTGTTACAGCGCTGTGGAGGAATTTTGGCCCACTCATGCAGAATTGTTGTAATTCAGCCACATTGGAGGGTTTTCGAGCATGAACCGCCTTTTTAAGGTCATGCCACAGCATCTCAATAGGATTCAGGTCAGGACTTTGACTAGGCCACTCCAAAGTCTTCATTTTGTTTTTCTTCAGCCATTCAGAGGTGGACTTACTGGTGTGTTTTAGATCATTGTCCTGCTGCAGAACCCAAGTTCGCTTCAGCTTGAGGTCACGAACAGATGGCCGGACATTGTCCTTCAGGATTTTTTGGTAGACAGCAGAATTCATGGTTCCATTTATCACAGCAAGTCTTCCAGGTCCTGAAGCAGCAAAACAGCCCCAGACCATCACACTACCACCACCATATTTTACTGTCGGTATGATGTTCTTTTTCTGAAATGCTGTGTTAATTTTACAGATGTAATGGGACACACACCTTCCAAAAAGTTCAACTTTTGTCTCGTCAGTCCACAGAGTATTTTCCCAAAAGTCTTGGGGATCATCAAGATGTTTTCTGGCAAAACTGAGACGAGCCTTTATGTTCTTTTTGCTCAGCAGCGGTTTTCGTCTTGAAACGGGGCATAGAAACATTAAAGTGTGACAAACATGCAAAAAAATAAAAAATCAGGAAGGGGGCAAACAATTTTTCACACCACTGTATGTCGCATTTAATTGCATTTAGTATTTTATTCCATTGATTAACTTAACCTGAACTGTACTGTGCTGTTATCATAACATATCTCCCAGCTTGCTTGACTTCTTTTCAACAAGAGTGTTGCGCTTGCACTAAAAAACGCAGTAAGATTTTGCTTTTCACCCTGAATTGAGGTAAGCCTGTAAACTAGACCGCATAACCCGACTGGCACTTTAAAGTTAAGAGTGAACTCGACCTGAACCTGAAATCACTTACTTTCTTATCAGCTCCAAGTGAGTAGACCCAGATACAGATTCTCGCATGCTCTGGCTCTGAGATGATTGTGTGTTTGTGCAGATAATCTAAAATTAACATTCAACATGCCCCTCATATGTGCGAATAAGCTTGAAAACAACAAAAGTTGATAGCTCACCTTTTAATGTTTGCTTCATGCTTCTTGTTTCTTAGACAACATGCATACAAAAGTCAAAGAAATGAAAATGATATACAGATAAATGTAAAATATATAATATAATAAAAATTAATTTTGCAATGACCTGCACTGTGTATCACAGATATATAGGAATTAAAGCATTATGGCATGACTGTAGGCACAAGGCAAGTATGTGAACAAGTATGGATAATGCCCAAAGACGCTAATGATGTACAATCTGCCACTTCTAGTTCAAAAGATGTGTCCAAACCTCCATAACTAATTCAAAAACATCACATTACAGCTAGCTGTAGCCCAGGTCAAAGTAAGACATAATTGATAATCACAGCGCAGGGAAATAAATAGCCAAGTTCTTAGTTGTCCAAGAAAATTTTATTTCAATAAAATAAAATTGAAAGTTACATACAAATGTAATAGAAACATGTTGCCGTAAATCTTACCCAATGACATAATTGATTGAAGTCAACGATCCACCAATTAGCTGATCAGGAGAGGATTGGTAGCTCCACCCCAGAGAGAAAAAAATTAGCAAGAGAGAAGGCGAACGGGTTGAACCTTAGAAAGAGACATTTTGTTTGCAAAGGAATCGGTGAGTTTTCTATTTATATTGAAAACTCTTTTGTTGGGGCAATGTATTGTATGAATCACGAGATAAATTATTGTATTTTGTCTGGTATTTGAATTTCTGATGAAAGATACTGATTTTGTGACGGAAAATGCTGGATGGAAATTCATCTAAAGCGAACCGTAGCGAACTGGATTTCTTGGATTCTTTGCATTGGACAACTGGATATAGTACTTTTTTTCTTTTTCTTTTTTTCTTTTTTTTTTGAGTTCTTTCACGCATCATAAGACACAATAGAGCGAACGGAGCCCTTAAGCACTCGCATATTTGATGGACTAAGTGTTCACACAGACTGATATTGATTATTTTCACCATAAAGACCGAGAACTTATTCATAACCATATTTTATGTGAATATTGAATATTGTATTCTGTTTATCTAAGTGTGTTTTGAATTGAGGTTTCATTGTTATTTTGTTGATTCTTTTCCTAATTGTAATGTGGATACCTACTTGAGTATTCCAATGTATAATTGAGTAGTACGACTCCAAATTGTTGACATAACCTGTGGGGAAAAAAACAATACATAGTTAGTTAATTATACAATTTCCTCAAATACAACAACAAATTAGAAATAACAATTTAAACAGCATTTAAAGTAACAAATACGAATAACCTTTAAGGTGGCACTTGAAATAGTGTTTTCTTTTATTTACAATTAATAGACGGGTTAAAGAAACCTCAAGAAGGGAGATTTCAGTTATTTGACTGTGACCAATTTATTTATTTATTTCCTTTCTTTCAATTGGATTGTAAATTATTTACGTTAAAATGTCTGCTTTGATCTTTAATCTCTGAATTTCGCAATTGTTTCCCTTTTATTTCAATTTATTGTCTAATTGTTTCAATTCAATGTTTTAATTTAAAACTCATACTTATTCAAAGCTTTGGCTTCAATAGCAAAATCAGATCAGGTATTTTCATAATTTTGTTTTCACAGACGAAAACATACATTAAAAAAAAAAAGTTTTAAATACTCTAACTCGAGAGTATGTGTGTTTCTGCCTTCTGCGATACTTACATCTTCTGATGGCCCTGTAATTTGGTTAATAAGGTAGTGTTACTTACCCGACTTCGTAACAGGTGTTACATAGCATTAATGGCTTGGGCAGTTTCGGAGAAGTTATTGGAGTTACAAGCATGTATATTGCTTTTAAATACAGCAGTTAATTTTGAGTAATACATTTTTCACACAATATTGCCAGTCTGTTTTTTGCTCTGCCAACTACTGTGCAATAAAACCACAGCAGAACCACTTCAATACACAATACTGGTGATTCAGTATTTTTGAATAAATCAGTTGGGTGAATTATTCAATGACTCTTTCATAAACACCACCACATGCTCAGTATATGAATGAACCAGCATTTTTTTAATGAGTTGGTTGAGTGATTAATTCAATGTTTCAATCACAAATCACTTGCTAGTTTAACATGCAGAAAAAGTTACTGAAAATTACTCATTTGAAATGCGTAATAGTCTGAAATGCGTAAGCAAAGACAAGCACAGTGATAGAAATTCTACATTATAATTTAAGAATACAAATAATGCAAATTCTATTTTAAAATTTCAAACCCAAAGCAAACTCAAGCATAATCCATGAACATCTAATCCATCTCTCAGTATATCATAAAAGCATTTACCCTATTAATTCTAATTAATTAACATTAATTTTCAGCTCCTTTAATACCTCCTTTAAGATCAGTGCAGTCCTGAAACTCTCTCAGCTAGAGAATTACACCCTCTGCAAAGCCTACAGTCCACCTCAAACCTCCTGGACAAAAATAAAATAATAAGTAAATATAAATAAGTCAGCGGCTGATGTTTTATATTCATCAACCAGTACCTGCAGTTGCTAATATTTCATTGAGGTACTCTTGTTTCCTTCTGTCTTCTCCACATCCTGTAATGTTCTTTAATCCTTGCCTGATAACTATACCGCACAAGTGAGCTTGCGAGCACGTGATTTGTGTTCATTACTATAAACTAGCACACACATAAATACGGAGCTACTCAGTGCACCTTTATGTCCTGTGGGTTTATATTTGGCGGAGTTAGTTGGATCGCCAAGCCCCCCTGTAGATTCGGCTACTGTCTTTGAGCGAATGCATTAGCAGGTGAAGAATCCCGTCTCTGCAGGTATCGGGCTGCAAATGAAATTCAGTATGGGTCTTATCAGCTGCATGCTGAATCTTGACCGGATACTACAGCAGTCAGCAGCGCTGCCTGGACTGCGGCATCTCCTTTTTTTGCTGCCAAGAGTCTCCCAGAGCTGATCAATACCCTAACACTTTTTTTCCCACGATTATAGCATTCCCAGATATCAAATCTGTGTATGGGGGCTTGCTTTTTTTAGGCCGAGAAACACCCCTGACGGTGCGGCTAAAATGATTCATTGCACATATAAGGGGGACAGCCCTCTAATATTAATCACTGCAGATAGAGGGCAAAAAGATAATTGGTTGCAAAGGCAAACTTATGGGGAGGGGACATCAGGGAGACACTATCTTTAGTCAGAGATAGAGGGGAGTGTATCGAGCGAAAACAAGCTGGATTATCAACAGATGGGGTGCAAAACTTGCTCTTCTTTTCGCCTTGGCTTTGTGTTTATCATTGCTGGATGCACAGAGGTTAAGTAGATTATAAAGGCCCGTTTGCATGGACTGTAATTTCATCTATACTGTTAATGGCCAGTATACGTTCCTTCTTAGACGGCGAATGGTAGATGCCATTGCTTGACACTATGGACCTCATTGAAAGCAAAAATCTAAATTAGCATAAATTTTGTAAATCCATATCAAATATTAGTCCAAAAAATGAACCATTATGACCCATATAGTATGAAATAGTGGGAATATGGATCTCAAGGAAGAATACAAAATGCCTCAATCTTAGGCCCAAATTAAACAAAAATGCACAATATGATGCAGTTGCATTTATTTATACTGCCAAAAAGTAAGATAAAATTCTGATAGCATGTCATGTAAATCAATGAGATCTTTATAACAGTATAGCATGCTACTTGAATAAAATGCATATAAATATCAGTCAGGTTGTGTACAACAGGTTTTAAGCAAAGTTGTGATGATAATTTAGAAACCTTAGAAATGTGCATACAGTAGGGTTAAAAACAAATTTTAAGCAACATATATATTGCTAATATTTCATGATTTCATTCTAGAGCTGTGTTTACTCTGAACAGAAATTGCATCTAAGCAACAAAGATGCACAAAATTACCACAATTGTACACGTATTTACATGTGAGAGTTGATTTGCTTGCACAGCAGACAGAAAATAATGCAAATGCTGATTATATTGAGCAGATTTTGCCAGGTCAACTGATTTTCTGTGATCCAAAAGAAAGATGAGAAGAATGGAAAAGAGAATATAGAACTTGCTGTGGAATCAATTTCTCCATTCAAACCACGGACAAAATGTTTGCCGATCAGAATGTAAATCCTCAACACTAACCTGCTATAGACTTGCTGAATTGCACTTTCTACAAAGATAAACTGAAAATATTTCAGCACAAAAACAAATTGGTAAATTGCCTAAAAATATGGACAGTCAGATTATCATCTCAAAATAAACTGCAAAGTCATGATCGAGACATTGTTTCTTGTGAAGGTCTTGTATCAACCTAAAGGGCTTTATTTTGCAGTTATGACTGTACACTATTCCTTGGCTACTTAACAAAAAAGAAATAGACTGAAATGAAATATTGATTTGGATTACTTGTGGAGACAGCTATATATATATATATATATATATATATACAGGTGCATCCCAATAAATTAGAATGTCGTGGAAAAGTTCATTTATTTCAATAATTCAACTCAAATTGTGAAACTCGTGTATTAAATAAATTCAGTGCACACAGACTGAAGTAGTTTAAATATTTGGTTATTTTAATTGTGATGATTTTAGCTCACATTTAACAAAAACCCACCAATTCACTATCTCAACAAATTAGAATATGGTGACATGCCAATCAGCTAATCAACTCAAAACACCTGCAAAGGTTTCCTGAGCCTTCAAAATGGTCTCTCAGTTTGGTTCACTAGGCTACACAATCATGGGGAAGACTGCTGATCTGACAGTTGTCCAGAAGACAATCATTGACACCCTTCACAAGGAGGGTAAGCCACAAACATTCATTGCCAAAGAAGCTGGCTGTTCACAGAGAGCTGTATCCAAGCATGTTAACAGAAAGTTGAGTGGAAGGAAAAAGCGAGGAAGAAAAAGATGCACAACCAACCGAGAGAACTGCAGCCTTATGAGGATTGTCAAGCAAAATCAATTCAAGAATTTGGGTGAACTTCACAAGGAATGGACTGAGGCTGGGGTCAAGGCATCAAGAGCCACCACACACAGACGTGTCAAGGAATTTTGCTACAGTTGTCGTATTCCTCTTGTTAAGCCACTCCTGAACCACAGACAACGTCAGAGGCGTCTTACCTGGGCTAAGGAGAAGAAGAACTGGACTGTTGCCCAGTGGTCCAAAGTCCTCTTTTCAGATGAGAGCAAGTTTTCTATTTTATTTGGAAACCAAGGTCCTAGAGTCTGGAGGAAGGGTGGAGAAGCTCATAGCCCAAGTTGCTTGAAGTCCAGTGTTAAGTTTCCACAGTCTGTGATGATTTGGGGTGCAATGTCATCTGCTGGTGTTGGTCCATTGTGTTTTTTGAAAACAAAAGTCACTGCACCCGTTTACCAAGAAATTTTGGAGCATTTCATGCTTCCTTCTGCTGACCAGCTTTTTAAAGATGCTGATTTCATTTTCCAGCAGGATTTGGTACCTGCCCACACTACCAAAAGCACCAAAAGTTGGTTAAATGATCATGGTGTTGGTGTGCTTGACTGGCCAGCAAACTCACCAGACCTGAACCCCATAGAGAATCTATGGGGTATTGTCAAGAGAAAAATGAGAAACAAGAGAACAAAAAAATGCAGATGAGCTGAAGGCCACTATCAAAAAAACCTGGGCTTCCATACCACCTCAGCAGTGCCACAAACTGATCACCTCCATGCCACGCCGAATTGAGGCAGTAATTAAAGCAAAAGGAGCCCCTACCAAGTATTGAGTACATATACAGTAAATGAACATACTTTCCAGAAGGCCAACAATTCACTAAAAATGTTTTTTATTGGTCTTATGAAGTATTCTAATTTGTTGAGATAGTGAATTGGTGGGTTTTTGTTAAATGTGAGCCAAAATCATCACAATTAAAAGAACCAAAGACTTAAACTACTTCAGTCTGTGTGCATTGAATTTATTTAATACACGAGTTTCACAATTTGATTTGAATTACTGAAATAAATGAACTTTTCCACGACATTCTAATTTATTGAGATGCACCTGTATGTATGTATGTATGTATATATATATATATATATATATATATATATATACTCTAAAAATGCTGGGTTAAATGCAAAAAAATATGCTGGGTATATATTGGAATATTGGACAGAACACATGCAGTTGGATTAAATGTTTAACCCAACCTTCTGAGCAGTAACCCAACTGCTGTGTCTAAACAACCCAATCGCTGGTTTTGTCCATATTTTACCCAGCGTTGGATTGTAATGAACCCAGCATTTTTTAGAGTATATATATATATATATATATATATATATATATATATATATTAGTAAATTCTACATTTTTTGCAAATGAAGTATCCTCTTTAAATGAGCATTTGTTTATCAATCATCCTGACACTGAGCATTTTTTTTTTTTTTTTTCTGGGATGCCATCCCATTGTGAGTGGCAGGTGCTGTTTTCTGCAAATATTGGCTTAACATCCATTTAACCTTGTTCATCTTCTTGCTCAGCTCGCGGCATGTCTCAGCAGTTTCTTAAAGATAAAGTAAAAGAGCTTCTGATTTAGAAGTTTGAAGTCTGCATTGTTACTGGCATAACCTAAATGACCTTGGGCAGACATCACAACGCCTGTTTGACAAGTATGATGAAACAAGACAGAGGGATGAGGAGACCACCTGTGGAGCTGAGAGGAAATAACAGGAACTAGAAATGACAGGTCTGGTCAATCAAACACTGGTAAATGAGACGTAGGCCTGTACAAGCACACAGTGTAGGATGGCTTCTTTCATTACAGAGCACTGACCCAATCGGCCAGGACAGGAGATCACACTAAACACCATGTAGTGGGACATTAAAGCACTTGTAATTCATCTCACTGTCCGTCTCTGTCAAACGAACAGCACCTCGCTTGCGTTCCGATTCCTGTAAAAGACGTGATGTGGAGACTATAGAGTAGAAACAGAAGCATCACAGAGTGATTGAACACTAAAGTCACACTTAAAACTGTCTGAATGTCATTGCATTAGATCATTGAATATCAGATCAAGTGGCATGATGCTTAACCCTTTTCCATTTTTTGTAATGACTTTTAAGTAGCTAGTGTCAATGGTGATTTTTTTCTTCTTCTTTTTTCGTGGATGTAAAAGTCACACATGATGCCCTAACAGAGTAACCATTTATCGTTTAATTACAAAATTTTGATTAATTAATCAAAGTAATTCAGGATGCACAAATTAGTTTTGGTTTGTCTTTTTCCTCAGTATCACTGAGATATAGTTATAGTTATAGTTTTTGTTAATATTTTGAATTTTATTTTTATAATTATTGTTTTCATTTTAATTTTAGTTAAAATCTTGGTGATATTGTATTTCTGTCATTTTGGTTGTTTTAAGTATGTCTATATACTTTCTATCATTTTTAATTCAGTTTAAGTTAATTTAGTATGCCAAATTAAACTAAATGAAAATGAGAAATGTTGTATTGTCAGCTAGCTAAAATATTTTGTTTATTATTTTATTTATTCTTTCAGTTAATTATATTTTGAATACTCATTTCTCCCTCTTTTTACATTTAAAGCTTTGCTGTCATCAAGGTCATCTTGGTAACACTAATTTAATAGCACTGTTTTGTTATTATTTAATATTATAACTGTACTTTATAATATTGTGCTGTCTAAATTCACTTGAAACTCTGAAAACTATTGCTTTTAGTGTTTAGTATTTATTTAGCAAAAATACTACAGAAAATGTAATGTTGGACATTTATTGGTTATCTACTGTTGCCCAGTACGAAATCTCCAAACACAAAAAAATCACCACAACACAATGCATAGGACTAATTTAGTTGAGATGTGCATATTTTGTTGTGTTGTGGCTTGCTTCCTTTGTGTTGTGCTAATTTTGTTGGATTGTGACTGTTTCCATTGTGTTGCAGCATGTTTCCGTTGTATTGTACTAATTTCATTGGGTTGTGACTTGTTTCCGTTGTGTTGTGGAGATTTCACTGTGTTGTACACTATGGGGCCACCGTAGGCCATTCCTAAAATTAATGTATTTCATATATCAATAATTTGCTTTGAGATATTTTTATTTTTTGGATTACCCATGCTACATTAACATGAGTTAAAATGACAGAATATTCAAGATCATTTTTTATTGTGAGAATAGGAATCTACTTTAAAATTCAATTATTGGCAACATCGTTCTATGACTATACATGGTGGAATGATTATTAGTGTTGATGTTTCTCATATGTACAGCTCCTCATCCTGCGGGGGAACTCTTTAATAGGTCAGGCCAAAGTGCCGGTCCTTTTGTCTGCGAGGTTCTGTTAAATCCTCAAGAGAGGCTCTAACGTCCTTCTGCCTTCCCAGCAAATTATCTTGAGAGGATTACGCTCTTCCGCAATGTGTCCCCATATTCCTTGGCCGCATAAAAATACACTCGGTAAACCTGTGTATTGGATTAAAGATTTCCCACTCTGTGCCGCAATAACAGGGTGCGAACGAGAACACAATAAATGGCCTGGCCGGCTGATGTAGGATGCCACATTTAAAATGCATTTGTCGCACGATTTCTCATGAATTCTAGTTTGAAGCCAGGCTTTGGGGAAATAGTCTGGAAGCAGATCACAAAAAAACATGAGCTGAACATTATTCTTTTTTTAAACATAATATTATATTGGAAAATGCTGAGCATAAAGCACAACGCACCAGTGATGTTTGATTGTTGCTTGATCTAACCAAGGACTAAATGTCTCAGCTTTGCCTTTAGTATTTATCACCTTGTTTTTAGGAAATTATTAATTCCCATCTTCCCCCAACATAGCTCACTTGCAACTGGATGTAACAAAGTGTTCCCTTTGTGTGTCAGACATGACAAACTAATTATTAGTCATTGTGAGTTTTAGTAGGAGCAGATGGAAGCAGTTTGCTCCAGGAAGCACTGGAACGGCTCCCCTTGTGTGCTGCCTTCTTCGTTTTTTGGAGTGTCACAGGAAGTGCCTCGTAGGATGTTGTAGAAGAAACATCTAGGTGGCAATGATTTCCTGTAAGCACCATGTAAACATCATGGTCTGACATATATTTACATGATGTCACATAAATCATTGGAACGGGACATGCATATTAAAGACACGACACAGCATCTGCAGCGTAGTTACTCCTGTAATTCAGAGTGCAACTGAATATTCAGTGGGAAATAAAGTTGGGTGGGATCTTTTGTTTATAGGATTTAATTTAATATCATTGGTTTATTTCATTGTGACTCTTTCCCATATGGCAAGTAAATAAGCAAGCAAGTAAATAAATAAATATTTAATTTAAATAATTTAAATCTATATGTATTTGATTTATTATATGTTTTTATATTATTATATGTTTTATATTAAATACATATAATACAATAATGTATATGTATTTTATATGAAATGTACAATATTTACATAATCAAAAAATGCTATATTTTAGTTACACCTATATTTCCACATATTTTGTGCCATTTTTATCAAATTACATGTAGTATCTAAATTTTTATATTGTAGAAATATATATATATATATATATATATATATATATATATATATATATATATATATATATATATATAATATTTTGTTGATTGCTTATTAAAGTACATTTTGTAATTTTGTATATTCTAGCAAAGAAGAAGGTTTAGCAGAAGTGTTTTTAATCTTCAGCTTTCCTTTTACTACTATTTTAAATATATATTTTGACAACAGAAAAAATATATATTTTTTTATTTATTTTAAAAAAAATTTCTTAAAATGTAATACATTGTGTACAGATAATTATGTGTATCAAATATGATACATCAGGTATTTCAGATATATTTCATTATAATCCATTTCATGATGCATTATGTCCATCACAATAAAATAAACAAATAAACAAACAAACAAACATTTATTCTTAAATTAAATGAATTAAAACTTTAAATTGAAAACTTTACCACAATATACATAAACTGGAAACTGATATTTAAGTTATATGTAGTTATGATGTAAATGATATAAGTAGTGATATATTTACGTAAATGATGCTGATATAAGTGATATATAAATAATAATAATAATTTTACAACAAAAGCAAAATGAAAATGATATTTTCTGAGCAACAACAGAATTAAATCAATAGAAGTGCTTCAAAAGCTTGATCTTTTAAATATTTTTAATATGAGACATAAAAAACATGTTTTTTTATTATTTTTACAAATTTTGTATAAATGTTCAATAGATAATTTGGTTTAAAAATATACAGTATAATATATATGTCAGACATATATTAATAAAATGATTGCAAATTCACACTCTTTCTTTCCTCGATGGACATTTATTTGTAAAATAAATATGACCAAGTTTAACTTTTCATGTTTTACAGTTGTTAAACATAAGTCATATGTGCATGTTGACCCTGATGTGTTTGTTCAGATTACAACTGCAGTTCTGCTGGTTGGTTCCATGCGTGGCTATGTTTAGCACCTATTGTCCACACACAAGGCAGGCATTCTCCTCCCAAGAGGCTCTATGGTGTCTGTTGCGCTGCCTTGAGCTCCTCAGAAGGGGCTTTGCATGTTGGGCAGCAATTGAACTGGAATTTGGGCACGACTGAAAAATGTCCAATCATCCAAGACGCCTCTCACCGCTCCCCCGCTGAGGTGAGGCGCCATCACCAGAAAGAGAGGTAGGGCGCCTCTTAAACGTCCTCTAAATCCCACCTCACACACACACAGTGCTTAATACCAATACAAATGAGAATTGAACACAAGATTTCAAGCTAATATTCTGTCATTGTCCACTTGGCAGCACTCTGTGACAGGAATAGAGCAGCAGGCTTTGCTTTGAGAGAGACTGGCAACTTCTATTGTTCGCTTATCTCTCTTTCCACAATTGGTCTCCATTTTCGTTTGAGTTTGTTTGTGATTTTTCCATCACCCATTTCTCAAGGGAAACAAATAAAAATCTGTAATTCATGCACTGAGAGGAAATTGCCTGCTCTTCCTTCTAAACAGTGATTTTCAATTTGTACTCCTATGACGAGACAAGCAAATTATGGAGTGCTCAGTCATTTATGTTGAATTTGCAGATTCTTTTGTATCATCTGTAGTATAACAGAGATATCATCAACCTCAGACAGCAGTTCATTGACCGCCTGATGCATATTGTACACAAAACTGAAAGATCCATAAGATCCGATCGCAACTGCAGCAAGATTTTTATTAGTCAGCTGCCAGACAAAATAATGTTACAACATTGATATAAAAAAAAAAAAGCTCTTCCAAGGAAGAACTGATCCATGCATTGACCAAAGTTTGCCAGGATAGTGGCATCAAATCTTTGAAAGTTATTCAGAGTTTTCTTTGAGCCGTTTAGTAACAAGTTATTGGAAGATGCATGAAAGACATTTCTGATTATATTGAACTGAGTATTTTTCAAAACACAAAAGACATTCTCAAAGCACTTTTTAGCTGTGTGATCTACAATTTGAAATCTGAAACAGACTTTTAAGAAAAAAAGTGCAAAATGTCTGAAAGATCTACTTGAGAATAAAGGTATTCCCAAAATGAGAGAAATACTCAAACAGTGTCAAAGAACTTTGAATAATAATCTGCAACAGGATGACTGAGACACAGTATTATTTCTGGTCAATAATGACAGCAAAGCTTTGTGTCCCATTATGTTTAGACATGAAATCCATTAGGGGTGCTCCGATCAGGATTTTTGAGACCGATCACCGATCACAAAAAGCAGTATCTGCCGATCCGATCACCGATACCGATCTTTTTAAAGCCTTCTTTTTATCACGTAGAATTATTTATAGTGATGATCCAATCAAGATTTTTAGACATTTATTCAGGGCCTGAATTTCATTTTTGAAAATGAATTCCCCTCTTAGGTAACTCTTGTGAGAGAGGATTTTTTTTTAATTTGAGGGGTGGAGGAGGGCATTTTTTAGACATTTTTCAAAAATATATATCACCTAAACGTTTATCATGCACTGCAGTTTTGTTTTGACAATCGTGCAATTGTTGCACAATAGCTTACACACAGCACAAGCCTGATTTCATGAGCTGTATGTGAGATGGGCCTTTTACAGCAGGTTCACACATACTCCGTTTGCAGTGTGCATGCAGTCCATGTGCAGTACGTAAGCTGTGCAGAAGCTGCACTGACTGCACTGTAAAAAATCCAACTTTCTAAAGGTTCTACTAACCAATGTAAAAAAGTAGCCTGAACAAAGAATTTTTAGTAGGAGAAGTCAGTTTAATTTTTTGTGTGAACTGAACAAAAATACTCTAAACATGTCGCTAGCAAAAGTTGTTTTGTTTACCTTACTTAGATACTCATGTATTTGTTCACAACATATCCAAATGTTCTCCCAACTTTTCAGATTGAGTCATCTAAACAAACAATTTTACATTGAACAATACTGCACAAGTTCCCAGCATGCATTGTAGCTTGAAAACATTTTATGTTATTTATTATTAAAATATTATCATTGTTTTAAATTTTACTGGGTTAATTTATGCTGCTGCTGTCACTGTCAGTTAGCTGTCATGTGGATCAGAGTTCATATTTTTACTGATTTAAAATTTGTTGATCCTCAGCACGGTTGAGAATCGTGTGCTGAGGTACTGTATATGTGCATCTCATTGCAACTTGTTTAATACATTTGTCTATCAGCATAAATGTTTGCCTTTAGATTTAAGAGGCAAATACTACCCATAGTATAAGTTGAAGGCTTTGAAAATAAACAAATCCAGAATAAAGAGGATGTTAAAAAAGATTAGCATTGTTAAATGCTAAAAAATCTTTGGTTGCTGTGACAGATCTTTTAACACTCAGTAGACTGACTTTTATTCATTAGATGAACTACAGTTTTTAAGTTGTCGGTTGCTAGTTGAGTTAACTTAAGTTGATTGTGATAGGTTGCCTTATTTTTTTGAGTTAGGTCAACTTTTTTTTTTCTTTTTTTTTTTTTTTTTTTACAGTGTGTACATTCACATGGGAGTCTGCTCCTGATCCATGGCTGTTTACTACAAACACAACATTTATCCATTATTTTGATTTCAAATCCAAACATTGTTACTTAAAATGCTTTTTCAGCATTGTGATTCTTTTTTACACAGTACACCAATACAATCTTTCATAGATGTGTTTAAATGCAATAAATATAAGAAACACATTATTCAATGCTTTTTACTTTTGCATTTACTTCTAGATTTTAGATATCAAGTTGCTCAAGCAAGTGACTAAACATTTAAACTACTTTTCTTACATTATCACAAACATTATAAATTAAAACTTACCATTGACAGAAAGTCAGCTCTACTGTCTTTTCTTTGGCATTTAAATCGTTTACAAGCAATCCTGCGGTTCATAAAGAACAATGCGCTGTCACCTTAATTCAGCGCGTGCAGCGGAAACGAGACTACCGGACCGCAACCGTGTGTAGTATGAACGCTCTAATCCGTTAACATGAGCGCGGAAAAAATACACACCGCATACGCAATGCAAAGAATGTGTGTGTGTGTGTGTGCGTGTGTGGACCTGCATGTCATGATGTGTGTGCGCTGCGATTGTGCATGAGCGCAGTCTCCGGGAGAACGCGCGAGCGCTGCATGGTTTAAACACTGGCAAGAAGTAAAAAGAAACGCAATTAATAAACTTTAGTGACGATGCGACACTGCCTCGATTGTGCAAGTGACAATTCCTGTCAACTGTGCAGCGTGCAGCTCGCTATATTACTTTATAAGTTACTGAGACGGTGCCGCTGCATGTCCTGTCAATCCTCTCACAACAGACGCATCATCAGTAGGGGTGGGCGGATCGATACTAATATCGATAGTATCGATACCAACATTGGTATCGGAATCGGATCGATACTAGCCTGATTAGATCGATACTTTGAGTTCATTTTCTCTCCTCTACACTTAATATATTGCTGAATACATTCAACAAAGAATATACATGTCTGTGTGTTTATACCGCTCTTTTCGCGTCTCGTATGCAAACATTACTGCTCCTCCCCTGCTTTAGTGTTTTGTTGTTATGCCATCACGTGACTCAGCGGCTCCAAGCGCAAGAAGATATTATTGGCTACAGCGAGAGATGGAACGGTAGAAATTCGCTACTGTGGCAACAGCACCAAACTTATTCACCTTTTTCAATGTGGAAGTAAGCACTGAATGTGCCAGACTTCCACTTCATTAGGCACGGTTGGGAAATCATGAGAAAAATAACCGTGCAATAATTGGTAAAATTATTTGTGCTATCCACCATGTGTGTTTATAATTAAGACAATACATTAAAGTAATATGGTAAGAAACACTGGTTTGCAATACCAAGCAAGCAGCAAAACGAGCTGTTTTGTACAATTAAAAATTGCTGGAAGCGGATGAAACAGGAAGCCAGACCCATTAAATTAACTGAATTTGGCCTTTTTATACAGTATTACTGTCTTCAACCATTAAGCCACGTTAAGTTTTTTTTTTTTTTTTCTTTATAAAGGTTTTCTATCAGAGGAAAACACTTAACATGCATGCACTTTGAGTACATATCCTGGGCTGTTTGCCTGCATATAGTTTGCATCATCAGTATACTGAGTTGGCCTTTCAATATTACTTTATTAATGCATTAGGCCACGTTAAGTTTTTTTTTTTTTTTTTTTTTTTTTTTTCTTTATAACTCTTTTCTAGCCTATGGGAGGAAAATGCTTAACACGAAACTTTATGCATTGCTTTCAAATTCTGGGCTCCTCTGCTTGCAAACTCCTTAACTGGCAAATAATATCCACATAGCTTTAAGGTGAATGTAATATTTTAGTCATATCAACATAAGTTATTGTTAATTTTCAAAGTGTAATTGGTCATCTAAATGTATCTTATTAAAAAGGAAAAAGTATCGGTATCGGTATCGGTATCGGCGATACTGGCTCTGTATTTACTTGGTATCGGATTGATACCAAAATTTGCAGTGTCGCACACCCCTAATCATCAGCTTGAGATTAGTGATGTGTCGTTCTTGAACGATTCGTTCTTTTTGAACGAATCTTTAATGTGACTCGGGAAGAACGAGTCGTCTCGGGGAGTGATTCGTTCAGTCGCGCATGCGAAACATCCTATAGGTTCTGTACTGGAATTTGTCAAGTAGTTCACCTGTTTTGAGTCTTCGGGTTTTCGAGTCATTCGTTCATCACGTGACAGCCCCATAAGCTTTAACCAATGCAGTCTGAGCCGGAAAGAGAATTGATTAGAATTGATTAGATTAGACATCTCTCGAGTCTTCGGGTTTTTCCTCGTCGTTCGTTCATCACGTGACAGCCCCATAAGCTTAACCTGTGCAGTCTGAGCCGGAAAGACACTTAATAATAATAACCAACTCTTTATTACCTTTGTTACCACATTCAGTGTTATGGAAAAGAACCATCATGACAGAAATTCACACATTTATAAACTGTAAGAAAAAAAAAGATACAATTTGAGACCAGAAACGCATCACATAACTGTAAGAGTAAATAATTATAATAATGATAACAATACTACTACTACTACTACTACTACTACTACTACTACTACTACTACTACTACTACTACTAATAATAATAATAATAATAATAATAATAATAATAATAGCTATGCACCCGTTTGTAAGGAAGCTTGTAAATTAACTAATTTCTCTATCCAGTGCTGTCACATCACATGACAAAACAACGAACGACTCGAAAGACTCGATAGATGAACTAATCAATTCTCTTTCCGGCTCAGACTGCATTGGTTAATCTTATGGGGCTGTCACATGATGAACGAACGACTCAAATCCGAAGACTTGAGAGATGAACTAATCAATTCTCTTTCCGGCTCAGACTGCATTGGTTAAGCTTATGGGTAGGGATATGCCGGTATCAAATTTTCATGTTGCGATTAATTGCTACTGCTTTTATCACGGTATACGATATTGTCGCGATATGGAAATTTAGCTGCAAAAAAAGTGTTGTCATAATACAGTATAACAGGTTAAATAACTTTTTTTCTTATAACAAAAATAACTGAACTTTTAAATACAATAAAGCAATACACAAAAAATGTATAAAGTTAAAAATTTGACAGATTAAAATGTAAAAGAATTATGAAGACCAATAGGTATCACTTTACAATAAGATCTCATTAGTTAACTTTAGTTAATGCATTAACATTAACAATAAGCAATAGCTACATTTGCTAAAGAAAGTTATTAATCTTTGTTAAAAAATACAACATTGATTTCAACAATGTGTTATTAAATATTTGAATTTTTATTTCAATCAATGAATTAATGATTAATGAATGTTTAGAAAAAAAAATTATTGGGAGTTTGTTAACTAATAAATTATCTAATGTTAACTAATGAAGCCCTAATGTAAAGTGTTTCTGTTTCTGTTTATTTCAAACAATACCTAGGGCATGTTGTAGTCCAAATGTAAAAAGTTTGAAAATAAATGGCCTATTAAATATTTAAGTATTTGGCGCTGTGATGAACACCATAGTGAATACACAAATCTGAATGGCTGTTTAAATCATTTAATTATGTTTCAGAAACAGAAAGTAGCGCAGCTACTTTGTTTACGGGTTTCCGTGGTAAAAGCTGTATTTCTGCTGTTCAGCGCCATCTGCTGTCAGAGAGTGAATGTGCGTGCCCTTTCATCCAGAGCGTCTCTCACGCGTTCCACCACGCGCTTCTCATCCGTGCTTGTTTACATCAGAGTACGTCTGCAGCTTGTGCACTGTGACCAGTTGATGGGAAAAGTATTCTTAAAATGCATTCAAAATTCTGAATAATTTGTAATAAATATTTTTTCTCTGTATTTTGAAGTGCCCACGATAACAATATCGTGAATATTCATTATCGTGATATATCGCATTACCGAATACCGGCACATGTCTACTCATGGGGCTGTCACGTGATGAACGAACGACTCAAACCTGAAGACTCGAGAGATGAACTAATCAATTCTCTTTCCGGCTCAGACTGCATTAGTTAAGTATATGGGGCTGTCACAGTGCCCAATGTAACTGAAGCTCTTCATTTACCTTCTTTGATAATAAATGGGCAAGATTTTATTAAGAGTAGCCTGCCAAATAAATTAATAAGGACTTTATTGACCCAAGATAAATTTCCAAATCAAGCTAGTCGAAATAATGTGAATTATCTTTTTCCCAAGAGCTCTATTTTTAAATTAAGAACTATGTATCTCTCCTATCCCATACCCCCCAAGGCCAAGGAAGTACACTTTAAAAATTTTAATGATATCTACCCATCTTTACAGTTTCTTAGATATAGATTTAATATTGATCACAATAATTGTACCTTTTGTGATGTTGATATTGAAATGACTGTACATTTATTCTTTGACTGTTCATTCAGTAGAGCCTTTTGGTCTGATATATTTGAGTGGCTTAAAGTTTAAATCAAACTGTCCTCTCAATTTTCTAAAAATTATATAATTTTTGGTCTAATAATGGAAGATGTACATACTCAAGTTGTACTGAACAATATTTTCATTTTGGGCAAATTTTATATTCATAAATGTAAGTGCCCTAAAACAAAGCCATTGTTTTCTGTTTTTCAAAAGGAATTTTGGTTATACTGTAAATCTGTAAGACTATTAAAATGTAACTCTGGAAGAAGACTGTTTGGTTTATTGCAGAAATTTTAATTATTAGAAGACCCTATTGTGTAATTCTTTTTCTTTCTTTATTTTCTCTCTTAAGGTTTTTTTTTTTTTCATTTGGATTGGTGCTCTGTTCTTAAGGATCTTCTTACGATCTTGTATTGCCTTATTGTATGTGTAGTTTGCAAAAAAAAAAAAAAAAAAGTATATGGGGCTGTCACGTGATAAATGAACGACTCAAACCCGAAGACTCAAGAGATGAACTAATCAATTCTCTTTCCGGCTCAGACTGCATAGGTTAAAGCTTATGGGGCTGTCACGTGATGAACGAACGACTCAAACCCGAAGACTTGTCAGATAAGAGGTGAGGTGAGCTAATCATAGACTAAAAACCCAGGTAAACAATGAATTAATCTTTTCTGTTTCTTATAGCATTATAGTTTTGTAATGTTTGTAGTGTGATCAACGTTTGCATAAGTAGTAGATGTGTTAGGGAAGTAACACGTAACATTTTAATTATATTTTGCTAAAATGAACGAAATGACTCGAAAAAAGATTCGTTCATTTTGCTGAACGAGACTCAAAGGTCCGAGTCGGTAAAATGATCCAAATTTCGCATCACTACTTGAGATCGGTTTTTTGAGATCGGCCTTTTTAGAGACCACCGATCAAACATCCCAACGCGATTATCGGCCGACAGTGATCGGTAACTGATCAATCGGAGCACCCCTAAAATCCATTGACTTGTTCTTGGCTGCGGTTCACCACATTCAATGTTTTGTGCTGATTGATCCGATTGAAGTTCATCACAAGGTGAGGCCTACACAACCAATTAACACCATAGTCAGGGAAGAATCCGTTTTATTGACCTTTTTTGTCAAGATACGCGACATCGTCTGCAGATCCATTTAAGTTTAGATCAGGAAAGGTGGTGTGGGGGATTTGATAAGCATGTTTAATTCAGGTCATTTTCTTGTACCGCAACCCAAAATGACCTTCTTTAGTTTGGCTGCTTGAAGAACAGAGGCTTTATTGCCTTTATTGCCTCTGTTCTGAATGTCACATTAATAATTGTATCAGGATGTAAACATTTAATACACATCAAAGACAAATTTTACTGCAGATACATATGAACACATACATGAACGTTTAAAATCATTATTTTTTTTTTTTTGAAAGAAGTCTCTTCTGCTCACCAAGGCTGCATTTATTTGATCAAAAATACAGCAAAAACAGCAATTGTGTAAAATATTAATGTAATTTAAAGCTGCAGTCCATAACCTTTTTTTGGTTAAAAATGATCCAAAATTAAGATTTGAGCAAGTACATAACCAGCCAGTGTTCAAAATTATCGCCTTCCTTTAGCCCGATTCACAACGGTTAGCTTATAATAATGTTTTCTAATTTGAGTGGTATGAGTAGGTTTTCGCGGGAAATTTGAACATGCTGCTGCGTCATTACATCACATCTGTAAACATAAAGAAGTTGTCCTGGCTAGTAGGCTATCGCTTGTGAGGATCCTGCAGGTGGCGGATCATTTATAGCTTTTTCTCACAGCAGCTGGAATAATTAAATGTATCATTTTGATGGCGGATTGTAATCCAGAAAGTATTATGTGTTTATGAAAAACATGTGAATGAAATTAAATTATATTCCAGTTTTAAATGTGCTTCTGATTACAGATAGCCTGAGTTTACACAAGATTTGTATTTTAAAGAAAACCAGTTCGAAGGGAGCATAGTTTTCTTTTTGGGTTAAAAGAATTTCTTAATATGAAATTGGAATGGTATGACAATTAGATTAAACTGTACAGAAATTGAAATCTACACGCTAATACACGCATACTAATTTTATGTACTATGATGGAAGAACACATAGATTCCCATAATGCTCTATTATAAATATTTCCATTTCTGAATAATATCTAGAACAGTGCCGTGGACATTTGCAGTGGCTAAAATCAATTTTTATTTGATAATTTTGACAAAATAAAATTTAATCCTATAAGGGAATAAGTAGGCATAATTAGTTAAAATTTTGCCATTTTGCCATTTCTTGCAATTTTCTCCAAATTTTGTCCAATCCTGGCATTTACAGCAATCATTAAAGATTATTTAGGGCAGGGGTAGGCAACATCAGTCCTGGAGTGCCGATGTCCTGCAGAGTTTAGCTCCAACCCTGAAAAAAACCTCACCTGCCTGTAGCCCTACCCTGCGTCCCAATGTGCATACTATCCACTCTATCTGCCCTATATAGTATTGAAATTTACAAATATCACATAGAATTTAGGATGGATAGTATGCACATTGGGATGCAGGCCTAGTAATTCTGAAGACATTGATTAGCTTGTTCAGGTGTGTGGGTTGTAGCTAAACTCTACAGGACAACGGCACTCCAGGACCGACGTTGCCTAACCCTGATTTAGTGTGTCAATCAATTTCTGTTTTTAACACACAAAATAATTAATGCAATAATATAAAGCAAAGCAATAATGCTGGTAAATAAATGCAACAGACAATTCATGCAGTCAGAGGACATCCACGTCAAATATTTCCTGCGCTAGACATTGACTTTATGAGTGCTGTATTGCTATTACCATCTGTCTCTTTCTTTATGCATCTCTGACTCACAGCTGGATGCCGTATTCATTCGTGAGGGAAAGACAAGAATATTTGATTGACATCTGCAGCTGTCAAGCTCTGGGACCACTGACGGATTCCAGGTCCAGACTGAGAGAAGCTCATGCGAAAGAGCAGGAGAACAGGCTCTGTAGTGAGGGGATCCGGCCTCGGTGACTACACCCCTCAAGCACACTGGATTCAGCTTGAAGCCATACGCTGATGGGCTCAGTAAATTGCAGGGCTTTTTTTTACTCTTACAACAGTTTAACAATGGTTACCTACAATTGCATCAGCATGTCTTGAGGCTAAAAACCTATATACATGAGCATCTCATGCATGCAATTCTCCTCTGGTGTTTGGAGAAACCGGTAGCTGTGATTTATATTGTAGCCACCCAATAAAAAGTAATTGCCATAGGAGATTCATTAAAAACGCTAATCAATGCAGAGTTCTTTTAGTGATGGTAAACTGATGATTAGTAAATTATAAATGATCTAATTATAAAAGCCCTGATTTATAAAAGTGAGTATACAGTGCATTTGGACACTTAGCACATTTAAAATTGTAGAATGTAAATGCATTAGGGAGACAAGGGGGAAAGAAATATACTAGGTGTAGCCAAATTTTTCATATGCACTAAAAAAAGGCCTCAATTCAGTGTATTCCAGCCAAGAACCTCCTGCTTAAAGTGCCCCTATTATGGGTCATAAAAGGTTCATATTTTGGTTTTGGGAGTCTCCAACAACAGGTTGACATGCATGCAAGGTCAAAAAACACTTTCATTGTCTTATAATATGCATTCATTTTTACCTTACGATTCGTCTAACGATTCATTTTTCCAAACCCCTCCTTTGCATGATATTAATCTGAGGTGATTGGTCCGATTGGTCTCATTTTCATTTCATCATGCCTGTAATGCCTGATAAAGCAGCGTTTATGAGTGCAGTGCTGCTTTGTGTACAGCGCGGGTGTGCCTCACATGTCCTGAAAAGTGAAGCTGCGGGCTCTTTGATCGCCCCCTGGAGGCTGGCTGCAGTACAGGTCATAAACCCCACCCTCTCCATGTAAACGAATGGGACTTGAGTCAAAATAAAAAAATAAATTACACTTCCAATACAATTTTTCGAAATATGGTTTTGGTCATTTAAGGTAGTTGTTATCATGCTGATATATGTTCAATTGCTCATTTTTGTGATAAGTTTCATTTTAGCTAGTAATTTGATGCAATAAAAACGGGACGTGTTGTTATAGTTGATTGGGTCTGCGGGAGTTTGATTCCGGGCTCCACCTCATGACACTACTGCGCAGACTCTGGCTCCAAACGAATCTCTACTGCGCAGACTCGGGCTCCAAATGATGTCATTTTCTCAAGATGGCAACGGCCATACTGAGATGAATTGGTTTCAATTTCCTATAGTGGAAGGAAGTGGAAACGCGTCGTCCATCTTTTTTTACAGCCTATGGTACAGAGTTACCGGGAAACCGCTATTTTACTGCTCCAAAAGCGGCAACTAATGGCAAAGAATGAATTTGCATTTTCATTCAGACCAACGCGAAAAGACCAACAAGTGGGCGGGCAATATGCTAATATTTCATGTTGACGTCAACATGAAACGGCTTAAGATTTGTTTTAAAAACTACTCGTTTCAATGATTCAGAGTCTACTCTTTCTTTTGAGAGACAATAACTTTATACACAGTGCACTTTCAGATTTAAAACTTTGCAGGATGTTTTCATTCACTTAAAGAACTGTGTTATACACTGCATGAAAGGTGATTTTCAAAAATCCATAATAGGGTCACTTTAAACAAGAAGAGACCATCTGACTGAAATATAAAGCGACCAACCACTGTGTTGTTTTCATTTAGGGTCATCAATTATTGATTTTTATGTAACACATTCAGCTCTCAGCTTAATTCAGTCTTAATTTTGTTCATTTTAAGTTAAGTTTCTATGAAAACTGTCCTCTCCCCATGATACTCTATAAAACTGAGATCTTTTAATGTGATTACAATTTATTATTACAGCAGTTTGTCTTAAGAATTGCTTTTAATATTTTCTGTATTCAAGTCATGTTCCTTCACTGCAATAAATGTGTTTTTTTTTTTCTCTTAATGTTAGTTTCCCTGTCATCGAACTGCTGCAGAAAGGCTATAAAATTCCTCGTGTCAGGTTATCACAGCTTCCATTAAAAATACAGCTAAATCCATCGATACGCCCCCTAAGGTTAATGAAAGAAACTTCTTAAACTGTTTGTCAATGTTACGGCCCTTCCTGTCTGTTTCACCTCTCATTGCTTTTCTGACGTCTCCAAACATCCGCCAGAAGGTTTTTATGACGTTTTAAACAACGCCTGAGTTCATCTCGCCAGAGGATACTAGCGCACCGGAAGCAGTGGGCATTCCCGTTGGCGAATATGACCAGTTGGGGGCTTGTCTCTCATAAAAACAGAGTTCTTCCCAGCTATATACTTTTATATGTGGCTCTTTTATTTTAGCTTATTTTATTTCACTCTTGCTTTACGGAGCATCATTAAATGACCCGCTGGGCAGCTTGATTGGTTTGTGCTGCATATTAAACAATTCTGCTTTTACCAAACATGATCTCAGGTTCTTATCTCATTTAAAGTACTTACTAATTTGAGAGGAGAACATTGAATGGCACTTATAGTGCTCAATAATGTGTTGCATTACTCACTGACAGCAGTAAATCTCTCATAAATACATATCACATTCACTGTACATAGATGTAGCCAGTGGCACTTTTGACCCTTCAGGCTTTAAGAAAATAACTAAAACCCCATTAAAACGAACTGTTCAGACTCTCACTAGTTTAAATTTTCCACTAAGTCCAACAGAAGATATATAGGTATAACAGGAACATTCTGTCATGTTTCCATAAATACATTTTTTAGGGAATAAAATGTCTAAATCCTGTCCTGCTAAAAGTATTTCATAGATAGATTGATGTATTGATGCAAATAATTTTCACACAATACATAGTGAAATTAATTTGGAGGGGCAAATTGTCTTTCTAAATAGACATAGCGAAAAACAATGTCTAAAGTCCTATTATATGCTTCTTTTTCTGCAAATTTCCTACTATTTTAGGTAGATTATAAGAGGGAAAATGGTTTGCACACGTTTCTGTGAGATTCATCCAAAAAATGCTAAATACTAGCTGACTACACAAAATTTAAAGCAAAATAAGGAAGCTATATTTGTTCTTTTCTGTTAAAATGCATAAATATTTGTAGAATCTTATCATTTTCCTTAGTTCTCTCATGAGTGTTTTCAAAGTAAGAAAAATGAGCCTTTGAGGATATAATGTGGTATAATGTATAGAGCAGATCTGTAGTTGTGGGTTTGAGTGAACTGCTAATGTGCTTGTGTTTTTTGCTGAACTAAACAAATGGACTAAAATTGTTTTCACTCTGCGTGGGTTGAAAACATCAATATTTAAGAGCAGCATATCATTTTACACTTAAAACCGCACAATTATGCCTCCTCGCAGGATATTCAAGTACATTGAATTACCACTGAAATAATGAATATTCAAACAATGTTCCAAGTTCTCAGCAGAGCACCTTGAAATTAACATCACAGCTCACAGTGGCTACATAAATTAAAAATTTGTGTGCTTTTATTCTTGCCCATTAACATCCAGCAACTTCACATTATGCCTCGAAAAGATCTGAAGCCAGCAAACAAATTGGGTGCGCACAAATACACATACAGTACGTAGGCATGTATCAGCTTTGAAGAGTGAATGACACTGATCTCAGTAAGAATAATGATTAAAGGTGAAGTGGAATTGCAAAAACGATTGTTTCCAAAGCATGTACAAAGCACTCCAATCACCCATTCTGTCCTGCCTGCCATCAACCAATGTTCAGACAAACTAGTCAATTTTGTGCAACTGTTCACAACATGCTACCGGCAGAGGCAGAAGTTGAAAGTGCAGTTTTACAATTCTGGAAAACAACCTTCAAACTGGTTACTTGTTAGTAAGTTTAAAACAATTTATATTGTTTTAGGAAAAAAAAAAAAAAACAGACCTTTTTTTTATTTTTTTTATTATGTTGGCATCTTGCAACAGTTAGTATGGACCAAGAGGTGTGCAAAATAATATTAAAAATAATAATTTAAAAAATAATAATAAAAAATAATAATAAAAAATATATGCAGACATTTTTTCCAACTTCCGGATGTAGATCTCAGGGTTACTTCACTGTAAAACTAAATACTTTATTCTTTTTTTTTTCTTTTCGTTTTTTTTTTTTTTTTTTTTTTTTGAAGTTGTAAATAAAAAGATTACTAGAATATGTTTTACAAGAAAATACTATTTAAGTCTTTTTACTTCAACATTTCACATTTAATTCAATGTGTTACTTGCTATTTCTTTGTAATCTGTGAAATTTATTAGTATTTTCTGAGCGAAAATTGTTTCTACACCAAATATTTTCCAGTGTACATATTATGTTTCAGTACTGTTTCAAAAACAAGTACTGTTGAAAAGACAAACGCAAACTTGAGTCCACTACAATCAATTTTAGACAGAGGTTAAACCTGTCCTTTCACTCTCCAATTGTTGAAAAAGATTTAAAAAAGAAAAAAGATTTTAGAATTTTAAGTCCTTTTTGTACTCTATCTATAGAAAGTGTCATATGTCCTTTTAGCCCTCTGGGGAGAATATACAGCTCAATTATGGTGCAGACTAGGATCACTGCATTGATTTTTGTCCTCTGCTCACTGCCTAATCAGTTTTATAAAGTTCTAGTTGTTCCACAGTTTTAATTAGGTGTCATCAAAGGTCAAGCTTCGGGGCTTCTGCTGTGTACATTTCGACCCAAAAAAATCATAATTTCCTCTTCTTTATTTGACTCCGAGTCATAACCTTTGGGCTCTGTGATTTCAGCTGAGCAGTTGAGTTCAATGTTAGCTCATTTTTCTTATGCTAAGTACAATAAAAGTTCTGAGATTACATTTAACAGCACAAGAGCTTCAAAGGGAATTCATTGTGTGGTTTGGTTTGTGGCTGTTTAATTTACAGCCATTTTTATCTACACTATCATGTCCACTACTCTATGAATATTTCATTCTGGACCCCTGAAATAGATCTTATCATCAAAATCTGTTGGCTTTTTTATATTGGATAAAATTAAATAAATGACAATTATTTTTTTCCCTAAAATTATACTTTACACAAAACTGAGGAAATCACGTATTACATATGAAATGCTATAAATATTTAGTGTAAGAGTGTAAATTAGAAAGTTTTTTTTAAGCTGAAACAACAAACAGTGTCTATTATTTTGTCTTGACAGAAAATCTGACAGTTTTAACAAAATAACCATATATTTTGCAAATCACAAAAATATGAAATGCATGAGCCATTTATTTTGTTTTGTTTTTGTTTTTGTTGTTTTTTGGTGTTACCAACTAGATGACCTACTTAAAATTTATAAATCCAAAATAAGTATCTGTTGGATGACATATTGTGACAGAAAATAGTAACTTGAAACATTGGTGATTTTATCATATTGATGTTGCCACCATTTTCTAAAACCAAATATACCATGAAGGGCCATGGTTACAGTGATTTTACCATAGTTGAGGGCAGGCCCGGCGCCAGGACGCATGACTTGGGAGTGCATAAATAATGTTACAATTATTTATTACAGCATACGTTCACAAAAACACTTAAATTAATCAGAAAAGCAAGCAAGTGCACGATTTGGCATGGCAGCCAATACAAATAGCCTAATTAATAACCGTTTCCTTACCTAAATCCTGCGTTTGGACCCGTTTGGCTCAGTTGCAGAATCACATCCCTCTGTGTTTCCGAAATTATTATCTTGATCTACTGTATATAGTGTAGTAGTTAGCTATCTCTTGTGTCGTATGTGGCCGCTTGTCAAGCACGAAAAAAAAAATTAAATTCGGAATATTTTATTGTATACAGCATGCAAAGAGCGCTCCCTTTAAATATATTAAAAACTGTCACTCATTCATCACGATCTTACAAAGATCAGTTTTAACCAATAAATGTGACAACACAATGAAACTTTTTTTAATGAAGTTATGAGCATGATAGAACTCAGCGCTGGACAAAAAGTGGCGATTCCAACCTAAACACCTCCTGATTGGCAAATCGCGTTTTAGAAATCAACAAACATGTCTGTGATTAGCTACTTTACTCCCCTCTGCCAAAATGCATTGTAAAATCATTTGACGCTTTCCAAAGCAGCAGGGCAGATACACTGGATTGTTTGCCAAATCTATTTGCTATTATTACGAAGAAAACAGATCCTAGACCAGGAGTTATGGGCTGCTTTTCCATCTAAAAGCAATCAGTTAGACTGTTTTACACTATGAGTTAGACTATTATACACGCTAAAGTCCTGTCAGGACACCGGCCGTGGGGGGAGGCACAGGGGGGGCACAGGGATGTCCGTGGGGGAGCAAGCCCCCCCGATCTATTGAGAGTTTTTGCTGTGTAAAGATTCCTTTTGTCTGTTATGTATTTCCAAAAAGTAATGTTGTTCATTTGAGCGTTTCAAAATGTCCACAATTGAACAGGAGAGTTGAAGTGTTCAATGATGAATCAAGCCTGAGCGAAACTGATCTTCCTAGAAACATTTGTGGCACAGACCAATCATTTCCCCTCTCAGAAGTTAAAGAAGCAATTCAAAATGTAATTTTGTTCGGTAAACAGTTCCTTTAAGCTTACACAAGCCATTGCGCTGTGTTAAAGATCAGTTGTGGTTAGGATTCAAACAGCTGAAGTGAGTCATTTTGTTGAGAAAACATCAAAAGTAAGTTTAAGACAAACTTATCTGCGCATCTCAGGTTTATTAATGAATCCAAACCCTTAGGCGGAGTTTAAGGGGTGCCTTCGGCCAAAGTGTTTTGTTGTTTAAGCATGTGAATATAACAAGCTAAATTATTACTTTTTTATTATTTATACTTTTGTGGATAGCGTGGTGTAGTTGGGACTAAGTGTAAGCGATATGAACAAATCAAAGCAAATACATTCAAGCACTTCACTAAAGTTTGTGCACTTACACAGTTCTCATTTTCTGATGCTTTTGGATGCAGTGCTTCAGATTTACATTTACACCAGCAAAAAAATTACCATCAGAACTTTATCTAGGATTCAGAAAGGTTTGTTTTTTTTTTTTTTTCCCACCAGTTCATCACATATGTTCTATATTGCTCACATTAACACATGCCTCCTGGTGTGCGATTTCATCTTGAAGTAATATGCAGCTTTCCAGCTGTTTCTGGAATTAAAAATAGATAAATGCTTAATACTAATGAGAAACTCAACACAGTTTGTATCAAAAATATGAGAAATATCAATCACAGTAATCTGATATAATCACCTGGCCTCTATAAGCAAACGTCCGATACAACTGAAAGAAAAGCAGCATGTGTGGGCTATGACATCACACACAAAACACAGCAAACTTCTGTTTGTCCACGGAAGCCATCCAATAAATGATCTTAACATTGTAGATTCACCCCTGTGGGATTCTCTTGAAATCTGGTGTTTTTCTTCCCATGCATCTTAATAGGTCTCTTGGGTGTGCGACAGTCATGTTGCACGAACAGCGATGTCTTATGTCGCTATACTGCTGGAAAACAGTAGGAGAGAGGTGTGGGGGTGTAATTGAAGTTTCATTGCTGTTTTCTTTCTCAAGTTTCCACTGTTGCTCTTTTTGTGTGCCAGTTTGTTTGCTCTTTCGCAATCACTGTGATTTGCATTTTGCATCGCATGCTGCTTCAGCTCAAAGCAGATCAACATAGAATTTTCCAAAATGAGGCAATGCAGGTTAGACTTAACCTAAACCATTCTTATCAAATCAGTATTTAGAGCAGAATTTGATTTATCAGCACTGAACAAATCTACACTAACCTAGACCTACTTGAGCAGAAAAGGTTTTAATAAATGTGCAAGTGTTTGTTCACTATGCTGAGAAAGGTTAAACTGATCCAGATCCAGCGTGATGACGTCGTCACACTGGATCTGGATCAGCGCTTGCGCCACCACGCGCTTGCGTCATGTAATGTCGTGAACGCACGTCCACAAGAGAAACACTAGAGATCAAAATGTGGAATAAAATCATAATTTTGTTTTCTTTGCGCAAAAAGTATTCTTGTGGCTTCGTAAAATTACAGCTGAGAGACTGATGTCACATGGACTACTTTGTTGATCATCTTGGTACTTTTCTGGACCTTGATCGTGTAAGGACCCTTGCTGTCTATGGGAGGGTCAGAGAGCTCTCAGATTCAAACAAAAATATCTTAATTTGTGTTCCGAGGATGAACGGAGGTCTTACGGGTTTGGAACAACATGAGGGTGAGTAATTAATGACAGAATTTTCAGTTTTGGGTGAACTGTCCCTTTAAGATCATGTCTCTGAAATGGTTTTCAAAACTGTCCTGGAGTATCCCAGCACTGTCTCTCTCATCTAACACCAGGGCCGTCGCTAGTGGGGTGAAAGATGGTGACGATTATAGGGGCCCACGGCTGAGGGGAGGCCCCCCGGTGATCTCAACCGACTGGCTGAGGCCAGCCTAAAAAGACGCTCAGGACAGTTGACGAACCACTGCTGCACGTCGTCACAAAAGCTTATCAACTGCACGTGTTTTTTTGTGAAAGAGCCCAATTCAGCACCCGTGCGGTGTTCTGTACGCACAGGGCGCCTGCAGAAAGACGCGTCTCAAAGCGCTTGAACACCGAATTTGCCTCTTCTTGCTCTTGTACCGACAAATACATACAAAATTATGTCAAAATACCCGTCTTGGAGAGTATCCTCGAAAAAACTGTCAGTTATGTCTTAAATGAAAATAAACAGTGGAGAAAGAAATTGGATGTGTATCATTATAATGGATGAATTGTCTCTTAAAGTGATCGCGCCTAATTTACTGCTGTCGGTGTCCTTAATATTAATGCAAGAAAATGAAAGAAAAAAAATCGCTCACTGCTCTTGACTAAATTACTTTGTAGTTTTAACAAGAATTAATCCACAGTCAAACCAAAAATTATTTAGACACCAGATATAATTTTTATTTTTTATTTATTTATTTATTTATTTATTTTATTAGTGGGTGCAGGACATATAGTTTATTTATGTAAGTGAGTATAGCAAAATAAAGTAAACTGTGACATATTATACCCAAAAATTCTTCATACAGTGGACTACAAGTAAAATTGATAAAAAAAATAAATAAATAAAAAAATTTGGACCAAAAATTATTCAGACACTTTGACCTAACCGTGTTTTGCTTAAGTGTTTTATTCTTTAATTGCTAATGCGACCTTTTTACACCACAGACTGAACAAAATTAAGCATTGCTTGGTACTTGGTCAACAAAGTATTGATAGTTGTGTAAATATTGTCATACTAACAGTTGTCTGAATTTTTGGTTGATTGTAATCCATTACATACCTTTCTGTCAAAATTATCTGGCAATATCAGGATGAATGTTCTGACACAGTTTAACTCAGAGTTCTTGTCATATTTTATTACCATTTTCTAAACTATAGCTTATAAACTGTGATAATGTGAGAAATATGTCTGAATAAATTTTGGTATGACTGTATATTTAATTTTTACAGTGAAGACTATGCAGTGTTATTTTACATTTGATTATTCGGTTTCTGTAGAGCCTGCCCGGACACCTCCAAACTTGAAAAAACGTAAACATTGTGTAAATAGCACAAATAAATAAACAGAACGAACATACAAATTAAACAGGGCCCACGGGTACAACCTGCACTGGGGCCCTGTCTAACATACCCGATTCAACTCGTCAGTTCATTAGTAGAGACTGAAATGGGTCAGAAAAGGTGATGAGAGTTGAGAGAAAATACGATGCGTGTCAGATCCGCGTCACGTTCAGCAGCGATGACTCTTAAAGAAATAGCAGCCAAAAACAACCTAATAACCAGCTGCTGTGATGTCTGTTCATCAAGAATAAAAGAAAAAAAAGAGGAAATCAATAACTTTTATATAGCTGTAAATATTTATCTGTATTTAGCTAAGAATTTAGTGTTTGATAACTTTATTCAATTTCTGTATATTTCTGCTGAGGGGCACAGGTAGCCTAGCTAAATATATCATTTATTATAATGGGTTTATGTGAAGATTGTTTTAAGTTCACTTAAATTAGAAGCTATTTTTAAAGTCTAATAAATGATAAAATTGATAGCTCTTAATTATAATGTAATGTTTAATGGCTATAGTCAATGGTTAAATATTAGGGGATTTTTTTTTTTTTTAAATCAGTATTAATTGATATCAGTGATACAGGCCTTCAGTCATAAAAAAGATGCCATTAAACAAATATTAAAAATATGTTGTTTGTACATTAATTTGAAGATTGAATGTGAAATTATTGCAATATAAAAGTATATTTAAAAACTTTAATGTTAGGCAGGATTAATTGCGATTAATCGCGATTAATTTCAGAAAAAAATGTGCGATTAATTAGTTGGGTTTTTATCGATTGACAGCACTAGTTAGTATAGATATTAATATTAGGACCTTTACGTGATTCGCAATTAGCAAATGGGGGTGCTAAAATGTGCTAATAAACAACTTTATCAGTTTTTCCAATTCATTCTCACCTGAGCGTTTAAATGCACACAGGTCGACAGCCTTCCATCTTGTAGTGTCTTTCTGCAGTTCCAACATAACATGCACAAACCTGAACATGCTGCAATTTTAACGTGTGGTATATTAACCCATTTCATTAAAGGCCTCTACGCCATGCATATGTAATCCTAATAGATGTCCTGTCTTTAAAAACACAGCTATAAGGAAGTCCTCTCCTCTCAACTAATGAGGGCACCACTTAAAGTGGAGGATACAGAATGTTTGCAGGGGGAAATTTTCAAAACGAGCCGCAGAAAGGCTATTTGAGTTTTTAAAAGAGCCAAAGTGGGGCATTCATAGCCAGGCCTGTGTGTGTGTCTGTGTCTGTGTGTGTGTGTGTGTGTGTGTGTGTTAGCCATACAATATAAGAGAGTACATTATATGAGCCTCTGGTTAGTCAGAGGCAGAGAGTTATCAGTAGCCCATTAACCACAGGATCCTGCGAGAAGGAGAGAGAGAGTGGAGGAAAGCTGCTGGTTTGTCTGAGGTAGAGGACAGAAACAGCCCATTAGTCAGCTTTGGAAGATGGAGGCTGCTCTGATCACTTCTCCTCAAGGTTATTTTGCTCCTTGTGGACAGAGATGAGAGAGTGAGCGAGAGAGAGAGGGAGGGAGAGGAGGAGGGAGACATTTTGCTGTGCCGCACTGGACAGTCACTCAAGCTGCATCAGAGAGTCTGAGAGTGCAGATGCTCAGGATAACTCTGCGTTATAGCTGCAATGTTTTGGGCTGAAAACACAAAGATGTCTGGGGTTCTGCCTGTGTATGTGATGTGTTCTAAAAGGAATTCTGAAACGGATACGGTAGATCAGCCAAAATGACAAATCTCTCATCATGCACTCACCTTCAAGTCATTCCAAACTCTTATGAGTTTCTTTCTTCTCCAAAACACGAAAGAAGAAATGTTGAAAAATTCCCAAAACTACCACAAAAGTAGACCGTATGACTTGTGCGCTATATTCCAGGTCGTCTGAAGCCATATGACATGACAAACTGTTATTTTTCAAAATCTCTCCTTAAGAGTTCATGAGAGAAGTGGCTATGTGATTAAGGAACAAATTGTTCTTTATAATGAATCTGTTGAATGTCTGAATGATTCAACTTACATTTCTCTCTCACAAAGTCTTGAGAAGACTTGGATTCTAGAATATGTTGTATTGACTGATTTTAGTCAATACAACTAAAGGTTTTGGGTTGTTAAGACGTTTTTGAGTCTCTTCTGCTCACAAAGGCTGCATTTATTTGATCAAAAAATACAGTAAAACAGTAAAATGGGAAATTTTATTACAATTTAGAAAAGCTATTTTCTATTTTAACATATTTTAAATTATAATTTATTGCTGTGATAACAAAGCTGAATTTTCAGCATCATTACTTCAGTCTTCAGTGTCACATGATCCTTCAGAAATCATTCTAATATGCTGATTTGCTGCTCAAGAAACATTTCTTATTGTCGAAAACAGCTGAGCTGCCTAATAATTTTTTGTAGAAACCAAAATGATTTTTTTTTTTTTTCAGGATATTTTGATAAATAGACAGTACAACTCTTACCTCTCAGTCACTTTTGATCAAATTAATGCATCCTGATTTTTTTTAAGTCTTGCAAGAGGTAACTAGGGAATATTAATCAAACAACAATACCTTGCCTGGATCACATTAATAAATCATCTAGAATCAAACATTAACACAAAGCTAGGCCTAAAAAAAGAAACTGTAGAGCTCATTTGAAATTACAGACCTACATCTCAGTCAAACTCTGACAGCACTGAATCAGTATCACAGTAATTTATCACATCTAATAACCAGAAATCTGAATGCAGCACATAATTAATAGAAAAGTTCTACAGCAGTCGTGAGTTGTAACATGAAACACAAATGAAAGTTTATCTATCTTCTTGAAACTTAAAATAAAATTGTATGAACATATCATACTGATAAATGGATATGCACTTTAAGAAAAGTCTATAAAAATAGGGCACAATATACTGTATAATCTTCTGTGCTGAAGATTCATAGGTGTTTTATTCGTATTTTGAATTACCCATTGCATTGTGTTGTGTTTTGCGGTTAAAGGAAATGTCAGTAAACTTAATGTTTTTTCAATAAAATGACTTCTCATGGTATAACCATGAATACTGAAATAGTCTAGTTAACACTGTCCTGCTGTGTAAAATGCTATAATCTAAAACTACTTGAAGCATTATATTTCCAGCCCTAACATGCCGTTTTTATGATCTCATCTTAAGAGACTAAACAGAATATTTGTACTTTTGAAAATCCATGTCACACCATAGAATTGTTTAAGTGAACTGCAAAAAGACCAGTAGCAGTAACTTATAGGCCTACACTTGAAGAACATCAAAACAATCAGCTATTATGTTTAAACAAAGCCTTTATTGTGGTATGAGAGTCTAGACTATGAATATTCTCTCCATCAAGTGCCTTATTGTATTAAGCAAATTTTATTTTATTCTATTATCTATCTATTTAAAAAGCTGCACTATAAGGCATTATGAATGCATCAAGGACACCACAATAATGCATTATATACCGTACCAGCTTCACAGAAAGTGTTGCCAGCTTGGGTGGGAAAATATTGATCAGTCCTGTGATAGGAAGAACGCAGAAAGGAGGTTTATTTCAAGACAAAATTACAGGTTTTCCCAAGATTATTTTCCCATTTAGCACAAAATCCATGCATTATTCTCATAAACATGCCAGTCAAGAGACTGTTGATTAGCTAATCTATCTGTGATTGGTTTGCTAGGTTTCCAAGGAGAGATTTACGAGAGAGGTTTACGAGCGAATGGACTGCTGATGTGTACGCGGGTCAATATGTTTGTACTGTAAATTGTGGCTCTCTGGGCTTTCCGGATTGTGGCTCTGAATGAGATACGGCAGTGGAAGAGTTGTCACAGCACTGTCCTAAGATGGAGGGCCTCTAAGTGGCCAGTCCTTCCAGCTGGGTCCAGCTTTTCTTCTCTTTCAACTGCTTCCCAATGGCAGATGGACCCACGGCAGAAAAAAATCAAGCCCTGTGCACAAAGAAAGAAACCCTTTGATATAACTCCAGTGTGTGCTGCAGGCACTCGGGGTGCGAAACCCTGTGTTCTCACTTCCTATATCCTTATCCATATCCTTCTGTGACATTTTTTTTTCCTTCCTAGTTCCAGTTCAAAAATTATACCCGACTGGTGGGGACACAGTGTATAAGACTGTCTATTGAAAGTCTCACAATGTGCACAGAAGAAGGGACCCCGGTGCAGGATGTGCACGGGAAAAAAGACTCCCATGCATACACACCTTGGAACTGTGGGCCAAGATTTGTCTGCTCTGAGTGAGGCTGATAATTGAAAGGCCATCGGCTCTGCACTGAGAAAGAAAGAGATGGGGAAAAAGACAAGTACAGGGAATCGCAGGGAGATAGACTGCCATGGAAGAGAGGAGGCCCAGATATTGGGTTCCCATCAGGCCCTGGGGCAGCTGGTTGTCACGACCACCAGACTCGGAGGCCATCGGGGCAGCTCCATCAGAGAGACAGCTCTGAAATCACACACGACAGAGGTGAATGAAGCTGTTTTTCCCTCTTAATTTCATTTAATTTGCCATAACAGTTCCCCTCATCTCACATTATATTACAAGGGTGAGCGAGAGAGAATGAGAGCAGATGATGGCCCACAATCCACCAGCACCACCAAGTGGCTCCAGAAATATAATCAGATGGGAACAAAAACAAAACAATCCTGTATCCTTGTTTAAAAGAGCTATAATACATCTTTTAGGACTTACAGTATTTATTGTTTTAAAACTGAAAAACAGTCAATTATAAAGCAACTTTGAATTATACTGAACATTAAACACCCACTACTGTAAAATTTTGATGTATCAGATAAACAAATAATACTAAACTGTGAAATTTGTAGTTTTGTAGACAAATGTAACGTGTGCCTAAATATTAATTCTTTCGCCAAACCTTTACATTATATATGTACATTGTATAGTTAATTATATTAATTATTATTATGATTCTTATTATTTATATAAGTTGAAATGGATACAATCTGAAGAAGTGAGAGAAACAACAAGTAACACACTGAATTCAAATTCCAAAAATTCAAAAGTTTAAAGACTGAAATAGTATTTTCTTTGTAATCTTTCTAAAACTTCAAAAATTGTTCATGCATCCAAACTTTACACTTTTTATACGTGATTTGAACTTCAAAAATACTTGGATGTAAAAACACTTAAAAAAAAATAAATAAAAAAATTCAAGTTGATTCAGTCGTAATTTTCTTAAACCAAATAATGTAGCTTTTACTGTATTATTTAACCTTTTTACACTGAAATGCATTAGAAATGCATGCAAAAATGAAAGTCTACCCACTGGTTAAGTGTTTTTGTCAGAGCGCTGGAGTTTGCTGCCTCTCTCTTTGCCTGGTTTTTGATTTCAAACCTATTTCCACATTCACTCTCTGATCCTGATCAGAAATTTGCTTTGCTCGAATGTAACTGAACTTCATGTTGCCCTTTCCCCGCTGACGTGACCTTTTATCTCACACCTCCTATTGTTACTTGATTGCCAAAATGTGCAAAAAGAGAGATTCAGATTCCCTTTCATTTTACTTCCGGCTGTGAAGCAAATCACTCGACTCGGCGGGTTATTTCGATGATAAGATTTTAAGAATGTAGGGGTCTCTATGTGTGTGCTTAGAGGGACCGTTCATCTTAGTTTGTTCTCAGAACAAAACTGAAAACTCTGACACTTTCACTGCTGTAGTCTCTGATTAAGTGCAGATAGTGGATTGCACCCATTGAGCTGCCAGATCTTTTATGTTCTCAGAGTGCTAATCTTCAATACCGGACATGGGAGATCTTTTATAACATGGTTTGCACACATTCAGCTATGGATTACATAACACGTTACATTCATCATGAGGATATGAGGACAAAGTGTTCATAGCTGAGCTCTCTCCAAAAAAAAAAAATGACTTAATAAATTAAAAAAAAAAAAAAAAAATCCATATTCCTTCAATTCTGTCTTCCAGTTTATACTGTAAAAATGGTTCTTACATCAAGTAAATCATGCTAAAAACAACCAAAGATTTTGTTGATTATTGCAGTTACTGTAGTTAACTTACCATTATGAAGTACCAACAGCTTTTCAGAACTTTTAGGAACACAAGTAATGCATCTCTGTGCAGATTTTTCAAAAGTCGAACAAACAAGCAAAGCAGGTGTTTATAAATAGGCCTAGGTTTCCCATTGCATGCTGGGAAGAGCCAACCAAAATATTAATATGATTTCATTGTTTGACCTTTTGCCACTGTTATTTAAATTTTTGTTGTTGACGTTGCATATTTCTTAATCTATAAATATAGCTATATGTAATATATAGCAGCAACATTTTACAATAAGTTTACATTTATTTAGTTACACGTTACGTGTACTTACCATAGTAATAACAATAAATTATGCATAATTATATGCAACTAACCCTAAACCAAACCCTCATCCTAAACATATAATAAGTTCATAATGTGTGTTGCTCAGTAGTACTCATTAATATTACTCAGTAGTTAAATGTATTTTTATTAACTACCGTTAAAAACAATTACTAAACACTGTGCAAACGTATTGCTCATTGTGAGTTAATGAATTAACTACTGTTAACTAAATGTAAAGTTTTACCTATATAGCTAATGGATATTATTACATTTAGGGCAGATTTTAAGTAATGGAAACTTGACATTTTAATATAACTCTGTTGATTAATTTAAAAACAAAACAAAACAAAAAAAACTCTTACTATGTAGTTTAAATTTCTCAAGCCTAGTTTTACTGGTATGTTTTTGTTTTGTTTTTTTCTCCTTGTGGCTGCATTGAGAGGTTTTGTTCTGCTATCTGGATGGACTGTTCTAATTCGAGAAAATGGAAAAGTTCCCATGAATCCCCAGGTAAGTGAATCGAGAGCTCTAGTAACCTGGAAGAGACCCAAGCAGGTGAACTGTCAACTCAATTCACCTGCTTGGGGGGGTAAACTACTTCAGGAACTCCTTCAGGTTCCTTATAGTACAAGTCCTGCTAAAAAGTGGGCCAAGTGCTTTTCTGCAGCACGAAGCCTTTTCTCCGACCCCCTTTTTCACCGCCCGTCCGTTCCCCCTCAGGGCCATCAGTGCATACAGGCCTGATCCTCTGGCACAACTCAATTACATTACCTTAAGTAAACACCCCCAGTCAAACGCCCCGCCCTCCTCTGTTAACTCACGGCCTCTCGGGCGCCCTGTCGGCGCTGATGTGCGCAGGGGTGAATTAACATTTGCTCGCACCATCTGCAAATGGCAGGCCGTGTCTGCAATGGGAAATGAAAATGCGGCAAGCGGCGGACTCCGTGAGATGAAATATTTGAGCAACTTCGATTAGCAATTCCATTCAGGTTGAGGTAACAAGCTCCAGGGAGAACATGTGAGATTGAAAGCATTCTTTCTTTGCCTGAGCTCCACATTTTGCAACCGCGTGACCGGATTGTGCCTCCGTCAGGTCGATGGACGCTCTCTACTGTTGCATATCTATATTCTTATTTTTAATGGTTAAAGTGTGCTGGAATTAAATTTAAGGAAATAGTTCACAGTATTGTTCCAAAGCCATTGTTTGTTTGTTTTTTTCTTCTGAAACACAAAAGGATGACTTAAGGCACCGATATACGCACAGTGAAGTTCTTTTTCATTCCTTGCTTAAGGGTAAAAAGAAGTTCAAAATACATTTGCATTTATACAATAAATTGCTCGAAAGAAGGAAGCTTGATAGTACTGAACATGAAAAATGTGTCAGTTTCATTACAACTTCAGTTTTTACTATAAAGCAGATCTCGAGTGTGTTCATCTGATCTCGATGGACTGAACAGAAGAAATGAACCAGAAAAGATTTCCAAGCCAAAGAGGGCGGAGCCCCAAAGCCACACCTACCAATGCCATCATCACTACAGACCAGAATTTTCCTGAAAAGTTTGTTTTGGCAAGCTTTTTCAAACCCCTGAAATTAACGCTAAACAACAACAATACAACAAAATGATTGATCATTTATATTCCCAAGTGCTAAGAAGGATAAAAAGCACAATATAAACTGTCCATACCACTTATGCACTATATTACAAGTGAACTACATTTGCACTACATTACGAAAATCTCTTATTTTTATTTCTTTGATATCTTTGCAAATCTGAGCAGACATTGTTGAGATCTAAATCTCTAAAAAATAATAACTGATAATTGTACTGTTTTCTCAAAAGAAAAATCTAAAGGGTAGAAACATCTTCTTTTGTTTTTCACTCATTCTATTGCTGTCTAGGAGAAACAACTGAGATATTAAAGAGTTTCCGTGTGTAATTTTTCTTTCCAATAGGTACTTAAAAAGTGTTACCAATTCATCTCCTAAAAGCAGACCAGTGTCATTGTAGTATTTATTTAATTTAATTTAACTTAACACTTAACTGCACAATAATATAGTGCAATTCATTGTATGAGAGCCAATAGTTATGAATACATAACTTCTAAATGACCACAATGGGATGAACATATTGTGGCAAATTAAAAATATAAATTAAGCAAGGTAAATGCAGGCCTGGTCCCTCACGTCGAATATAAGCCTGAAGCACCATAAGTTTCTCCATTTTAGTGCTGAGCCAAGAGGTCATTAATGGCAGAATAAAGTAGCCACTCTGGATTCTTCCATTTGATTGCTTAAGTGCATGCAGTGATGGGAACTACCCTCTTGCTCTTCAGCTTCATGATTTCTTCTCTGACCTAAACTTTCATGCTCATAGTCTGCCATCGGCTGTAGGAAAAAGACATCCTCAATGTTTAAAGGTTATCCTCCCAAAGAAAACAGCATATTATCAAGTAGAGATGGGCGATATAGCTAAAAAATGTATTTCAATACTTTTCAGCCTTTTGGAGATATTCACAATCTCAATATTTATGTATTCACACTGGCTCAGGGTTTTTCAGAGAATCGGAGAAAGCAAACTTCAACCAAACCGGCATTGGTGCCAAGTAGGTTCATAATGCTTAATGTAAACACTTAAACACAAATCAAATCTAGTTTAAAATAATCAAGGCATGTTGTCCACACTGAATATAACTAAATAAATGTAAGGATATTTAATTATTTTCTTTTATATGCACTAGTGTAACAATATGGTAATAAACAGCACAGCTTCAGGCATCGATATATGATACAATATATACAATTACAAAATAACTTATACAGTATATGAGCAATTGCAAGCTTTAGCACCACTTACTATCCTTTGTTGATTGACATTTATCAAACAACGCTTGTTAATGAACAGGTGTACAGAAGATGAACAAAACTGCACGTAATCACAGTTTTACATACGCAGCACAGTCGCCACCTATAGTATCTGCATTTCTGCGTTTCCCCTTGGACTCCCTCCAATCCAGAGTCCTGTTCTCTCGGGGGACACTGTTGCTTTTCCCCAAAGATTACTCTGTTGGTAAAAGCCAGGTTGCTGCATTTTGTTCCTGCCATCCATTAGAGGAGCTTTCTCTCAAGAGGAAAACAACATAGTATTTGTGGGGAGGGGCGATCTGAAGTTGTAATAAGTAACTTTTATTTATTTTAGGTATAAAAAATCATGTTTGGCCCCACAAATCCCAGACATTCAAGGGAGTTTGTTTATTAACGTAAATATGGCATAAACAGCATCAATAGAGCAGAACTTTTAAAAATGCTCACCAAAGACACTGAACATGATGTTGAATGTATTTGTTTGAACAGTATTACAGATTCTGTATGATACCAGCCTCTGGTACCTGTCAATACTAAATCAAAACTTTGGGCAACAAATAAACAGCCTTGGGCAATTGAAGAAGTAAGGCTAAGGTTGTCAATAATTTATGATTAATAATGATTAAGATTTCTTTTTAATTATGAAAATAATGTGCTTCTTTAGCTACTGACAGTTTGATTTTTATTAATAAGGTTAAGTATAGTAACATACATTTGTTAGTTTTTACTGCTTTTCACATGCTATTTATGTATAGATTTTGTTTTCTCCCAGATCTGGCCTTTCAACCTTATATGAACATATGAAATCTTAAAAATATTATTTCATTTTACAGTCTATGAAAATGTAAACAATTTATTAATTCCTGTAGCTCAAATATGCGCCAAGGCCACAAAATGCATTAACTGTAACTAAAAAATTAGATAACTTGAATGTAATGTGAATGTGTATATAACTTGAACTTGAAAAATATATAACTTGAATGTAATGTAAGCTTTGTTTTGGATAAATGCATCTACCAAATGCATTAATGTAAAATAACCATAAAGCTAATATACTTAATGTACTTGGTTACCAAGGAGACAACAGTGTCAATGAAAGGCACGCTTGAGATGAAATATGATGTGATGTGCGAAGAAAACAGAAGATTAAGGTAAATATCACTTAAATGACAGATTTAGTGGAATATATGTGCATTTATGAAGACAGAGGTACATAAATGTGTGTTGTATATTTTCAAACTGCTTCAAAACATGGGAAATGCAAGCACTGAACTCAATATAAATGTGCATAACATATTAAAATATATAGCTTTAAAAAAAAATCATATAACTTTTAACCATAATTGTTCTTTTTGTACATATGTTGGGCTTTGGTGATCGTTAAATCCTGCCATACAAAAAGTGCAAATGACTAGTTAATCGAGCCATATTGATTTGACTTATAGATAAATTACAGAATGAAATCAGAGTCTATGAATGTGTTAAAAATGTATTTAAAAGAGTCATATTAAATGCATTTCATGTGTCAGATCCTATAGTTTTGTGATTTACACACTACTTGAAATGAACTGCTTGAACTATGCTGAATATCAACAAATTTTTCTTTGGGTCAGATAGCAAAATTTGCAAAATGCTATCACATTTTAAGTAAATGTTTTAGTAGCCTACCAGTATACCATGCAGCTACAATACTAATATCAGATTAAGAAAGAAGAAACTAATCAGATTACTGAAAGGCTTCACCAAAACAGCATGTGTCCATTGTGTCCACATATGCCCTTGTAAATTTGACATATTGTAATCCAGTGTACATCAAGCTTTAGTCAAAGCCTTCATGCAGAGGTTCACAAACTCTGATGTTGCGAAGCATAAATTCTCATTTCAACTCTCTCTTCTTCCTGCTGAATTCATTTCGAGCCTTTACCACTGCATAATTTAGTGTAAGATGCATTCTTTATTAACCTGCTATATGGTACACCTTCAGGCCAAGGATGAAAGTCTCCCTGAAGCTTTGCCTTGGTAAAGCTGGATGCCCCATGGAGCAGATCTAGGCTGGATAGATGGGGTTGTTTAAATAAGGTCTGGATCATGATTGCTTGACAGATGATGTGCAGTTGTTGCAGTGGTGAGATTTAAAGGAATAGTTCACTTGAAAATGAAAGTTCTGTCTTTATTACTCACCCTTGTGTTGATTCAAAACTGTATGCAGAATTTTTTTTTTTTTTTTTTTAGTCGCTCTAGACAGCAAATAAATGGTTGAATTTTGTGACTATTTTTCCACTGCCCTTTATTTAGCTTATGAGAAACATCAAAATGGCAATCACTCCAAAAGCTGAACGAAACAGCGCTACCTGTTAGCTCAGAGCAGGTGCATTTTAATTCTCATAATATAAAATAACTATAAAAATTATGTTTTAACACCTTTACAGATGTTACTGTTGTTAATATCATTCAATTTACTGTACATCTGCATCCTAACTCAGTGCTTTATGGTCAAATGTACATTTTCATGAGATAAAATATGTAAAGTTTATTAGCAACTGCACTTATTTGTGAAATACAAGATCAACCCTTTTGTGAAAAATAAGTGCACTTAATTGTAATAAATGCACTTGTAGTGTTCTTTACATCTTTAAAGCTGTACTTGCAAATAATATAACATTAATGAAACAAAAGACAACTTAGAGAGTACACTTTCATGACTGTTTCTTAACACACTTCAGTACACTTTTAGAATAAGTGCACTTTGTAATGTCTAATTAATTAATTTATTTGTTTATTTTAGTGCAATAACAGCATCTATGGCTTTTTTCACAGCAAGATCTATGTATTTTAAAAGAAAAAAAAATTTGTAGTAACAGTAACAATGAAAAACAACAATTGACAACCCACTCACATCAATATAACAAACATTACAAAAGATTTTTCATTCAATAGAATTAAGGGATCTAAAATATGGTCATGTAGATTAAGGCATTCATATGTGTTTTATAAGTACTAATAAACAGTCAATATGCTAGCAATATGCATGCTAATAAACAACTAGTTAAAGGGGTCCTATTATGCTTTTTCACTTTTTGAATTTTAGTCAGTGTGTAGTGTGTATGTTTGGGCAAAGTTACAAAGTTACAAATCTCAAAGTCCACTCCAAAGGGAGATATTTCGTTTTTAAAAAATCCCTTTTCAAGAACTACAACGAACGGCTCGTTTGGACTACAAAGTTGTTTTCCTGTATTTGTGGCATCACAAATTGGTCCATTAGAATATCATTAAAATAATCCCACCTCCTGAAATTCGAGTGCACATTTCAAAATCGAAACCCGGTGCGGGTGTTTTTATATCACTGTATTTCTGAAGGAAACCGACTGTCTTCAGAAAATTGTGGATGTCATTTTCATTTCATCTTGCATGTAATGTCTGATAAAGCAAAGTTTGTGAACGGAGCTCTGCTTTGTGTACAGCGTTACCGAAGAAACTTCGCTCTCTCCCGCTCCAACAGCGCCTCCTGCTGGCAGAGAGTTAATTTGCATATATATGTCGCCACAAATAGAGTAAGTCTGTGGAACAATGGTATAAATAAATTCAACTGTATAACAGTTTCACTGCAATTCATGTTATAATGTTAGAATTAAAGAACAATAAACATAATACATATTGCCGTTGCACTTATCTGTACATAGTAAAGGCAGTTATTTTTAAGCTGTTGTTGACATCCTATCTAAAACATGATTTAGCCCAAAAAAAACAAAAAAAAAACAACAATAATGTTACCTCTTTAATATGTCTTGCAATATCCCTGCATGCAAAGGTTCTGCGCGATCCTCTTGTTCAATATTCTCAGGGTCTGAATTGATATGGCAATATTGACGAACTTGCTGTTTTGGTAAGGGGCGGGGCAGTACTGAAACACAGTCTAAGCTGTTTGCCAATCACAACGCACTGGGATAGCTAACCAATCACAACACATTTCGTTTTTCGGAAGGCGGGCCTTCATCAAACCCGGAACTAATCGAGCCATTTGTGCCAGGGTGGGGAGGAAGGTATTGTAATAATGTAAATTATGTGAAAAATAATGCGATTTTCGAACCACCAAGCATGAGAGCATGTTCTAGTACACCCACAAAACAAAATCAAGACTTTGTAAAAGAGCATAATATGACCCCTTTAATAGTGAGAATTGGTCCCTAAACTAAAGTGTTGCCCAGTCTGGTCATATCTACCCTCAAATAAATAAATAAATAAATAAATAAATTCCAAGTATATTTTATATCATTAGGTTTTAATCATCTTTTGTCAAGCACACCTATTTTGATTTGTTGACTAACATACTAAAGCACATAAAGTACTTGGTTATAATTTTAACTGTAGCGTAATTCAGTATTAAATAAAGTTAAATATAATATCATGCACTAAATTGCAACTTCATCAATACAAATGTGAATTGCATTTGAAAATTTGAATGAATTTGAAATGTATTTAATTATAACATACAGTAGAAATGACATTAAAGTACATCTTAGTTTACCATAAATGCTTGTCAGTATATTCAGAAGAATATTTTAACCATATTTCAAAGACAGAAGAGTCAGAGATAGCAGGTTGCATTGCGCGCACACAAAAACTTGTTGTCAACGCTTCCCCAAGATTTTTATTCATAAAATAGCCTTGATACTAGATCGCTACATTATATTCCTCAGCAACGAGGTGGTAAAAACGCTGTTTTTGAAGTAATTGTTAGTAGTTAAATTAATTGTTAGTAGAAAGAGACTCACAGCACACAGGTAACATAAGGCACACACAACTGTCATCTCTCTCTTTCTCTCTCTTTCTCTCGCTCTCGTGCACATGTGCTGGATGAGTGGGTATCGAAAGCCAAATGGGTCAGAATTCGCGTGCTTTTCACCGCCATATTAATATTAAAACGCCGTTTTCATAACGCCGCCAAGCGTTAAATAAGCGCCGTTGGGCGATAAGTTAACGGCAGACGCCACTACGCGTTAACATAACACCACACGCCACTTAAAGGACACCTAACACACACAGTTTCACCCAATCTCATGTTAATCTTGAGTACCTATATAGTACTGCATCCTTCATATCTCAAAAAAGTCTTTAGTTTTATCATATTTATAAAAGAAAGATAGAACTTTACGATTATCTCCGGAAAAAGCCGAGCTCCTGGAGGCGTGGTGTGTGGGCGGAGCTAAAGAGTGACAAGCACTTGCGCCGATCGCCAACAAAACACAGACATTTGATGCCGTTTCACTTACCATCTGTAGTTCTGAATCATGAGAGGGATCTTTTATAGCTAGAACTCCATCTTTCAGTATTAAACTATGTGCAAATCCAGCGTCGAACTAGGCCTTGTTTATAACACGTTCGTCAACAAAACACTTGAGAAACTCCGTTGCTGACCCGGAAAAACAAACTGTATCCACTGTTCACGTAATGGTAGGTTCTTTTTGGGAAGCTGAACAAGGTTATCCTTCCCTCACAACCAAAAACACACTTCTTCAGAGACATTCTTCCCGAGCGAGTCCTGTGCAGCAGCGCAAGCGCGTTGATGGGCGCGCTCTTGCTCTCGCGCTGGTCGATGTGTGCACGGGCACGTTCTTCCGGGAGAAATGCCCATATAAGGAGTTCCACCATCGTCTACGTCAGCAAGAGACACGACCGAAAAAAACTCTCCGAAACTTGTACGAACCCGGAAGTGAGATTTTTGGCACAGAAATACTCTGTGAAATACTCCATGCTTAGCATGAGAATCCAACTCTTTAACAGTGTAAACAACTCTGAATGCATGAAACAGCATTGTACCCCCCTTTAAGATGCAGATTTATTTACTCATCTACATGGACACACCTCTCATGGCTACGAGGACTCTACGGCAAGTCGGAGCATCCAGTTTGCAAGAGAGCGAAGTTGGCAAGGACCGCAAATTCTAGATATACAGGTGCATCTCAATAAATTAGGATGTCGTGGAAAAGTTCATTTATTTCAGTAATTCAACTCAAATTGTGAAACTCGTGTATTAAATAATAATGCACACAGACTGAAGAAGTTTAAGTCTTTGAGACTTTTAATTGTGATGATTTTGGCTCACATTTAACAAAAACCCACCAATTCACTATCTCAATAAATTAGAATATGGTGACATGCCAATCAGCTAATCAACTCAAAACACCTGCAAAGGTTTCCTGAGCCTTCAAAATGGTCTCTCAGTTTGGTTCACTAGGCTACACAATCATGGGGAAGACTGCTGATCTGACAGTTGTCCAGAAGACAATCATTGACACCCTTCACAAGGAGGGTAAGCCACAAACATTCATTGCCAAAGAAGCTGGCTGTTCACAGAGTGCTGTATCCAAGCATGTTAACAGAAAGTTGAGTGGAAGGAAAAAGTGTGGAAGAAAAAGATGCACAACCAAGCGAGAGAACCTCAGCCTTATGAGGATTGTCAAGCAAAATCGATTCAAGAATTTGGGTGAACTTCACAAGGAATGGACTGAGACTGGGGTCAAGGCATCAAGAGCCACCACACACAGACGTGTCAAGGAATTTGGCTACAGTTGTCGTATTCCTCTTGTTAAGCCACTCCTGAACCACAGACAACGTCAGAGGCGTCTTACCTGGGTTAAGGAGAAGAAGAACTGGACTGTTGCCCAGTGGTCCAAAGTCCTCTTTTCAGATGAGAGCAAGTTTTGTATTTCATTTGGAAACCAAGGTCCTAGAGTCTGGAGGAAGGGTGGAGAAGCTCATAGCCCAAGTTGCTTGAAGTCCAGTGTTAAGTTTCCACAGTCTGTGATGATTTGGGGTGCGATGTCATCTGCTGGTGTTGGTCCATTGTGTTTTTTTGAAAACCAAAGTCACTGCACCTGTTTACCAAGAAATTTTGGAGCACTTCATGCTTCCTTCTGCTGACCAGCTTTTTAAAGATGCTGATTTCATTTTCCAGCAGGATTTGGCACCTGCCCACACTACCAAAAGCACCAAAAGTTGGTTAAATGACCATGGTGTTGCTGTGCTTGACTGGCCAGCAAACTCACCAGACCTGAACCCCATAGAGAATCTATGGGGTATTGTCAAGAGGAAAATGAGAAACAAGAGACCAAAAAATGCAGATGAGCTGAAGGCCACTGTCAAAGAAACCTGGGCTTCCATACCACCTCAGCAGTGCCACAAACTGATCACCTCTATGCCATGCCGAATTGAGGCAGTAATTAAAGCAAAGGAGCCCCTACCAAGTATTGAGTACATATACAGTAAATGAACATACTTTCCAGAAGGCCAACAATTCACTAAAAATGTTTTTTATTTTTTTTTTATTTTTTTTTTATTTTATTTTTTTATTGGTCTTATGAAGTATTCTAATTTGTTGAGATAGTGAATTGGTGGGTTTTTGTTAAATGTGAGCCAAAATCATCACAATTAAAAGAACCAAAGACTTAAACTATTTCAGTCTGTGTGCATTGAATTTATTTAATACACGAGTTTAACAATCTGAGTTGAATTACTGAAATAAATGAAATTTTCCATGACATTCTAATTTATTGAGATGCACCTGTAGGGGAAAAATGCCCCTGAATGAGCTTTTGTCTCATGAAGTTATCAAACGAGTCACAAATGAGTGCAAATTTGGAAATGATTTTATACAACAGTTAAATGAATAAGAAATTAATGTTATTATTTTATTATTATTATATTACATTTTGAGTATCATTTCAGTTTAAAAAATAGTTGGGGATAGTGTCACAAAAATTGAAATTCTGTTTATTTACATTTACTCACCCCGATGTTGTTTCAAACCTAATGTCTTTATTGCTTCTGAGGAACATACAGGAAGATATTTTGAAGAATGCTGGTAACAAAACTGTTTTAGTCTGTAAATATGTGTGAATTCAGACGGGCGGACTGGCCATCTGGAGCACCGGGAGTTTTCCCGGTGGGCCGCTGTACAATGAGGGCCGGCCCTTTGCTAAATATATATAAAAAATGAATTGTAGTAAATGTAGGTATATCCTTCCGCCGCGCGACCCGCTTGATTCAAAAATTTTAATTAATTTAGCGTGTTCTGGCTCAGTGCAGCGGCTCAGCGCTCGTCAATGTCAAACTGTTTAAAATAGCCAATCAAAGTGTAGAAGACGGGATTTACTGTTCACAGACGCTGAACTGCGCGCGACTTGAATGCGAGCTGCTGATGTAACCAGCTAAACATGACGAGGCAATTCAGCAATATTTGCCAACCGTTACGATAAAAAATAAAAAATAAAAATAAAAAAATAAAAAGGTTAAACGATAGACATTAATTTTCAGGAATGCATACTACTACTGGCCTTTTCAAATTTATTAGATTTTAATGCCATTTACGTTATTCATAGCAGTTTTCAGCAGACATGAGATAAGAGTTAATGCATCTCTGTATAGGCTTTCTTCCGTGATTTCCGTGTCTAAGAAAATGTTTAAAAATCTATAAAAATCATTCTCAATCTTACTCTAAAACATTGTAAATCTGAAGACTTTTGCTTTCGAGTGCTGTGCATATGAAAGCAATTTATATTATAGGCCTAATAAAAATAGAATTTGCTTATTAATTCACATGCATTATTTTATATACACACTGGTGGTTAAAAGTTCGAAATAATTAAGTCTTTTTATTTATTCATTTATTTGAAAGAAGATTGAATTTATTTGATCAAAAATACAGTAACAATTATATTATGAAATATTACACTTAAAATAGTGGTTTTCTATTTAGGATATTTTAAAATGTAATTTATTTCTGTGATCAAAGCTGAATTTTCAACATTACTCCAGTCTTCAGTGTCCCTTCAGAAATCATGTCAATGCTGCTTAATTTGCTGCCTAATTAGTTATTATTTTTGATCAATTATTAATAATGGTTTTTATTATTGGTATAATGGTTCTCAGTTAAAGAACAGCATACATTTGAAATATAAGTACTTAGTAATAATATAGGTATATATAAGTATAAATCTTTACTGTCACTTAAATCAATTTAATGCAACCTTGTTGAAGAAAAATATTATTTTAGTCTTATTAATCTTAAAAATATTTTTTAATCTTACCCAAGACTGAATGTGAATAGTATCACATTTTCCACAAAAATATGAAGCAGCACAACAGTTTTCAACATTGATAATAATCAGAAATGTTTCTTGAGCAGCAAATCAGCATATTAGAATGATTTCTGAAGGAAAATCATGTGACTCTGAAGACTGGAGTAATGATGCTGAATATTCAGCTTTAATCACAGCAATAAATTATATTTTACTATATATTCGCATAGAAGACAGCTATATATTTCACAGTACTGTTTACTATATTTTTCATCATCAAAAAATTTGTATACTCTTTTCCACAATTGGAGCTCTATTCCTTAAAATGATAGATGACAAACTCCTGCAAAAGGACAAATACTGTATATGACCAATAGAAAGACACCATAAAAACAGTCCGCATTCTGAACTATTCAAGTCTTCTAGATGATACCAGAGCATTGTGTCATATTGACTGATAATATAGGTATTTAACTTTAGTGATATTAAACTGTCCCTCATAAAAATTCTTTAAAATTATTTACTATTTGCCATATACACCAGGAAAGACAAATATTAATGTAAAGAATGCCAGTCATTTATGATGTGGTGCGGTGTGTTGTGCACTGGGTTTGGTGGGCCGCTCTGTGGCAAAAAGTCCAGGGCCACTTTTTGGCCCCAGTCCGCCCCTGGATTCAGATACAGCTTCTGAAAAAAAAGTATAGCAGGTGTAATTCTAAATTAAGTTTGCAAATGTGAATTTAAAATTGAATTTACCTACAACAGTTTTATATATTTTGGATTTTATACAAAAGTTAACATAAGGACTTACATTTCAGGAACACTGTTGTCTGATTGTGGTCTATTTCTTAAACGAAAAGCTCAAACAAAGTCACAGCTGATCCGCTGCACATCTCCAAGCAAACACACAGCTGTTTCGTTTTTGAATGAATCTGCATTTTTGAACAAATCCAGTGAGTCAATGATTTAATCACCCATTCATAAAGAGAGTCACTTGCTTCATTCCTAAATGAATCAGCCGTTTGAACGAATCGATTAAATAAATGATTCAGTGACAAGGCAGTTTCATTTTTAAAAGTATAAATTGAGTCGTTTAAATCATTTAATATTTCTATATTCAAAACTTTATATTTTAAACGTTAATCTCATAACATCGTTATTATGAAATGCATTAATGCCACCTCTGAGTCTAGTCAAAACATCTGTAAATATTCCTTAATACAAGAGAAGAGTTCTGTGCCTTGCAAAGATGAATTATTGATGCTGATTTCATTTGACTTGTAACTTATTCTTCTTGATTGTATTTTATTATTTTAATAGAATGTATTGTTTAATTAAATTTTTTTATAAAATTTTATAAATATAAATGTTTTGGCTCAAAATATGACATACATTTAATAAAGTTTGAAAAATGGGATTACAAGGATAAAAAAAAAAAAAAAAAAAAAAAAACTTTAAGGAGCCAAATATCGCCCTATAATGGGATGGTTAATTAATAAAGCTCAAAAAAGAAATGTAAGTGTAGAGTCCTTAAGACTGTAATGTTACTTTTTAAAAACTAATTGCAAACGTTTATGCAAAGTGTATTAAATATAATCTACAAATCATGCAATACTGTACCACTAAATAAGAAAGGTTTTGAGGACTTAGCTAATCAGGCCAATGAGAGACAATTATTAATCATTCTCATTTTTTATTAAATTATTCTTTCATTTCAGTAATCAATCTTTTTATTTTATTTTTTATTAAACACAAGGGGTCATTATTGATGCTTACATTATAGCATGTGCAAATTCACACACAAAGTATCTATAATTTGGCCAGAATTGCAGGTGCCTGTCTTAATATCCAAGAAGGGTTAGCATAGAGAAAATATGAAATATTTATGAAAATATGAAACATTTATGAAATAAATGTATTTATTTCCCATATTTCCTTATATCTAGTATTTGTAAGTGCTTTATTGTAAAAATTCAGGTATCTACTTTTGAGTATCATTTCAGTTTATCATGTTATTATGTTTTTAAGGAAGAAAAAGTACCCTCAAAAGATATTTTAAAGTCATTTAATTGTGTTAAATGAGAAAAGCAAAGAATGGGAAAAAGCAAACAAAATGTAGCTTTAAAAAGAAAAAATTAATATAGAATTACACCTGCTATACTTTTTTTTTCAGAAGCTGTATCTGAATCCACATATATTTACAGACAAAAACAGTTTTGTTACCAGCATTCTTTAAAATATCTTCCTATGTTCCTCAAAAACAATAAATACATTAGGTTTGAAACAACATCAGGATGAGTAAATGTAAATGTAAATAAACAGAATTTCAGTTTTTGTGAAACTATCCCCACTATTATTTAAACTGAAATGATACTCAAAATATAATATAATAATAATAAAATAATAATATGAATTTCTTATTCATCTGTTGTATAAAATCATTTCCAAATTTGCAGTCATTCGTGACTCGTTTGATAACTTTATGAGACAAAAGCTCATTCAGGGGCATTTTTTCCCCTATATCTAGAATTTGCTTGCTTGCCATCTTCGCGCTCTTGCAAAGTCGATGCTCCGACTTGCCGTAGAGTCCTCGTAGCCATGAGAGGTGTGTCCATGTAGATGAGCAAATAAATCTGCATCTTAAGTGGCGTGTGCCGTTAACTTAACGTCGGTCGGCGTCTGCCTTTAACTTATCGCCTAACAGTACTTCTTTAACGCTTGGCGGCGTTATGAAAACGGTGTTTTAATATTGATACGGCGGTGAAAAGCACGCGAATTCTGACCCATTTGGCTTTCCATAAGTGGGCGGAGTGTTGAGCGAGAGCGTGTGGCTGCTGTGTGAGGTACGAGTGGTCTTTACTTCTCTATTTTTTTTTCTCTTAATTTTTTTGTTTGTTTGTTTAATTATTTGTTTAGCTTGGGTTTTCTTTGTTTAACATTGGTGGTTTTCTAAAAAATAGAGGAGTGAGTGTTGTGTTTAGCCAGGGCGTCCACTCCCACCTGTTGGGAGCATGGCTGCCCCAGACAGCGGGTGTTTTAATTCATTGACAAGGCGTCATGGTGTGAAAATAGATTCAACCACTAGTGTAGAAGATTGTGGATTAGCTGTGGGGGAAGAGATTGGACATGACAATATCTTGTCAGCGTCCAGTATGAATGGCGCTGTTGTTGTATTTGCGAAAACAGTTGATTTAGCAAATCAGTTAGTGCAGAACGGGATTGTGATTAAAGGTATTTTTACACCAGTGCTTCCTTTGTCCACACCTTCCAAAACAGTGAGATTGTCAAATGTGCCGCCCTTTATCCCTAACGAAGTGTTGACTAATTTGCTTGCGCGTTATGGTAAAATAGTTTCACTTATAAAGATGATTCCGATTGGTACTAAGTCACCCCTCCTGAAGCATGTTGTGTCTTTTAGGCGCTATGTTTATATGATTTTGCAGGAGTACCTTGATGAACTGGATTTGTCCCTGAATTTTCGACATGAGTATTTCAACTATGTTATTTTTGCTACAACAAACAATATAAAGTGTTTTCATTGCGGTGGAATGGGACATTTGATTCGTGCGTGCCCCAGTAGGGTGGATGATGAGAATGGTGCAAATGCTGAAGAAGTTCAGAACGTTGTGGTACCAATCACTGATGGTGAGGTACCTCGGCCAAGTTCAGTGCAGACAGTGACTGCTTTGGTCAGGAAAACAGCGGAGATAGAGCCGGTAGATCGATCTGTGGAAGAGGACATGATTGCCACCGTAGCTGAAGTGAATGAGGCGAAGGACACTGTGGGTAAGTGTTCTGTTCATTGTGAAAGCGTGATGTTATCCGAGTTGGACGATTGTACTTTTAAAACACCGCAGAAGCGAAGGTTAGAGCAACATCCTTCGGATGAGCAAGCAAAGAAAGGATTTAATTTTGATCTAAGTCAAACTGACACAGAAAGTGAAAGTGATTTCTCAGAATGCAGCGTAACGTGCAGTTTGGCGCAAAGTGGATTCTCCAGTAGGAGCTATAGTGCAGATGATATTAAATCCTTTCTAAAGGAAACAAAGAATGTGAGAAAAGTTCATATTGAGCAATATTTTCCGGATGTGATACAATTCATAGATAAAGTGAAATTATATAGGAATGAAGGGTGTTTTAGCAATCAAGAAGTGTACCGTCTTAAGAAAATACTTGTTAAGCTCAATACTCAGTCGGAATCTAATGCCAGTAATGAAAAATAATCAGCATGTTTATGTGAGTTTTTGTTTGTTGAACCTAATTTTCTTTTGGCTTTCCTTATTTATGAGAGAAATAAGTATTGCTTCTCTTAACATAAATGGGGCAAGAGAAGGAAAACAAGTGTTTTCACTTTTTGAAATGGTTAAACAGAAAAAAGTCATTGTTTTATTTGTGCAGGAGACTCACAGCGATGAGTTGAATGTGTGTGATTGGCCCAGAGAGTTTGATGGAATGTCCATATTAAGTCATCTGAGCTCCACTAGTGGAGGTGCTGAAATTTTATTTTCTAAAGGTTTAATTCCCTGTTCATATCAAGTGGAAGAGATCATAAAAGGCAGACTTTTAAAGATTAAAGCCCAGTTTGAGAACTTTTTTTTCTTTCTTTCTATCTCTGTATATGTTCCTACTAGAGCAGTCGAAAGGATGTGTTTTTTAGATACTCTGAGTAATGTCTTAGTGAATTGTAGTACAGAGGATGTTTTGATTTTAGGTGGGGATTTTAATTGTACTGAGCAGTTATTAGATAGGAATCATGTGCAACCCCATATGCGATCACATAGGAGACTTATACAGATAATGAATTCTAATGAAATTGTTGACATATGGAGAAATTTTTATCACTCACAGCAACAATATACTTGGGCACATGCTCATGAAAATTTACTATCTCTAGCCAGGTTAGATAGATTTTATGGCTATAGACACCAGCTTAATTTATTTAAAGAATGTTCCATTATTCCTGTTGGTTTTTCTGATCATAGTTTAGTTAAGTGTTTTGTAACTATGGGTATTTTTAAGCCAAAGAGTGCTTATTGGCACTTGAATATTAATTTGTTATGTGATCATTTATTTCAAGATTCTTTTAAGGAGTTTTGGGTTGGTTTTAGATCTAGAAAATCATCCTTTCAGTCTGTACAACAGTGGTGGGACTTTGCAAAGATACAAATTAGACAACAGTGTCAGCAGCACACTTTTAATGTAACAAGGGATAGAAAAAGTACAATTGAATAATTAGAAAAAGAATTAAAGGAGATGCAGGAATGTAGAAATACCTCAGGAGATTCAACTTTTATAAAGAGCTTTCAAGAGAAAAAAAAATCTTTAAATAATTTATTGGATTTGGCTGCACAAGGAGCTTTAGTCAGATCAAGGTTTCAAAATATTGAATATTACTTTTTTTTTTTAATTTGTAAAAAAAGATTGGGCAAAAGAGGTTCATACACAACCTGCGTTCTGAGACTGGGGTGTTGTTATCGGACCCCTTTGAAGTAAGAAATAGGGCAATTGGTTTTTATCGAAAACTATACGAGAGTGAGTTATTTCTAGATGAGTCAGACGTGAGTGTCTTTTTTGAAAATTTGCCTCAAGTACCTCAAGAACTCTGAATTAAGTAAAGCTGTTACTTTAGAAGAATTACAAAAGGCACTTCAAAATATGGAATGTAATAAAGTGCCTGGTATTGATGGCCTGCCAATTGAATTTTATAAGACATTCTGGGTAGAAGTGAGCTTGGATTTGTTACAAGTACTCAATGAAAGTTTGGTGAATGGACAGTTACCTTTAAGTTGCAGAAGCGCAGTTCTTACATTATTGCCCAAGAAAGGTGATTTAAATGATACTAAAAATTGGAGGCCTGTTAGCTTGTTGTGTACTGATTATAAGTTACTTTCCAAGGTTCTGGCTAACAGGTTGAGTGAAGTCCTTAGTCATATTATTCACTCTGACCAAACTTACTGTGTTCCTGGAAGACGAATATTTGATAATATCTCCTTCATCAGAGATATTTTAGATATCGGTAAAAATTTTAAGTTGAATTTTGGACTAGTGTCTGTTGATCAAGAAAAAGCCTTCGACAGGGTGGAGCACACATATTTGTGGAACACATTAACAGCCTTTGGTTTTAATAATGATTTTTTGTCCATGCTAAAAGTTTTGTATAACGAAGTTGAAAGTGTTTTAAAAATTAATGGGGATTTATGTGCCCCTTTTAAGGTCTTCAGAGGTATCAGGCAAGGCTGCGCCTTATCTGGCATGTTGTATACTTTGGCCATAGAGCCACTCTTAATCAGAATAAGAGTGAAATTATGTGGACTATCTATTCCGAATTGTACAAATGTATTTAAACTGTCTGCATATGCCGATGATGTTGCTGTTTTAATTAATGGGCAAAGAGATGTGAATATGTTGTTGGAAATTTTGAATGATTTTAAAGAAATTTCTGCCACAAAAGTGAACTGGTCTAAGAGTGAAGCAGTACTGGTTGGAAGTTGGCCCAACGTAGAGCCAAAGCTCCCAGAAGGGTTATCTTGGACTAAAGAAGGTTTTAAGTATTTGGTAGTGTTTTTGGGGAATAAAATGTTCATGCAGAAAAATTTTGAAGAAATTATTGAAAAGGTCAAAGGTTGCCTTGTTAAATGGAAGTTTTTGCTCCCTAAAATGTCGTATAAGTGACAAGTATTGATCATCAACAACCAAATTGCATCTACTCTTTGGCATCGATTAATTTGTGTGGATCCTCCACGAGATATACTGCCAAGATTGCAATCAGTTCTAATAGACTTCTTTTGGGACAAGATGCATTGGGTAACTAAATGTGTTTTGTACCTACCCAAAGAGGAAGGAGGACATGGTTTAATGCATGTGTAGAGCAGAATAACGGCCTTCAGGATTCAATTTATTCAAAGGCTGCTGACTGGTTCAGTGGACTCAAGTTGGAAGTTTGCTGCCTGTGCCATTTTGCAAGGATTCGGAGGTCTGGACTTTGAGAGATCTATATTTTGGTTAAATCCGCGAAAGAAGGACTTGTCTAAATTACCCATTTTTTTATCAGAATTTTTTCAAGGTTTGGTCTCTGTTTAAAGTGCAGAGATGCAACACTATAATTTCTCTACATTGGTTACTCCAGGAACCTCTGATTTATGGATCACGCATGACTTGACTTTGACTTATCAAGATGAGGGGGTTTTCCCTTCTGTCAATGAGATACTTCTCAATGCTGGAGTTTTGACATTTGGACATTTGTTTAAACTGGCTGGATTGACTTTTGAGAACGTTTATGTGGTCACCAGTTGTCTGGGGGTAAAGTCAAAACGTATAATAGCCAAGTTGCTTGAAAAGTGGAAGTCAGTTCTTATACCTGAAGACGTTAAAATTGGTGGGTGAATATACTGAAGGTTTAATTGCCCCAAATTGTAATGATTATTTTCCTGATTTGTACTTGTTAACTGATTTTAAAGAGTGTGAAGGTGTTTTTTTACAAGATAGTATCTTGTTTTTAATGGGGCCTAATTCTGTATCTGGGAAAATTGTTTATAAGAGTTGTATGAAGACATTTAATAAGAATTTTCTACATAATAGAGTTGATACTCCTTGGCGCACTGTTCTCCATTTAGGAGAGAACGTTAAACCAGAATGGAGAGCTTTGTACAAATCACCTTTGTCAAAGAAAGTAATGGAGAATCCTTCATGGCGCTATAGCTGTGAATGCTCTTGTTTCAATTATAAACCCAGGTAGTAGTGATGAATGTCCTTTTTGTTTCCAGAGGGAGACTGTATATCATACCTTTTTGTTTTGCAGTAGGCTTGATTCACTGTTTCAAGTTTTAACTGGTTTATTAAAAATGGCAATTTATGATACCAGGAAAATAAAGATCGAACAAAATTTAAGTAGTAATTTACAAGTTGTGTTTTTAACCTTGTGAAATCTAGAATTCTGATTGATTTCCGGTATTATAAGCCTATGGCAGATCTTATGCTTTTTGAAACAATTTGGTGTTATAAAAGGGCTCTGTGGGAAGTTATTGATGAGGATTTAGAGTTTGAAATTTTTTAATCTTTGTGTGTTGTTCATTTTGTTTTGGTTTTTGTATTTTGAGTTTTGTGTGATGTAGGGGTTGATTATCTAATGTGTTTGATAATTGTAATAAAGGTGTGCTGAAATTCAAAATTCTCTCGCCCTCGATCAATCGATAATTAATTGAAATAAATGCTATCATTCATTCAAATAAATGTAATCGTACCGCGCTATTTAATTTCTGTGTCTGATTCGAAGTGGCCAGAATGCTAGAGCTAACGTGCCGTAGCTGACATTTTTACCCATTCGGTCAAATATTGCGCTGCAAAGAGCAATACTAGTTTTAACTTGGCAAATGACCATGGAACTTCATCATGCATTTAAAATCCTTAACCCAAAAACATCACTTTCATTTTGCACTTCTGTTCTTTTAAAATTTATTATTTCCATTCCAAGTATTCTTTTTAAAATTATGCTACTTTTTCATATTATTTTTAACAATGTTATTATTTATAGTTTCTCTCCTTACTTTATTATTTTTTTTTTTCATAGACCCCAGATGGTGCTACCATGTCAGTCTGGAGCCGTATGAAAGGAAGATAATCAATGAATATCGACTTCTATTATATGGATTTAGAAGACATGGAATACCACACACAACTTGTTTTAGAGTTGATATGAGTTCACGATGAACTGACGCTGTATGTATAAAAAGGGTAGGTAAATCATTTCATATTCTAATCCATTGTCTTTGTTTTTTGATATTTTTTCATGCCAGATAGGAGAACGCCCAACGCAGAGTTAATGTTCCTCTGATCACGTTCTCTAAACAACGGAGGGCATGTTGTGTGTGGAGCCCACCAGGGCTTGTTTGGTGTTGTGCGCACCGCTCGCAGTTGGAGTACGAGCCATCTGACTCACTCGTTAGGATGTGTAACTACACTGATGGGGCCTCTCTCTGCTCCTTTTGTTTCTTTGCCTTCTGTCTGTCATTCACTGCCTTGTTATTGAATTTAAAACAAGTAGAGAAAGAGAGGAGAAGAAAGAGAAAAGAAAAAAAAAGAAAAACTGGGAGAAAATACTTTGGAGTATCCCACAGAGAATACAGCCTCATTTCTGATGGTGTCCTAGAAACATAAATCTCATTATAATTTGGAACATCAAGACAATCTACTGTGGAGTAACACAAAATCATGATTAAAGATAAAAAAGATTTAAAAATAAACGCATTGGAAAATTCAAACAACTTCAATCTATACATATGTATAGCAGAACAAGATTCGGCTACCGCTAACTGAGACTGCTTGAGAAGGAGGGGTTGGGAATCTAGTCTTGATCTTTGAAAACTTTGCAAAAATAACTTGCGATGTTGTTTTGCTGTCACAGATTTGGACCCAAGTAAGGCTTTCTGTTTTTCTGCTGCTTAATTAAAATATCTGCATTGGCTCTCTGTGCATTGTGCCAAAGCACGCTCACTGAAAACACAGCTAACAAGATATCCAACCCTCATTAATTTCTTTCTTGAATTAGCTGGTATGAAATAGAAGTTTTGCAGCAAAACATTTTGTAATATAATCCATTGCTTTTCTCCTTCTATTTTTCACCATTTTGTTGCTTACTATACGGCTTGATGTTCAAAATGTTCTCGGTAGGAGACACAAAGCTCATTTATGAGTTTGGAGAGCTGAAAGGAGATTTCCTTCTATGAATGGAAAGAGCCAAAATATTCTTCAAAATCTTTCATGTTCCACAGAAGAAAGTAAGTCATACAGTACTTGTTTGAAACAACATAAGGGTGAGTACAGTACATGATGACAGAATGTGTTCCTTTATAATTTCAAAATGAAGTTTTATCTTCAAACGAGCACTAACCTGTACTAACACCTTTCCATTTATCTTTTTGTTTCCTCATTCTATTAGCAGGCGCAAAGCTTTAAGTTATCTTGTGAACCACATAAACACACAAATGTGACTCTCGGCGTCTCTCAGCTACAAACACCATACAGGTCACCTCATGCTGATAGGAACACTACTATTCCGCTATCTCTGAAGCCTGAATTCCCCTCCATTGTTTGTTGTTTTGTTGTGTCTTTGTTGTGTGTTTTATCATAAGGAAACAGAGCGCAGCTGGGTCTATGAGAGTGGCAGAATCCACTGCTCACCGCTGTCCTCTTACATTCTGTTTATCTGGCTAAAACCACTAGAGTATAAATTACTCTTTGCTAACCCGAGCTACTCGATAAAATATGCTCCCCTCTGAAAACTCCTCACAATCTACTATTGAGGATCTGGAGGGTTAGGCTCTATCTACAGGTCTGCTGTATGGAAATCAGTGGCGAGTTTGCCTTTTCAGTATGTGTGTGCAAGTGAGAAAGAAAACCAAGCCTATATTACACAGCTAGGAAGAGGAGATGGAATATAGCCTAACATATATATTAACCCCAAAAAAGATTCTGGACACCTAAAGGGATCATTCAGCCAAACATGACTGTTCTGTCATTATTTACTCACTCTTAACTAGTTTCCAAACCTGTATATGAACATTATGAAGACATTCAAAAAATGAATATGAAAAGTGAACTGACACAGAATCAGTGGATGAATCATTCTTTTGAGTTCTTTTCAGTGGTTTGCAAATGATTCACTGAATGCTTCATTCACAAAACAATCAACTCACAGAATCCAGCTGCTGCAATTCTCGATTCACTGAAGATTATCAGTGAATAACAATTTAAACGCAAGTCCATTCCTCACAAAAATTACATAAGGATTGTTCCTTTCACATGCACAGTGACAGTGATACACTGGCAAACTGACACAAGACTGATGACCCAGAGAAAGGTTTTTAAAAGAATTCATAGCAAGTTGCATGCAATTGAAAAACCTCTTTGAATGCATAACACCACCATTACATGGTGGCAGTAACGTTGCTGCCTTATCACCCTACCTTCCATTATCTGAGTAATGGAAGTTAACAGGCTAAAGACTGTTTATAATTATTCGAATGCAGAGACAACAGCAAATAAGTGGATTCAGAGTTGCTTCTGTTTAGTAAAAGCTTGATTTGCATAGACGATCACATAAATACCAGGCTATAACATCATTTAAATGTCAATTCAGAACATTCTCTCTTGAAAAAAAAAAAAAAAAGAAAATCGTTAATTTAGCAGCCGACTGGGCTGTTCCAAAGAACCGCAGTGTTTTTGTTGCTTTTTTTGCCTTCCATTTCACATCCTAAATGCTCCTTCTCCATTATCCACAATTATCCAATCAGTTTCCTGCCACCTACTCGCCCAAAACTGGGGCCGTTTGCGGGGACAGATGTGCTCGCCAGCCTCCCAAACCTTTTAGTGCATCAAATGACTTTAAATGACTTCAAACTTTATTTATTTATTCAATCGTAATAATACATTTTCCTTTTGCAGTAACGCGGCTCCATCAGTCTCTAATGCCCCAGGGCGACCAGATGTTTCTCCAGCCATATGGTGTCCCAATATCTCACTTTCTCTTTCTCTCGCACACTCTGTATGTTTCTCTGTCTCTTTTTGCCTTCAGCTGTTACTCTACTCTGTGTCCATGTTCTGTATCTGAACTCCGTTATCTGGCATTTGGCATGATTGCAAACTCTTAGCCTTTACCGGATGAATCTGATTACAGAAATTCACATCTACACATAACCTGGGTGACCTAATTTCTATTTGTAGCAGTGCATTTGGACATGTGGGTTGGGCAACTGAATTTAATATAGAAGATCTGAAATTCAAATAAACAATTTTGCCATTTGAAACGTACAAAAAAACTACTGCTGCAATGCAAAATTGCTCACTCAAATACTTTTAGCAAAGCAGTAATAATGCACACTTTAACTTACCTAGCAGAATCATAGCAGGCTTTTTTCAGTGACAGGTTACTGATGTCCATTCTGGAGCTATTTTGTGTCTTTTCACGACAGAAAAGTGATCCTGGGATCACAAAAGGAAAACAACCAGCCAACACCAAGCTCTAAAATGTGTTAGTCTTGACTTACTGTAGAAACTGATAACACTAGAGGTCGCGGCCAGTTTAATTTCTGCACCAAGTTTTCAAAATAATAAACAGCTTCTGCTAAGATGGTAAAGTAAACTACTAGATTGCATGACCCGTCCAGCAAAGCCGTCTACACTGGATCCTGAAATTGCCTGAACTAGGGAAATTTAGGTAAATACTGCATTAAATGTTAAGTGTTAAAGGGATAGTTCACCCAAAAATGAAAATTCTGTCATTAATTACTCACCCTCATGTCGTTCCAAACCAGTAAGACCTTCGTTCATCTTCGGAACACAAATTAAGATGTTTTTGTTTGAATCTGAGAGCTCTCTGACCCTCCCATAGACAGCAAGGGTCCTTACTTGATCAAGGTCCAGAAAAGTACCAAGATGACCAATCAATAAATGTTGTGAATTCGATAAACCTCAGATGAGTTGTTCAAAAAAATTTCATACTATACATAAAAGCGTTTACATTTAAAATGTTGTTAATATAGATATTGTATCAGTGTATCTTTAAATGTATGAAAATGTATCTGTGCTAGAACTATGCTTTTACACACACACTAGAATTCTTGTGTTTTTGCAGATCTGAAGGGAACTACATGTTTTTCACATGTTTGTGATAAATAAGAGATGAAGAGAGCATGCGGCGAGAAACAGCACCGGCAGGGGTTATTTACAGATATACTAATACACTTCACAGCGGCATAGTCCACTCGATAAAATACCCAAAGAGTTGTAGGCAAAGTTTACAAAGATTTGGCATAACTCTTCACATGAAAGTAGAATCTATATTTTCTTTGTCTTTCTTCTCAAAAGCCACTTAGGATGCCCAGCAATATGCACCATAACAGTCTGGATAACCTAAAACAGAAATCCAGTTCACCATGCATAATCATTCTAACCATCTATAATCCATCTGAAGCACCTCTTCACATCCATAATGCATCTTTCATTTCAAATTCCTATCCATTCAGCCATCCATCAAACCTTAGAGGCTCTTTTGCTGCACTAGAACAACAGTTGCAGCTCTTTGTTTGCTTACTTCATTCCATCATTCAATTATTTTCTCTATTTTGCATCCAATGAGCACTCAAGACTTTTAATATCATCCTTGTTTTCGAGAGTAAAGAATCACCCAGAGAGAAAATCAGCCATGGCTTGTTTTCTCATTCCTTTGTGGCTTTAGTTAATGGCTGTCCAGAACATCAGAGTGTCCTGTTCAATAAGTCATTTCAGTGTACAGTGTTTGGTTGTTGCTTTTCAATTTCCCCTGACTTCCACACATGCTCAGGAGTTACCTTAGGATTACATCTACTTCGCCAAACACGTTCGATTACAATTATACCGAACTGTCAAAATAACAAACTCAAATAAGCTTTCACTCAGAGAGAATACACTCTTAAAAATAAAGGAGCTTCATGATGCCATAGAAGAACTTTTTTATCTAAATGGTTCCATAAAGAACCTTTAACATCTGAAGAACCTTTCTGTTTCACAAAAGGTTCTTTGTGGTGAAAGAAGGTTCTTCAGATTATAAAAAGGTAAGAATTAGATGTTTTTTTTAAAAGAACGTTTGACTGAATTGTTCTTTGTGGAACCAAAACTGGTTCTTCTATGGCATCGCTGTGAAGAACGTTTTAAGCACCTTCATTTTTAAGAGTGTACTGCAAACTTTGAGGGAGATATATCTGAAAGAAGTTAAGTTTACGGTAAAAAAAAAAAAAAAAGAAGATTCTGAAATGTCAATGCATGACAATGTTGCACTGTTATGGATTTTTATGCCAAGAACTGGCAGATTTGTAAAGAATAAGCTCATTCTTCTAAGATGTGATGTACATCTTTTATGAACAAAGCAAACCACAGCATGAAGTCTAAAAGAGGTTACGATGGGTAAAAATGATTGCGATCACCCTTCATATCCAAGGCCACAGAGCACTTAACACAATTTAGTGAAAAGCTCACCTCTGATCTTTTACCACATTGCATGTCTTTTTTTCTCTTTTCTCTTCCTCTCCAAAGAAGGTGGCCTGTTTTGCTCGTGCTACAAGCAGGGCTTTAACCTCACTGCCTCTGTTAAAGTGCCTGGGGGCAAATAGAAAAATGGAGGACTTCGACTACCGTGTCCTCATACAGTGAAAGGTTTTCAGCTTCACTCACACAAGGCCAGTGTAGAAAACAGAGTAAAAAGCTCTCTGTCTACAAAAGCAAAAAAAAAGGAGGTACTTTCATGGAAAAAGAAAGAAAAAAATGGATTCCATGTTGGGCTGCTAAGGGTGGACTTGACTAGAAAAAAAATTATGTTGAAGGATACTGTAGAAGAGTTCTGTTGATGGATACAACAGAAGGCACAAAGAATTCATTTAGATACCTCACAAATTTTGTCTGAATTTATTGAAAGAATAAATGCATTAGCATCTATTCTATATTACCAATATAAACATCTATAAATGAATGAAGAACTCCTATGTCTATTTGTCCATATTCTGCTCCTTCATTATTGCAAATTTTTATATGACCCTGTCGTTCGGTCTCATATGTTTCCAATCCTTCAACAATTTAGATTTCATCATTATTTTTACTAAAGTCCTTACTTACTTAACATAGTTCACTCAAAAATTAAAATTCTGTCATTTACTCACCCCCATGTCGTTGTTAAACAACAGTACAATCCATTGCACACACTGTACCTACGTCTATTTATGAAAAGCCAAATTTTGGATGAAGACAAATGACGAACTGTGCCTGCAAAAAAATAAATAAATAAAAAATTAAAAAGTAGATAATTCGAAATTAAAATGTATCACTTTTAGTTGGTATGCAAATTTATCATTTATTGTGAAGGCTCAGGTTTTCTTGCTTCTTCTCTAAGTCTGCCACTTTTGGAGGCAAACAGTACACAATTTTAACTTAATTAAACTGCTATAAATTGTAAGTCACAATCACAGTGGTGTCCAAATCTTGGAAGGCCTCTGTACTGCAGAGTTTGTCTCTAATCCCAAATGTCTAATTCGATTTTGGCAGAGGATGTCCCAATTCACATTGTTTGCTGAAATCTTGCCCTCTTCTGACTGAGGTTCGTCACACTTACCAATTAGGAATGAAAGTTTGGATCAAACTCGAGCAGAAGTCAGTTCTTCAGTGTAAGAAGCAGCTCATACATTGGTCAAGGCCATCCCGGAGCCTGCCTTCGATTATTTTAAACTAGTTAGAAGTTGTGTTAGAGTCAGCAAGGCCATTAGCTCTGCGAGGAGCTCAGTTGGTGAAGCTATAAACACCCACCTGCTGAGAGATTCAACAGCGCACAGAAGCAAATGCTAAAAAAACGTTACTGCTAAGGCGGCATTATTAGAAAAATAAAATAAAAAATTGAAATACTGACGTGCTATTGCTAGTTTAATTTCTTAATGTCAAGGACTGGGAATCACAGGTTAATCAGAAGATCAGACAGGAATATCTAACTAGCATGAAATATTCAGTGCAGTCTTTCAGGGATTTGAAAACACGATCACATGTTAAAATCAAGGTCTTGGTCGTATTAAACATGTTGCTTTATTCCAACGTGTATTCTCTCCACACTTCCAATCCCTTCGCTTTCTTCACCGCTTTCTCCTTCTCATCATCTTCTGCCCCTTCACCTCCATCCTGTCCATCTCTAAAAGTGCCTCAGGCCTTGAGAAAAGAAACACCTGCTAATGATATCTTGCACACTGTAGCGGCCACAAGAACATCTTTAGCAATTTCCTGTCTCTGATCAAATTCGCATTTCAAACACACATGAATTGCTTGCGCATGCCAGCCTTGCCCCGAAACCCTTGACACACCATGTGGAAAGAAGGAGGGAGCCGTAGCAGGGGATAAACCAGGCTCAGCAGCATCGAGGAGCTCTGTGCGCTTGGCCTGCCCGCTGTTGAGCTGCCTGCTTAGCTGGATCAGCTTGGGCAGAGTCATGGTAAAGTGGACCACTTCATCCACCAAACCGCAGGCCAGGACTGAGACTAAAAACCAGCGTTTGGGAACTACACCAGCCACCATCATAACCCACAACACATAATCCACCACTATATCTATTCCGGTTAGGTGGTAAAAAGAGAAGCATGAGTTCACCAAACGAATAAAATATAGGGGCAAATAAGGTACAAAGAAAAATATTATATATGAAAACTAGGCAGACAATGCAAATTAATCACAATAAGATCAAAAACATGCATTTAGAAAATAAATCCAAATAGTGTGAACTGCCATTTTGTGACTTTGCTGTCACTGTCATTCTTTTGAATTCAAACACAACTCCTATTATATTTTAATTAGGCTCATAGATTGCACCTTATTCACAAAGCTCATTGTTACTGCCTGGTGCAATTAACATTGCAATATTATTGCCAGCTGAAAGTGAGTGGTAAACCGAATTGTACATGTTAAATTGTAAAGATTAACCAATTAGCATGTAAACATGCTGGACAAAGACGAGCTACAATCTATCTAGGCCTGTTAGTCCAGTTTTGTAAAAAACTGTATGATTTCAGTCAGACTGAAGCTTTTACGTGACATTTTAAAAAGATAAATTATTGCTATAGTCCAAACAAAATTAAACCTTTAAAGTGCATGTACTGAGTGATGTTGGTCAATTTGGCTGTCTCTTAAATGCTACACTGTCAGAAAAATATGGCAAAAATTGTACCTTTAGGGTACTACAACTTGTCAAAGAGATATCTGTGTACTGTATTTGCCCCTAAAAGGGTCATAGTAGTACCTTAAGGGTACAAATTACCAACACATTCTCACCTGCAAAGCATCAAAAACTGAAACATCACATTATTAAGATGTTAAAGGTACTCCAGGTGTCACTATATCCATTTACTAGGAATTCTGTTGATTTCAGTTGCTTGCCTTGTGCATCAGATCAAGACATATTTAAGTCTTTGCATGCATTTGTAAAAGTAAGAATGATTTGGTAACACTTTACAATAAGGTGTCATTTATTAACATTAGTTAATGTATTAACTAACATGAACAAACAATAAACAATACATTTATTACACTATTAATCTCTATTAACAGTAGTTAATACGAATACAATTGTTCATTGTTTGTTCATGTTAGTTCACAGTGCATTAACTAATGTTAACAAACACAACTTATGATTTTAATAATGCATTAGTAAATGCTGAAATTAACATTAACTAAGATTAATAAATGATGTAGAAGTATTGTTCATTTTTAGTTCATGTTAACTAATATAGTTAACTAATGTTAACTAATGAAACTTATTGTAAGTCTCTTATTCTCACCAACTCTACATCAATCAATCAATTCGCTTTCTCTATATAGTTAAAAACTGTAAAATTGCAAAAAATATTATTACAATTTAAAACAACTGTTTTATAGTTTAATGCATTTTAAAATGTAATTTATTCCTGTGATGCAAAGCTGAATTTTCAGCATCATTACTCCAGTCTTCAGTGTCACATGATCCTTCGGAAATCATTCTAATATGCTGATTTGCTGCTCAAGAAACATTTCTTATTATCATCAATGTTGAAAACCGAAACCATTTTTTCCTTAGGATTCTATGATGAATAAAAAGTAAGAAATCGTAAATATGTCTGACTGAAACCAAATTTGTAAAACTTGCGTCATGAGACAGGCCTCTGAATATGAATATGTGGTTACATCCTTGCCATGAAGCATTGATACTGCTCTGAAGTGTTTATATATCTTACAATGTTTGTGTCCAAAGCCAACCTGTGGAGCAGCCAGAAGAAAAGAAAGATAAAAACGTTTGTGCGAACACATTTCACCAGAAATTGACACATCAATCCCTGGAGCCTGACTGTATCACCTCTCAGTGTTCATGCTGGCCTAACTCTCAATGCAAACTCAAGGTCAGAGCTTTAGGACTGGCTGATAACAAAATGTTCATACTCGCCATGATCACGCTCGAGATAAAGTAGTGCTTTTTTTTCTGTGACGCTTTCATCAGGAGCATCGTCGTGCCTGGCTGCGTCTCTTTTGTCTGATATGGGTATTTGTCCTCCAGAGGTGCGGGGCCACAGTCAGCAGTCGCTGGGTGAAGGCAGATATTTACTGTGATAAAAAGGGGAGGTGAATCTCTAGTAACTGCCATAATACTGAGCAGGAGAGTGTAGAGGATAATTCAGTCTCACGGCCCTTGAAATGACAGGCTGATGAGTGAGTGGAAGAGGGGAATTGCAGTTTGATGGCACCCTCTTAAGCAAAGGAGGAGATTAGAGCATAAATGCGAAAATCAGGACTGCCTTCCTTTGGCTGAAGAGGAGAAAGAGAATTTACAATGTTGATTATGTTGCTGAAAAATTCTTCCATCTGTAATCCAAGTATATATTATTAAAAAGAAGTGCGTTTCAATCATTGCACCCATGTCTGCATCATAAAAATGGAATAAATTATGTTATTAAAGGATCAGATCAACCAAAAAATGGCATAAATTTTTCACCTTCATATCGTTCGGAATGAGAAAATAAAAAAAGATCTTAGAAGCTTCTGTTTTCCATTCAGGAAATGTAAATGTTGATTCATACTACGACGTTCAAGATTCTGATTTAAGACCTAACTGTCTTCCTGATGTACAGTGTGAATCTGAATGAAGTTTATCTGGGTGTCCATGTTCCTGGCTGTCCTGGATGCTGTAAAAACTCACATTACCATGCCAGGCCAGGAGTTGGTGACATTGTGGCATGAAGTTTTGTGTATGGGCATACGCTCTGAAATCGAAAACTTTACTCTCTTGAGTAGGTACTTATTTTGAATAAGTAATTACTTTGCTAAAAAATTAGGTTTTATATATAAGTAATGTAATCCGGGCGTACAACACTGGCCATGTTGTGATTGTCATGTGACCTACCAGCATCCATTGTGTCGCTTCACTGCCATTCACAAATTTTCACAAATTTGCATTCCTGGTTCCATTGTTCTGAAGTCTTTTGGTTTTTTGAATGTGTATTTGGGTAAATGGCTAAAATAAGATCTGTGGTTTACACAAACTAAAAATATTTTAAACATAAAAAATAATTTGGCACATTAAGCATCATCACACTCAACAGGTAAAATCATCTATTCACTAGTTCGCTTTTATAGACTCAGTGTTGTTTTTAATTATGCTCTTGCAAACTACTCTAACTCAAACTTTCAGGGAAAATGTTTTTAACTTCTTTGTTTAACTTCTGGGTTGGCTTAAAAATATGTCATCACTTCAGTGCTCTATGGCTTCATCTGAAATTGCCCCCTATACCCTCATTCACTATTCCTTGCATTACTCCACTACAAGGGCGTAGGTTTGCTTTTGATATTGGTGAGGACATAAGAGCAGAGCCCTGTTTTGTCAAACACAATATTTCAAACTCATCGACGCAACTTTGTTAATTCCTCAAGTTATATTAACTGTTTTGGACTGCTGTTTTGAACTGGGTGCAATATCTTTGAGTTGTTCTGGATTCGGCGCTGTGCTTCTCATTCGGTGTGTGACTACCTTACATTCTACTCCGCCCATGCATTAAACGTATGTCCTTGAAAGCGTGCAGTTTTCTAACATATTTACTTTTAGGTAATATCAGTGGTATGACATATTTCATGCGTCTGAAATTATAAAAAAACATAGCCTACATATATTTAATTGTTTGATCAAAATTATTGCTAGGGACAATTTGGTTGTCACTGGATATTGGTGGGGACATGTCCCTAGCATGCCCCCATAATTCTGCACCCCTGCTCCACTAATGTAGTCCACCGAATGAGTGAATGAAGATGAGTTAGCAAATTTGGACACGAGTGCACCAAAATTCATTAATTGCGACATTAACAGTGAATGGGTATTCTCTAGCAGCTAGTCGTTGAGTGTATATCAGTTGTATGCTCATTATTAAGGTGCATTATGGGACTAAATGAGCACATTTAATAATTTTCACTATAGTTTTGAACATGACTACAAATGGCTGTCCCATCAAATATTATTTATATATCGGACTTAGCCAATATGTCAATATTATTATTATTTTTTTTTATTATTTGTACATTTTTATTATGTATTCACTTGAGCATTATATGTATAGAAAGTGATATCACCTCCTCAACGTGACTGTTGTCTGGTATAAACAGCCTTGAAAGTCAGTCATGAAGGGAAATTCACTTTAGTTTGGAACGATGCCATGAATCACTTCACCTTTCCATGGATGCTTTCAAGGGTACAAAAATACCATTTGGAAGTCACCCGCTGTAATTGAAATAGCATACTGCTCTTACTACATATCTTTACATGTAGACACAGTAAAAGTAGTCTGCTATATTGAAATCACCCTTAAACACACAAACAGGAAATGATAAAAACAGATTATTTTAATCATTGGGCTACCACTCATTACTCTCATTTAGGAGAGGGGGACCTCTGGAGGTAGGCTGAATGTTATGAAATGGAAGTGAAACGGCTTCTTAAATGAGGGGGAAAAACTGTTATTGATTGGATTATTGGATTGTTTGGGCAATGGGCACCCCTGTTGACCATGAGAGATTGGAGGGATCCTTGTGTTCTGCACATTTTCATTCATTCATTCATTCATTTTATTATTATTACATATAACGTTTAGCTAATCAGGACTTACAATAAATCATGACAGTTTCCAGTCTGATCTCAAATGCGAAATTTGCTGGGCGACCCAAAAATGTAAACCTGGCCTTGCTCTCCCCACATGCATTCTGGCACCCTTTTAAAAACTCCAAAAAAGCCTTTCTGTTATTTTCACCAAAGTGTTTCATTCGTCAAAATCTTTTCAATTAAGAAGAAAGCAAACCAACAACAACAACAACAACAACAAAAATGTAGAATGAGTCTGTCCATCTGGCTGTAATTAGCATTTAGTTCAAAATGCCATTTTAATGAATATTAATGAAGCTAAATGGTTATAAGCTAATTAAATTTTTCAGAGCCTCTCAGAAATGGAGATATAGAGTATCTGGTGGGCACTGAAGAGCACTGGAGAATGCCAAAACAGAGTACCACTCGAACGCTCCAACCACTGCACCAATGCATACAGAGCTCATAAAGGGAAGTTTCTCATCTTACCTTCAGGTGTCTCTCATTTCCTCTCTGTTTAATCAGCATTCAGTACTGCAGGATCTGAGTTTGAGTTCTCGTCTGTCACAGAGGGGGAGATTATTAAAATCTGGTCTTTATTTCATATCCTAGAATCACAGACAGCATTATTATTACAGTTAGAGCAACTCTTGCATTTGAGAAGTATTAATTACTGGCTTGCTGCAATTATTTATGAGTCATTAAAATCTGTGTGGAGGTTTGAGTTGTGTTGCCTACACTATAAAAATGTTTTGTCAGTTAACCTGAAAAATGTTCTCAATGTGGATGCATCTAAATTAACTGGCTTTTAAATTAACTGGTCAAATGTATTATTTAAATTAAGTGTTTTTTTTTCTAGGCTTTTTAAGTTTCAGATGAGGAAGAAATAGCTCCTTAATGTAACAATTTACAAACAATGGAGCAATTTTTATTTAGTGTAATTTGAGTTGTGCATTTGTTCAGTCTGCTGCTGATGCAACCAGTTAGACTTAATCATTATTTCACATGGCTTGAACAAATGCATTCAGATGAAATGCCTGGTGAAGTCAAGGTGTTAAAATATACTGATTATACCCCAAAAGTTTGACCAGAACACATTCCCCATTAATATTTGTCACCATGCCTGTTTAAACAAGCCTAAATAATACAAAAACACAGGCAGCATGTCTTCACTCCAGCCTAACGGCCTGTGGTCAGAAGACATCTGGTTACTTAGCAAGGGACGACAGGGACGATCTGATGAACAGATTAGCAGTAAATCAGCAAGAAAGACGGCCAGAGAGACAAAGATGAGACGGATAAGGAGAGCGAGACCGTATACAGAGAGAACGTGAGTTAAATGGTGAGAGCACAGAAATGCTTTCTGTTTGACAGAGAGACAACAACAACTGCAGCAAAGGAGAAAGAAAGAAAAAGAGGATGATTAAGAAGTGACAGAGGGTGTCTTTTTGAGGAGGACAAAGCTTGAAAACGCTTCAAACATTAATCAAGAGCCGTTTTCACACAACACAGAATGAACCTGTCAAAATGCTACTGACTCTGACAGAAGTCCCTGCGGTGCAACGGCTAAGATATGTGCTGAGGATTTGTTGCCAGATTTATTTTTTTTATACAAAGTTCTGGGAAAATGCAGGCAAACCCAGATTAAACGAGTTAAAACGCTTCATCTGTTGCACTTTAAAACGGCTGCTGCTGTGTCACACCGTATTCTTCTTCATAACTCTCAGTGGGAAAAACAATTTTATGTATCAACATAGTATTCTATTTCCATCTGTTGTCTTTGTTCTCTGATGTTGTGAAATAAAGGCAATCATTTGTCAGGGGTTTTTGGAGGGAATGACTCACTGCTCACAACAACGCTGTTAAATCTTTAATAAGCTTACTGTAACGGCTGAGTGAACGGGCCAGCCTCTTCTCCACTCTTTAAATGTCACCCCCACCCCGAGCTTGTAATTAATAGCTTGCATTAGCCCCGGTGACTTAAACCATGGATATGCCATTTGACAAGTGCATAGACGTCAGATTGTATGCTTATGGATGTATGCTGGTGTCTGCATGTGTCCTTGCCAACCTTGATGATGCTTCACAGGGTTCAAATGAATCTGCTGTTCTTATAGTCATGACTGGACTTCTGAAGTCTTGTTCTGTCAATATGAAACAACATTTGCAACTCATTTGACAACCATAAGGTGAGGTGTTAAAAAAAAAAAAAAGAAAGACTTTTATATTGGTATTTTATTACCATTCAAAAGTTTGGGGTTGGCACAATTTTTAAGTGTTTGTGAAAGAAAACATTTTATATTCACCAAGACAAAAAAAAAAAATCATCTTAAATTACAGTGTCACATGATCCTTCTGAAATCATTCTAATATGCTGATTTGCTGCTTAATAAAATATTATTTATTAATATTATTTATAGGGGTGTCCCTGACTAAGGATTTTCATAGTCGAATCGGAATTTTCGAATCCAGCCAATAGTCGACTGATAGTCGAATCATATGTTTGGGGGCGGGGGCAAAATACATTACCAAGAGTCAAGTCAGACATTCAACAGTCATAATTACTGACTGGGAACACACACAGGGAAAGTGTGGAACAGACGCCTCGCAGATACAAAACTAATGTTTTATGTTTTGATTAAAAGCGAAACCCTAAGAATTCACAACATTTTTTTACAACAGTGCTCTCATTATAATGTTATGTAGGCTATATGACAGTAGTTATTAATGTTCTGCATTTGAGCTGTGCGCGCTGAATATGACCAGTGGAATGAAGCATTTGATAGCAGGTTTTTAATCAATGGGATTTATCTCATTATTTATCTCATATAGAATACACTTAGTTATTTATACAACATAATGTTAATATTACGACTTATAGGCTATCTGCATAAGTTGCCCCGAATGAATGCACGTGAACGAGTCTGAATGAACTCCTTTTGTGGAGTCTCCTCCTATCGAAGCATCGAATCTTCGACTGTTCGGGGTCACCTCTAATTATTTATTGTTATTTTTTGAAAAACATACTGCTTAAGATACTGCTTAATAGTCTTGATGCTTTATCCATGATTTTTTGATGAATAGAGAGTTATATACATTTGCAGTATAAATATTTCATAACATTTTAAATGTTTTTACTGTATCTTTTGATCTTTTGATTTGATTTAATGCATCCTTGCTGAATAAAAGTATTAATTTTTTCCCAAAAAAATCTTGCTGAAGTAGTCTATAAACAACTATTTTAACAAAGCAAAAAGGTATAAATCAGTTATTAAAGTACACCAGGCAGTGCAACAAGAAATACAGTATTCAGCAAATGTCTAAAAAAAAGCAGAAAAAAAACATAATACCACAATTAAACAGCAGGAAATTTACTCCGTATTTGTTTTTATTTATTTTATTTTTTTTCCAAGAAGAAACATAGCTGGATGGGATAAAATAGCACTAAAACATCTTACAAATGACTCATTACTCCAACAGAGAGAATTGTCAAACTACAGTACATCACTAAAATATTAAGTAGAGCATGAAAAGCACATGATTATTATGAAAGTAGCATAAAATAAATGAATCAATTTACCTGTCTTACATGAAATATCCAATTAGTATATTATCCCTTTTAATTAAAAAGTTAAAACAGCTACAACAAACTAAAACACTATGAAACAGACATTTGTAGTACTAGGTAAAAATAATCATGAATAAATATAAGTCTAAATCAAAGGGCATTTGCAAACTGTGACATATATGTGACATTCCCAGGTGAAACAGAATATTCAGTAATGAAGGGGGAAAAAAACATCTAGAACATTGGCCCAACCAATATCATGATTCTGAGGCAGGACTATCTGTTTTTCTGGCCTATGACAGACAAGGGCAGTCCATTATTATATACTGTATAACTGGCATTATTTAGCAGTTCTGTCTGAATCTGGTGGCACAGAAATTCCACAGTTCACCTTTAACACATAAAAAACATTCTTCATGGTCTTGTGAAAAAAACTCGGCCTTGCTTTTTATACTATTCACTATCACCCTTTTGTACATCTGAGCTCATGAATCAATCTAGACTGAGAGACAAAATACCTTGAAGAGCCTTGCCTGTAAAGCCTTTTCATTCTCTTGCTCTCTGAATGCTTGTTCACGGCAATCTTTAGCGGTACACCACTGTGCTGGCATTCACTAATACAACAGTACAAAAGCTGGACATTTCTGTTTTTTGAGAGCTTTTAGAGAAGAGAGTAGTGGATTTGTAAAAGTGCAGATGAAGAGCTGGAGTTGAATTGTAAGAGGCTCAACCATTCCCTCTTGACTCGAGTTGATTTCGACCACCCTGGTGTACAGGGGGTGTGTGTGTGTCTGTGTGTGTGTGTGTGCACTCTCAAAAAACACCGATCTGTTTGCGCAAATAATTTACCCGGATCTCTCCATTACTCTGTACTGGTCCAGTAAATTTTACTCCCAAATTTGCAAAATGCCAAGTGTGATCTGCTTTATTCACTTGCATTCAGAACAGAGAGAATTGACTGATGAAAGATTCATGTGTTTTGGTGGAGTGATGAGGCCTGGAAACACACAAACAAACCTCCACAGAGTTCCCTACAGCCCCCCGTGTCTCTCTGTCTTCCGCTCTCTCCCTCTCTTAACCCTGAATATATCTGATTGCATGTGAGCTAGCGAGTTAATAGTCACTGTGGTAGTTTACACATTAGAGCTTTGGTGCAAATCTGACATCAAATGTTTGACGTCAAAGTTCTGTTTGTTTAGTTGATGGGAATGAAAGATATATTCAGAAATTGGTTACACAACAAGGAACTACACTTCTCTAGAAAAACAAGGAGAAAATCTACACTGTCTGAGAAAAAAGTCCAAAAATGTTACCTTTAGTGGTACAACAGCTTGTCAATAGGACAGTACACTTAAAAGGACAGTATCCCTAAAATGTGCATATTATTACTTTGGAGCAGTAATTTCTTATTCTCAAGGTGTCAAGAACTGAAGAAGTTTTGTCGCTAAAAAACTAACCATGTTTATCTTTTAACAGGCGACACAATGACTTTTAACCGTTTCACTGGTTAAATTTGTGAATTTTTCTGGATTTAAACATTGTTGGAAACATTTGGGATAATATAAGTACAAAAGTCAACAAAATATACATATTTTATATTATATATTTTATATATATATTTTAATTGAAAATACTTACATATTGTGCCTTTAAGATGCTAAACGTACCCCTATAGGTGCCACAATGTTGACAAACAAGGAGCTCCATTGTTTTCAATGAGAAAATACACAAATGTGAAAGACACGGGAAATTCATTGTCATGAACCTATATATTGTGATATAATTTCAGTATGTTTGAGTATGATTTTCAATTTAAACAGTCCCAATAAATTTTATTTACATACATAAACCTAACCATTTGTCAGTATTAAACAGGATAATACTACAATTTCAGTTTATTAAAAAATTACAAACATTGCAAGTTTTCTTATGACTAATGATTGCTTTGTGTAAGATTATAGACTTTTTTTTTTCAGTCCGTTTTTGCAGACTGTTTTTGGTCAGTTTCTGTGACTGTACTTTGATCTACCTAGTTCATATTTTATATTGTTGAGTAGTTATTAGATTTAGGATAGGGGTGGGGATAGATGCTCAATGATATTTATGCAAGTATAACTTTACATAAAAATCATTGATAACACTTTACAATAAGGCTGTATTAATTAACGTTAGTTAATGCATCAGTTAACATTAACTAACAATGAACAACTCCACTGTTCAGGATTACTTAATATTTTGTTAATGTTAACTTATACATTTACTAATGCATCTCTTTACATTAACAGATTAATTAGTTAACGTTGTGGTTAATGCATTAGTTAACATAATCTAAAAATGAACAACGCATCTGTTCAGCATTACTTAATCTTTGCTCATGTTAACTTATTCATATACTAATGTGTTATTCACGCTTTAGTTAACATGAACTAACAATGAACTATGCCTGTAAATAGCTTTATTTAATAAGCTTTATTTAATTATACTACATACAGTATATACACATACATACAGTGAAATCACACAATGGAAAAACAATACTAACTCCCCATTTGGACACTGATTAGGGCTATTGGTAAACTTGGAAACCATCTAAACATCAACGGATAATGTTTCTCGTGTTTGTAGACTGTTTATTAACATGACTTACCACTAACAAAGCATTTATTAAGGGGATTTGTGAACCTTATTGTAAAGTGTACACTAGTCCAACATTAACTGATGTTTTACTAACATTTGTAGACTGTTCATTAATATGACTTACCACTAAAAAAGCATTTACTAAGGGAATTTGTGGTCCAACTAAAGTTTAACCAACATTTGTAGACTGTTTATTAACATGACTTACCATTAACAAAGTATTTACTAAGGGAATTTGTGAACCTTATTGTAAAGTGTACACTAGTCCAATGTAGCAAATCAGCTCAAAAGGGAAATGTATATAAATAATTACAATTAATTATGATTAATTACAATTATTTATAGCAGCTGCCAGTAGTAACTGTAGCAGAATTAGATTGCCATCAACTAATCTGTTTGTCCAGCGAACATTCCGTGTATGTTCATATCAACTCTAAGAAAGGATATTTTCGTGGCAACAGAAAATACTTTCCTAAGTATTAATGCATTAGAGCATGTAGTAAGGATCAAAATCGTAAAGGGACATTATCTACAAGCAGAATTAGAAACTCATGTAATTTGTGCACAAGAGTTTTATTAACTAAACACTAACACAAACTAGTCTAACAAACAAACAAACATACATACACTCATACATGGGAAAGGGCAAATGAGACTTGATGGATGAAACCATCAGGAAAACCAGAGAACGAAGCTATGAAAAGAGTCAGTTAACCACCTGAGTAAAACCATCAGTGCCGTTTATAACGGGGTCTATAGCTTATACTAAACCTCTGCTTCGTTTAGTTAAACGTATGATACTTGTATTGCCTTGGTCGTTGAACGTGTGTCCGGATGCAGTCTCGGATGAAAGTCTTTATGGTTTGAAGGTTTGGTGGTGTTGGAGTTCTTCAAGTTCTTCCGGGTTTGAAAGGTGATGAACTCCAAAAGATGTTATTCTGGCTCGGTGGTGATTGGGAGAGTTTTCTCTCAGATGAAGATGAAAAAGAGGTAAGAGAAACATCAGCTGAGATCCTAGGATCTTTGATGAATGGAAAGTCAAGGCCGAAGCCTGGCTCAAACTTAAGGTACAGAAGACTTCTAGATCATCTTCCTCATCTTCTCAGTATCTAAAAGAACCGCAGACTAGCAGGCGGGTCACTGATGTGAGAGCTTTATCTGCTATAGAGGTCACTCCTTTCAGGTGTCAAAGAGCCAATGGTGTCTTGAACTTTTGGAGGGAAAGTTTACGACTCTTTGTCTCCAAGCATGATAATTTGCATATGTAACTGGATCAGATGTTGATATACAAACTAGAAAAGATTCTTAGAACACTAATATGTTGCATAGGTATCAACATATAATATACACTTTCAATTAGATCATTCGAAGACGAATTGATAGAGACTGAACATGGTATAGCTAAGGTTACATGAACAAGTGGTTCTATCATAAGCATACATAAAACAGTATACAATACAAAAGACAATATACAAGAACAATAACAATATACACAATGACCTGAAGGATATGTGTGTTCATTCAAAGAAAGATTTTCTTATTAATTAATTAGAGAAGAGTCCATTTTATGGGCATTATGTGTCTTTCCTAAGGGGATATGGAGTGAGTGTTGCTCTGCCCGCATTCCTTTGAGCAATAAAACTAGTGTTATCAGACTGGTTGCCATGGAACCAGAGGCCTGTTCTGCCTTTCTGAGGTGTTAGATCCACAGACCCTCATAGTTGGCCCTTTGGTTGGGTGAGGGGCATTAGAGATTATTTGTTAAATATAACAAATAGCTGTGTGTCTGATTGGTCCAAATGCTACACCAACATGAACTAATGTTTAACCAACATTTGTAGACTGTTTATTAACATGACTTACCATTAACAAAGTATTTATTAAGGGAATTTGTGAACCTTGTAAAGTGTACACTAGCCCAACATTAACTGATGTGTTACTAACATTTGTAGACTGTTTATTAACATGATTTAGGCATACCACTAACAAATAACAAACAAACCAAAAAAAAATAAGTTTTGTTCCCATGTGACAGCACACCACACACTAACAGATCACGACTGTAAACGCGGTAAATCTCACGCTGACAAACATGATTTTAAAGTAAACAAATGGCGGACGAAGTGCAAGAGGAAATGGCGATAATAATATTTGGATATCTTTTATTTACTGAAAGTTTGTGGGGTTAAAAAAGAAAAATATTTTGGATTACGTCGTGGAGACTGTGTGAACGTGAACTTTATCGGTGCGTTCCAAATGGGATATATCGCCCTCCGAAGGGCACTTCGGAGTGAAAACCATCATGGCCGCCATATTGAAGGGTCGTTCCAAACCGAAGTGCTCAAAACTAGCCACTTCAAAGGGCCCTTCGGAATGAAGGATTTCGAAGGGTACAACTGATGGAGACTTCGGGCTCCCATGATCCTTTGTGCAGATTCTTTGCATGATGACGGCGCCTCCGTGTGGGCACGGGATGAAGTTATGTTAATAAACAGTTTACAAATGTTAGTAAAACATCAGTTAATGTTGGACTAGTGTACACTTTACAATAAGGTTCACAAATCCCCTTAATAAATGCTTTGTTAGTGGTAAGTCATGTTAATAAACAGTCTACAAACATGAGAAACATTATCCGTTGATGTTTAGATGGTTTCCAAGTTTACCAATAGCCCAAATCAGTGTCCAAATGGAGAGTTAGTATTGTTTATCCATTATATGTGTTAGCTGCTACATAAACTTGTGTATATATGTAGTGTAATTAAATAAAGCTTATTAAATAAAGCTATTTACAGACATAGTTCATTGTTAGTTCATGTTAACTAATGCATGAACTAACACATTAGTATATGAATAAGTTAACATGAGCAAAGATTAAGTAATGCTGAACAGATGTGGTTCATTTGTACTTTATGTTAACTAATGCATTAACCATCGTTAACTAATTAAGTTGTTAATGTGAAGAGAAGCATTAGTATATGAATAAGTTAACATGAGCAAAGATTAAGTAACGCTGAACAGATGCGTTGTTAATTTTTAGTTCATTTTATCTAATGCATTAACCACAACGTTAACTAGTTAATCTGTTAATGTAAAGAGATGCATTAATAAATATGTAAGTTAACATTAACAAAACATTAAGTAATCCTGAACAGTGGAGTTGTTCATTGTTAGTTCATGTTAACTAATGCATTAACTAACGTCAGTTAATACAACCTTATTGTAAAGTGTTACCAAAAATTTATACCGACCCCAAACATTTCGTTTCACTATAGGTTGTAGACTTCACTAGATCTTCATGTTTGTGTTTTTTAAGTCAAAGTTTAATTTTTCATATCAAAAACGGTCCACAGACTCTTGTTAGTAGCATCAACAACTTCATACAAGCATATGTACTTTAAAACAAATAAACATATAGCAATAATAGTTTTAATATCTGGCATAAAATATTGCCTAATTATAACATTTAAATAATATTTCAAATGAAACAGTTAGATAAAATAGGAATAGACAGTTGTATTTACAAATAGTGTTCACTTGCTATTCAATAATATTGTAGCTTGCCGTTTTGAGAAAGCGCTTCTCATTTAGTGCAATATACATCAGACAGTCTGTAAAACTGTTGTGTGAACTGCTCATTATTGAAGTTCTGTCCACAACAGTTACAGTTGAAGTTAAAAAAGATTTTTTCAAAGTCTCTTTTCAAACACTGCAACTACTTGCATAGTTTATGCACGGCTGGAACCATGCAGTCTCCTGAGACATCTGCTTGGTGTTGGAGACAGAGAGTGGGTTGGAGAGAGATCCCGAGTGGGCAGAACGAAAGACAAAATCCGTCAATAAAGAACCTCCATCAATAGTGCCCTCTAGAGGAGGGGGTCAAAATAACAGGGGTGGTGTGGGAAAATAACAGGTCATGTGTGGAAACTCAATGCTGTGAAGCTAGGGATGGTTGCTAGATGGTTGCTAAGGTGCTCTGAGTGGTTACTTTGTGGGTACATGCTGTTAAATTCCACCCCGAATCTCTATGATATTGTGATACATAGAATTAATATGGCTTATTAAATCCATGTTTTGGCATCTGCCAGGCCAACACTGAATGTCCAATCACTTTCCATTCAAAAATAAGATTTTTTTTTAAAAAAAATTATTTATTTTTAATACTTTAATAATTTGTAATACTTTTATTTAACAAGGATGCGTTAAGTTGATCAAATATGACAGTAAAGTCTTTTAAATTGTGTAACTATTTCAAATAAATGCTTTATTCATCAAATGCTTCGACAAATTCAACAAATGCTTCTATTCATCAAATAATCCTGAAAAAAATGTATCACAGTTTCCATAAAGATAATAAGCAGAACAACTATTTTCAACATTGATAATAATGAGAAGGTTCCTTGAGCAGCAAATCAGCATATTAGAATGATTTCTGAAGGATCATGTGACACTGAAGACTGGAGTAATGATGCTGAAATGTAGTTTTGCATCACTGAAATAAATTGCATTTTAAAATATATTCAAAAAGAAAACAGTTATTAAGAGATGATAATAAGTGATTTCTTTCAGAAACATTAAAAAATCTTTTGAATGGATTGTTTATAAGCACACTTATCTTTGAAAAGCTGCACAATTTGGAAGATCACTCACAATTTAAAGTTAACATCAAGTTCAAATCGCTAAGCCTAAATGAGAGTTAAACAGAAAATGCAGTGTTTGATTTTTTCTAAATCCAGTATTATAGAGTAAAAAGAGTAAAAAATTTGTGTACAAGGACAGCAAAATGTTCCGTACATCTTACCTCACCACATCAACAACACTTATTTAATAGTCTCCATGATGATACAGTCAGCAGCAGACAGTGAAAAGAATGATACCTCTGCTCTTTAAAGCTTTGATAGCAGTATTCCTGTATTTATGGGCTAAGAAAACTTCTTACATGTCATTAGAGTCTGTTAATGCATGCTTTAGATGTGAGGGTGGTTATTCTTTAGGTAATGAACCAAACAAAGAGAATGGATGACCAAGGCGAGTTTAGAGCTGCGTGGGAGGACCAGACGGGGATAAAGAGACTCGCTGGAGAACGGAGAGAGAGCGAGAGTCTGGTGTGAAGAGAGGAGATATGCAGAGATGTGTACAGTTCAGAGGCAGGTCAGCGTGGTGAGGAGGTGGGGCAGAGTTTTGATGAGCAGTGAAAAGCGACTGGTATTTTGGGCTGAGGTGTCGTCTCTCTCCGGGGGGGGGGGGGGGGGGGGGGGGTAAACACATCACGGAAATGACACAAACTCACTAAACACACAGAGGGGGTCGGCGCTGCTGGAAACGCCCCCCAAAAAAAGAAAAGACTGTGTGTGTGTTGTGGCATTGAAAGAAAGATTGAGTAAAGGATGAGGATGCAATTAAGTTTTTCTTGATCTTTTGAGAATCAACAGTTCTAGGAAACTACGAGGAAAACATACTGTAAACTTCATAACACAAAACTTCTCCCCCGATGAAAAAAGAGCACTGAATCTAAGCTGTAAAATGGCTCATTCTGAACTTGGTCACACACAAGAAGGTCATTTTTGAGTTATTGCAAAGTTTTCATTGTTTCGAGTTTTAAATATTTAAACTGGAAAAAAAAAATGTACTGTGCAAACTTGAGAGGGAGTTTAAAGACCTTAAGATTAAATCTGGACCAAATATGTTATCAAGGGATTTATCAGTTTGATCAATATTGTTATGAAATCTCCTTATGTCTTTTTGACAGCTTGATTAAAGCTATATGTTCTAGCTCTATATGTTTTACATATAAATTGTATAATAAATGTTGCCCGTTGCACAGTTTTTTCTGTTTTGCACAATTTTTTTTTTCATTTAATAAATACAGCACATTTAATGTTTAACATTAAATAATGATTTATTATTCCATCAAAATGTATCTTTATTGAAGAAAATGTAAAATTCAAACCAATCTTGAAACTCATCTTTCCAAACCTGCATGAGTTTGGTTCATCTGTGGAAGGCAAAAGAAAATATTTGCTGCATCGTTTTGAAGGTTGTGTCCTCCGGAGGTGTCATTTGTTGGCTGCATACATCGAGGTTGCCTAATTCCAGAAAAGTAACCATTACATTTCCAAGTAAGAAAGAAATTACAATGATTTACACCTCACTAGAAATAACAGCCAATTTCATAATAGTTACCTTTCTAAAAAAGAGATATCCTCAGTGACGTATGCAGTTGAAAAATGCGACGTCTAACGGGTGCAGCCCTCGAAATGAGACAAAAAAAACTTTTTAATTCAATGTCAGCAGGGTGCAGTTTAGTTTGAACAACTACATTCTTCAAATTTTAATTATTTTTTGTGTGTGTTCAGAAGAAAGACAGCCAATTTGGTGCAAAATGAGTAAATGACAGAATTTTCATTTTTGGGTGAACTATCCCTTTAAGCCAGTGGTTTTTAATCTTTTAAAATTGCATACTTCCCTATTACACAGTAGGCGTTAACAGTATGCAAAAAAGAGTAGCATCTCCAAATACACAGTATTCATAAACAGTAGGTGAATGCATTACCTACTGCTTCTGCCATGAAGGCCATGGAAGAGGATTTGTGAATAGCAGTCAAGCGACGCAACTGATTCTGGTAGGTCACATGACAATAACAACATGGCAAATGTAGTATGTCTAGATTACATTCATTCTACACAAATTCATACTATATATAAAACGCACCTTTTGAGCAGTTGCAAAGTAAGTAAATAGAAGTCAGTGTGTATGCAATTTTAGATGCAGCCCAAGGCCCTCTATTGTCAACAACAATATACAACCGCCCCATTGTGCTCCACACTTTCTATCCAACACAATATTACAGAGCCTGGCCTACCTAAAAAAAATATATATATTCATTGTAAAAATGGCCATGAGGATTTTATTAACTTACATGACTTCCAATTCTAGAGGCTGAATTGAAGTAAAAATTGCATTGATTTTTAGTTTTTTGGCTTATTTGAAATCCTTTTAAGTCATCTTGAGGCCCCCTTGGAGGTTTGCTGAGGCACCCTAGTAGGCCCCGGGCCTCTGGTTGAGAACTATTGCTTTAAGCTATATGTGCTTTATACTACCTGTGATGTAACAGCATCGTACTTCTTGTTAGATGTGTGATCAGAGAAATAATTGAAAACTGTATACTAAATAATGACTGTTTTTGGCGCAAAAGCATATGTAGACATGACTTCATAAGTAAACAATGTGACATATATGATCTCTAACCATATTGTTCTGTATCTCATGCATTTCATTCACAATGGATGCATAAATGACCACATATAGTATGAGCACACACCTGCCAAACTCTGTTGTCCCTCTACAGATATGTTTCTCCTGACCACTACACTCCAGCTATAGCTCTCAATCTCTGTGCCCCTGGCTGGCAGTCGCGGTCGGGGGTGGGTAATTACCTGAGTCCCAGGCTTCTCCTCTCTCACGGGCCTGAAGGCCCATAAATCCTTCCCCTGTCTGAAGGGCCCATTCTAACAGTGACTAGAGAAGTATCTTCAGATATTTTATTGACTTCACCAGCACTGACCTTGGGTGGTGCATGTGGCCCGAGGGGGAATCTAGATGCACCTCAGAGAGAAAGGACGGAATGAGAAAATAAATGTATAAAAGCAAGCAGAGGACCATCAACAGAGGAGGGATGGAGAAAGGTGTGGGAGTAGTTTAATTTGCCTCATGTGAAGCCTGTGGGGGAAAGACGGAGAGGGAATAAAGCAGAGAGAAAGAGAGACACTGAGCATGGTGTGCTCCATTGAGGTGGAAATGTGTGGATGGACATCTCAGTTTGGCGATTTGATGATTGCCATCCAGTTAGCACATGGTAACCATGGAGACTTGGGGATGCAGTGATTCCATGGTGCTGACAGAGGCATGATGGGATCACATCTCAACTCGAGACAGGACTAAGAAGAATGCTATCATAAATCTCAAGATCTAGAGATCAAGATCTTTTCTGAACATTCAAACCAGAGACAGATGGTCCATGTATTACATTAAATCCCCCACAAAACTTGTTTATCTCCAAATGTTTTCTCCAAATACCTTTAAATTTGGGTTATTGTCATATTTGTTTTACCAAAACAGCTTCAAGGACACTGCAAATACACTATTCACTCCTAAAAATAAAGGTTCTTTATTGGCATCAATGGTTAAATCAAGAACCTTAAACATCCATATAACCTTTCCATTGCAAAAAAAGGATCATCACATTGGAATAAGGTTCTTTAGATTATTAAAATGTTCTTCAAACAAAGAAAAAGAGGAGCCCAAATTGGTTCTTATATGGCATCACTGTGAAAACCCCCTTTTGGCACCTTTATTTTTGAGAGTGCAGGTTTATGATATGAAACATACTTATTTTGTACAGTTTAGTAGTGCACATTATTTTAAAGAAAACATCATCTTTGCAATCTTTCACACTTGCACTACCTTTGAAACTACCTGCCTTTTCTTGTTGAATATCCTTTTTCAATTGGAAATGCATCACATTACAGAATTACAAAGGGTTGCCAATGTAAAGTCATGGAGATATGACATATTTTACATAATTTAATAAATTTAAGATATGTTTATATATATATATATATATATATATATATATATATATATATATATATAATGCAAAAGTATATATATATTAAATAAATAAATTATAAGAATATAATAAATGTATTTTAAATGAGCTGAAACTTGTCTTAAAACCATGTCAGGCTTGATGTGATTGAAATCAAACAATTTTAGGTGTCACATTTTCACACAAGTTTGGTTGTCACTTAACAACTCTTATTGACAAAATGGTTTAACGTGAGGCAAATTTGAAGGTACAGAGGCACAAATGAAACTTCATAGCTACAGAAGTAATTTAAATTTTGCTCTGTTCATTGTATAATATACATTTTTTTAACTTATTATTCTTTCTGTCTTTCTTTCTTCGTCTTTTTTTCTTTCTTTCTTTCTTTCTTTCTTTCTTTCTTTGAATGTATAACTATGTATGCCTGGTGTTTTCTTTATTCTTAATCTGAATTAATGTATGTTATATGCAGATGTGTGTATACCTATATTATTTATATTATATTACTATATTTACGTATTGATATTTTCTGTCTGACCTAAAAAAAATTGCTCTGTTGCTCATACATAGATACTGTGTTGCTTCAGAAGAATAAAAATCATAGGGACTATTTTTATTATACATTTATAGTGTTCTTGTACCATCTAGCCCCTTGGCAGCCTCCTGATCCTTCACTTATATTGCACGGAAAAGAGTAGCATGAATGTTCTGTCTCGCATCTTTTACGCGCCACACAAAAAGATTCTCATGTGTTTCAAACTAAGGTGGTAGGAAAATGGCAGAATTATGCTTTTTAAACAAAATCAAAATTACCGAAAAAAGAATAACAAATGAATATGTGAAACAATGTTGAATGCATTTCCTGAATAGTGCACTTCAAACCATTGATCTATGCATCACACATGCTCAGTCCGAGTCTTTAGCACTTCATAGAGGGCGATGTAAAGGGCTTTATGAGCAGATGAATTTTTACTTTATTTGCTGTTGTGGTTTGAGCTTTACTCCTCTCACGGCCCCGAGGCTTTCGGAGAATCTTTTTTGAGTATGTGATGAGATTTACAGGAAGCAAGAAACGCCTGGGGGAAGCTGAGGGGAAAAGCCACACACACACACACACACACACACACACACATCCGACATGGGGCTCTTCCACCGACGGAGGAAATATCAGATTGTCATTATCAAATTCTAATTCCCATGCTGTCAGTTTCCATTACAGCAGTCAAGCTCTGAGTCCTAAAGGTTATTGATTTAAGTCCTAATCTACAAACAAATATTTTACCTGCTCTTTTTTCTTGGCCAGCAGCAATGTTAAGCGAAGGGCAAAGTCTTGATGGATTTCGCCTTGGTTGGCACCGAGTGTGTGCGTGTGTGTCACAGAAGGGCCCTGCTTTGCCTTTATGAATTATGGACACTTTCCATGGTACAAACTAGGACCTGAATCTAAAAAAAAAAAAAAAAAAAATTACTTTTTTTTTTATTTTTCAACACATGGCAAGTTGGATGAGGTGCCTAATCTTCAGAAAATGTGCAATATGTTTAAAATTATTCTGCATAAAGTTTACCCTATTACCAAGCATTGGGTCATGTCTAAATATAGTTTGAAACCTTTTTTTATTTTTGTAATTATTTGTAGTTAGTGGCTGACTTTCAATTTAAATAAAATATGAATTTGATCATGTTCTTTCTTACAATAAATTTGATTTAATTGTAATCGGATTGAATGATAAGCCTGATGAATACAGAATACCAAAACTGTATAAAAATGTACAAAAAAAAAAATTATTTACTTACTCATATCACCATGCTGTAGAAAATGCCAAAATAATGTGACAAGTAAGTACTAAAGTATACTGTTAATTAACTGAATGTTATTTCAACAGGTTATGTCAAAATGATATTGTATTAGACTAGTAATCACTAATCACTTGATTAGTCTGCTGAAGCATGTTACCAAATAACTTGTACCATCAACATACTTTGTCTATGCCAAAAATATATGAAGATGTGTTTCTATGTGGACTTTTTAAAAATGTGCTTTGCTTGAAAAAAACATGAAAATATACAGTTATGACTTTTTTATTTAATTAAGTTAATTTTGCATCAAATACATGGTGATTTTTGGTAATCAAGATTTGGCAGCAACAGCACATTTCTCAGCAAGCTTCATCAAGTGATTCGCTGTCAGCTTTCCTTGTGCATGAAATCACCCAAAGCCCAACAAACCAATGAGAACACAGGACGATAATAAGGACGATTCATAGCAATAGAGTGCATGCGCCAAATGGTGTGGATCTGCCTACTCGGTTCCCTCTGTAGCTGGCACAGTTTTGCAGAAAATTACCATTGCTTGGCAAATAAATAATTTACGTATACAGTTACATATGTATTCCCAACATGTTATTAAGTTACTCCCCAAATGACAAATTAATTTATAGTAATATTAATATTAATTAGTTAATCTCATTCTCTCAAATGGCTTGGCTATGCAGAGCATTCACAACTTATATGAACTGAATGCCCCTGCTATATAGGTATTACATGTTCACTAGGGTATGTGCATACATGCACAGCCCAGTTTTTCTAACGCTCATATGAAGACTGACACGGAAGAGAAGAAAGTGTTGAATAAAGTCATTATTTTTGTTTTCTTTGCCCACAAAAAGTGTTCTAGTAGCTTCATAAAATTAAGGTTGAACCACTGATGTCACATGTACTATTTTAATGATGTTACCTTTCTGGGCCTTGAACATGCTGGTTGCATTGCTGACTATGGAGGGTCAGAAAGCTCTTGGATTTAATCAAAAACATCTTAATTTGTGTTCTGAAGATAAACAATGGTCTTATGGGTTTGGAGGGACATGAGGACGAGTAATTAATGACAGAATTTTCATTTTTGGGTGAACTATCCCTTTAAGGGGGTAAAGTGGTACAGACCTAGGGTATGTTTTCACAAGAAGTACTATGCATTTTTTTAAAAAGCTTCACGTACAGATAACACAGTTGTCAAAACGATCCCCTTTCACATGGATCAATGAAAACAACTAAAACCACTGTATTCTGCATGCCAGGCCAGTAGTTGGCGATGTGACTTTGTACAGAAACACTATGCACCTGTGCACATTCCTGTCCACCTTTTTCCTAACGAGCCTACTGCGTTTTAAATAGTGGGAAGCACGAAGTTCCAATCAAAAAGACTGCAACAAATCATTTCAAATCATAAGATTACGCTACAAATAATCCTTATCCATCATTTTGACTGAATGGGCTGTAAATTTTCATTCATTTTCTATTTTCATAAGTCAGGAGAATAACGTTATGTTTGGTATATTTATTTGACGTGATAAAACAACAATATCTATAGAATAGCCCTTTTCAGCCCACTGCATTATTTTCCTCCTGATTATTTTCATGTTTCCTTTGTATTCCGCTGTAAGTAAATGAAAAACGACAACATATACTGTGCATTTGTGGTTGACGATATAAATCATAATTCCCTGGAATGCACTAAGAATCTTTAATTTTTCTATCAAAATCCGTATGTCTCTTTCCAGGTTTGTTTTCACACAGATGTCGTAAAATGTAATTGTTACAAAATATGGACATATATTAAAGTGATATTTAACACGTCCGTAATATTGCTGCAGATAGAAGGAGGATGTTTAGGAGTTATTCATGGTATGTTGAAAGAAATTTGTTAATGCTTTTATACTTTTAAATTTATTTTTAATGATCAATGGTTGAAGCGTGAGTAAAATAATGTCACCTCATTGTACCAATTTTTTGAAAATGCTTATTATTCTGTTCACAGAGCAAACCTTTTGCTGACTGTTTGCATAATTTGGAAAAAGGTGAATAGACTGAACACGTAATACACATAAGCATGAAGTCGCCATTTCACAAATGCACGCTTTTGTAGTTTACATGGAAACAATAACCGTATTGTTTTCAAAAACTTACACTATGAAACCAGTTTTCAAATGATTTTATATTCAGGTTCCCAAAATCCTGTTGTTGTGCAAATTAACAGTTTTCTATTTCTAGTTCAAAATGGCGTCGTGTAAATGCCCTCCTGGTTAAAACTAGCTACTTGGTTAATTTTATGTTAGACAATGGTTTATTTAAAAGGTATTGTGAGATAAATCTCTCTCACAACATGGAAATTGTGTCTCTACTGCCTTAAAAACCATGATGAAACCATATCCTTGGAAAGTGCATGGCACCCTCTCACTTACTAACATCATAGACAAAAGAGACACAACAAAGACACCTAAAGGCAAATATATCTTTGTAACTGACAAGGTGGGCACAGATATAATCACAGCATGTTTCAATCTTTACCTCTGTCATGACTAAACGGTGAGAAGAGGTCATCACAGACTGACGCATTACACCACATCAGTGTATCAGTGCACAGAGTAACAGAGGAGGCTGGAGTGTGAACGAGAGGCTACCTGCCGAGAAAAGAAGGAGAGCCACGGTGGTTTGTTGCCACCGGTCAATTACAGCTCGGTTATGGAGCCATCTGTTAATCTTTCCTCCTCTTCCTCTGTTTTTCTTTCTCTCACTCTCTCTCTGTTCTAACAGCCTTCACGCTGTCAAACCCTGAGTGTATCTGAGAGATGCTAGAGAATGATAGCTGTCCGACACACATCGCCTTTATCTTAAAGTAGTACAATAGGAGGGATCCAGAAAAGATAAGAGACAACTAGTGATAATACAGGGAGACTTCATGGTCCAGTGGTGTGAGCTCAGGAAGTGGCACTTTTAAAGAGCAACAGTGCCACCCTGTGGTCATGAGGGGTACTGCTGAAGTTAGCAAGGCATGCTTAGTTTTTAATGCTCAACTTTGTCTCAAATGTTTACACAACTATTTACATCCATCTGTTAAATTAATATGGATCGTAAAACTCAGATTAGCTATTAAGATTTTGGAGAAATTTCAGTGTCTTTTGATTGCAGAAACTTTGGTATCTTGGCAAATCCGAGCACTGTTTAAGATACGGTTAGACAAAATGCTGAAATAAATCACCATTTTATAAATGCAAAATACAAAACTTTTCAAATATTTTCCCCAAACACTAGTCCATTTGTCATTGGGCAGACAAACAGCTTAGATAATTTGGTAAGAAATATATTGATCTGAATTATATTGTAATATATTGCAATGAATGAATGAATGAATAGACTGTTCCAGGATAAACACAACACATATACCATGTCAACCCCTGCATGCCCTTTTCATATTTTATGACTTTATCATGCTCAAAACAGGTGAACATGTACATGTACAGAACACACGCACATGATGTATCTGACAGCTGTCTTATAGAGGTTCATACAGACTCCTCATCTAATTTCTGTTTTGCACCCAAGCAATTGTGACTTCCAGCTGTGTGTTCCCGTCTCAATAAATCAGCACTGACAGGTTGCTAAAGCAATACCCAAGGCCCACTGCAGCCTACAGTGTATAACGTACACTTGAGTGAATTCCAACAAAAAGTGTGTGTGGCACGGCCTCTGTATGTATGTGTGTGTGTGTGTGTGTGTGTGTGTGTGGTCCTGAGAGGTAGAGATCAGAGCGCGACCCTTTTCAGAACACTTCAGTGCCTCGAAAGTGAGACCGATTATGAGTGTTTAACACAGCCTATTACATCCCAGACCGAAATGACGACTGCACACATTCAACATGCAATCATGTAGAGAGAGAGAGAGAGAGAGAGAGAGAGACTGGAGAAACTGGGTGCTTATGGTACCCAAGGGACTGGATGTAAATTAATATAAGCGAAAAATAAAAGACAGGGTGTCACAGTTATAATGAGACAGGTGGTTTCAGCAGCTGGAGAGAAAGAAGAGAGGATGATAGAAAGAAAGACACATAGAGAGAGAGAAGAGGAGACTGAGTAAATTAACAGAGGCCAAAAATACGCTGAGAAGCAATGGAGCAGGCAATCTCAAAACATGCATGCGTACTGTCATATTAAACAGCAGAATGCAAAACAACAGAATGCAGAGAAAGGAAAATGTAATACAGTTGATGGAGTCAGGGTTATTACTGTACACCAAAACAATAATAGTAACTGACATAAAACAATTACTGCTGTGTAATCAGACAACAAACTAAAAACTGAAAACAGTGGCTAAAATAGTAACATAAAATAAGTCGTAAGTCAGAATTTGTAGTGATAGATGAAAAGGGGAAAAAAGTTCTCTGGGGGAAAAAATGTTCTCACAAATATTGTGCAATATTTACAGGTTTGCTTGTAAAGTTATTTATTTTTTCCCCTTAAATTTTAAAGTTTGCTCTTATTGGTTCCCCAACTGATTCCTTAACTTATTGTAATTTTACAGTTACTGACTACTGTAAAATATAATAATTATTATTAATAATCATAATAAATTATTATTATATATTTATACTTTTCTTAAATACTCATTTGTTATTTTACAGCGATATATTGATTTACATATTAGTAATATTTCTCATTTTTATTATTTTTATTTAAGTAATAGTTATGTAAATTTAGTAAAAATTGCTAAAATTTTGTCAGAAAAAAAAGTGATTTGATTTTTCTTCCCCAAATCGTGAAGCCTTTAGACAAAGAATGTCTATAAGGGCTAATAAATTGCATTTGTGTGATCTTCATCTACACATAGCTATGCCTTAAAAAAAAGTAACAGGGCTGAAAATTTTACAGTTTAATTTGACATTACAAACCTTGTGCTAAAGGTCATGGCACTACAGGTGTCTTTTAAATTGAATGCTGATTTTTTTTTTTTTTTTTTTTTTTTTTTTTTTAATGATCAGTTGTCTATTGTACAGTACAAAATGCTAACAGGCTTGACTTTTTAACACTGTCCCCTACTGACAACATAACAAAATATTAGATAAGGCCGGAAGGGATCTGTTGATTGCTTCGCTTTCAATCAGACCCCAAAGGACGAGAACCCAGAGGTCACTGTCACACACACACAATCATTATAGATGAGGTCTGGTTTTATAGCTCAGGCTTATGTTTATGAATGCCTTGTGTTCAGTTCATTTGTATTGATTATCTAAAGACTGAACAGAACAGATCACCACCGGTCAGGTGAACGCAAAGGGCACGAGGGAGGGTTTGGCGTGAGATGCCGTCTGCCCGGCAGCTGTGACCTTCTGAAGGTCACAGATGATAAAGAAAAAGCATACAGGCTCGGTGACAGGCGTGCCGCACACCCAGGGGACTGGATGGCCCACTTGTCAGGTGTGGCTTGAAATACACACACACACACACACATAAGCCCACAAACACACACACTCTCTCTGCGGGTGTTACGGTAGTGATGGGTGATAAAGACAGCCAAGAGGAGGAGAGGAGGAGATGGAGTTAGAGCTCATAACTCTTCGCACACTTCTTCAGCTGATACATCAAGCTCTGCACACGCAGACAGTAATGAGCCGTACCTGTGAAAGAATGAGTTAGGGTCACACTCACGCACACGCGCACACCTGTCACGAACAATAGGGGAGCCCTCAAACGAAGACAAACTGTTTCTGGAGTGGGCAAACAGGCAGATGCTTATGCTAAAACACTATACAGAGATGAGCCAATACACTGAGATGCAACAAAATGAGAACACTCCCAATGCATATTACCTACTTACCTACTATTTTAGTAAGATAGTAGTATGCAGTATGTATACTGTGAACAGTGTGCCTACGCAAAATATGAGCACTGCACAGAACACTGTATCCCACAATGCACTCCACCTTCCAGTTCCAATGTAACAAATTAAGGAATATCAACCATTTTGATGACTTATGTTATTGTTTTGCCAAAGCTTAAGACATTTTTACACAAAATTGGATTATATATCACCATTCAAAAGTTTGAGGTCATAATTGTTTTTGCTTGTTTTGTGTCTTCTGCTCAATAAGGGTGTATGTGATCAAAAATACAGTAAAAGCAATAATATTGGGAAATATTATTATAAATTTCCTTCAGAAACCATTCCAATATGCTGATTTAGGGCTCAAGAAACATTTCTTATATAAATGCTGAAAACAGTTGTGTTGCTTAAAATTGTTCTGAATTTTAGTGGGGGTTTTTTTCAGGATTCTTTAATAAATAAAACTATAATTTAAAAAAACAAAAATCTGCATTTATATGAAATAGAATGGTGTATGAATGTAGAAATGGTAGACTACCAAATTAAAAAAATTAAAAATCTTTGAAAATCTTTTCTTTTTTTTTCTTTTTTTTAAATCTGACTCGAAACTTTTTGAACAATAATGTAAATGCAAATAATATGTTTACTGCTGCACTGGTATTAAAGTGGTGGTTCACCCAAAATTTAATATTTTATCATAATCTATTCATCCTTCTGTCATACCAAAACCATACCACAAAGGAAATGTGTTGTACAATGTTCTGACTACTCAGTAAAAATGAATGAGGACCAGGAAAGTCAAGCTCTAAAAAGAACAATAAAGGAACATAAAGCCACCTTAGAAGTAGTCTGTACAACTCACATGCAATATTCCAAGTCCTTTGAGGTCATGTGATGTTCTGTGAGGAACAGGCCAAAATATAAGTTGCTATTCACTGATGTTCCTCTCTGCGGTAGCTTTCAAATGTCATTAATGCTCAAAAATATGGCATGTCAAGGAGAGGCACGGAGCCCCTAAGGGAAAAATACGAGATAGGAGGACAAAATATATTCAAATGATTTTGCATTTGCTCGCAAATCTGCATCCAAATGATTTGAAATGTTTATAGTAGCGTACTACATTCTGTTGCACATACTATTTGTAAACAACAGTGCATACAACAGAATACACTCTGCTCTATTCTGTAAGCAGTATGCTATATATTCCATTCCAAACAAAGCCTGTAAGAATTTCAGAGCATAAGAGGCTCTTAAAAACTCAAAGTCTGAGACAGATGTTATGTTAATGGGTCCTTTCCCTCTTGACAGAATAGGTAGCGCTGAAATGCCACGAGGCTAAATAAATGTATCACTTGACAAAAGCAAGCAGGAACCCAACACGAAAGGCCTCAGGCATGTTTTACTGATGTAACCTAACCAAAGTTACAAGATCGCTTCGTTTTTGAAGTTCTGCAAAGGGTTTTTTGCTCATATGGGACATTTAGGGCAAGGTACCATGGCTCAAGGCCTCATCTTGCACATTTTATACAAAAATCCTTCAATCAAACTAGGCTTCTCATGACTTTGCTCGTTTGCTCTAAGAGGGTGTGTGCACACACACTCAGTTAATCATCCTTCTGGTGCAACAGGAGAGGAGGAGAGAGAAGCTAGGTCATTAGGGGAGGTTGGAGAGATGCAGGATGCATCTTAACGTGACACACACGCTGCTTGGTATGCCGGCCACATGAGGAACAGTGCTTTTTTATTTAACACGAGCACACACACACACACTCAGTGAGGGTCCACAGTAATTTGATCAAAAGCGACCTTCAACAGGCGATCCCAAAAGGTTAGGCCTCACACCAAATAAAGTCATATGAATAATCATGCTCGCTGTATCTGTGTAAATCAAGCTCGGTTAATCTTCTGTGAAGCCATATTTCAAAGACCATAAAATGAAGGCATAATTTCCTGGCGAGTTATATATTTAAAAAGCCGATAAGAGTTTTACAGAGACGAGGAAGAGACAAGACAAGACGTGGAAGGAACGGAAAATGACGAAGAGAAGAGATGAAGAAGAAACTAAATGAGAAGATGCAGTGGAAGAGAGAATAACTAGGATTCTGCAAAGGGAAGATCAGAAGGAAGAGGAAAAAAATGGAACAAGAAGTGAAGACAAAGGAGGAGTCAAAGAGAAGCAAAGAGAAGAGACGAGATAAAGAAGAACAAGGAAGAGACAAAATGAGATGAAAAGATGCAGCGGAGAAGATGATACAAAGGTAAGATCATAAGACAAGAATGCGAAAAAGAAGAGATGAGGATTAGATGAGCATCAACAAAACTTGAGAAGAAAAAGGGTAAAGATGAGACAAAAGGTGCTGGAACGGGACGAGACAAGACAGAAGAAGGGATAAAGATGAGATGAGATGAGATGAGGTGAGGTGAGGTGAGGTGAGGTGAGGTGAGATGAGGTGAGGTGAGGTGAGGTGAGATGAGATGAGATGAGATGAGATGAGATGAGATGAGACGAGATGAGATAGAGATAGAGAAGAAGGGAAGAGATGAAATTAGATGAAAGGATGAGGAGAAGATGCAGAGGAAGAGAAGATGGAAAAGGTGAAGGAATGAGACTAGACAAGATAAGATGGAAAGACAGGAAGAGGAAGAGAATCAGAGAAAATATGAGAAATATGTCAAAGAGAAGAGACAACAGAGAAGAAGAGGAAAAAGGAAGTGAAGAAAGATCTAATGAGATAAATGGACGAGACAGGATGTGAAGATGTAGAGAAAGATGATGGAAGGGATCATATGAAATGGAAGATCAGAGGAAAAAAGGAAAAGAATAGATTGAAATAAACTAGACAAAATGAGATGGGGATGGAACAAGACAACAAGAGAAGACAGAGGAAAAGATTAAGAAAAGAAATGAAAAAAAGGGAAGGTAACATTTCATAGAGAAGGGATGATAAGAGAAAAAAGGGAGGGGAGAGAGATGTAATGAGACAAGGATGAGAAAAGATGAGAAGATGCAGAAGAAGAGATGATGGAAGGGATGATACAAAATGAAAATTAACACAAGAAAAAGAAGAAATGGGAGAAAGGGGAGAATATGAGATGAGGAAAAGAAAGAACTGAAAGAAAGTAGCCAAAATAAAGCAAAGGGATAGGACAAGGCTAGAAGACTAAGGAGGAAGAGAACAGAAGTAAAGAGAAGAGACGAGGCGAGACGAGACGAGACAAGCCATTCATTCTGAGTTTCATTCCAGCCTTTATCTGCTAACAAAAGCTTGACCAAACAAAAGCTTAAACTTTTGGACTTTATGTCTTCTTACTTGTCTCAGGTATTTGATTTATTTTCTCCTTTTCTCCTCCTTGTGGGAAAAGCATATGAATCATCTTTTAACTGAACCAGAAGAGAGGAACAAATGTTCAAAAGCATTTGGGAGAGACAAAAAAATGAAAGTAAGGCAAGGCCTTGAATGCATTAGTCTATTTCTCAAAAGACGTGTGTTGACCTTGTTTTGACAGGAGTCACTGCGTTTTAATTTCAGGATTTTAGAAGTATGGATTTTGTTTTATGCCTTTTTAATGGAAGCCTCGCCTTCTATTTTAGACCTCGTCCCGTTGACCTTTCTTCCTCCTTCGCTCTCTTCTTCCGTGATCTTCCTCCGTCACCCTCCCTCCCCTTTCCCTGCTCTGTAATTTCAGATGGAGTTTGTGGAGGCAATAAATGTAATTAGTATCGTATTTCAGATGGACTAGAAACAGCGAGGGAGGGAGATATTATGAGAGAGACCCTCCCTTTCCCTCTTTCTTGTTCTGAGCGCGCTCGGTCTCTCTCCCACTCTTTCTCTCCATTGTTGTGCCAGTGTCCCCTCTGTCCTGTCCTCTTAGCGGTGTCACCGTAGTGCTGGCTTGACTCTGTCTCTCTCCATTTATCCGCTCGGTTCTCCTTGCTCCACACTGGATGGACTCAGAAAGGTCACGCAGACCAGAGTTGCTGCAGTAGAGGCGGGCAGACAAGCAGGAGCAGATGAGAAATGTGTCATACACCAGACCCACTCAGAGGCTGTGATGGGAATGCATTCAGACCACATAAACACACACATAAGGGATCAACGAAAACTCATACACACACATTCATGCACACAGGCAGGCAGCCAGTTCTAACATTAATGGACAGCCCTGAACAGACTATATCTGTGACCTATAAACAACCTTACACATAAGGTTAAATGCAGAAGATCTCAGAGAGGAGAGATGAGACCACATGAGAAGAGAAATCAAAATTGCCTTGACTCCATTTTCTTAAAAAAAAAAAAAGAGAGAGAGAGAGAGAAGAAGAAGAAGAAGAAGAAGAACAAGAGAGAGGGGGGTGGGGCAATTTTGGGAAGACTATGTAGAAATTTGAAGCTTGTAATTTTATAAAAGCATATTCATTTTAACCTCTTAAGACCCTGTGGCCTCATATGAGGACGTTATATTTTAGTGAATTTCTCTGAGACTCTACATGCCACAGTTTTAAGTCTGGATGTCCTGTACAGAGCACATTCAGGGCTTTTCAGAGATACTAAATGATTGGATGTTTCACCATGACCACTCCTTCTCCTTGGTCTTCAAAAATGTCTGAAATTAATTTAGTGACACTCTTGGAAATATGATAATATTTTGTAATTATCATTTAAATCGGTGTAATTTTTAAATTGTGTGTCATAAATCAACATCTCAGGAAAATGTTATGGGGTTTCAAATCAAAATATGACTTTCTGTTACGATACAGGACGTTGATTTCATCCATCCTCATATGAGGACACCGGGACTAAAAGCATGTTTATTACGCATTTTGGGAGACATAACAAATGCATAGGGAAAGAAATTATATTTCAGTATTCTATTTCAATATTCTATGAAATATTATATATAATTATGAAAATCTTGTCAATTATTACTCCCATTATTACACTTCTTTTTTCATTACTGTCCCAAAAACACATTAATATGCAAATTAGATTTAGTTTATAGATACATTGTATATCATGAGAAAACCCATTTATGACCATTTTACACACATTTTGCAGAAAGAAAAACAGTATATCGAATCATTCTGTTATAACATAGTTGAGAATCATCTTTATACAAAGATATAATATATATATATATATATATATATTTTAACAAAAATATTAAACTAAAAATGTATTGGTGATTTAAAATTTTTTTTTTGCCTATGCATGTTCATTCATGTCTTTTTATTTTTTAAAGAAACTGAGTCCCGATGTCCTCTAGCGAGGACATAGCATAACTTATGAATGACATATCATTTTACAATTTATATATATATATATATATATATATATATATATATATATATATATATACACGTTATTTGTAATGCTCTAAACAATGTAAAGACATGCAAAAAATATATATTTTTTTTTTCCTAAAACTTTTTTCTCGGGTCTTAAGAGGTTATATTTAGCACATTAATTTGTTTGACAAAACTGTATTATTTGAGATGTAAAGTTGTTCTTGTCATTTTTACAGTCATTTTATACAATGTTGCATTGTCATGGAAATGAAAAATTCCACTGTTGTGGAAATGTTACTTTGTGCTAAAAAAAAAAAATGCTAAATGCTAATTGGTTAACAGTAAGTTACCTTACCATATACACTGAAAATTTTTAAATGGTTTAGCATAACATTATATGTAAATTTAAAATGCTATCAAATTCATGGTTTTTGCTGGTAAAAACTATGAATTATTATATAATTTTTGGTGAAAAACTGTAAAAGGACATTCAATTCAATTCAAGTCAATGCACATATTTGATATACTTTTTTGTCATCAGTAACATACATTAAAGTGAAAGTGAAACATTAAAGTGTTTTGTTTTGCATTTGATGTTATTTAGTCCATATTTATTGCATTATTTTAGTGATACTATGTGTGTTACCCTGATTCTGCTTTGTCTGTGTGTATGGACTATGCACTGTTTATACAGTATATGTATATTGGACATGTTTTATGAACAGGCCTCTTATGATAAACTCTACTGTGCCACCTGTATTATTATGGTGGTTATCAGTACATTTTAAGGTAAAAAGCAGACATTAAATTATTAAAATTGTCACTTATGAGATGTAAAATATATATGCCATCCCATAATACCTGAAACATTGTCAACATATTTTTGACGGTAAATTTCTAGCAACTTCACCTTACCATAAATTTAATATTTAACTGTCTCACTGTAGCTTAGATGTTTGTTTTTTCTAACTGTCTCACTGCAGCTTAGATGTTTGCTTTTTTGATAAAAGAAGAAATACATGTAAATTAATTTATTATCTATCAACATTAGGTCACAAGTGCTGTTGATTGAGCTTAACTTGTACTGATCCGGAATATTCCTTTAATTTGGCAGTGTGTCTTAGAACTGTAAAAGCTAAATTAATAAGACATTTCCCTATGGATAGAGCAACATTTCATTATGTTCCAGAGTAAAGAGTTCTTGTTTTGCAGTTCTTACTCATTTCATGCAGTTTTAACTCATTTCATGCTGGCAACACCATTTTCTTTTTTAATTTGAAATGTTTCTTAGGTACACTCTAAAAAATTCTGGATTTTTTATTTAATTATTTATTTATTAAACAAATGCTGGGTTGAGCCTTTTGGGTCATTTTTTGGGGAATTAGTTTTTTTAGTGTTTGGGTAGTTTTTGTGTTACCCAGCTCCTGGGTCAAATGTAACAAACCAATGTTTGGGTAGTTTTTTTAGCGTTACACAGCTCCTGGGTCAGACATAACAACCTAATGTTTGGGTAGTTTTGTGTTACTCAGATCCTGGGTCAGACGTAACCCAGCGGTTGAGTTATTTATCTCGGGGATTTTTCGTACTCTTCAGGACAGAGCAGATCTGTCAAATTGATGCATTTCTTCAGTAAAATGTTTTTGAACATTTGTGTACATTTTATTGTATCTATGAAATCATTACTGTGCTATATATCGTTCATTTTTATGCAGAGCAACATACAGGTTATCTGCTATCACCTAAACGAGTGTCGCTCACGTCAGTCTTAATGCGTGATGGAAAAGCCTGATGCTTTGCATAAAATAAATGATTTTTATTCATAAAGATATATGAATACAAATACTTTGGATGTTACCAATCCAACCCAAACTGGGTTGTTTTTAACCCAGTGTTTTTTAGAGTGTAGAAGCACCTTCAACCACCATCAGAAATATCTCTTTAAGATGGACGCATGTGTATTAAGTAAGTAAATAGTGCCAATTTTGATTTCATGTTGAGTTTAACAAATCAGTGACCTCTTTCATTGTTTTCCTACAGGATAATTAAGTTTAAACTCCAGATTGTTCAAGTCAATCTCCATTCATTATTTTTAGCCTGTTTGCTCTGTCCCTCTCTCTGTTCTCATCAATCTCTCAAAAAGGACATGACATGCCTGCCATCTCAATCTCCTCTTTAGCAAATCAAACAAACCTTGGTCATTTCTGGATACTTACAGGCAACTTTTGAAATGCTATTTAAGAATAAATTTAACCCCCATGCCATCGCAGAGATAGTCAGAGACAGCTCTTTCTCTCTTGTTGGGAATCTGTGACAGGAAGAGAGTACAAATGGATTTCCTGCCTGTTATTATTGCAGGGTGATATTAGTAACTGTACCCCAGAGGTGGTCTCCTAATTAACTCCTGCCAAGTGACACTTCCTACAAGTCTCCCCTGGATTACAGAGTCGACCTTTGATCCACATTTTAATTTCCCATGGAAGGAGAGGCTAACAAAAAAAGACAGAATGGAAAGGGGAAAAAACATGATGTCTATTTTTAATAAATGAGAAAATGACTTGGAGACTGTGGGGATTGGCTATTTAGCGAGACGCAAACAAACATCACACAGGTTGGTGAAATATGTCATAAAATAAGTTTAAGAATTAAAATGTCAGCACTGTGTAATCACAATATAAAGGTGAGCATGTGTTAACAAAAACACAGGCTTGTTTCATTGAGGTGATGGAAAGGGGATGCAAATTGCAGCAGTGGACAAATGTTTACCATGGCCCTTTTTTTTAATCCTTCCTATTTCTACCATCTCTATTCTCGACTCATATACAAATAAAATCACTACAGATAATACACTCATCCGTCAGAGAACCAGAATGTATTTCTCTTTTCCTTTTGTCTGTCCTCTCACCACTGCACAGATCTGAAATGACAGGGTGGACCTGAGCGATGAAGCAGACACGCTCTCTTTAGCCCAGTGAGGTGTTTTCACCTGAGGTCCAATCCTGAGGGGGTCATGCCAACTGCCATTCATACAGCCTACATTGCCACCTGCTGGAGAGATGCATTTTTATCCCAAAAATCTCAAATTAAATGTTCTTTTAATGCCTTTTTAATTGTACTAATCACAGCCTCAGCATGCTGGTAGAGACACTATAGTCATTAAAAAAAAAAAAAAAAAAAAAAAAAACACTGGTCGCTTTTGATAATGTGATTTTTATAAACGTGTGTATTTGTGTGTGTGTGTGTGTGTGTGTCTTCAGCAAGGTATGATGGTAACAGAGTTGACAGCTTTTCAGTCTAATTTGACATTATTAGAGCCTCTAAACTGGTCTACAAATTGCTGCTTAGTAAGAGCATTAAATGCTATTATTTCAACAAATGTAACATTTTTAATTATCAGTTGTGTACTATATAAAATCATGATTACAGGGATGGAAAAAGAGCCCAAGATATCTTTGAAAAATCATGTCATTCATAATAAAATTAAAAATATGATATACGAGAGCAATATCTCAATCGTAGCAGTGCGAAATGGCAGGCTGTATATCAGCACAGCTGATTTGGCCGTAGGTAATCACAGCGTGCTGATATACAGCCATATTGCACTGCTACGAGTGTGATATTGCAGTTATACAACAGTTTGATGGAATGAATGTGTAAATACATAAGAAAAAAAACAACAGTGTCTTTAAAAAAAAACCTCTCTTGTATGGAACTACTTCCTTCCTCCACGGATTCAAATCTCAGTTTAACAGCTGAGCCCAAGCCTCCATTACTAATTTGAAAACGTCACTTTAGAACTAGTAATTGAGTTACTTCATTAAAAGTTTATTGTATTTCTGTATTAAAAGCTCACTGTATTATGTAGAATAGAGTATTATGAGAGAGATAGACTGAGCAAGTGTGATTCCTGCATCTTATGCAGCATTCATTCAGTCAAAAGTACAAAGGCAGCACTCTGATATACAGCATTAAACTGTTATGATAGTTTGCCCTCAGCCAAAACTATTTGCTCTGAAACAAATAATAGATTAATGAGAACAAATACTGCATGTTAGATTTACCCAAGACAAATTATCTCTCATGTTTAGCCACTATAGAGACATCAGAACCATCAACAAATTCCAGAAGATCTGGCCGAGATGAGGCGCTCTCGGCGGGTTCATGAGCACTGAACAGCCGCTGACACCCTGGAGCTCACATCTCTGAAAACGTCGCAGCAAATTTTCAAATAGATATTATCTTTATTAACAAATCACATATTTGAAGTCTAAACGGCTACATTCTCACCTAAAAAACTCCTAAAACTATATTCCATTACAAAAAAAAAAAAAACAGTATTATTATAAAATTATAGTGGATTTGGGTGTCTGCCATGACACTGCTGGGAACCCCTTAGCAACTGCTACCCTCAAGTAGGATACAACAACACCACAAGAGATGTTCTAGAAAATACAGGAGAGTTCCGTCACATAAACAATTCTTATCGTACATAACGTCATCAGTACTTCACAACATTCAAAATTATTAAGCAAAAACGTATCAAATTAATTCAGACCCATTACAAATTAAAACTTACACGAGCAGCATCTTTAGATTCCATTATGGAGATCCATGTCTTGAGATTTAAACTCAGATTCATGACTCCGGTTCAGACTCTTTGCGAACCGGTTTGACAGATTCGAAAGAATCGAATTTAACCGAAGATTCGACTCAACTGATTAATTCGCGATTTGCTGTTTGCAGTAGCAAATGTTACAAAAGCGTCTGCACTGAAAAAAAAAAAAAATTATGGTAAGTGTTTCCAAACAATTTATTTTAGCTACATTTAAAAAATGTTTAAAGTTAGTCAACTAAATTTATTTAAATGTAGCTAAAATAAATTGATTGCAACCATTTACCTTAACATTTTTTTAGTAAATTCAATGAATCATTTTTTTTTTTCAGTGTGGAGAAAAGTTTCCAGTGTAAAAGTATTCATTTCCTTTTCAAAATATAGAGATATTACCTTTTCAAAATATAGAATGAAAAAGTCAATAGAAACATTTATACTCAAGTCAAGTACTTAAAACTTTACTGTTGATAACTGCTTAAGTTTATTTATAATCACACTATTGAAAACTCCAACTTTCAGGGAAAATTTTTAAATAAAGACTGAAAGAGTCATCAGAAATTTAATGGTGATGTTGAAGTCATGCAACAGTGGTGTAGTTGATTTATAGCTTATGTTTGTATACTTAAAGGGATTGTATCTAGGCTTCAAAATCCAGAGAGTTGTGTTCATTTGTTAAGATTATCATGAACAAAATGTGTTAATCATAAACTTTTGTTGGTCACAGAGGTTATTTTCCGCAATAATCCAAAAGCCAAAGGAAAAATCCTAGTGGGTTTTCTAAAGGGAACTAGGCTGATATGAACTTGCAGGTTGGCCTACAAAAATACATAACTTCGGTGTTTTATTCCATGCATGCATAAAAATTGCATTGTGCATAGTGTACCTATGTCAGCCTACTGCAGAAATAGTATGCTAGTATGCTATTTCGAAATGCACACACACACACACACACACACAAGTATGCCTTTATCCTGAAAGCAGAGGTTCAACATGACACAAAGTGTGTATGGGTGTGTGAGTCTATTACCTTAGCATCATTTTCAATTATCTGTCAGCATTGTCAGAGGGAAATTAAAAGAACCCAATTTCCGCTCCAAATGCACGGCGTTAATCTACTTCTCTCTCTGCGCCTGTCTGAAGCTCACACATCCACAGAGCAGTAATGTGATGTTATAGACTTCTCTTCTCACGCTTATTACATGAAGGCAGCCTTTTTGAAAGTGTGAGCCAAGACCAAAACAAGTGTTAAAATCTGGGTGTCCTGCATGGTTTCTGAAGCCTGTGACAAATTCTTTTAATTGATGGCTTCAAATTACTAGTTTTGGACACTTATGCAGACACTGTTATTACAAGAATTATGGGTTAGTGGCGTGACTCTTCAGAAATCTTCAGTGGTTGTGGGGGTGGGGGGGTGGGGGGAATGCAGAGTGGGTTGGCGGCTGTCTGTATTCATTTTATCATATTTGGAGAGATGCTAACTGGCTCTGTCAGGGGCACATACAAGGGGTCCATAAGGTCACGTATTTGAAAAAACACTATGGAAAAATTATTCACCATCATTTTGACAATTCCCTATCAAAATCAACTTTGACAGCACATTGCCTGCGTCCTATTTTTGTCTTTCTTTTGGTTTATTTATTTTTTTTTTTTTCCCTGATTTCTTGCCTCAGGTCATAAAAAAACATCTCAGGAAAAACACTAGAAAAGCCAGAATACAAGATTATGTCCCATTTTTATTAGTGCCATATGAACGTACTCATTTATCCCCCCTGGTATTTTTCATTTGATGTAACTTTCTAATTTATCCCTGAGTAAATAGCAGTCGTAATGCGAATGGAATGAAGAGCAGGCATGAGGCGCGTGCCAATGAGAGGAAAGCGGCCCTCCGTGCAGCAAATTATCTTCCCAGCACGGAAGCATCTGTGCTCAGCCGAGACGAGAGAAAAACAAGGCTTACCTCTCCTCTCCTGCTCCCTAAAAAAAGGCCAGCAATCAATAGAAAGTTCATTTCAGAAAGGCAGTCTGGTAATCTGTTTGGCTGCACGCGCACCTGTCCCTAATGATCTTTCCAGCACAACAGGATGACCTAATCTTCATTCAAATGAATGGCTGCACAACACGGACAATACTTTATCACTCTCTCTCTTATGCACACAAAGTGATTGGAGGCATGAAGGCCAGACGAAGACTGATCTGAGTTCAGTGAGTTAAAAGCAGTTTAAGAACATGACTTTTTTTAGAGTTAGAAAATGGGAACTATTGAAAATAAGCCTATGCTGTTTATCAGTGCTTAAACTGGTTGTTGCAGGGGTTATTTCTTTTATATCTGTTTTCATGAACATAGAAATTGGTGAAATTCATTCTATTTTAAGTATTACATTAAATTACTTTTGTTTTTTTAGTACCATAACATAATGAATCATGACAAAAGTCTTTAAACGCATCAAATGCTTAGCTTATGTCGGACACAAACATACTACCGTTACGTGTAACATTTGGGGTCATTAAAATATTTTAAAGAAATTAATACTTTTATTCAGACAGCAATCACAAATTAAACTGATCAAAAGTAATAGTAAACACTGTAAAAAAAAATTCAAAAATTTCAAGTTTTGTGGCTGCCTTAAAATTTTAAGTTAAATCAACTTAATAGTACAAGTCATTTCAACTCACCATTTTAAATCTTGCCTATGCTGAATTGCTTTATTGAAGTTCATTTGACCACAATATTTGCTTTCAACTTAACTAAGTTCAAAAAAGTTTTTACATTAATTTTCTAGTTATGATAATGTAAACTTTATTTTAGAAACAGATAAAAAAAATACACTACATTTGTTTGAAACATTTAAATTTAATTTTTTTAATTTTTTCATAAACAGGTTTTTAATATTAAGAACATTACACAACCTGCCTGTGCATGCTAACATGTGAATGCCAGTATATGTATACAAGAAGGGCACAGAAGTAGCAAAAAACTGCCAAAGAACTGTCATACAAAGCTGAAAATAAACAACCGCTGAAAATAAACAACCACTGAGACAAGCTTGAAAAAAAAAAAAAAAATGTCCATAACGGTCAGTTTTTTCTTGAACATTTAAAAGGAGAAAGTTGTCCTGCAGTGCACCATCGTAGTCTTCGTATTAGGAGGCCAGCTTGCATGCCCTTCTTGTGTGTATGAAGTGTCTCACCATGAGCCTTTAAAATCAGAAACTAACAGAGTAAAAATTACTAACAGTTGGTTATTCTATATACACTACACACTGACAAACTTCAATATACACAAATACTTTAAGAAACACATTCAATATTTTGAATAAAAAAAAAAAAAAGTGATGGCATAAAGCAGGGGTGTCGAATCCTGCTCTGAGGGTCACTGTCCTGCATTGTTTAGCTCCATCCTTAATTAAACACATCTGAATCAGTTAACTAAGGTCTTACTAGGCATACCAGAAACTTCCAGGCAGGTGAGTTGAGGCAAGCTGTAGCTAAACTCTGCAGGAGAGCGGCCATCCAAGACCGAGTTTAGACACCTCTGGGTTAAAGTTTCTCAATGCTGCTTTTGTGAGTAACAGGGATGTAACAATGTACTCAAAGTCGGTTGAAAATCGATGTAAATATGTGATTCAAGTTGACTGAGATGTTAAACAAATCAAGATACAGCTTCAGCAGCCCTTGTTGTTTAAAATGTGTATGACCGGACTTTACAAGCGCTTTGGCAGCAGACATTTCGCCAAGTTAATAAGTAACAGCAAACATGACAGCAGCAGTGGCAGGATGAGGTGTGATAGAGGTTTGGCTTTCTGATTACTATAAATGAACGTGATGAGGTGGCAACAAAGTGTATATACATAAGTATGCATATGTATATTTATATAGATAGATATTTGTGTTTGGAGAGAAGGAGAGCGAGAATTGTTTTAATTCTACTAAACCATACAATGCTGTTTTTGTCCTTTTATATTTACATATCACATACATATATATATAACATTATTTTTGAATGTTTTTTTTCAAATGCATTTAGACATGGCAAAATGTCTAATATATATATATATATATATATGTGTGTGTGTGTGTGTGTGTGTGTGTATCTATCTCATCAATTTTCTTACTTTTCTGCAGGTTCTGAAAGCACCTTTATCCAAACATAATTTGTTGAGAAAGAGGAAATAAGTGTGAGCAAATTATTGTGATTTTCATTTAAAGAGCCTGTTACACTCTATTATAAGGGTAGAAAAATGCAAATTTGTGTTCCCAGAATAACCAGCTTACTTTCATGTAAATATCTCAAACCATAGAAACTATACAAGGTGAATGTCATTTACAGTATGAGATATGAAATACCAAAATTCTTGTTAATGTCAGGAATAAGACATGCTCAAAATGACAAAATCATATCAAATTCCACACAGCACCACTGGATGACGCCAAAGTACATATGACAAACTCCATTGTAAATATCAAACAAAGCTTCAAATTAGGCACAAAACCCAAATAGTTTGTCTACAAGCTTTATTGGTACTTTATTGGCTTATTTTCACAATGCATTTCACAGACAGTCTTCAGCATATTTTCATCAAAACTGAATTATCATTTACAAATGACCTGCATAAAGAAACAGTGCTTGAAGTTTGCAAGGTTTTAGAGCGTGTGCCGTTTCAGGTATTCGATCCACGATGGAGACGGCAAATACTGCAAACATGTTGTTGATTTTGACATGACAGGAAGGTGATAGGCCAACACAGCATACATTCTAGTTTGCATTTTTTTTTTTTAGTTTTTAACTAAACGGCTAAAAACAATGAATAGTTGGGTGCAATATGCCATAACAGATCCCTTTGATGTGTGAAATAAAATTGCTCTTAAGCTCTGCTACAGAAGACTAGAAGCCTCTTCACCTCTAACACAACTGAATTGCATCAACTTTAACACAGTTACACCACAACACCACTGTGTTCTAGCACGCCAAGTACAAACAAAAAGGGAAAAAATAGCTAAAAACAAAAAACTTGTTGTGAAGGAACTTCGTAACCAAAACAATTCACTCCCTTTATCATACTGAAATGAATCAAAATGGCCTTCAAACAAGGTGAACGCTTCACTGATCAAATAGTAAACAAAAAAACCTCATCAATTCCTGCTTTTGCCGACATCAGTTCCTCAGACTACATTCTGTAATGGTGTTACGTAGCTGCGTTTACTTCAAACATGGAGAACTAGATCTACTGTGAAAGACAGTGTTGACTCTGCTTGTGAGAGAAACTGATAAGAGGTTTAAAGATTTCATTCTCAGTTACGCTAACAATTCAAACACTGGGGGGAGGGGGGGTAAAGTTTACATTGCATCGTCTAAGGCCTTTTTCCAAACCAAACACGATTCTGTCCGTCTTCGCTTGTTCCACTATCACTTCTCGTGAACGGAAATAACACACTAGCTAACTTTCTTCACTCTGTCTTTGGCTTTGCACCGGGAATCTTGGCCTGGATCCTGTAATGACACAAACAAAAGAATATAACTACATTCCATAAGGAACAGGAAAAACCTCAATTTATGCAACTAATCATTTATTTAGTAGTAGTTTAGTTTAGTAATTTATGTACTGCTGTCAAAAACATAAAATATACCTGGTGTGTGTATGTATGTGTGCGTATATAGGCTACTGTATATATACTGTACTGTTTATATATCTATAGAATATATCTACAGTTTATTTTATATACACTAGTCAACATTTCAAGTGGATCAAAACTTTAAGTTATCACAAAAAAAAAATCCACTCCACTGTACTGAGCGAGAGCGCTTCTCTGCCGTCTTCAAGTGCTATCAGAAACATACTATTTCCCACTTATGAAGTCGTGAGCTCTTCACGTGAGCGCTGCTGCAGTCTTAGGCCCACCCCAAATGCTCTCATTGGTTGAGACACACGATGACGCCAATCCCAAGACAGTACTGATCAACATCCCACCCTTCCTGTGACTCATGGTTTGTCTGTATGTGTATTCAGAGCCAGTGAGCAACGGACTTTCATAATAATACACAAAAATAAATAAATAAATAAAATGCACTTAATGCATGATAAAATGCGTTAATGTACCATAAAATAATTGTCAGCATTAATCACTGACTTGCCCAGCCCAAATAAATAAATAAATAAATAAATAAATAAATAAATAAATAAATAAAAGGCAACCACCCAAGATTACCAATGCTTTTAAAATTAAAAATGGAAAACAAATTAAAACAAATTCAAAATATTAATAAAAAACTATAGCAGTATCTCAATGATTCTAAAATAACACTATTTTGTCTACAATTATTTCAAATGTGTTACAAAATGATTATAACAATTTTTTTTGTCTGGTATATTGAAGAAAACACCAGTCATATATTTCACAATGTAAACAGACTTACTTTCCCAAAACATCTTTGATTTGCTTGCTCACCAGTCCATAGTAATGGTCAATTTGTGCCTGTATTAGGAATGAAAAAGAATAATTACGGCATTCAGGTATACATTATAGGTTTATTATAGTGTTTATTGAAACTGAAGACTCCGATAACTTCTGGCTCAGGAAGCTGTCATGGTTGATTAAGTATTTATCAATGCATACACATGCCAAACATACCTGATGCTTTTCATAGATCACTGGCCAACTGAAAGCACCTATGAGACCTAAAGTAAAAGCAAATTTTGAAAATTATGGCATATTCTTATAATTCTGACAAGTGCCAATTAACGACAAAAAAATTATGTATCGATTTAAACTAATAGGACTACAGTCCCAAATGGACTTACCCAAAATAAGAAGGGTCAGACCATTGAACAAGGCACCAACATAGGTCAGGATCCACATGAGAACTGCAAACTGGAAGAAGAGAGGAAACCATGTCAACATACAACCACAGTACAACAGGCCAGAGGAAACACTGTAGTTACATGTGAGAAACACATTTCAAACTCATGCAAGGTGTAACAGTATCACAAAAAAAACAAGTTATTCAACAAGGATGCATTAAATTGATTAAAAAAACAAAAACAAAAGTGACAGTATAGACAGTTACAAAAAAAACAAACAAATATTCGGTTCTTACTAATAAAAACAAAATTATGGAAAAAAAAGTATGTTTCAATCAATCAAGTAAATAAAGAAATAAAGCAGCAACCTTAACCCTAATGTTTCTCAACACTGACAAGAAGTGTTATTTGACCAAATCAGCTTATTGGAATGATTTCTGTATGATCATAATGACTGCTGAACATTCAACATTTCTTCTAAATTGTAAAATGTACCCAATATTTCTGCTTTGACTGCATCTTTTAACAGATAAATGCAGCCTTGGGGAAAAAGACTATTAAATTGCAATTTTTGTGTTTGGTTGAACAGTTTCCTTAACTCTCAAGGGTCAGAAAGATGGTCAAAATAACGAAAGCTAAATTATAATTGATAAAAAAAACAAAAAAAAAAACCCAGCATTTTGAAAGTGTATTTTTAAATGCCTAATAACCGACCATTTTCATAAACTGTCATTGTAAACTCAAAAACGTTTCACTTGAACTCAAAATAGAAGGCCGACCCAACAAATGGCAGAGCCTGTTCAAAACCCACCGGCACATAAACTGTCACTCGTAACTGGACACGTCACTCAATATAGCCGTCTGACCACAGAGAGACTGAATGCTGGGACGCAATCTATCCGTCCAGCTGCGGAAGACCTCCAGAGCTCTGAAAGGGCAGCGGGGTCTGGCTGTAACTCTATCCACAGCCCATAACCACCGCCCCCTTCACAGGGCAGTAAATATCCTTACACGGATGCTTCCATCCACTGGGCTCCCCTGCGTTTGAGACGTGGGTCAATGCAGCGCCAAGAAAAGCCATGAGGTGCTGATTTAACATTAATGTTAGTGGCGCTTTTTCCATTACGCCACAAATTTTGCTTAGAACATGGCAACTCCTTAAAATGTCAGACATTTTGACAAGATTAAGCAGCACTTATCCCTGGATCCAAACATGTATTTTAGTAAACCAGATGACTTGTGACATCTAGTTCTGCTACTGTCAACAATTTTAGGCTTACAGGCCCAGAGCGAATTTTCAGAAGTAATATCATTATTTTCAATGTTTTTTTTTTTTTAATTAATGTATATTTAAATTGACATTTCTTCAGGATTCTGATTAATAGAAAGTAAAAAAAGAACAGCAGTTATTTAAAACAAGACTCTTTTGTAACATGTATATCTATTTATTTTTATTTAAAATGTCTTGTTTTTTTTTGAATGGCCCACTCATCAGAACTGGAATGCCCCCAGCATGGCAACATGGGCATTTGAGCAACAATGCATAGTGGGGTGGAAAGTTTATTCCAGCTATTCATTCACGATCATTCAGCCTTGCAGCTAACCTTGTCATGTGACGGCATTAAAAACAGAGCACCACATGACTGGCATTCCTCAATGCTATATCACAGCTGATACTTTAACCCCGCCACCTCCAATAGAAAGAGTTGCTGGCGGAGAGAGAGAGAGGGAGGGAGGGAGAGAGAGAGAGGGGGAGAGAGGGAGAGAGAGAGGGGGAGAGAGGGAGGGAGAGAGGGGGAGAGAGGGAGGGAGGGAGGGAGGGAGGGAGAGAGAGAGAGAGAGAGAGAGAGAGAGAGAGAGAGAGAGAGAGAGAAAGAACTTTGGCACCATTTCTATCCCATCAGAGCTCAGTCCAAATCCTCTCGGCCTGATCAACAAAGGCTTCTTTGTGGAGCCATTCATGACCCGCTTCTGCAACACATGACCAAACACCCCAAACTTGACCACCAACCCTGCTGACTAAAAACAAATGGGAAACCCTGTTTCTTATTCAATGTATTAGGGGGAGACACTGCAGGCAAAAACACTTTTTTCATGTACCTGTCAATTTTGAGATTTTGGGCTTTTTGGTTTTTCATAAACTCTTTTGTCAGACTAGTGGAAACATCCTAAAGACACTGTTAAGTGTTTCTTTTATAGCACTTTATCTATTTGTGTCAATAGATTTCAGTTACAATACATATTTTTAAAGCCCGTTTTCTCAAAATGAGTTTTTTTCTCCTACACTGAGCCATAAATTTCCACTTCAGTAGCCGTTACATACACCAAAAATTACATTTTTATTCCTGTCTATATCCTGAAGGTTTTTACAGAGGGATTTGTTCATATATAATTTGCTTGGTTATATACAATATATATATTTTAATTTATTTTAAAGTATTTTCTGAATTATAGTGTGACAAAAAAGATACCCAAAATTCCCTCTGTAAAAACTTTTGACTCTAATTCTAAATTAAAGAATTTTGAAACTCACTTCATCCAATGTTTCGATTTTTGTACTAGAAATGTATGCAAATTAGCGCATATTTCATTAAATAATGCCTCATTTGCATATTTAAACCTAACATTTTAGAAAACTTGTAATACAAAAAATGTTTGCAATTATTAATGTAATCAATCAGCTAGGTAAGTAAGGCGATAACTATTAGTCAATTTTTTTTACCCTATTCACCTGCAGTGTCTCGCCTTAAGGACAAAATTCAGTATACACAATGGGAGAGAATGAGGTTGACAATATGAAGTAACGTTAGCTAATGTTTGGAGATGGTAAGGTTGCTTATGCTTATCAAGGTTGTATTTATTTTATCAAAAATGCAATTAAAAGCAGTAATACAGAAAATACTATTTACATTTAAAATAACTTTTCTATATTAAAGGGGTCATGTGATGTTGCTAAAAAGAACATCATTTTGTGTATTTGGTGTAATGAAATGCATTTATGTGGTTTAAGGTTAAAAAAAAAAAAATTATTTTCCACATACTGTACATTATTGTTGCTCATCTATGCTCCGCCTTTCTGAAACGCACCAAATTTTACAAAGCTCATCATTCTGAGAAGCGAGGTGTGCTCTGATTGGCCAGCTATCCAGTGTGTTGTGATTGGCCGAATACCTTAAGCATGTGACCGAAATGTTATGCCCCTTACCGTATTGTGATGCCGTGTCCCGGCGCGATGGCACAAAAACAATAAAACCCATTATAAACTAGGCATTTGTTGCATCCAGTGGGGACATAATTACTGGTTATAATGACTTATACTGTCTTTTTATGCGTTGCATCACGCCACGTAAACATTACCATGTCTGCATTTGTGATCGGAGAAACGACAAACAAGCGCTACTCTACACGGTTCAAAACTCGTGTTTGAATAGTCAGTGGAAAATTCTTTAAATATGAAAACATACTAACAGGCTGTGAGTCAGAAGTGCCAGACTGCCCTTGCAAAGTTGGAATTACCCCACTTTATAGAAAGTCTTTATGCACAGCTGACAGGCTACTCCCAGGTTCAGGAAACAGTCCTCCGTAAAATGCGCTGCACACACTCGAATATTTGGGTTGAACTGTTCTGGAACAGTGTTGTAAATACAACTTAACCACTGATTTCTAGTTGTGTCCTCTTTTGGAAGCCCAAACAAAGTGCTTTTGCTTTCACAATGAAACACAGCATCTCCAGGACATGGCGCCAGCAGCAGCAACAACACTATAGCGAGAATAAAAACCACGCTCTCTTTCTTTGCGTATACATTTGGGCGGTGTTTTGCAAATCTTCCCACACAGTGACGTAGACATGTGGGGGTGTGTTTGTATGAGCCGTTTTAGGAGGGCATGGACGAGTCTTAATTTTTTTTTTTTTTTTTAAAGAACATCTCTTTGGTTTTGAGACTTTAGTCTTCGCAACTTTAGAGATCTTATCTATGCACGAACATCTTGTAACACTCCAAAGAGAAAGAAAAACTTGAAATCGCATCATATGACCACTTTAATATATTTTAAAATATAATTTATTCCTGTGATGGTAAAGCTGAATTTTCAGCATTATTACTCCAGTCTTCAGTGTCACATGATCCTTCAGAAATCTTTCTAATATGCTGATTTGGTGAAGAAACGTTTCTTACTGTTAGCAATGTTGAAAACAACTGTTCTGCTAAATATTTTGCAGAAACTGAGATACATTTTTTCAGGATTCTTTGATTAATAGAAAGTAAAAAAGAAACACTGGTTATTTAAAACAGGACTCTTTTGTAACATTATAAATCTCTTAACTGTCACTGATCACTTTTATGCATCCTCGTGGAATAAAAGAATACATTTCTCTCTTATATAAAAAAAAAAAAAAAAAAAAACTAAATTGTAACTCAATTACTCAAGAAAATAGAAGTGTGTTTTAAGGAATTAAGTGGATGTCAGATTTTGAACAGTCCATTTAATTGGCTAAGGTAGCTCAATTTTAAAATATCACATATCTGTCAATCCAACATCTCTTAAGCAGAACTGTTTTCATGTACGTGTACTGAGTTCTTTGTTTTGGACACTAGGGGCCAATTTCTAGCCCACTTCTTCAGAAAACTCTTTTTATCAAATTTAGCATAAACTGTACAGCTTACAGAGGCATTACTGTTCACCAGCCTCATAAAAAACATCAAGACAACAAGATTTATTTTCCAATCTTCACCCTGAGAGCAGATATGGAGCCCCAAATCAAATAAAAGAGGCTAAGCTGAAAACAGCCGGTTCAGGTTTTCATTTCCTCTGGTCTCCTGGAAAAACAAACCTTGAGCGAGTCCACCAGATCCTCCACCAGGAAGAGTCGGCGCAGCTCCTTAATCACACAGTTGATGTGCGCCAGACCCGTGTCACTGTACTTATGAACCAACTCCGAAGAGATCCCAATATCTTTATCCAGATACATCCTGTAGGAAGAGAAAGAGGGTTTAGTGTGAGACCGGAGCCCCCTTCCATGAGCCTAGCGAGTTAGCAACTAGTGATAGGTGCTTTTGAAACACTGCTTTGTGAAATTTTGACAAACTTCAAAACCTGTGAATCATCGGTTTTAAACCAGTGATCAAGCATGTATTAAACTGCCAAAGTCACAAGATTTAGTAAACGGTAAACAAGGCTTCATTATGTTTATTACAAGGCTTCAGTAAACAACATTTCGTTACAAAATTTCAATGATTCTCCGGACCCATGAACTAGTCTCTATATGGTTTTTACCTGATGTCGGATGAGTATTATAAATTTGTATTTGACATTTTTTAGATGACACATTTGTAGAATTTAAAAAAATAAATAAAAATAAAGTTTTAGTTAATAAACTCTTATTGGCTTGATTATCCAACAAACAAAACAAGCCCTACAATTATACAGACACTTCATGTTTGGAGATATTAAATGATTTGTTAATGGCATTTAATAGATTACACTTTCAGTAAACCATTTGAAATTGGTTTGTCAAAAGTGTTTTCATTGTATTGACACCATTCTGACCACTTTGAAACAGCCAATCATTTTGCTAAGCAATTGGTTCAATTCCATGTTTTCCACTTTTTAGTTAGCCATAAAGTTTTTTAAAGACCATGCCATTTAACTAGTTTTACAGTTCTTCCTTGTCTTGTGGTTATTAATACCCATTTAAAACATTTAAATACAAATTGCTGTAAAATAGCTTTTTATTACTGCTATTTTCCTGCAGTGAAAATGATTGTAAATAATTTTCTCTTTTTGTCATTTAGAGAAAAGCTGTAGAAAACATGAATTAGATACAATTAGATTTGTACTATTACACATTAAACAAACACAGTCTATGTTTTGGCCATATCAAAACACATAGCCACATGCTTTTTGAAATAAACAAGCTAACATCCTTAAAGCACATGCTTAAAAAGCCTCTTTTGTGTAGAGCAAGAAAGTTGCTGCCAATGTAGAGCGTTTCAAACGTACTAAAGAGGTTTCATTTCAATTAAGACATTGCCTTTGAAAGTAGCTGACTATGCAGTAGACAGCAAAGCAGCTCACTAGGTTTAGAACAGAGCCTGAAACAGGCTTTCTGAGAGATACAAAAGATACTGCAACCACTTTACTTCCAAAACAACTTTAAGATTTTTTAAGTGGCTGGATTTTTGTCTATTTCACAAGCAAGGCTTAAAATTTTGGCAGGGAATCAAAACCAAGCACCTCATGTAAGCCCAGAAGCTAAGCTCCACTGATCTGTCTTCTTACAGAAACTGGAACACAAACTGATCAAAGCAGGATTATCCTGACCGTTTTACACTCAGGCAACGCAAAGTGAACAAAACACGGTGTGGAAATACGCGAGACTGATGCAAGTACAATATGCGTGCGACACGTGTGGGTCCTCACTTGAAGGGGTGTCCATCCTCTGACTTCTGAACAGCCTGTAAAATGCCTTTGTATATCCTGAAGGAGATGGTGACAGACAGCAGGGCAAGGGCCACGTAGGAGATCACGCTGATAATACTGCACACGCTGAGGGACAGCAGCAGGAACAAACTGGCACCAAACACCACCCCCGTCCTCTGCAGATCTCGCCAATACAGCAGGTCCACCACTGCCGACAGAAAAGAGGAGTTACGTCAGCCCCAAACAGTCAGATGATGCACCTTTCTGCTTTAATGAAAAAAGGAATGAACACTTTTTACATGAACATTCTTAAAATCATTTTAACAATAAACAGTGTCTCATGACCTTCATTTTTTCAAATTGTGTGCGAACGAGAATGGAGTTAAATTACTGTGTAAAATTACTATAATTGTAACAAAAGTACAATAGAACTATAATTTATCAATGTTATTTTTTTACATATTGCTTGAAGTGTTTAAATTCACCAATTTCGTAAAAAATGTATATTTTATATAAACACTATATATAAAACTTTCAAAAACGACTTTATACAAAATTGCTGAATTTAAACTTGTCATTGAATTGTGTTTTATTTCATTATATATATATATATATATATATATATATATATATATATATATATACACACACACACACAACATTGCTGAATTTAAGCATTGTTATTAAATTCTTATATAATAATAATAATAATAATAATAATAATAATAATAATAATGTATTTCATAAAGTAATTTAATAGTAATTCTGCACAGTAATTTAACTCAATTCCCATTAATTATAATATTCATTGCAAGCATAAATATAAAACCAACTTTTGGTTTCATACAATTTTAGGTACTTCAGTTAATTGTCTAAGCAGGCAGTTATTTATCAATGCTGATAATCTCAAAATTGCCAATATTAATCAATGAATCAGATTGGCCAAAATAATGCTGTGTGTATACCTGGCCTTTTTACACCACAATATGTTGATTGCACACAAATGCAGGAATGCTTTAATAGCTGTCGAGCATTAAAACACTATTTTTTCTTAGTAGAGGCTTAGACAGAAGAATACAGATTTTAAATCAGAAAGTGATGTGCAAGTAAACACGCTCAGTTTTTCAGTAGATGCAGAGCTGAAAAGAGGATAAATGTGGAAATCTGCTATAGATGTGCTGGTGGCTTCCCAGATGAGCATATGGAACAGATTCTTTCAATATACAAATTATTTGGACCACATTGAACATCAAAACTCAGAAAATAACTCAACCTAACCTAGTCTGTTCGTGCTGAGGGAGGATAAAAATAGGACAGAAACCTCACAGTCAGTCAAGGACCCTTCAATAATTAAACCTAATCTAAAATATGTGCCAATATGTCTGATCAGAGTTCATGGCAAACAAGCATGCGGTATCTTCTCTCACTGCATTTCAAAAGACAAATATCATCCATCCAAAAATACGATGCATTTAATCAATAACTCAGAAGCACTTGGGTTCGTTCAGCAGAACATGCTGCCCTTCCTCTTGTACTCTCGCCAACAGACCGTTGCATAAGCTTACCGAAACTGAATAGTCCACAAAGTATTAATGCATCACATTTTCGAAGATCAACGCATAATGCATACATATCTGCTCATAAATGTTCATGTTAATGTGTATTGTTATAATGCACGCCTGAAAACACGTTAAGTCCTGCGGCCTTATCAAGACCCCCCGCAATAAAAACTGTATTTTATCATCATGATTTCATCCTAAATCATCGACAGTGCGTGTAAACACAAATTGAAGTGCAAATGCGTATAAATCAAGTGTGACGCCTGGAGGAGGGACGCATTTAACTGTCTAACTGACTAACTAACCTTGTTTGGATTCCATCTCGCTCATCTGCGATCAGAGACAGCCACTCACTCACTCACTCAGCCAGGGCCAAGCAGCATGCAGCACCGCTGACAAATAGCAGTTCCGGTCAAATTTGATGACTTCAAAACAAAAGTCCCTGCGTAATCCAGAACATTTCAGATCAAGAAAAGCACTGAACGGATCAGATACAAAATAAAAGTCGGTGACCGTGCATCTATCAGGAAAACAGAAACAAACACGTTTGGCCAGCTGATCTTTTTTTAAACAAAAAATGTATTTATTTTATGTCCAACACGGATTGCTAGACAGCCATCAATTGGCCAGATTTTTTAATGCTTTTGAAAAAAAAAAGTCTCTGCATTTATTTGGTTTAAAAAAGTAATATTGTGAAGTATTATTAGAATTTACAATACCTGTTTTCTATTTTAATATATTTTAAAATGTATTTCATTCCTGTGATGGCAATGAATCATTATAATAAGGGCATATTATATTAATATATATATATATATATGCCCTCAAACCTTTTAACAGTAGTGTATATTATTTAGTTAGTTAAAAGGTTTGAGGGCATATATATATATATATATATATATATATATATATATATATATATATATATATATATATATATATATATATATATATATATATATATATATATATTATCATCATTACTTGTCAGTGCAGCAAAAATATCTACAGTAAATATATTAGCCTACTCGGGGAAGCCTAGAAAACAAAAAAAAAAAAAAAAAAAAAAACTGCCAGCCATTTTATAACTTTTACATAAAATTTTATAATTCAACTGGAACTCATGAAAGACAAAATGACGAATCTTGATCCAAAACGGCCATATTCTATCCTAAAGTCAGGCACTGTAGGTGTTTATCCAAGAAACCCTTTCATAAGCAACCATTCAGGGTTCACAAAAGTTTAGCATAGATGTCACCCTTCATTACATGTTCCCAGCTTGATTTCATTGCCACAATCAGTGCCAACTTGCATAAACAATTTAAACAGCACTGCCTCCCCTTCCGAGAATCTGAGAAGAGCTACAACACAATGACAAAGTGCTTAATGATGCCAACACACAAAAAAATAAATACATAAATAAATAAATAAATCAATCAAATTATAAACAACAAAATGCTGCTCAAAGCTCCTCAAGTTGTGGAAAATGGTTTTGACACGCTGCATCATATATTCTTTAACTTCTTTGAAAAATGCACTGAATTCAGAATATGCAGTCAGTACAACATACTGTGCAGCAAACAGGCAGTTTGCCAAGAGAATTCTCTGGCAGAGGGATAAATGCTTGCCGTTGCAATATGCTTTGTAATCAAGACACCCCAGACCATTTACTCAGCTCGACTAGAACATTCTCTCCCACAAGCACCTCTGCAAGCAAGACCTCAAAACTGAGCAAAACTTACTCACAGCTTTACCCAATAACATTTATGGACAAAGCAAGCAGAAAAATGGTCTCTTTAATCCATTTTCAGGCTTTTTAGGGCAAAACAAGCATGTACCCCGTTCTTTCCAGTGCTTTATCTCCATCCCTGAGGTTGTCATAGAAGGCGTGTTATCTGAATTGGCGTGCATCGGTCATACATTCCAGTCTGCAGGTCTGCAGAAGAGGTGGTCGGGGGTGAGGAAGGAGGCACGAGTCTCTGGCTGGGGCAGGACGGGACTGAAGGGTAGAGAGAGACACTAGGGCTCTCCTAGCAGAGCTGCCTGATCACGTTCTGCAAAGGCCAGCACTGCTGAGGTCAGCTGACCACATTCAAAGGTGTTGAACGCCCTGTACTAGTAACATGAGGCTTTAGCACAACATCAGCTGAGTCGCTCAAACCGGGCACCGTTTGTGTTCCTAATACACAAACAGTTAATTCTTCTAAATGCATTATTAAAAATAACTTGCCCTTTTTGCCTTTAATGCCCTTTTTGGCCTGTCCTCAGCGTTCCTATGAGCAAATGCGCACATTCTGAATAAAATGGATAAAATGGAATATATGGAAATGAAAGTGAGATTTTTTTTTGTAAAAACTGTTAGATTTTCTTTACAGAAACAATTAAGTACCTGGATTCCTATTATTATTCACTAAAACTATCAAGCATTTGTTTTCATTGAAATAAAGCTGAAATAAAATTTAAAACAATTGAATAACAACCAATTTAAAAATATTGCCTTGGGAACTAGTTGAAAATTTTAAGTTGAAGCACTAAAAATAGATACACACACACATATACACCTGACATGGGGAAAAAAAAAACTGGAAAGAAAATAAAAATGATATATGAAATAGATAAATTGTTATTTAAAAAAAAATAGAAAATAAACAATTATTACTAAAATTCGAACTAATTCAAAAGTGAAAAAACTAAAAGCTAATTTTAAACATATATACAAGTGCCATTTAATTAATGCCATGTTACCACTAACCTTGTTGGGACAAATTATGAAAAGTAAACATTTTAAAAATCAAGATGACACAATGATATGTATTAATACTTTTACGTGATTTATCTGAAAAAGATATTTTAAACTTTAAAAAAAAAAAAAAAACCACCTTATCAAATTGGAAAATGCACCTTTCATAATGACCTACCTACAATTAATTTATGAAGCTGGTGTGTGCAAAGTCTTGGTTTAGTATGACATTAAGAAAAATGGGCATTTTACTGCTTTAGGTAACAGGTTAGTGTTCAGACACAATCTGTCATTTAGGCTGTAATGATTATGACAGGCTTTCACTTAAGTATGAATGTCTAATGAATGATTTATGAAGTCCATTATGACTATGGGTCATTGCGTTTTCCTCAAGGTCAATGACACTTCTGAGTAAACTCGGTCACTTAACTAAACTGACCTCTGTCCAGCCTGTATTTACAATAGGGAAGTGACCATTAAGTATGTGGAGCTGAATTAAAAACAGATTTATACAAATGGACACATAAATATAATTAAATAAATAAATAATAATAATAAAACAGTTGACAACTAGCACAATTTCGTGGGCTTACGTTTTTTTTGTCGTGTCAGAAACACATACTCCACATGATGGCAGTAAAGGGACGCCATCAAGATGACTTTGAGATTTTGGAAAATTCTCCAATGATCATCATTTCAAAATGCTGTTCAAAGTATGCAGTAACCAAGCTGACAAACATTATTTGTAATCACATTAGATGAGTCAGTATTATATGGCGATTTCTAGACTGTAACCAGTTCATAAAATCTTTTTTTTTTAGCTGATGCTGAATAAGCATCAATTAAAACACTTGTTTAGATAAGCCCAAGAAATATGAATCGGAGACTTAAATATAAATCAGAAACCTCAAACTGTATTACTGCAATTGAAAAGGTAGTTAAAAAGTAAGTCAGTCTTGATTAATAATTCAAACGGATCTGACGTCATGTCAATTGTTCCTGATGTAACATGTTGGGTGGATTAAAAAGAAAAAAAGTTGATTATACTTATTTTAGTTAGTGATAATACTTACAGATCATCCATTCAAATCCAAATGATAAGTTACAAATACATAATGTACTTACATGAACAACAAGAGTTGGGTTTGGATGGGGTGACTGTTGTTTTCTCATCTTTTTCTTCGGATTTCGTCGGTTTTGTTGCTGTGTCTCCAAAAGCACTGATCGGTGCAGGTTTGACCGGTTCTGGCTCTGGTTTCGAGCTGGATGATGGTTCTGGTTCTGGTTCTGTAAAGTCCAGCAGAGGCTCTTCGGTTCGTGGCAAAGTGGACCTGTGCCTCTCCAGCGCATCTCTCGCTCCTCCAGCCAGATCTAAGATATCTTCGTCGTCTGAAACATTAGCCTCTGCTTCTCTTTTCGAGAAATCAGGTGCTTCATCCATCAACGAGTTCTTGTGTTTGTCTGCTCGGTATTCTTCTTCTTCTTCTTCATCTTCATCATGCTGAAAGCCATATGAGGGTGTCGTGGAGCTTATCTGATCATCCATTGTTAAGAATAATTTCACACCGTTATATAAGAGGAACTTTTTCAAAAACGGAGCCTTTTCGATTTTAATGTCTGAGAATCTTTTCAAAACTTCACCAGCACACCACCGAGTGTGTGTCAGGTTCAACACGGGCCTAAAACGCAGTAACGGTGCAACTGTTTGACTGGACGCTTAGTGAGGGGAAGTATATGCAAATTTAGCCAACTCTTTTATTGGTTGAACAGTGAAAAGGGGCGGTTCGGTGACGCCCAACCACCTCGTTGTGTGCAATGTTCCGCGCTTAATTAGGGGCGGAGTATGGACGTTTGTGGGTATTTCATTGGGTGAGCGGTGAAAGGGGGCGGGGCAGCCGCGCCCACATGCTTCCTCTTCCTGAGCAAAAATGTGAAAAATGGGTGATGCATTTCAAGCAGTTTTAAAATTCACTTTAAAAAATGCACTGATAGCTTGCCTTTGTTATTATATGTAAATAATAATTATATGTTCTTAATATTTGCAAGATGTAGCCATTGTTTAATGAAATCAACTAGACATTTGATGCCATGCAAGCAACACTCTCTAACCTTGACTATATTCACAATATAGCAACATCTCGTGCGTTGATTGTGAAATCATTGAATATTGTTGCAAATACATTTATTCAGATGAGTCAGTGTTTATCGATGTATTACAACATAAACTAAACAGACTCGTGTGATCAAATGAGTCAAGACTGTATGTAAAGTGTTTTGTATCATATCACTTTTATATGATATACTTTGCTGAAAAAAAACTTATTTCACACAATTTTCTATGCCTTCTGCCCTCTCGTTGGTAGTTCATACTTTTTTTAGCAAGTAAAAAGGCCTTTTATAATTTTAAAAATATCCCCCTTCAGATCGTGGTACGTCTTTTGTGAAATCTCTGGTGATTTTTTTTTTATCTAAATAAACATAAGAATAATTTTTACATTCTTAGTAATATGTCAAAAAAAAATGTCAAAGTGTTACAGTAGATTAAGAGATACAGAGTGACAAATGTTATAAGGATCTCATTGATTTATATTACAAGCTATCAGAAATACATTTTACTTTTTGGCCATATATAAATAACAGAAACTGTGGCAAATTGAATATTTCTTATTCAATTTGCCACAGTATTCAATTTGCTCCCCCATATTTCTTCTCAGGCTTTGTAGGCTGTTCTGCTATGCTCCAGGAAATTCTGAGCATTGTGTACTTGGAGCACATACTGAATGTAAAGTAAATGTTTTCCTTGTCACACATGCAGAAAGATCAATCAACAAAGGAATCCAGGTGGATCCAGACTGTGACGAGACATCTAGTAAAATTACTTTATACCCTCATCATTATAGATACATCTCAGGTCTCTCCTTTATTGTGAGTAAAAACTGTAAGTCTGAACGCTTGAAAAATGTATAGTGCACTTCAAAACCTTAACAAAAGCAATATGAGTAGTGATGCAACCACTACTATAATTATGGTGAAAACTTATGAGCTATTGATCATTAGCTGTTTTAATACATTGTTAATTTTTTAAGTCTTCTTGTTATCTTGTTTTATTGAAGATGATGAGTCAGTGGATGTCTGCTAGGCAAATGTAATTGTCTGTCCTCTGTGCTGTGAAAAGGAGACAAAGGCAGATTTGAAGGATAGTTTGTCCTCTCCAGATACTGCAGTCTCCATTGTCATCCAGACGCCAATGGGGAAGCAAAGTACCAAACCGGTTCTGCGGGGTCTTTGTACTGCGCTGGAGTCCTGCCAGCGTGGGCTGACTGATAACCTGCTCTTTGCTTCTACTGATTGATTAATCTTAGAGATGTTTGGTGCACATCTTCTAATCTGGCCTGCTAGTTAGCTCTTTCTGATCTTATCTTTTGTGCTTGTGCAAAAGTCATGTCATAATCCGTCTTCTAAGAGAAAGAATGCAGGAATATATTTTTAGATCTCAGAATAGAACCATTTTACAGTGAAAAGATTAGCTTTAATCACCTTATTCAAGTTGCTGATTCATGTAGCAGTAATCTTGAAATTCATGGCAGTGAGTCAATTTAGTGCAATATTAATTTATTTCCCAGAAAACAGAGTGCTATCATCTTAGTCATCATAAAGGGAGTCTCCCAGACCTTCCTTTCTTAAACATTCACAATCATTATGATCTTTGATGATCTAAGTTTCATTGTAATAGTTTATTTGAATAATTTATGTGTTATGTTCTAATTAAGCAATGAAGGTCACTTATAAGTAAGGTCAAGCCATATCCTGGATTTAGTGTTTAAATTCCCAATATACTGTAGCATGGCTTTAAGCAGCCTATTGCTGTTTACATCGGTGACTAGAATGGAAAATAAAAATAGGCCTATTAAAGGGATAGTTCACCCACATTCTGTCAACATTTACTCAACACTTTTTCCAAACCTTTATGAGTTTTTTCTTCTTCTGTTGAACACAAAAGAAGATATTTTGAAGAATGTTGCTAACCAAGCCATTGACGGTAGCCATTGACTTCCATAGTATTTTTTTCTATACTACAGAAGGCAATGGCTACCGTCAACTGTTCGTTTAGCAACATTCTTCAAAATAACATTTTTTTTGTGCTCAACAGAAGAAAGAAACTCATAGGAGTTTGGAACAATTTGATGGGTGAGTAAATGTTGACAGAATTGATAATTTTTGGGTGCAGTATACATTTAATGACAAATTTCCATCAAAACATGATTGTAAGCAAATCAGTTAAATGTCATCCAAATATAAAATGTCAAAAGTAGTATAGGGAGGAAGAGACATCCCACTCATAGAAAAATAATGGATTATTGAGGCTCCATCTCTCTGTCAAGATATTTCAGGAGGTTTCTTTGGGAGTAACATTAGTCTTCTTCTGTTCAGGGTGTTTTGTGGGTTTGTTGATCCAAATTTGGAAGAAGAATCTGGCTGGTATTTAATATTGAAATTTACAGGGCAATGAACTGTGATCTAACTCAACAAGACTCACTTACAGCAGGGGTGTGGCTCCACTTGGCAACGAACAGCATTCACATATGCAAACAATCTCTTATTATCACACTGCACAAGCTTATCTGTCTAACTTCTGTTTAATTAACTATTTAATTCTAAAACACAAACAACCCAATCGTATAGTAATGGCTCAGGGGATTTCATAACTGCCTTGTTGACAGAAATCAGACTCTTTATAATTGCTGAGATGTTACTAAACTGAATGTTCATGCATCATATCCTAAATTTAGGATGCTCCCAATGAAATATAAACAGTGTTTTAAAAGCAAAAGAATATTGAAAATTCTCATTCATTTTGTTATTGGTAATTAAAACAATTCATCTTCTGTAACTGAAATAGCTGAAATCAAATAAAATATAAATATTAAGTTAAAAATACTTAAATTAAAAATGTTTATTTTTATAAATGTTAATTTTTATTCCAGACAAACTATCTTTTAAAGTGCTTAAATACTCAAATGAGTGTTTAATTAAATTAATTTTGCACCAAAGTTATCCTCTGTGAATGGGTGCCGTCAGAATGAGAGCCAACATGCCCAACATGACACCAGTTCATCAATTAATGCCTTCTGAGGCAAAAAGATGCATGCTTGTAATAAACAAGTTCATCATTAATTAAGACATTTTTATCTTAAAATGTATGTGTATTTTATCTTAATATGTATAATATTGCTTTCTCCAAGTCATCTCGTCTGAATCAGGAGAGAAATATGCACACATGAAGCACCACTTATAAAACAGTTCTAAACAAGTATGTGGGTGGATTTTGATGTGAGAGGACAACTAGAGGATTCATAATTATGGATTCGTATTTTTGCGTTATTATGGACTTGTATATTGTGGCCGGAAGTGATGGATTTGTTACTACAAATATGCAGCTTTGTACTTCACAAGACATTAACTGATGGACTGGAATAGTGTGGATTACTTGTGGATTATTGTGATGTTTTTATCAGCTGTTTGGACTCTCATTCTGACGGCACCCATTCACTGCAGAGGATTCATTGGAAAGTAAGTAATGCTAAATTTCCCCCAATCTGTTCTGATGATTACAAAAAACACATCTATATCTTGGATGGCCTGAGGGTGAGTAAATTTTAATCATTTTTGGGTGAACTATAAGCATTAGTTTCAAACAGTAAGTGTAGTGTGTACATTTACATTTTATCTACAGTGAAAGTATGCAATGCATCCCATCTAGCTCTTTGTAACTTTCATCTGCCGTTATCCTTTGTCTGAAAGTATTCATAGACGCAGAAATAGTGCATGCCCTCTGCTCTCTCATATCAGATCTACGACTCCTACACTGCTGTTTAGATCTGACTCCACCCTTGTTTCTTGGCTGTGTTCTGTATCAACTTGCTCCTTCCCCCTGAGCATTTATCACAGGCGTAGACAGTCCTGTTTTTGGAACAGGTCATGGCACACAGTTTGCAGGCTTGCACTGCATATTCAGGCCATGTGTAAATAGAGTTTTAATGTACTACATTCTTTTAAATGGTGTGCTGATGTCTATATGGGAACATGCTGTTCAGAAACTCATGTCATTCAGCTCTGGATGCACAACTACAAAGCGTTCAATTTCCTCATTCTGCTTCTGCAGAGCAAAATATTCGATTTTTGGCAATGAGAGATGAAACAGGAGCCATGTTATGCACAGGCTGTTGCCTTTGGTTACAAAACCAAGATTACACAATATTCACATAAGAAGTGTTGTGCAGTTAACTGGGTATATTGGCCAAAGACCATATGCTTCATCAAGGACTGCAAAGGATGTATTATGTAATACAACAAAGAGGAAGAAAACCCTTTGCATGCTTGTCAGGATGACATTGTAGGACACACTGCGTGCATATGAAAGAGCCTGAAGACCAGAGAATGCACCAACTGGCCACAGTGAGTCAACTAAATCTATTTTCATTTCTGGTGCGCAACTCTCAAATCCTCTTCTTTCAACACACTTTTTATAGCCCCCCTGGTGCCAGATATGCATCTCCACCGTTCATGCTCATGATCACAAGATATGAATTCCAATTCCATGGGATTCCAAAGCATAATCGAAGCAGTCAGTAAACAACACTGAGACAGCAATATATATATATATATATATATATATATATATATATATATATATATATATATATATATATATATATATATATAAACGAGTTTTTATTTAATCTATGGTGCAAAAGTATTTTGAGGAAATATACTTAATGTTAAGTTTTAGCTGTAGAAATACACATTTATCAGTAGGCATATGTTTGAATCTGCAGACATTGTAATGTGTTCAGTATCACTAAAATGATCGATTTTAACAGCTTAATAAAATGTAAATATAAAATGCTACAGTTATATGTTAATGGTTAAAATAACGGCGTATATACTACTAGTTAAAAACTAAAGTCAAACATTTTCAACACTGTTAAATACTTACAATAACTTACTTTTTGTGGACTTTTTTTTTCTCTTCAGGCAGTTCGTCGGGCAGCCTTACAGCGCTGAAGAGCACGCTGAACGGTTTGAAGGACCCTTTTCGATTTCCGCCATCTAAGAGTTGGTGGTGAGTAACTGTTACGAACGAATAATGGCGAAATAAATATGATATTCGTATATATAATTGCTTTAAAATGACCCAGAAACATTTACATCTGTCTTATACACAGGTGGATTGAACTTCAACATGCAGATTTTCGTGAAAACCCTAACGGGGAAAACCATCACCCTCGAGGTGAGGCTCAGACGAGCCGCACGAGACAATTCGACACTTTTATTTTATTTTATTGCTATGCTTGACTGTGCGGGGCTAATTATAATGCTTTATATGAATCTTTAAGTATAAATGTATAGGCTAGGTAGCGTTATAACGTAAGTAAAAGCTATATTTTTGTAGTTTTTGTAGCACGGAAGCCCTAAATAATGCTAACGACAAGTCATGTTGCTCCGCTACATTCATACAGTAGAGGAGATTGGAAATAAATGTGAGTTATATGCAAAATGTGCATACAATTGAATACTTAAAAAATAATTTTAATTTTCCTTAGGTTCACAGCCTCAATATTAATAGGTGGCAGTTACAGTGTAAGAATTGTTCATCTAACGTTACATGTAAAAAAAGATATCAGTTAAATTCAAAGACGTATCAACGATATCATTTTAAATTCAAAATGTTAAACAAAAGAAAAACCCCAAAAATATCAGGATTAGACCTCAGAGTTTGTGATTTGGAAAGTTACAGTTAGATTTCCCTTGGTCTCCTGTACATTAATGATAATAGTTTTTGGTTTAAGTGCAGTTTACAGTTATTTAAGACAAATATTTCTCTCTTCTAACGTTACATGTTATAGGTTGAGCCCTCTGATACTATTGAAAATGTCAAGGCTAAGATTCAAGACAAGGAAGGTAAGTTTTCATCTATCTATCTATCTATCTATATATATATATATATATATAGCACACACAAGTCAACCTTTGAACTGGATCAAAAAAGTTCATCAAAGTTGTCCTAAGACCAGAACACATTTTGTTTTTAGGACAGCTTTGATGAAGGGTTTTGATCCACTTCAAATGTTGATTAGTGCATATACACTCACACACATATACACACATTCAACAGCATTGCACGTGTTATGACAAAAGGCTGACTGCTGCATGTATTGAATGCAGGAATCCCTCCTGATCAGCAGAGGTTGATTTTTGCTGGCAAACAGCTGGAGGATGGACGCACCCTGTCTGACTACAACATTCAGAAGGTTAGTGAATAATGGTGCAGTCATACAGAATTTTAGGTTCCTTGCTTTTCCTATCATGTAATATAGTTCAACTAACTTCATTGTGATCATGCATTCAGGAGTCCACACTGCATCTTGTGCTGAGACTGCGTGGTGGTGCTAAGAAGAGGAAGAAGAAGTCCTACACCACCCCCAAGAAGAACAAGCACAAGAGAAAGAAGGTCAAGCTCGCTGTGCTGAAATATTACAAGGTCAGTTTCAGCATCTCCTAAACTGTCTTTTTTGACAGCCGCATGTGTTCTGTATTCAGCTTTGGGAGTTGCTAGCATGGTTTGATGTTGTCTGTCTTGATCCTCAGGTTGATGAGAACGGCAAGATCCACCGCCTGCGTCGCGAGTGTCCAGCTGATGAGTGTGGAGCCGGGGTGTTCATGGCCAGCCACTTTGACCGTCACTACTGCGGGAAGTGCTGCCTGACTTACTGCTTCAACAAACCAGAGGACAAGTGAAGTACAGTCATGACAACATGCCCTGTGTAATACAGGAGATTGTCTGTTCTGGAACTTGTACTTTGTAAATAAAATTGGCCTGCCACATTCAAAAATTAATCTCTTGTCTTTATCACTTTTTGGGGTTTTAACTTTATTAGGCATTCAAACTAATATGCTAAAGTGAGAAGTTGGATAAAAGTGATGGTAAATGACCATGTAAAAAAAAAAAACTCACTTATGATTCTTGGTAATCGGACATGCAGAATACAAAGTCTGTTTTAGATGGGTTATCTTTCATTTTGCACTGGAATAGTCATCCCTTACCTTTAATATATTTATCCATTTTTATTTTTAAAATATGTTCATATTTTTAAAGCTGGTGTTTGTTTTTCAAGGTGTACACCTTTTTAATTACCAATGAATTTAGACGTCTGTAAGTCTAATTAATTTTCTAGTCACTTCTAGTGTTTTTCCCCCCTCAGAAGTAGCTACCCATTCTACCCAATAAAATATTTTGGAGCTTGACATAACTAGAAAAATTATATTTATTATAAAATGACACTTTTAAAATGTTCATATATCCAAGTTTGGGAACCCTGGTTCTTAAAAATGACATGTGGGAACAAACTAAAATAAGAAATACGTTAGCTTATATCTTGATTTTTAGCTGTTTAACTTTACCTTCCTTGTCTACCTTAAATGTGTGTGTGGTGTGTTTTTGCCCCATATATCCCAGGAATTTCATTTCCATCTTGACTTTAAAAATATATTTAATGTATTGTTCAATTTATTACAAAAGCTATATTGTGGGATAAGTTTAAATATATGAAATATCTATGAAGTAGGATGAAAATCATAATACTTTTCAAAGAACAATTTTTGAAAATGTGACTCTTCCTCATTTTTATTTACATTATAAGATACATTATGTACACTTATTTCAGTCCTAATATCTAGAGTCAAAATGAAAACAATCAAATTTTTTTGTAGGGTTGCTACAGCTAATCTTGTTACAGCTACTGCATGTGCATGTAAACTACACAGTCCCTTAAAATCCTGGATCCCAAGAAATTTTCTGTTTGATCTCAGATTCACTGTAACAAATAATTTCATCCCCAAGTCTGTATTCAAGTTCTTCGTTATCTAGAGAAAGGCCACATTCAATGCCTGTCTTTACTGTCAGAACATCATCCTTCAGATGTTTCAGTGTTGTCACGGATCCTGAAAGAGGAAACAAATGCAAGAAAAAAACAAATATATATATTATAATAGCATGTATTTAACACAGCTAACTAGCATAGGTTTACCTTCCCAGAGAATATTTCTCCCTCGAATAAGTCTGAATTTCATCTTTTTGTCCAGTTGGCCCTTCTGAACTCTACAGCCAGCCACTGGGATCTTCTTTTTCCCAACCGTCACATCAAACACGGCCAGAACCGAGGCCTCCCCTGAAGTGTGAGGGAGAAAACACAACGTTCAAGGGCAAGAAAGACAGCCAACCTCATTCTTTCATTTACACAGCACTAGTTTAAGTTTGAGCCAGTGTCTCGTCAGCAGGCCCTCATGGAATCCACCTGCAGAACTGTGATGTTCATTTCACAGAAGTATTTACTATTTTGACTAATTGGTCATGCTTTCAGTTACCAATGTTGTCTGAAGCACTCTCAGCTCCATTTAACACATTTTACTATGTTTGTTTCAATCTGCAGGTCAAAATCAGGGCAGGAAAGTCTGTATATATTATATTTAGGCCTGGTTGTAAGGGAAGCATGACTGGTGAAGCTAAAGAATCAACCTTTAATAGAATTTAAAATCAACAATATATGTCATATTAAAGTTACACTTACCAATTATATTTTCCTCTGTGGTTGGAGGCAGTTTGCTGCTCAGGTTGTCTTTGAGTTCGTCTATGAGTTTGTAGATGACTCTGTGTAATCTTAAGGGAATGCCCTTCTTAGCCGCCATCTGCTGAACCGATTTATTTGCAGTGACATTGAACCCATATATGGTTCCTGAACAATGAGGGGGACAAAGAGAGAATTCAAGAAAATGGCCGAAAGTTTGACACTTTGACAAGGCAAACGAAAAATTAAAACAATAGTTAATTTAAGGGCTCTAAATCAGTGGTAATCAAGGATGATATTTGAAAGTCTTCAATATATTTCTGGTAATTTTGCTGTAATTACAAAGCTGCTCATTTTCAAACTTTCATAGTTACAGAAACTATGAGTGGCAGCATATAAAAAAAAAAAAAAAAAATCAAATAATTAAATTCCATAACTCTAGAAGTAACTGAATGTTCTGGTTTTATGCTTTTTATTACTAATATATTTTCAAATTTCTATAACTATGAAAGTCTAATTGATAACATTCCAGTCATTTGTGACTGCTTTTTTTATTATGATTACTGTTTTACTCACAAATAGCAATTTCTACCCTACAAAATCTTGAAACTAGAACAATTTATATTCATTATGCAAATTTCCAGGACTTTTTAAAATTGCATTAATATTCCAGAAATAACACATTAAAATTTCATCATATATCCAGGTTTTCCAAGTTTGAACCCTGGTTCCTAAATAAAAATACAGTTGTTGAATTAAATACTAAATATTATGAAGCTTTTATCTTGTTTTTTAGCTGTTACAGCTTATTTAAAAAAAAATAATTTTTTATTTAATGGCACTTGGAAGTGTGTGGAAGTCCCCCAGGGGGTCTCTGGTTGAGAATCACTGATCTGAATGAATGAAAGCAGCAATTTCTTTTCCATTGGCTGTTGTGGATTCCTACCTGAGAACGTCTCTGCCAAGTTAATGTCTCTTTCTGAGATGTCGCCCACACCAAAATGTACAACATCCAACTCACACTGGTCATCAGCATCGTAACTTTCCAGGATGTTCAAAATAGCCTCTACTGAGCCATCAACATCACCTTAAAAAAAGACCAGCCAGTCACACCAAATGTTTAAATAATATAGGGAGGAACTTCATTTCGTCCATCATGATATAATATTATTTTCACCATTATGTTATATTAAGTCACTATGAAATGGAAATTCTCCTTATCTATTTTCTGATTCTAAAACAGTTTTTGCTAAAATGATCAAACTCTTCTTGTAGCAGAGGATCTATCACCTCACCTTTGACGATGATGGGCAGTGTGAGTTCCTTTATCTCGGTTTTCTCACTGAGCCTGTGGGAGAGTTTGTGTTTGTTGGCCCGGTACAGGGCCGCCCTCCTCTGTCTCCAGGAAAGATGGGCCATGCTGTCCCTGTCCTTCTTATAGCTTTCCTGATGCTGCTTCTGCTTGGCTTCGATGGCCTGCTGGTCTTCTTTCATCTTGTCCTGCTCTTCCATGTAGCTGCGCCACTCCACCACCTCACGGGCTCTTTGCTGAGCGAAAAAAATAACTATGTGAACTATACCAGCATCAAGTCATAACCACGCCAGTCATAACATATCACACTACTGGTCAAAAGTTTAGAATCAATAAGATTTAATGCTTCTGAAAGTTGTCTCTTATGCTCGCAAAGGCTCCATTTATTTGAAAAAAAAAAAAAAATACAGTAAAAACAGTAATATTGTGAAATATTATTACAATTTAAAATAACTGTTTTCTATGTGAATGTATTTTAAAATGTAATTTATTCCTGTGATCAAAGCTGAATTTTCAGCATCATTACTCCAGTCTTCAGTGTCACATGATCCTTCAGAAATCATTCTAATATGCTGATTTGATCCTCAAGAATTTTTTATTAATAGCAAACTTTAAAAATACTTTTTGCTGCTTAATATTTTTGTAGAAACTGTGAAATAGCTGTTCAAAAGTTTGGTGTAAGATAAAAAAAAATAGTACTTTTATTCAGCAAGATGCATTAAATTGATCAAATGTAACACTAAAGAGATTTATAATTCTACAAAAGATTCCTATTTCAAATAAATTCAGATTTTTTAAAGTTCTATTCATTAAAGAATTCTGAAAAAAGTATAACGCTTTCCACAAGAATTAAGCAGAATTAAACTGTTTTTAACATTAATAATAAATGTTTCTTGAGCATCAAATCAGCATATTAGATTTCTGAAGGATCATGTGACACTACAGACTGGAGTAATGATGCTAAAAATGCAGCCTTGGTTGTGAGCATAAGAGAATTTTCAAAAACATTTAAAAATCTTACTGATTTCAAACTTTTGACCAGTAGTGTATAACATATATCATACAAAATGCTACAAAAGTGTAGAATATGGCTCTCTAAAAAGGTTTCTAAGATACCTCTGATTCCACCTCCAGGATCTCCTCACCAGCAGAGGGAAGATCTTTCCAACCCACGATCTCCACAGGGATGCTGGGTCCAGCCTCACTCACGGCCTGATTGTACTCATCAAACATGAAGCGCACTTTAGCCCAGCACTTTCCTGCCACCAGCATACAGCCCTTCCTCAGAGTGCCGCGCTGGATGACGGCTGTGGTAACCGGCCTGTGGAAACACAACAGCTGATGGGAAAACTCTCATGATATAATATAACGTGTAGTTCTTATGAACCTCTGACACTGTAGGGATGTCTTGTTTACACTCACCCTTTGCCTTTGTCTGAGCGGCTCTCAATGACCATCCCCTCCACCAGGCCTGTGGGGTCGCCCTTCAGCTCCAGGACCTCTGCCAGCGTCACCGTGGCTTCAGCCAGCTCTAATAAATTGTCCCCCTGCAGAGAAATTACACACTAATAGCTGCCATATTCACATATAATAATTCCAATGGCATGTGGTGCGGTACCACTGTCACAAAACTACATACAGAGAGTGAACAAATATTAACACTGACAAATCCCTGTCACTCTGTCACAAGAAGACACTACAAAAATATTTGGACGTCTAACACCATGCATATTTTGAACTGTTATTGTATTAGATGCTAAAATATATCAAAAAAGGCAATTATTTTAAAGAGATAAAGCACACTTTTCATGCAAAATGTATTTCTTCAATTTAATTTTTTTCAAAAGCAAAGTATTATTAATATTATTACTGCCTCTGGTTAGTCTCCTAGAACTAACCTCTTCATATCCAGAAATCACTTCGACAACACTTGGTTAATTTTTTTTCGCTATTATGTGATTATTGATGTTATCCAATAACATAAACATTTTTTAATGGTGGCATAAGAGTCTAAATATTATGCAGGACTATGGTACCTTTAATGCAGACACGTGGATGGCCTGTATTTCCCCACCAAACTCCTCACAGACAACATCATGGCCTACAAGCTCCTCTTTCACGCGTTGGGGGTTGGCTTGAGGTTTATCACATTTATTCACAGCAATGATAATCGGCACTGCAGATCAAACACAGAATTATGATAAAAACAATAAAATAAATGTAAAAACATTTATCTAAAATAGGATTGCATTTATTATAATTGTAATTTCAATTATAATTTATAAACAGCATATTACCTTTGGCTTTTTTGGCATGTTGTATGGACTCAATAGTCTGATTCATCACGCCATCATCAGCTGCAACCACCAGGATAACTATATCAGTGACCATGGCTCCACGTGCCCGCATGGCAGAAAACGCTGCGTGACCAGGTGTGTCCAGAAAAGTGATCTTCTCACCTGAGGGCAGCTGAACTGAACAGCAAAAATGCTCGTTTGGTCACAAAATTGCTTTACTTGGCACAGAGGATGCCAAAAAGAACAGCACATATTATTGGGAAATTATTGCTTGTTTTCAAGAAACCTACTATTTGTCTTAAGTTTAACCCTCAGAGAGCAAAGCTTTGATATACATGATGTACTCTTTTTCTTTTCACTCTCCAACATATTTTTAAGAAGCCATGGGTCATAAAAATCAAAATTTGCATTGGGGTATAATTTGGAAAAAGTGAATATTTTGAATTCACGACAATTTTACACACAAATGCATTTGAAAAATAATACATTTCAGTGTCATTAAACTTGACCATTTAAATACTGTAATAAATATTCATATCAACACATATAACAAAATAGTAATCTGAATACCACTTAATTTAAAAAATATGTATTGTTATATATTAATGAGACCACAATGACGAAACAGCTCAGAAAACAGAAAAAATTGTAACGTTAATTTTTTATCATTAATAGAATAGGCTCCATTGTGTGACAGCAGCAACAGATTTGAGTACTGATCTCCAGCATTGCATTTTTGCTATAAATAGATACATTTGTTCCAAAAGCGCTGAAAATGGGGTCCGTGCCATGTGCTATCACCATTTTGTGTCACTTCAACAAACAGTAGCAATTACATACACATTTTTTACAACCAAAACTTTTGCTTGATAAAATTCAGTGTCAGCCACTGTTACATGCGGTTATTACTAATCTTTAGTGAAAATGAGGAGGTATTATTTAATTGCTTTATACAAATTATATTCTACATTTCTGTTACAATGGGTCTTTGAGGATAAACAAAAAATTGTAAATGGCACTGATATGTTGAGGTGTTCAGTACCCCGAAATGCTCCGATGTGTTGCGTGATTCCCCCCGCCTCCTGAGCAGCGATCTGACTCTTCCTCAGACTGTCCAGCAGGGTGGTCTTTCCATGATCTACATGACCCATGATGGTCACCACTGGAGCTCGAGGAACTAACTGAGCGGGATCTGGGGGAGGTCTGACAACAATTCAAACAGAAATTACAGATATAATGATACATATATAAACTCATTTTTAAAATTGTTCTCACTGTCTCTGGATATCTTTGTTTTCTCTGACTTTGGTTTCTACGAGTTTGGCCCATTTGTGTTTCATTCCTGATCTCTTTACTGCTTCTTTTATCCATTTCTCCTCCAGCACTGTGTCAGGCTCCAACTCGTCCAGATCGACATCTGTATTGAGCAGGGCCTCATAGACATGGTCTAAAGATGGAATAACACAGATATACACTACTGTTGTTACCATTTGGGGCCTGTAAGATATTTTATTCTAAAGAAATTAATTTTATTCAGCATGGATGGATGAAATTGATTAAAAGTGAAAGTAAAAACATTAACAGTGCTACAAAAGACTGCTATTTTCAATAAATGCTGTTATTTTGAACTTTATATTCATCAAAGAATCCTGAAAAAAAGCATTGCAGTTTCCACAAAAAAAAAAAAAAAAAAAAATGAAGTAGCACAACTGTTTTCAACATTGATAATAATAAGAAATTTTTCTTGAGCAGCAAATCAGCAAATTCGAATGATTTATGAAGGATCATGTGACACTGAAAACTGGGGTAATGATGCTGAAAATTCAGCTTTGCATTACAGGAATAAATTACATTTTAAAATATATTAAAATTGAAAACAGCTATTTTGAATTGTAATAATATTTCACAATATTACTGTTTTTAATACTATTTTTATCTAATTAAATTCAGCCTTGGTGAGCATTTGGCCATATCATCATAACACTCACCAATGTCTTTGTTCATGGCTTTGGAGAGTTCTGACACAGTCATCCTCTGTTTGATCTCCACCTCCTGCTTCTGTTGTTTCTCTAGTTTCACTGGTTTAGAGTTGATCTTTTGACCTTTGAATTGGCCCTTATTCTACAGCAGGACAAACACAACACATTCTGCTCAGCACATGCACACAAGGCATCCAAATGATCTGGTTTGTACTGTAATCTGGAATCTTGAATTCATCTTGTCATCTGCTTTGGACTGTTGTGACCATTCTGATAAGCATTAGCGAAGGGTTCGACATTTTGAGACTGACCTGTTTTGCAGCCAGGTGTCGGATCTGTGGGCAGGTGTAAGGAGGTCCAGGGGCCCAGGCAGGTAGAGGGGGAAGATGTGGGCTCCCATGATGCCAACATGACACTGCAGTCCTGCCAATCAAGGCTGCTATCCGCTTCATTGCAGATTTTCTAGTTAAAAAAAATAAATAAATAAAAAATGAAGCTAGTTTATATACAGATAATGTGCAAATATTGCATGAATCCAGGACAATCGACACACATACAGCACAACTTAGAAGACAAATCATTTTAAAATGATAGTGGAGAGTTATCATGAATATCAATATTTAAATAGATTGTTTTATGCAAATGTTATGATTTAACACAAATTAACCTATAAAGATATTTGATCCCTATGTACTGTCACGGTACAGTGATGATATCAAATGGTAATACCATGATAATTTAATAAATGCAATGGCACCGAATGTGTCATTGTATTTACATGGTACTCCAGCCAATTCAAAAAACACCATGGTATTACCATGGTACATGCCAAAAGACTTTGTATCACCACAGTATATGTTCATATAAAATGGTATGATAAATGTCATAATCATAAAACACACGCTAATACCAAGACACTTTTTTGACTCTTTACATACATCTGTAAAGCTGACATTATGTTACAGTACATTATATTACACTACAGTAGCTCAAGGCAGATTAATACCATGGATATTTCCCTTCATGTGACGTTTTCTACTTACTAAATAAGAAGAAGTGCACTCAACACAGTCACCGCTGAATTCATTCAGTATACAGACTTTGAAAGCAGAGGTGTGAAGAAAAAATCTAATTAAGCAAATAATATTTTAAGTCAGATGTCATTTCTGCTGTAAGGGCGCCGCCATGACAGTGTATCCCACAATGTATTGCGCGGAATGCAGTTCAAAACACAAACACGCGGTGGCGACATAATCACAAAATCCGTGGAGCTCTAAAATATTGTCACGTAGAAATTAAGTAAAATTAACACGCTCAGAAACAATTGGATAAAAATGCATTATCTAATACATTATTTTTAACTAATCTTATGTACATGCATATCTTGTCTATTGTGTACATGTGTAATGTCTAGTTGTATTTTTCTTTCTTCTGTGTACTAGAAGCTTCACAAAGTTCTTGTTTGAGCAAGCATACTTTATTATATACTTTTTGCTTGGTTTTCGTGTACTATTGTGAAACATTATTTTTCAAATTGTTTGAAAATGTCTGTAAATATGAAAGTCTCTAATTTAAAGCCACTAATACCAAATCACGTTGTACCTGTTACTTTTCTCAGCCCTTGTCAGGATGAACCAATCACAGCTGTTTGCGCTTAGTGGAGGAAAACATTGTTGATTGATGGGGTGGATTTCTATTTGTATTTCAGATACAATTACTATTTTAAATTTATACCTTTAAACGATTACCTTTTAGTGTTCAAATGTCTCCTATATATGTCAGAAAACATCCTGACATTTCAATGGATGAAAATTTCATCTTACTGAGCAACCAAAATCATCAAAAAAACACATTGTCTATAGTGAGGCTTTATTATTAATCAAAATCATAATCTTTTAATTTATATTTCAAACCTGCTTACAAATAGGAAACATGAGCACAAACCAGCACAACAAACAAACTAGCAGGTTTTATTATGTTAGAAGGAAAATATTAAGATATTTTGAAGAAAGTTTGTAACTAGGCTGTTTTGGGGCACCATTGACTTCCATAGCAGGAAAAAAAAAAATACTATGGAAGTCAATGGTGCCCCAGAACTGCTCTGTTTCCCACATTCTTCAGAATATCTTCCTTTGTGTTCAGCAGAACAAAGACATTCATACAGGTTTGGAACTACTTGAGGGTGAGTAAATGATGACAGAATTTTCATTTTTGGGTGAACTATCCCTTTAAGCAAGATACACAGGTACTCTGAGATACTTACTGGTTTTTAACAAACACAAGGTGCATTTCAGCTAAAAATGACTGTAATGTACAGTAGTCAGAACAAATGAACCACAGCAGTTTTGATGCTACATGCTCAGAGGGACACTTATATTTAATTTTCATTTTTTAGATTTAACCTTCATGCATGTAATTTGAGAAGGAAAAAAAATTAAATAAATTTAAAAAAAAACACGGGATCAGTTACCACATAGTTAAAATGCAAACAAAAAAGATAAGGAGACAAAATATAGAGTGATAGGGGAAAAATATACATTTAATTAAGGACCGTAGTTGAGGATTGTTCAAGGACGAGGATTGTTTCTTTGCTTCCTGAATGATTATGCCTGAATTCACCTCAGAGGTGGCATAATCATAGTGCATAGTTGCCTTTCACATGGTCAGAATAAGATGTTTGTATTTATATGATTCTGGTATGATTTCAGTAAAGGGGTTTACATAGAACCTTTTCTAACTAGTATCATTTCAACTTCACTCACTGAAAATTGTGTTTGTGAAGACAGAATCGATGGTGAATGGTGAATCAAAAAGCTGTTCTGGTTTGTGGTCTTCCTCTTCCAAGACAGGGCTTTCTTTTAATACCTCATCACTGGGGTCAGGCTGAGGTTCAGCACCATTCTTACTTGACACCGATCCTGCTGACTTCACTGACATAGTGCTATGGACACTGGCACGCCGACTGTTGCCCTCTGACGTTGAGATGACACAGCTGGCGCGGGGCAGAGTGGACAGAGCCTGGCCTGTTTTAGGGCTTCGCATCGGTGTGGCAAAACAGTTCAAACACCCCGATACAGAGGATGACTTCCCCTGTGTCTCAAGAGCAGATTTAGATTCAGACCCTGTACTTTGCACACTCTGAGTTTTATACAGTCCAATGCTTGCTTTGTCCAGCTTTTGGGCTGAACGTTCTCCAGCGGATCTCCCACTGCTGGTTCTGCGTACCCCACTCCCTGAGGAGCTGTAGCCCTGCCTGAGATCCTCATGGTTGGGTCGAGCTGGGGAAGGGGAGTCACTGAATCGTTGCCGGCTGGACGAGAGTGGATCCGGAAGGGGGCTGCTATCGCTGGACCAGGCCTCATTCTCCAGGCTTATGCTGAACTCACCACTGCTCGCGCTTGGGGCACGACTCGATTTGCCATTCAGGCCTGGTGAAAATGTCAATTAGAGGAAGTTTAAAGGAGAAGTTCTCTTCCAGAATGAATTTCCTGATAATTTACTCACTCCCATGTCATCCAAGACCCAAGTCTGTCTTTTTTCAGTCGAAAAGAAACTTTTTTGAGGAAAACGTTTTTCTCTATATAGTGGACTTCAATGGCAGCCAACGGGTTGAAGGTCCAGATTGCAGTTTCAGTGCAGCTTCAAAGGGCTCTACACGCTCCCAGCCAAGGAATATGGGTCTTATCTAGTGAAACGATCTGTCATTTTCTAAGAAAAATACTTTATATACTTTTTATCCACAAATGCTTGTCTTGCATTAGTTCGAACTCACTCATTATGCAATCATGTACGCGTGACATAGGCGGAAGTACCGACCAGTGTTTACAAAAGGAACGTGCAAAGAAAGTCACACTCCCTTGACAAAAAAGGTTAAATGAAGATGTCGGATGATTTTGAAGTTGGAGGAGAAAATGGGATGGAGTTTTTCGTGCTACCCTACCTTTTTGAACCAAAGTACACAGACGAAGAACTAACCACGCGTGACCTTTCCAATGTGATCACGCAATGCGTGAAAATGTGCCTGCACATTGCAGAGCTAGTACAAGATGAGCGTTTGTGGTTAAAAAGTATATACATTTTTATTTTTTTAAGAAAATTACCTAACATTTTGCTAAATAAGACCCTTATTCCTCACCTGGGATCGCGTAGAGCCCTTTGAAGCTGCACTGAAACTGCAATTTAGACCTTCAGCCCATTGGTCCCAGTTAAAATCCACAATATTGAGAAAATTCCTGTAATGTTTTCGTCAAAAAACTTAATTTCTTTGCGACTGAAGAAAGAAAGACATGAATATCTTGGATGACATGGGGCTGAGTAAATTATCAGCAAATTTTCATTTTAGAAGTGAAATTCTCCTTTAAGTTCAACAGGATCATGCATCACTCTGAAAGTGTAGTCTACCAACAAATTCTTACCATGATCTTGGCCTTCAGTGCCATTTGCAAGCCTTGGTGGAATTGTGTCTCCTTGAAAATCTTTACCTAAATTGAAAAATGTGTAAACAGGCAGTTAGATACTCTAGATATACACTGTATTCCACTTACTCTTTAAAATAGTCATATCAAAGGTGGATAATTACTAATAAGACTTTTATTTTGCAAAGCAGCGAAGCACCAAAGCGGTGAAATGGTGCTTGCCCATGCAAAAATTGTGGCCACAATACAAAGTTATTGGTTGGCAGAATGTTTCTTTGTGGTTGTTAAGGTGAGTGGCTTTTAGGATGTTGCTAGGATACTTTATTGCCAGGGCATTTCTAAACGTGCATCTCAAATCGCATATATTTGTGCACTATTCTATGCCCTACAAGGTTGAGTGAGTAAGTACATACAGGTGCATCTCAATACATTAGAATGTCGTGGAAAAGTTCATTTATTTCAGTAATTCAACTCAAATTGTGAAACTCGTGTATTAAATAAATTCAATGCACACAGACTGAAGTAGTTTAAGTCTTTGGTTCTTTTAATTGTGATGATTTTGGCTCACATTTAACAAAAACCCACCAATTCACTATCTCAACAAATTAGAATATGGTGACATGCCAATCAGCTAATCAACTCAAAACACCTGCAAAGGTTTCCTGAGCCTTCAAAATGGTCTCTCAGTTTGGTTCACTAGGCTACACAATCATGGGGAAGACTGCTGATCTGACAGTTGTCCAGAAGACAATCATTGACACCCTTCACAAGGAGGGTAAGCCACAAACATTCATTGCCAAAGAAGCTGCCTGTTCACAGAGTGCTGTATCCAAGCATGTTAACAGAAAGTTGAGTGGAAGGAAAAAGTGTGGAAGAAAAAGATGCACAACCAACCGAGAGAACCGCAGCCTTATGAGGATTGTCAAGCAAAATCGATTCAAGAATTTGGGTGAACTTCACAAGGAATGGACTGAGGCTGGGGTCAAGCCATCAAGACCCACCACATACAGACGTGTCAAGGAATTTGGCTACAGTTGTCGTATTCCTCTTGTGCGTCTTACCTGGGCTAAGGAGCAGAAGAACTGGACTGTTGCCCAGTGGTCCAAAGTCCTCTTTTCAGATGAGAGCAAGTTTTGTATTTCATTTCGAAACCAAGGTCCTAGATTGTTAAGTCCAGTGTTAAGTTTCCACAGTCTGTGATGATTTGGGGTGCAATGTCATCTGCTGGTGTTGGTCCATTGTGTTTTTTGAAAACCAAAGTCACTGCACCCGTTTACCAAGAAATTTTGGAGCATTTCATGCTTTCTTCTGCTGACCAGCTTTTTAAAGATGCTGATTTCATTTTCCAGCAGGATTTGGCACCTGCCCACACTGCCAAAAGCACCAAAAGTTGGTTAAATGACCATGGTGTTGGTGTGCTTGACTGGCCAGCAAACTCACCAGACCTGAATCCCATAGAGAATCTATGGGGTATTGTCAAGAGGAAAATGAGAAACAAGAGACCAAAAAATGCAGATGAGCTGAAGGCCACTGTCAAAGAAACCTGGGCTTCCATACCACCTCAGCAGTGCCACAAACTGATCACCTCCATGCCACGCCGAATTGAGGCAGTAATTAAAGCAAAAGGAGCCCCTACCAAGTATTGAGTACATATACAGTAAATGAACATACTTTCCAGAAGGCCAACAATTCACTAAAAATGTTTTTTTTATTGGTCTTATGAAGTATTCTAATTTGTTGAGATAGTGAATTGGTGGGTTTTTGTTAAATGTGAGCCAAAATCATTATCAAGACTTAAACTACTTCAGTCTGTGTGCATTGAATTTATTTAATACACGAGTTTCACAATTTGAGTTGAATTACTGAAATAAATGAACTTTTCTACGACATTCTAATTTATTGAGATGCACCTGTAGTATATAAGTGCATAGGGTATAGTATAGGCATAGGGTATATAACACTTGTACGTGTTTCTTAGCCTGTTGTTATTGTGTTCTGGGTTGCCAAGGTGTTGTTATGCAGTTGCAAAAGTGGTTTTTATCATACAGCATATAGCTTTATAGTTGCTATAGTGTTCTGGGTTGTCAAAATGTTTGTTTGCAGCTACTAAGGTGTTAAGAATGGTTTTTGGTATGTTTCTATGGTGCTTTGAATGTATTTCTGTTTTTTTTTTTGTTTTTGTTTTTTTTTACTGTGCTGCTTTTTGGTAATAATAGGACAGATAAACTGCATCAAGTGCTAACGTGCATTTTGTCTTAGTACCTTGATTACAAATTATTGTATGATTGTCTATGGAAGAGTAGTGATGAAATGATGATGATGATGTGGAGTGTTTTTTTGAAATGGCAATGGTGTGCTGCATTATTTGCTCTTCTGCCTGATCTTCCTGCTTCCCAGAGTCCTCATCCAAACATCCCTCTGACTGCAGCAGGTCATTCATGGCTGAGATGGAACATGACAAGAGATGAAGATGACATGAGATGAGGTCTGTGGGGCTCAAAGCGGGGGCAGCATTTGTCTTGAAGGAGTTCAAGCATTTATCTTGCATTATCACTTTCTCTTCACTGAAGAATAAAAGGCATTGATTTACTTCTAAATTGATAAAAACAGTTTTGCTCATATTTAAGCTCTAACGGCTGATGATTATTAATCTTATCATGTATTCAAATAAAAAGCAATGAAAGTGAAGGCACAGCTGTTACAGGAAGGGCAGGATGTGAGGTCTTACACAGAGATCGGCGGAAGAGAGACTTGACTTTGTCTTTATCCTTTGGTTTGTTACGCTTAACATGAAACATTTTCAGGGTGCTGACTTGATCACCACAATGGAAAACATGAAGACAGGAAATGAGGGAAGAAAAACATGACAATAAGAACGTTTGTGAATGTTGTCATAGTGAAAGAAGGAAATTCTTTTGAAGGAAAGAACATGAAAAATCACAAAACAACCACAGACACATACATCACTCACCTTTTTTGCTACCTACTTTGAATTTTAAGACATTTTACTAAATTATATGATTTTATGACACGTATTTCTTGTTTTAAAGAGGCCATTTCATTAAAAAAAAAAAAAAAAGTTTTTTTTTTTTTTTTTGCTTTAATTAAACCCCATTGACTTCCATTGTCTGAGTGAATTTCTGACATCACAGTTCTGAAAATTAAAGTACAGAATGTTTTCATAGAGCTCTTTTATCTCAAGCAACATTTGATTCCTCATGATATGACCCCTTTAAAAACATAAGAAATATTTAAAGTACTAAGTAATATTAATTAACTACATGTACTTATAAGGTTATGATTAGGGTTTGGCTTAGGGTTAGTTGCATGCAATTGTGCATAATTTATTGCTATTATAATAAGTAAGTACATGCAACATGTGTAACAAGGACACCTTAAATTAAAGTGTTACCGAAATATTGTGTGGAAAAGAATGGAGGACCAAAAAAGATGATTCACAGACTTCACATAAATCAGGAAACATAGGTCAAATAACTGTTTATTTTGAAGAACTGAACTCTTCTTTTAATTTTCTGTGGCGGGTTTGCTTAGGTGCAGAATTTGAGGAGTTTTCTAATCAGCAGAGGTGATTTGTGGGGTGATTTACTATGGCAGCTATGCTTTGCTTGGCTACCCCACGTCAGTCGTCTGACACAAATTGTTCCATTCTCCTTCTTCTGACCTTGGGATGTTGGGATGAAGGGTTTGCTGCTGACTGAGTGGCTTGTTTCTGGATGTTCCTGGCTGGAATGGCTGAACTGTGACAGTTTCATGTAACTGAGGTTATACTCACTGCTGCTCTTCTTAGGGGACATGGTGTCACCATTAAGGGAGTTGGAAGCAGATTCCTCAGAGCCCTGGGAACCCATAGAGGAGCTGTTGTCGTTGCAGCGCAAGTGATCCAGACCCTCACATGACTCGGAGCGGAGCTGGGGAGCTGAAGAATGAACATGCTCCTGATCACGAGTCCTCGTCTTCATCAACTTCCTCATCTTCAATGTTATCCAGTTGCCCCGTCTACATTGATTAAGTGTTTGTATACAGAAAACGCGATAAATGAACATTTGATCTTGATTTTTTTATGCAAAAAGTCTCTGGTAACATCACATCATGAGATGGTACCTGCGTGGTGGTGATGGGTCATAGAACTTGTACTGATCCATGATTTTCTCTTCCAGCTTTTCCTTCTGCCTTCTGAGTTCATTCAGTTTGTCTCTGTCAAAACAACTTTACAGTTAATCTAGCACTTACATGCCATAATGTGCCATCAAAAGTTTTCAATCTTTTTGATTCCTTTTGACCTCCATTGTCCACAACATGAATTTTCCAGTTGATTGTGATTTACTTTTTACATATATTTTTACTTGCATTTTCTACCCAATAAAATATTGTAAAGCTGTTTTTTACATTTTTATTTTTTCAGTTTTAATTTTAGTTATTTTCATTTTAATTTAAATTTAAGTTGTCAGGTTTTTTTATTTTTTTATTTTTTGTATCTATAGTTTTTATATCTATATAGTTTTTATACATTTTTATTTAAGTTTTAATTTTAGTTATTCTGGTTTGGCAACTAGCTGAAAATAAGTTTACTTTTAAGTTTTTTTTTTTTTTTTCATGTAACAAGGTTTTTTTATGGTTTTAGTTTTGTCTTCAAAGACAAAAAAGGTTGTTAAAGGGGGAACTATCTTAATTTAAAGTTGTTTCAGCTTATTTTAATGCTTGTTTTGTCTCATTCTAAGTCATCTTGAAGCCCCAGTTCACTAGCTAAGAGACTGCTTTTTTCTTCATTTCTCAGATTATGCATTCAGTTATGTTACTTATTATAGAAAAATATACAAAAATGTCATGCTTTAAAAAAGTTCATGCTCTTGTTAATTCACTGCACAAAACAAATAGTGGTCAGCACACCCCATGTTTATCTGAAAGTCAACCCATTTTTATTGTCGTCTGGGTTATGTTTTTTGACCTTGCATAGTTTTGTTTATGGTTTTCGAGGATAAGGGAATGTCGAAGAACCTGCCCATGTTAGCATCTACGTAATTTGATTGGCTTCAACCAAGCAGCAAATAAATTTGTGCTAAAATTCTATAGTCTGGATGCACAGACATTGATGTCAACAACTAAAGATATAGGAATTGTTTTGTCTCCTCTTTAATAATTTATTTGTTGTGTTATCCTAACTATGCATAAATAACTTTGGTAATAAATCATAATGTGAGAACCACTGCTTTAATATTTTTCAGAATATTAATAAGCTGTCTTTAACTAATTTCTATGCTGCATAGTCAGAACAAATGTCTCTCACATATATTGTCTCTGCTCCACATGGAACAAGTCCTTGCTCTCCATGGTCTGATCTAGCAGGGTTCGGTTCTGCAGCATCAGGCTCTGGATCTGGTCCAGCAAGTGCCGGTTCTCTTCCTCCAAGTTCACCTTCAGCTGAGTCAGCAACTGAACAAAAGCACAGAAAAAGGTGATTCATCATGAACTTACAGTATTTAATCAGTAGTTTTGTTTGAAATGCAACAAAGTTCAGATGGCAAGACTTTGTCCAGTTGCTACCAGCACTCACCAGCATAAACCAGCATGGATGATAACATGATCTGCAGGTGTGTAAAACATGGAAGTAAAATCTTCCAAGAACATTCTGCTCTGATTGAGTGAACTGCTACGCACCTCACACTGGTTGATCAGTTTAATGCTGGTGATTTCCAGCTGCTGGTTCTGCTCCTTGTATTTGGACAGCTCTGACTCCAGCTGTGTCTGCTCCAGTTTGCAGGAGTTCAACTGGCTCTTTATGCTCTTGTGCTCAACCTGAAGTTCATCATTCTCTGCCAACAGCTTCTGGTAGGTTTGATTCAGCCTGGGTGGAGAATAAAGCACAATGTTTTTCTGCGGTTAATAAAATAATGTGAATCTAATTCTCTATTCATATGTAATATAATATTTATATATTTAGGTAATTTTATTACTGTAGATCAACACTAGCTCTAGAATATAATGTTTACCATTTGTACACATTGTGCAGAAAATATCTCTCATTACGCTACATTACCACCAAATCTTGGATTCAACCTTTGTGTCATCTTGTTTTCTTTCAATCAGTACAGGTTTTGTATTTCTTTTTGTAACTGATTGATCATAGGTCTCAATTACCTGAGCTTATGCACCTGTTTTTGAGTAAAAAAAAAAAATCATTATTTGTGGATAATTATGTCAATGTTCACTCAAATACTAATGTGCATAAGCTCAGATCAATGAGACAATCAATCAGCTTCCAAAATACAAAACCTGTGCTAATTGAAAGAAAACAAGTTGATTAAAAAATATTGAATTCAATATTTGGTGCTAATATAGTATAATGAGACATTTATAAGCAATTTTTGTAGATCTGTCATTTTTGACCAGAAACACCACAAATGAAACAAGCTGGGAAAAAAATCCCAAAAATTATTACATAAATTAGCCTTTTTTTTAACCTGTGTAAGCAAAGTCAGTAAGTTTTTGTCTAATGCAATAACACTGACTAGCATTTTTGGCAAAAATTAAATCCTCTCTTGGTTAAAATAACCATAACACAACATAAAGACATAACTGAGTTCTGTTATGTACAGTGTGACAGCTATTTTCTGAACTTCGTGTACACCAAGGGAACAAACAAAGTATGAAAACACAGTCACACAAACAGTACATTATATGAACACTCACACACATACACACACACACACACTGACCAGTCTTTCTCGTCTCTGAGTCTTTGGCACTCTGCTGTTGTGTTCCTGTTTGTGCATATCTCATTCTGCATCTTCTGCTGTTCTTCTCTGAGAGCTTTCTCTAACCCCTCCAGCTGAGCGCGCTGCTGAAGTAGCGTGTTATACCTGCAATCAGGCAGACATAAACAGCGTCATAGTTTAATGGCACTTGTCTAAAGCTGAATATGGCATTATATCTTTACACAGAACTTCGAATTAGCATCTTAACCTGGCATTGTAAATACATCTTATGGTGTTGTCACTAACCTGTCCTCCAGTGATCTGTGTTCTATCTCCAGGGTTCGGTGACTGTTCTCCATCATGGAGTACCTATGGGAGAGCACTTCCAACTCTGCTCCCTGTCTCTCATGCAGGACGCTCAGTCTCTCGTGGTCCCGGAGAAGTAGTTCGTTAACGGTGCGCAGATCTTCTCTCTCCCGTATCGCGACCTCCCTCTCAGCCTCCGAACTCTGCCGTTCCCGCTGTAGCTGTGCATTATGGGCCATCAGAGAGGAATTCTGGGAAGTTACAGTGGACTTCTCTACCTAATAGAATATGAAGAATTATTAGAAAGAAATTAATATTTTTATTTAACGCAGCATTAAATTGATCAAAAATGAAAGTAAAGACATTTAAAATGGTATAAAAGATTTATTTTTCAAATGAATGCTGTTCTTTTTAACTTTCTATTTATCAAAGAATCCTAAAAACAAATTTTAGCATGATTTCCACAAATAATAAGATAATAATAATAATTTTAGTTGTCTTTGAGGGATCATATGACACCAAAAATTGGAATAACAGCCACTGAAAATGCACATGAATAACTTACATTTTAAAATATATTAAAATAGAAAACAGTTATTTAATAATACTAGTCTTCTGCTGTATTTTTGATCAAATAAATGCAGCATTAGTGAACTTTCTCTAACCACACTCAAACTTTTGAATGGTAGTGTATATGTAACTTTTATCATATTTTATAATACCTATGTGCAATGGATTTAAGGCAATAGCATTTGGTTTAATGTAACTTACCTGCAGTTGTGCATTGTGTGTCTGCAGTGCTGTGTTGCTCTCCTGCAACGAAGCCGTCTGCTGCTGTAACGCGATCATTTGTGCCTGCAACCCATCTGACTGCATCTGCAATGTCTGCAGTTGTGTTTGCAATGATTGTTTCTCAGCCTGCAAAGTTGCATTCTGCACAACAAAAATATATGTCAAATTTCTGTTCCTTAACTAGTAAAGTATAATGCTTACAGCACCAATGCTGTGGGTTTGATTCCCAAACGTATATGTACTGACAAAAAATGTATATCTTGAATGAGCTAAAATTATGAAGATGCTTAGCAGGTATAAACATTATTTCATGCTAAAATCCTCCCTTAAGTATTTAAACAGATTGTGGACATTGGCTCCTTCATGAGACTCACATTTCTCTCCACCTCAATGAGTCGATCTTTGAGTTTAAGCAATGCCCACGTGGCCTCCTGACTCTCTCTGTGCCATTTCATGTCTGGTGGAGAACATTGTCCTGCCTTTTCCTCCTCATCCCTCTGAAGCAATGCCTCATAGTTCTGTTTGACCTGCAAAAAAAAAAAAATCACATATACGTTGAATCCAAAGTTGCTTTGGATAAAAATGAAAAAAGCCTTGGCTTGGCTCTCATGTGCATTATCTGGACTAAGCAAAAAAAAAATTACAGTTTTTAGCCTGAATTAAGAGACAATTTTGGTCAGATTTTTACTGGTTTTAAAATATTTGAAACATACATTTGGTAAACTGTTTTGGTCTTTCCCCATTCAAGGATGGATACCATATCTTGATTTGGACTTGGCTTCAACTCACAGTTTTAAGATCCTGTCGTAGTTGCTGGTTTATCTTGGCCGATTCTTGCAGACGGGCCTCAAGGGCAGCCATTCTCTCTTTTTTAATCTTTAGGGATTTCATTAGAGAAGACTCCAGCTCTGACTCCAACTGCTTACACTGACTGAGAGTGGGAGAGAGAGTGACGGAGACAAAGACAAAGGTGGTCATTCGACATTTCTAAGGAATCTCACATTTAAAAGCACCACCTTGGGCTTCACTGAATATATAAGTAAATGTCTGCATACCTCTGGTCTACAGCCTCGTGATCTCCCATTCGTGTCTCCTGGTTTAACCTCATCCTCTCAAGTTCATAAGTCAATTTCTCAAGATCAGATTCTTTCTGTTGCAATTTCAACCTCTGGTCCAGCAGCTCCTGGAGTGGAAAACAGTAAACTTGAGAAAAATAAGAGAATATTGAGTAAGTGTAATAATCTACAAAGCATTCGCTGTAGTGGTAACCTCTCTTAATGTCATCAACATCCTCTTGTCCACCCCAGCCTGTTGAATCAGCTCCTGGTTTTCCTTCTCAAGCTCTTTGTTCTTAGCACAGGATTCACTAAGATGGTTAGTCTTTTTAACCAGGGTACGGTTCTCCTTCTCAAGAACCACCAACTTCAGGTTGCTACTATCCAATGATGCCTCCTGGATCTTCACTTGCTGCCGCAATCTCCGATTCTCCTTCACCAGACAACTCTTATCTTGCTCCAGATGTCCATTCTCATGCACTAGACCTTGGTTTTCTATGTCTACTTGTCCTTGGTTTTGGTTGAAATTGACTTGAGGCCTCTGGTTCTCAGTCTCCAATTCATGGAGCTCTACATCAAGGCAATGAAGATTGCCGTTAGTACTTTCCAAAGATGCATGCAGGTGTTCTGTGTCAAGGGACTGATTGCTGGTCTTAATGATAATTCGGTCATTGTGCATGTTGGCAAATGCTGGAGTAGATTTTTGAATCTTAGAGTCTACTATGTCCATCCTCCCATTTTCCTCAATATGTTTAGATTCAGAGATGAACTCATCCAATGGATGACTGGTTCCTTGAAGTTCTTCCAGGGTCTTCAACAACCTCTGGTTCTCTTTCTCCAGTTTTAGCAACCTGCTACACGTCTTTTCAGTTACCTCTTGGCCCAAAGACTTCAGCTCTACAACCATAGACACATTTTAGGTTTATTCAAGTTTACAGCTTTTTGCAAGCTACCGTATGCTTCTATGTAATAGCAAGATCTTGGTTTCAAAGCAAAGTCTGGAGTAACATAGGGTCTTATTCAATGGCACATTGATCCAAATTGGCAGTGCTAATGTTTTCAAATACATATACCTGAATTCTGTTGAGGGTTCTTGGCAAGTTCTAGCTCCCAGCACAAACGTTGTGATTCTTCCATACTCCTTTTCTGAGAGAGCTCCAGGATGACATTCCTTTCCAGCAGCTCCTCTATTCGTCTTCTGTCCACAGTTCTTTTCTAAAACACATTAGAACCGAGTCAAGCAGATAAAAATAATAATTTGGAATGGCAAGAACAGAAAATGGTACATAGTAAGATTGTGGCAGATCTTTTTCATGGAAATCATTTCTTCTTCCTCACCTCTTCTATGTCATGAAGTTTTGATTCTAGTAGGAGGTTATGTTTCTCCAGATGGTGCAGTTTGTCAGATCGTGTTTTGACACTCTGCAGCTCTTCCTCCAGCATGGCCTTACTTTCCATCAACACCTGATTATCCTCCTTCAGCTCCTGTCAACGGCAAAAAGAAAGTTAAGGTGAGATTTCTCACTCGTGCACATACACTAGAAGCTTGGGGACAGTAAGATTTTATCAGAAAAACTGTAAATAAATGCTCATTTTTAGAACTTTACATTCATCAAATAATTCTGATTTTTCAAATAATTCTATTTTTTAAGCACCAAATCAGCATATTAGAATGATTTCTGAAGGATCATGTGATACTGATAACTGGAGTAATGGCTGAAAATACAGCTTTGCTATTACAGGAATAAATTACATTATTTTTTACATCATTATTTTAGTTTAAATTTTAATATTTCACAGTATTTCTCTTTTCACAGTTTTTGATCAGATAACTGCAGCCTTGGTGAACCGAAGTGACTTCTTTCAAAAACATAAAAAAAAATCTTACCAACCCCAGACTTCTGAATGGTACTGTGTGCACACATAAACATTGTTCTATACACACCTCCAGTTTGACTTTATAAAAATTCATGTTGTGAAGTTTCTCTCGGTAGCGAGCCACTTCACTCTCCAGTTTGTCTGCTCTGATGGCTCTTTCTTTCATTGCATCCAGTTCATCACGGTACATCCTGGCTGCTCGTGCATCTGTTAACAGCTGCATGTTCTGACCATGGACAAAAGTAGATGGGATAGAAAGAGCAAGGAAGAAAAAAACTAACTTTAAAATAATAACCATAGCCATTTATAAATAAATATAGCACAACTGAACTGTACATTACTTTATCTTTTGAAAGTTCAAGTTCTGAAGTTGTCATGTCTATAACATAAAACTATGAGCATGCAACAAAATATAAATTGCGACAAAAGTGAAAGTTCATTGTTGGAGGTTTACATCGGACATATTAAAATATTTTCTTTTTAGTACCTCTTGCTGAAGTCTTTTAAGCTCCACCTCCACACTGTCTAGGTCCTGCCTGCAGTCTAAGAGCTGTTCACTTTTCTCCTCTCTGTTGCAACACAGGAAACAGATGTTTGGCAGATTTAAAGATTCAATACACGCACAGGTTCAGAGGAGTGATTAACATGCAATCACTTAATCAGAGAAGAACAAGTAAGTACAAAACCGCACACCTAAATATGTGTGTGTGCACATAAGCATAAGTACATGCAAACATAACCAATGCAAGTGTGTACACAAGTGCACAACTACTACAAGCACACACAAGCCAGATACACAAAGATAAAAAAAAATATTGATGTACAGAACCTGATACTTTAAGAAATCCAAAGAAACTTTGACATGAAAAAACAGCACAATGTACTACAGAAAATACATTTGCATTTTCCCTAGAAATTATGACCCTCATAGATACTGGTTCATTAATAAAGAGCATTTCCCATTGTCAAACAGATGATGCACATGCACTTGTCCGGCCCATACATTACACAGACAGTGAGAGACAAATTATATCTCACACTATACATTTTACAGTGCATATGTGCTTTTATTAACTACACAAAAATCAGAAAGAGAGTTATTTTAAAATCATTGTGATCTGTTTTCTGCATAGTGCTCTGTTTTTGTAAGATTATGTCAAAAGTCAATTGCATTTATCACATCAGTATATATGTTTTAATTAAATTAATATTTTATGTTATTGTACAGTTACACCAGAAAGTTAGTATAATCACCTAAAAATCATTGCATCATTGATTTTCCAAACTCAGTTATTTCATAGCTCAGTATGCCTAGAATTTTCATTACAAAAGATGTTTTATCCCCAAATGAAACTGACTTTTGACTAAACTGAAGTCTACTTCCTATAAATGATGATTGACCCAAGACATATTCACTTTGAAACACTGAGAAAGCCATGTTGTTTTGTTCAGACATTAACACTCAATTGCTGCTCGAGAATATACTCCAAAATAGAAGTTCAAGAATGTAGCAGTGTGAGCAGTACTATACAGTAGGTTTGTGGATGGATGGAAAAAAAATTGATGTATAGAAGGCTGGATGGGTGGAAACGAGGGGGGTTGACTGTCTGTAGCATTACACTAAGAGGATCAAAGTGGGTCAGCAGAATAAGGACGGACCCTGCACTGTGCCAGGGTCTGTTTAATCTGGGGTAAGCTTCCCTTTACCGTAACCACAAAACCAGCTATTATAGATTACTCAGTGAAGCTTTATTTATTATCAAATAACTAAATCAATGAAAAATAAGTTAATATACAAGATTACATTTGATTTGAAGTCTGGTGTAGTGCAAGTGATTATTAATTGCATAAAGAATGTTGAAGTAATATGAGATATATTGTTTTGGACACTGGAAACCAATATTATAAGCTTTCACTATTAATTTAAAATTTAAAAATAAAATATCATGAATGTTGACAAATGCAGATATGGCTGCCAATATATTGTCTATCACTAACAGTTACAGACCCCAGGAAATGTCTTGATAAGTGCAGTTTTCTTTCCAATGTTGACATATTTCCTATTGAAACAGGAAGTCACAGTCATGAACCATGACTTTCTGCTTGCTAAATTGATTGCAATCATATACCCACATAAACAGTTTGATCATTCATCAGATCTGTGCATGTGTAGGTCATTTTAGTGTGTGTGCATTTGCTCACAGCTCCTGTCTGAGGCGTTTGATCTTGGTTTTAGCGTCCGTCAGCTCTAGTGCCAGATGCTGCTGGGATAAAGGGAGCCGGCTGCTGGTGGACTCTGTGAGGGAGGAGTCATCACCAAACACTACAGACTTTATCGTCTCTTTCCCCTGCATCAGCTCCACGATGGCCTACCAGCAGAGAAAGAGTGAGAGGGGTCAGACAAGAGAATCAATTAGTTAGCCAACTAAACTGTTTTGGCTTCACCCACTAGACATTTACAGTCAAATGCATTGGCTGTTTATCATTTTATACACCGGCTAATATTTATTTTCCTTCATACTGCAGCCAAGCACAATAAACCTTTTTGAAACTGAATAATCTTCTCCTAGAAAAGTGGGGAAAGGAATGGATTTTGTCATTTCTAAATGACTTTTGAAGATACCTCAAATTGCCGGTCTCGCTGGTCCACTAACATTTTGAGGTTAATGCTCATACTTCTGCAGAGATTTTCCCATTCCTCTGGACACAGACCCTCCATCTCCAACCAATGCAGATCAAACACGTTCTCTTGACAATGAGTCACCTGGAGTGCAAAAACATGTCTCAATCAGCATTTTGTATAGCTTTATAAAAATGCACAACATTTTGTGTCATCTACCTACTGCTTAATTCAAAGCACCTTCTGGCAAGAAAGTACATAATAGATAACAGAAGTTACATGCTGCTGACAATCTGCAAACAAAAGGGTTTCTGATGTATTATCTTGTTAAGTTATTAAGACACTCATTATGCCTGTAGGTGGCTTCTTTCAGGCAGACATGATTTTAATCAGTTCTCCCTGAGAAGTCCAATCAAATATAATTACAACATGACTATACAAATAATCAGCCATGTGCCATATTTGCCAAGCAATTATGTCTCTTGTAGTCTATCCCAGTACCTCTTGGATATGAGCTGCGATTGCCGCTTTTGTGTCAAAATCAAGACTTTGTATCTTCTCGATATACTCCTCTTTTCTTTCACACTGTAAAACAGCAACAGACAGTTTTAGGTCTACATACTAGAAGTGGCACTGCTTCAGTTTGATGAAAATGTACAACCCGAATTCTGGAAATGTTGGGACGTTTTTTAAATTTTAATAAAATGAAAACTAAAAGACTTTCAAATCACATGAGCCAATGTTTTATTCACAATAGAACATAAATAACATAACAAATGTTTAAACTGAGAAATTTTACAATTTTATGCACAAAATGAGCTCAATTCAAATTTGATGCCTGCTACAGGTCTCAAAATAGTTGGGACGGGGGCATGTTTACCATGGTGTAACATCTCCTCTTCTTTTCAAAACAGTTTGAAAACGTCTGGGCATCGAGGTTATGAATTTCTGGAGTTTTGGTGTTGGAATTTGGTCCCATTCTTGCCTGATATAGGTTTCCAGCTGCTGAAGAGTTCGTGGTCATCTTTGACGTATTTTACGTTTAATGATGCACCAAATGTTCTCTATAGGTGAAAGATCTGGACTGCAAAAAGGCCAATTCAGCACCCGGACTCTTCTACTATGAAGCCATGCTGTTGTAATACCTGCAGTATGTGGTTTTGGATTGTCCTGCTGAAATACACGTCGTCTGGAGGGGAGCATATGTTGCTCTAAAACCTTTATATACATTTCAGCATTCATAGTGCCTTCCAAAACATACAAGCTGCCCATACCGTATGCACTTATGCACCCCCATACCATCAGAGATGCTGGCTTTTGAACTGAACGCTGATAACACGCTGGAAGGTCTCCCTCCTCTTTAGCCCGAAGGACACGGCATCCATGATTTCCAACAAGAATGTCAAATTTGGACTCATCTGGCCATAGAACACTTTTCCACTTTGAAACAGTCTATTTTAAATGAGCCTTGGCCCACAGGACATGACGGTGCTTCTGGACCATGTTCACATATGGCTTCCTTTTAGCATGATAGAGCTTTAGTTGGCATCTACAGATGGCACGGCGGATTGTGTTTACCGACAGTGGTTTCTGGAAGTATTCCTGGGACCATTTAGTAATGTCAATGACAGAATCATGCCGATGAGTGATGCAGTGCCCTTTGTTGCCCCCGTGGCAACTTTTTTGAGACCTGTAGCAGGCATCAAATTTGAAATGAGCTCATTTAGTGGATAAAAGTGTAAAATTTCTCCGTTTAAACATTTGTTATGTTCTCTGTGTTCTATTGTGAATAAAACATTGACTCATGTGATTTGAAAGTCTTTTAGTTTTCATTTTATGAAAATTTAAAAAACCTCCCAACATTTCCGGAATTTGGGTTGTACAATAAAAAAATGAAAAGTTAAATGAATAGTCAACTGCTCGGTTTAATACAATCTATGTAGTGTACACAGTGACATATTACCTGCACAGCACAGCCAAGCAACAGTAGCAGCAACTTCCTGATCTCTTCTAGACCTTCCTCTAGAAAAAAGGTGTAATTTGTCAAAACAAGTGCTTTACAATGGAATGCTAATGATTCTGAATCTGCTTAATCACAGTTGTCTGGTTCGCTCCAAGATGTTTTAAAAAGAAATCTCTTATGGTCACCAAGGTTGCATTTATTTGATCAAAAATACAGTAAAAACAGTAATATTGTGAAATATTATTATTAAAATAATTTTGTATTTGAATATATTTTAAAAAGTTATTTATTCCTGTGATGCATTGCTGGATTTTCAGTATCATTACTCCAGTCTTCAGTGTCACATGATCCTTCAGAAATCATTCTAATATGCTGCATTGCTGCACAATTTGGAAAAAAGTGCTGCTTAATTATTTTTTTTTTTGCAAACCATGAACAGAAAATTCAGAAGAACAGCATTTATTTGAAACATAAGTTTTTTTTTTTTTTTATAACATTATAAATGTTACTTTTGGCATCTTCGCTAAATATAAGTATACATTTTTGAAGTATACTTATGAAGGCAAGTATTGGGATGGATAGGAAAGTATTTTAAAGGAGAAAGTAAAATGAAAATTACACACAGCAGCTTTATGATTTCTGTAAGAGCTCCTAATGGATTGTTCATGTGCACGTCATTATATTCAAGCGACTGGAACTATTGTGCACTTTGTCAGAATCTGTTTTTTTTTTTTTTTTAAAGAGCTGACGTACCACAGAACGGGTTCCTGCCCAGCAGCAGAACATTGGGAGGAGACGTCATAATCAGCTGATGCAGGGTCTCCTACAGTAAATAGGATGCAAAATCAGAAACAGGAGATAAGAGAGAGGAGATATGCAGAATCTTGTCCAAAAATCAGGAGCTCTGAGTTTTATTGAAGAGCAAAACCAGACCCAGCTGCCATCAGTTTCTTTGCATTCAACCGTTTTAAGCTGTAAATTACAGGCAGGACCAGGGACTGGGGTAATTGTTCAGAGACGTCTCAAAGAGTTCAGAAAACTTGGGGGATGATTTAAATCAAGACAATTATTAAACTTTGAAGTGGTGCTTCAGTTGAACTCGAATGTTGTGGTCACCGTCATCTGCAATCTTATTAATTTCTAAAAAAAAAAAAAAAAAAAAACACATTAAAGGACCAATGCAGAGATAATTCAAGAAGTTAAATTACACTGCACTCAGTAAAAGATTTATTAGTCCTTCTTAAAAATCCACATAACCAGACAACCACAGTGTTCTGTATTCATTACAGAGCATTTCAGCTTAAATCAGCATGACAATGTGTATTATTAATTATTAAACAGCATTATTTAATAATGTCTTCTTGTGGAAGGCAGACATTCCAGAATGTCCAGAGCTTTTCAATATGTAAGTTATGCTAACACAAATCGACAAGGGTATGGGTGGGCTTACTTTGCCTGTCACTTTTCCGTATGGGAATTCGCTAATGCCGATTCTTCTTGGGTAAAATCGTTTTCAGTTTCGCTGAATAAGCTAGATCAGTGATTGAACGATCTGAATTTCCCAGGCTAACAAAACTCAAGGGAAGATAAAATCTATTCCAAAGATTCAAGATGCTGAGCACAAACAACTCTGTCACACTATTTTACATTAACTTAAAAGTATGTGCATTTATTTTCCCAGTTTTGCTTTGGATTTAGATTTAGATTTTGAAAATGTGACAACTTAAGGCAACACATGGGTTTTACAAAGCCATAATTTACACCAATTAAAAAACCCAGTGAAAATTAAGCAACAGGAAATAATTCCATTATTTGGCTGGTCTGGTTTTTTTAGGGTACTTTCATTAGTTTGACCGCTTTAGCCGGCACCATGAGAGACAGGTCTCATGGGATGTAAAATGGGTCATTTTCCAGCTTTGCTCCAGGCCATTGCTGTTTCCTAGCTACTGATTACACAGATGTTGGCTTGGCGCACTGATATCTAGGCCAGCCTCTTTGAGGGGAGCTTGTAGGTCTGGTGGCGAGGCTATTTCCACACGGACAGATGCGCAGGATGCAGGGTGGGTAGCAGGAAGTTTAGGGTATGACTTCAAATCCTGCCCTTCCACCCAGAGGGCCTCCATTTGGGAATATGCAGAATCCAGTATAGCAAAAAAGGAAACTTGACATTAAACTTGCATGCAGCAAAAACGTATTTGAAAGAATGACTTGGGTTACACAACTTTTTGAATGTATAGAGGGTACAGAGAGCAATACAGCCCACTTTTAAGTGGTCTTGGTTTTGGTAGAGTTTCTCTGTTTCATTAATTTCCAAAGATTCTTCAATATATACCCTTGAAACAATCTAACTATCTCATGGATTAATCACAAATGGGGAAACATTTATCTCTTTAACATGTATTTATATCTTTTATTAGCTGTAAGTCATTGATTATAAGTAGACATTATGTTTGCTGTTTATTGCAAAATATTTAAACAACTACAAACCTAACCTTTTTCTATTATAATGTTAACTTATCTGATTTCTCTTCAGGAATTATGGGTAGAGTAGTTCTTAAACAGGAATTCAGCAATAAACTATTATTTTTTTATTTATAATATATATATATATATATATATATATATATATATATATATATATATATATTTTTTTTTTTATTATTATGATATTTTATTTATAAAATTAAAATAAAATATCTTATTATGATATTTAATTTTTTTTATAATAGCTTTTTTATTGTTTTTATATTTATTTATTTAACTATTAATTTTCTCTGTGCCTTACCTGGTAGTATGATTTGATGTGGTAAATGAGAACAGACAGGTTTTGCGCTCTCTGGCCGACGTCACTGTTCACTTTGTTTAAACCTTGAACAGTCCCTTCGGGATTTCTGTGAAAAAAAGACATGAACTTACTCCTGCAATATAAAATCAACTCAGCAAGAAGCAACTGAGACGTCTTGTTTCTGAAGACCTGTTTAGTACATTAACCTGGACCAAGGGGCACGAGTAATAATAGCAACAAAACACAATCCGTTCATTCATTCCCTTTTTTTTCCACATGACTTCATTCCTCAACTAGCCAGCACTAAGACAGACACAGACAGAGGCAAAAGCAGCAACATTCAGTTCAGGTCAAGTCTTGAGACTTTAACTCTTCTATAGTTCAGCAGCTCAAGGTCCAAGTCCTGACACAGTGACCTGAAACGCTGCTGTCCCTTGATAAACTTCAGTCTGGGATGCTGTCCATGCCACCATCAAAAAATAGTCTACAATCAAGCTCTAATCCATCAGCCTCCCTGAATCTGTGGGATTACTGTGGCCAGCTTGATACTGTACGGTTTACTACCTCGGCATCTTTACAGATTATTTTGCTTTTGAAAATACATGTTCTGGGCATTAACTATCCTTTAAATGGCAACGAAATGCATGTTACCTAAAGGCATGGTTGGGTTTTAACATTTAAATACAGCTATGGATTTTTGTCTGAGATGGAAATAGAATTTGGGGCAAAAACAACCCACCCATATGCACCCATCCAAATTCTGTCCAGCCGCACAGTCTGATGGACCGACTATAAAGTGTTCCTTCATGACCATGACAAAGCATACAGTGTTTTTGGTCTCCTGCATGGAATGAGCCATTTAAAAGTTGAAACACATGCTGTCTACAACACTGCTCAATATTACATGTGAACAACACCAAAGGGTGGTGGTAACTTCACAGTATGGGTTCTGGAATGGGGCACACAAATTTGATCACATGTAGAGACAACCTGTGAACTGAAAAGTCACTGAGAGAACCCTTTCAACAATATGCCCTTAAGCAAAGCACTCAGCTAGTGTTAAATTGCTTTGGATGAATAATTTAGGCTCAACAGCTAATTGAATGTGCAACAAATGTTTATTTTGATGTACATACCAGTGAAAAGTTTGGGGTTGGTATATCTCTTATACTCACCAAGTCTGCTTTTATTTGATGAGCAATACAGTAAAAACAGTAATATTGTGAAATATTAATACAATTTTTAAAAAATTAAATTTTAAAATGTAATTTATTTCTGTGATGGCAAAGCTGAATTTTCAGCAGCCAGTCTTCATTGTCACACGATCCTTCAGAAATACCTCTAATTTGCTGATTTTATGTTGAAGAAAAAAAAATAAAAAATTATATATATATATATATATATATATATATATATATATATATATATTATAAATACTGAATACAGTTGTGCTGCTTAATGTTTTTGTGGGAACTGGAAACTGATAAAAAAAAATTCAGGAATCATTTAAGAACAGCATTTATAGAAATCTTTTTTTAACATTATAAATGTCTTTCTAGTACAGTATTCTTCCTTTTTAGTATACTTTCTTTCAAAGAAATTTATAATTTACTGACCCCAATTTTTCAATGACATATGCCCCAAATTCTTTCTTGTAAGAAGATGAGATCAATAAAAACCTCAAATACTGTACATTTAAACAAAATGCTTACTATACGAGTTGAGTGTTTGGATAATATAACTGTGTGCAAATGGATACTTACATTTGATTCATGACCTTGTTCAAGAATATGCCATCCACTAATTCAGTGTATTCAGAGAGCATGTTCCCCTCTTTGTCACCTAGTTGACCAAATGTCTTAACCTTTGGAACGCAGATATATATGAGAAAATAAAAAGACATGTCATGAAGTGACAGCAGTGTGACATGCTCTTTAAACAACAATTTTCTAATTAAACAAGCAGTTTTGTGGCATTTCTGAGACTGAGAGATCATACTGAGAAACTACATGGAATATTCATACTTTTAAACACTCATTAGTTACATTAAGGAAACTGCACAAATATAATTTTAAGTGAAGTCTAGGCTTTTCGCCACAATTAATTTGAGTGAATATTTCTTGTGGCAGGTTTATGACCTCTAATAAAGACATCAGTGGTAGAGACATACTTTAAAGTCTTGGTTACATAAATATGCTCACCATTATATAGTTTATACTTTCTTGTGACAACATGCCCCGATCATGGGGAAAGCTGTTACAGTTAATGAAGCAAGCTGCCAGAATGGAACCTTCCACTGAACAGACTATTATGAGCTTTTTAGATAAATCTTTGTTTTGCCCAACAACATATATATATATATATATATATATATATATATATATATATATATATATATATATATATATATATGTTGACTACACACATCAGAGTTTGTCAGTTGTTGTGAACATACAAACATGTTGTGAACATGAAACATACAGCTTGATCTTCCAATGAGAATCTGCACGTAACAAACAGAAAAATAGCAACTTACCCAAGTGACAAGAGGGCTGCTCATGAACTGCTCTAATAAGACTGGAATCTCACCCTCCATATTAATATTACACGATCATAGAGATTGGAAGAAACACATAAAATCCATATAAATCCAGCACTGGTGGTTTACCCTTCTCCATATGCAGCTGAGCAGAGGAAATCTAGCTGCATCATTGAACAAGGGACAAATCTGCAGTTCACAGCGATGCGATGCAGGATTTCACATTCATGTAGCTCGTTCCTCGTCAACAAACTGGTATCTGTTATTAGATTGAAAATAAACGCAGAATGTTGCCTTTTAAATGTTCATCAGGACTGCAGCATCCTCCGGTGCCGCTCACACAGCACGCTGAAGCTGCAGTGCAGGGTGCTCACTACTGGATCCATCCTCACTCACTAGTGCATGTGAAGTTTTAAAGTAAAACCACCAGCCATTAGAACCCAAATAACACAGGATTTTAATAACTAAATGTAAACTTGAAACATTCAGTGCACTTTCGTGCTTCCTTCATCAAAGGGAAACATCCCAAAAGGATGTAAAGTCTAATTGAAAAAGTTTTAGTAGGTTTTTATGTATTTTCCGTCCCACAGCATCCGCCTGATCCGGACTGCAGTAATTCCATGGCAACTGTGCTTTAGTACATCTCTGACCTTAATCTGTTACCATAACAACAGCCGTCAACCCCCTCAATCACCAGTTAAAATATCATAACAGGTTTATTGAGTGTAATCTGTCCCGGTCTGTGCTTTAAATCGTCACCAATGAGGGATGAGCAATAATGACCACATCCACACATTCTGCTGAGGTGGACTACGTTCAACTGTACTGGCAGAGCTATTCGTGTAGTTTGGAAAGGGGAAAAAAATAGTTAGTCTGTGATATTAATATCTAATAATAAAGCTAAATTAAAAAAAAATGCATATACACACACACACACACACACACACATATGTATATATATATATATATATATATATATATATATATATATATATATATATATATAAAAAAAAATAGGACAAGCTCCCTAAACATGTAATGGAAGGCTTTGGCGCCACCTTTAAGCTAAATTAAAAAAAAATGCATATACACACACACACACACACACATATGTATATATATATATATATATATATATATATATATATATATATATATATATATATATATATATAAAAAATAGGACAAGCTCCCTAAACATGTAATGGAAGGCTTTGGCGCCACCTTGCGGAAAAGTTAAGAACTAGAAGTTCACTTTGGCCTGCAGATTCTTGACTAAAGCAGCAGTTTATCTTGCACTAACTAAGACACTATAAGCGACGGTAACCATTACAGAGCTTCGAAGGAATTCAGGCAGTTTGTTATTGCTTTGAATGTGCCAAATAAATTGCTCCCCCAAGAGAGGCTTTAAATTGATTTGGTTTTGAGAGATGTTTGCTGACAGTCAGACACAAATTACTGAACAACAGTGAGAAATCAATGGGACATATGTTGCCTATTTACGACTGGTAGTCAATTTTTAATGAACTCTTTAATATTTAATTATAACAGTCGGTTAAGGTGCTATACATTTAATCACATCATAAATTGTGCATTCCATGTAAGAAATCAGTATTTTATGTACATGGAGTTATAATTCAGTTCAATATATGACACATGTTGCAGCAAGCAGTTTTATTGTATATGATTATATGTATACAGTATATCATAGATGCATTGTATCATAGGAGGTAGTCATCCAGAAAGCAACAGCAGCTACAGTTTATGGCAGCATATATAAGGCAAAACATGCTAAAGCATCAGGCCACAAACTACTGAGAAATGAAACATACATGGCCTGTATTATAATATCAGCAATCAGCAATGACTGTTTAACAAAAACATTACTGTTCCATTAAAACAGTCAGTTAAAGGATGATATAAAGCTACATATAAAAGCTACTCTATAAAGCTACATTTAAAGGGTGTAAGCTTAAGTTAGTATTCAATAAGAAAAACAGTCTCTTCTTGTGCGTACAATTGTACATTACTTCAAGGCTGTGCATGCTGCATCATGTAAACATTTTATATACACAGTGTCAGATGTGCCATAATATCTAGTCAATCAGAAAGTAATGATAGCTTCAGTATGAGGCCGCATATGTAATGAGCAAGTTTGTTGGTGTATATGCAGATTTTTCCAAAATGTCTTTCAGTAAAAATGTGCTTGATTTTAAAAAAGGATGACTAATGAACATCTTGAGAAAAGTAATTTACACAGTGATTATAAAATTTTGGCAACGTCCTTTCTCGAATTTTTTCCATGAGCAGAGTCTCTGAATAAATTGGCTTAAAATAAGAAAAGTCTAACTATTGGAGTAAATGATTTCCACAGTTCTCAGTTAATGGTACTGAGTGTTTCTTATCCAAACAAGCATGCATTATATAATGGTTTAGAGTATTTCTTTGAAAGTGCTGTACTGTAATTTTAAAAAGAAAGCATACACAAAAATCTTTTCCTTCACAGAAGTCCTTCAGAGATTATTATTCCGTTCCATTGACAGCATTTGAAAATTCAAATGGTAAGAGTCATGGCGCAGATGTTCTGAGGCACAAAGTCCTTGGCTTATTGGTCCCGCTTCAGAGAGAAATTTGTGCTGCTCACTCATGCTTTCTGCTCTCTGCTCTCTGGTTTTGTCTTTAGAGCTTGCAGTTTCAGACTCCCATGTTGGCTCTCCTGTAGGGTCGTGCTGCCAGAGAGCAGGCTTATTGTATAGGGTGAAAACCAGTCTCTTTCAAAAGCAGTAGTCAGCTGCTCTACAATCGAGTCCTGCCCTTCCCGCTGGTTCTCCGATTCTTGAATCACCAGCCCGGCTCCTGCATTGAAAGCCAACTCACTGCCAACCCAGTCCAGATTCCCTTAAATGACAGAAAATTAGAATAGTAATCTGCAATATGATAAATTGTACATGAATTATTGCATATTTAGGTTTATTTTATTTATATATATATATATATATATATATATATATATATATATATATATATATATATATATATATATATTTTTTTTTTTTTTTTTTTTTTTTTTGTTTACTGCTATCCCTTTTAATCTTACATTTAATTAAAAAATGCAATAAAATATTGAGTTAATTAGATTTGTTAATACTTTTCCTTTTATACATTTGCACTACTGTTATTTGCTTTTTTAAACTTATTTTGTACTGCTTTGGCAATACAAATATACAGTTTTTGTCAGGCCAGTGAACCACAATAAATTAAGTGTGTGTGCAAGAGAGAGAGTCTTACCGATGTATGCTGTGTTGTCTGTCACCATAAATTTATTCTCATTTATCCTGTGCTGAAATCCTCCCATCTGCTCCTTGCCTCTGTAAAATCTCTGATTGAAAACAGACACGCATGTATAAAATATAACCTATGCTGTAAGATATATAAATATATGTTTGGGTATGTGTGTGTGTAAACAGATCAATCAAATAGATTCTTTCCTGACCACTTCTATAGAGCAGACTGGCAGTCCAGTGCATAGGGCCTGCATTGACGTCATAAAGTTAAAGGTCAGTGGATGTGTGCGTGTCCACAGACTGATTAAGAGACGAACTTTGACCTCTCTCAGTACCGCAGCCTCTCGGAGCATCTCGTCTATTGGCGACCAGTACCTGAACCAAAAAATATAACAAGCCAAATGAGTGTTGATGTACGGAAGTAGCATACAGAGAAGTCATAAATCTTCAAAAGAGCAAATTTGTCCATTTATAAATAGCTCCAAAGATTCACACATCAAAAAAATCTGTTTTTAGTATCCGTGTCTTGTTTTCAAGTGAAAATACCTAAATGTCTTTTAAGACAAATTCACTTGAGAAGCAAAAATAAGACCTTTCAAAGTTGAATATTTAGATGCATAATCCTGACAACATATATTTATTTATTTGAGTGATATCGCAGTTTGATTTTTTTTTTATTGGCAAGAGTTTTCACAAATAATTCAGTGAACATCAAGATAAACAGTCTTGTTTCAAGAGCAAGACTCGACTGAGGAAACTTGTAAAAATGGGTAAACTTGATTAAAATGTTATATTATATATCAAACTGAATGATCAGTTGATTAAATAAATCATCAAATTTTCTTAAGATGGCTAAAACACATTATACATACAGTATACTTATATATGACAATAAAAGCATAAAATATAGCATGCTTACTTGAGAAATATCTTACCTTAACACTACACAAAACGTTAAAATGTGTTACAGAACTTTCAATTTTCAGAGATTTTTCAAATAATTTCAATGTATTTTATTTTGAAATGTGTAAATCTTTTCATGTTTTTTTTCCCCTTTTTTATTTGCAGTTTTTTGCTTGTTTTAACTCACTAAATAGATTATTTCCTTTATTAACAGCCATTTTTAATGCTGAAACATATAAATGACCCAGTGCCCATGAAAACCAGCAGTACCGTATGATTGGTGATCCTCTGAAGCTGCGGTTGACTAAGGGCAGGTAATCTGTTACAGAAATGTAGATGAATCTCTTGGCTTCTCGGATCACATGCCGTATGGCATCTAAATCTCTACTTCGACCCTTGGGGCAAAACAGCTCTGGTGATGTCTATGAAGAAAAGTTGGGGGAAAAAAAGATAAAACAGCAGTTTTCTTTTTAAAGTTTTTTTTTTTCAGCTTCAATTCGTATTGCCAGTACACCAGAGCGAGGTAATGAGATGGCCGTCTCTGTACATACATCATTGTCAGGAGAATAATTTTATCACTGAGCTAGAAATATCTCCCAGCAGCCTATAACATTACAGCACAATTCATTTGAATGGGATGATGGATGTCTCAGATGTGTCGAGTAAATATCCTGTTGCTGGAAGGGAATCAAGATTCATTACGCTCAAATTAGAATCCGATGGCCAGTGTCTTCACATGTGACGCAGCTTGACATGGAACAGAGTCAACGGGATAAATTACCTGTCGAGTGAGTGAATTCACCTTAATCAAATTATATCCCATGGGAACCAATGAAAAACCAGTTTACATAAAAAGTCTTTGTAATAAGAACAGACATAGATGTAAACACATTTCAATGTGCATGGAACTGGATAATCGATCATGGCATGTTTATGCAATAAAATGTAAAATGTTTTAGTAAATACTGTACGAAATACGTTTACTCACACAAACCCTCAAAGGTTTGGGGTCGGTATGAATTTGTAATGTTTTTTTTAAAAAGTCTCTTAAGATCACCAAGGTTGCATTAATTTGCTCAAAAATTCAGGATAAACAGTAATATTGTGAAATATTACAATTTAAAATAACTGCTTTCTATTTTAATACATATTAAAACGTAATTTATTCCTGTGATGCAAAGCTGAATTTTCAGCATCATTACTCAAGTCTTCAGTGTCACATGATCCTTCATAAATTATTCTAATATGCTGATTTGCTGTTCAGGGAACATGTTGAAAACAGTTTCTTCAATGAATAAAATTTTTAAAAGAACAGCATTTATTTGAAATAGAATTCTTCTGCACCATAAATATCTTTACTGCCATAGAAGTACTAATTTCTTTTTAAATAAATATTACTCTTAAACTTTTCAATTGTGTATATATATGAAATTTATATTTAATTTTGCAGGCATAATGCCATATAGGGGTTAGTTGTCACACAGGGAAGTTGTCACAAGGACTGTATCGCAGTAACTATAAGATTTACTGTATAGACAGCATTAAAAATAAATCTGCCCTGAGAAGCGGGTAGCAGGATGCTGAAGATAACAGAGTAAAATGTGTGGCAACTATCCCCTGTCTTCTCTTTTTATTTTAAAAATAGATGCACACTGGCAGATCACCTGAGTCAGGCAAAGACTAGAGAGTTATTTATTGATCTCACCGACACATAGGCAGAAGCATCTGTATTGTTGAGTCTGAGCTGAAGCGGCTCGTCTCTGCTGAACACGGCCGTGACTCTCTTGGACCAGATTGAAGGGATGTAGTCCCTGTACTGCAGCTGCCAGTAGAAAGAAAAGATCCTGTGCAGGTCCAGAGCCAAACAACTACAGTTGTACACTACAACTCCGAGCTCCTTCAGCTGAAAAAAAAAAAAAACAGGAGCAAAAATTTCTCAATATGAAATGTGAAAAGATTTACTTGAAAAATACGTTATCTACTTTGGTCATAGATTCATGATACAAATTTGCAGGGCAGCATTCATCAAACTTGAACTTTTAAATGCAGTGAAATTTGAATGAGCTTTCTCACTTGCATGTGTGTGAATGGAAGTCAGTTGAACAAAGAGTGTACTGTGAACGGCCCTTAAATGCTCCCAGGTTTCATATTTTGTTATGTTTTACAATAGCTCTCATACATCCACCAAGTACTTTTCGAGGCCGAAATTCTTTACCTTGGACAGCGCTTTCCAGTTCATGCCAGCACTGCCAATGTATATGTGCTTCCTGTCCACCACCCAAAAGGAGGAAAGCAGTCTTCCTCTGGTGAGGGCCGTCATGTTGACGTAGTGCACTTCTGCATCTGGGAGAGACGGAGCCATGTGGGCAATGGTTGGGGAACTGTTAAGCGCTCAACCTTCACGAGAGATCTGTCTGTAATTCAACTCTGGCATAAACAATATTGCACATTCATGATGTTTTGACCTTGTGTGTAGCCTTGAGGGACTGGAGCAGCGAAAATCCCAAAGAGTTATGCCAGTTTATGACAGACAGATGCCTGTGTGTGTGATCTTACACTGTTTTCCTCGAGAGAACTGCTTTAGTACTGTATTCAGCACTTCAGCAAACACAAATCAATGCATCTCTTAACATAAACGAGAGAGATCTGAGTTCACTTACAGCGGTCAGACATGCTCTTCAGCTCAGTGGAGTTGGGCTGGTCACTGACGATCTTTAATTTGACACCTCGAGACTTCAGGCTTAACAATCTCTGAAACAAATACTGACCCTAGAAAGTAGATAAAGATTGTAGAATATTAATTCCATATGCAATATATGCCAATGATAAAAAATCAATTTTAGATGTAGAATTTATCAGTACATAATCATAAGTAGGAAGTAGGTATGAACAATATATACGTACTACATCAGTTCTGTCATGACAACTCTTGGAGAGTTCAGCATGGTAATAGACATGGCAATGTTAATGTGTTTGGTTTTGGTGGAATAGATTTGCTACTGCTACTGCTGTTGCGGCAGATCAAGTACCAAGATTTGCTACTGCCAGTCCATCCAGAGATATGCTGCTGTGAGCATGTAGGAAATACTGAAATACTTTGTTCTCTTGCAAAAATATTTTTTCCCTCTTATTTTTATGTGACATATTTGTATTCTTTTGCAAAAGTTTTGCATTCCCCCAGGAAACTTTGCAGTCTCTCATAAACTATTTGCGTTCAACGCAAAGCATCTAGGGGGATTGCAAAAGTTTTGTGAGAGAACACAGAAGCATATATTTTTTTTCCCTCTTATGTCATTTTTTTCCACATTACCATTAGAGGGTCTGTAAATGTGCACTTAATCTTTAAAACCACTAATAAATTGACTAAACTGATAAATGAAATCTTTAGCAGAATCAAAATAAATATACATTTTTCATACTGTACAGTAGCATTTAAAATGATTTCAGTTTTTAGTGTTTTATTTCTTAATCAATTATAAAAAATAAAATAAAACTAGTTTTAGTTAGAATATCAGTGCATCCCTTATAAAGTTAAATCACACAAATTATTGTAGACCTATAGTTTGTCTAGGTAAGACAAAGTTATGATAACTATATTGCTAATACAGTATATAAATAAAGAAGTATCACTTTAAGTGTTGATATTGCGTATTTGCAGGGTAACCATATGCTAACTAACCTGATAGGAAGAATAAAGCCGTGACCCCTGCTCGGCGGAGGTCAGAGCCCAGTATGGCGACACTATCTCAACTGACAGTTTTGCTTGGTCCAAAAGGTGGTTCAGACCCATGACAAGTGGGAGATGGTTTGAACTATTGGGGTTGAATGACAGCTCTCCTGGGACGTTCTCCACAAGGACAATGCTAAGAGCACATTGATGTCAGGAAATGTTAGTTTGTGGAATATGTTCATAGTTTTATGTACAACATATACTGGAGTCACCATGAAATCAAAATTGAAGCTGTTTACTTTCTTAATGCACATATAATTCAATGTATGATTCATTGTTGCATATTTTTCTTAAAAACTGTTGGGCAAGCAGTTAAGTCTTAAAGAAAAATTTCATTAATTTACATTATGCTACAATTGTTCATTTAGCAGACATGTTGCCATGTCACTTCCTTTCTATATAGATCAAGAAAGGTGAATCTGGCCACACTTTTTAATATATAGTATAGAAAATGAATGTGGAATAAGGCTGTTAAGTTCCAAAATGAATGTCCTTACAACAATGCAATTCAGTTCAAGTCCTGTGTGAGGAACAGACCGAATTTTAATTGATTAAACGACTGAATTAATCATCTCACCTTGGGATGTTCATGAGGGTATTATTTCTTTTAGTCAGATCTTTTCTTTCAATCAGTCACTTCAGTTCTGAATGATTTGTTGATGAGTTCAGCTCTCTGACAGAATGAATGAGCGGTTAACAGCTCACTAGAGGGAACTTATTTTTGATTAAAATTCAGTCTGTTCTTCACAAAAAGCTATGGTATTGTATGGCTTCAGGAACACAGCAATGGTAATTTTATGAAACGTTGTGCAATTTTTTGAAGTATGAACGCTCCAGTCCCCATTTATTGTAATTTGATCAACAAAAACAAAACAAAAAAAAAGTTGAGTTGGCCTGTGTTATTCAGAATATTCTTTTTGTTCTACAAAAAAGTCACATAGGTTGGATGAGATAATGACATAACTCTAATTTTTGAGTGAACTATCCTTTTTAATCAGCCATGAAGTCTAAAACTATTCCTAATCAAGATGATACACTGCCAAGATACAATTAACAAGCTCATGTTGGCTAAAGGTACAAAACACAGAGCTGAATATGCAGTGCTCCCTGGTGTACTTTTTGGTTCGTTATACTGTATTCAATATGTACTGTAGAAAATAACATCATCAGGGTATGATCTGTGAGAACTGCTTCTTACCGACAATTTTTGCTGCAGTTCTCCTCAGTGACACCATCCTCATCCTCTCCCCAGACATCCACAGCAGAGAAAATTAGAGCCACCAGGACAGCAAAGCAGCAAACCAGAGCAAACACAGCAATACATTTCTGCTGGGACTGCATAAGACATACAAAGAGAGCTCTGTCAATTACATATACCAGGTTTTAGATAACTTTGTCTTGACTTATTTGTTTAAAATATTAATATAGTGTTTCTGAATTTGGTGACAGTTTAAATTTGCAGGGTCAAGATTTATTGTATTCAGAATTGTACTTCTCTGCTCTGGAATCTTTTCCTAGCTATAATTTCAATTTATGACTGAGAGAATGATAGAGCGTCTCTGTCAAATTTCCACCTGAATTCTATTAAACAGAAGGATGGCTTTTTTAAAAAGAGCTTTCCAAATAAGCTTGGTGGTTTTTTCTAAGGTATTAAGGTAGATAAATCTGTTGTTGGTGAGTGTTCTCACTATATAGCATTCTCTCCAATCCGCCGCTGTAAACAAGCATCAGCACGAAACCAAGGATAGTGTCTATAAATATTAATGTGGTCAATGGATAAAACGTGGTGTGTGCTGTAGGGCAGTAGTTCTCACATATGTTGGGTCTCTGATAGGATTGTGGACAGCAGGGAAAGAACAATACTAAATGTGAATAATAAATCATATAATTATGCATATTAAGGACAGTACAACATACAGGATTATCAACAATACACTACCATTCAAAAGTCTGAGGTCAGTATGATTACAAATTTTCGTGATGGGTGCATTAAATTCATTAAACATGTCAGTAAAGACATTTGCTGTTCTTTTACTTTCTATTCATCAAAGAATTTAAAATGTATCACAGTTTACACAAAAATAGTAAGCAGCTCAACTGTTGATGATAATAAGAAATGTTTCTTGAGCAGCAAATCAGTATATTAGAATGATTTCTGAAGTATCATGTGACACTGAAGACTGGAGTAATGATGCTTAAAATTCAACTTTGCCATCACAGCAATAAATGACATTTTAAAATATATTCAAATAGAAAACACTGATTTTAAATTGTAATAATATTTCATAATGTTACTGTTTTTACCATATTTTGATTAAATAAATGAAGCCCATGGTCATCATGAGATAACTGAACATTAGTGTATAGGAGAAAACATTTCCATGTTTTTGTTGGCATCAGAGGCCTCGTCCTCAAAAACAAATGAACAAGTCTATGCAACGTAAAAGAAAAAAGCAACATTGTTTACATTTGTACAATAAAAAATTATGGTGTTTTGTCATCATTTGATGACCAATGTGGGTCCTGAGGCAATACTACTTGAGAACCAGTGCTGTAATCAACTCAGAATTTTTGATTTTCCCTCCAAAAAAAAAAAAAAAAGTGAACAAGAGTGACTTGATTTTTGCTTAGTGCTGCACTTCCCTAAACACAGCTCCCCTGAGAGAGATTGTCTCCCATCCCATCTGCTGGCCTCCATCAGAGTCCAGCCGAGTTTGCCGAGTGACATATACATCGTATATCATTTTCCTCTGAAGGAGACATGCAAAGTGAAGTTTAATTAAAGAGCAGGGCGTTCACGAAGTGAGCAGATTAATGCACGGCATTAACCTTCTTACAGTTAAAATGGATTTGGTCAATTAATGCCCCCTTTATTACCCTTACATACTCATGCACAGTACAGTCATAATTGACTTTATGTTTGGATTTTTACTATATGTTAAGTTTGACATTCAAGATATTATTGAAGGTGTTTCCTTTTTATTTATAAAGGATTTTTGAAGCTTGGTTTGGTTTAAAGTTTGGTTTAAAATCAGTTCAGTAGCACCGGGGAATATCACTGAATACAGTAACACTGAAGTATCTTTGTTTATTTCAGCCATTACAAGTTATTGGGGTGTTTCAGACCTTTAAGAGAATGTGATATTTTGAATCCATTAGTGTTTCAGTATTTTTTTGTTCTAGAAGTTAAGAGCATACACTGCAGTAATCAAACGATATGTCAGATTTCCTCCACTGTAATATAAATGAAATCTGTGTCTTGCCAGAGGCAAAGGAAGGATTAAAGTTGTCTGTAAACAGAGACTTTCTCTGCCTGAAGGGAAATATGTCAAATTAATGCTGTGTTTGTATCGAGCTGTCTGTGCTGACGGCTTTGATTGACAGGACGATGTGCTGCTCCTTCCAACCTTATCTGTTACTTTACAGAGTTCAGTCTTGCCAAGTTAAGCGTTCTAACATACAATCAAAAAGGCCTGACATGCAGCTTAGTCAGACTACTGTAAACCACCATGCTGTACTTGCGAATCAACGTGTGAGAGAAAAATTAATTAAAACACATTCTCCTCTCAGACTTAATCTTATTTAACTAAGCAAAATAAACCAGAGAAACTGACAAAATGCAATTACACATATAGCATTTTCATATGTGTGTTTTTAAAAACAAAATAAATTGCCTACACAACATACACAATTGCAGACACCACTGAAAAAAAAATTCTCACTTATAAATATTTCATATTAGATATTATATTATATTACATTATATTATATTATGATTTTAGAAACATTGGGATTTTTCTGAAAAAAGTGACATTTATTTTCATATAAATAAAGAATATTTTCTAAAAAATTTAGTTGCTGTTGAAAATGTAAATTTTTTTTAAAATATATATATATATATATATATATATATATATATATATATATATATACATACGTACACACACACACACACACACACACACACACACATATATATACAAACTTGCATATATTAACTATATACTGACAAATTGGAAAGTAATGCACTTGTTATGAAAATACACAATCCAAAAATTTAAAATGTTGATATTAATTAGTAGTGCTAAAATAACTTTCTTTATGCAAAATGTAATTTACTTTTCTTCCCCACTTTTTTGGGGGGATGAAATTCGACCAAAACATTTCTTGGGAGTTTTATGACTCACCCAATATCAAAATCACATTCCGTTCAACTGAGCAAAAAATCAATTCATTTCAATTTAAATGCAGACTTTCTGCAGAAATATTCTGATGGGGTATTTGGAGCCTGAAGTGAAAGTTAAGCCTCACCTTCATGATGTTCTCCTGAGAGGCAGAGCCTGGCATAACAGCTTTTAAGTTCCTTCAGACTTCAGGAAACATGGAAAACGAGACGCTAGTGCATTTCATCATTGCAGTCTCCTTGGTAACGGGTCCCGCTCAGCCTCTCTCTTACGCTCATCGCTGTAATGGATATGCAAGTCCACGGAATGATATAGTGGGTGATAGATAGTGTGCCTTTTGTTTTAGCACCCTGAGCTCATGCATGCTTCCACTGGCTGTGTGGTTTCCTCGCCTCAACTCCATAGTGATGGAGACAGAGAAAGAGAGAGGAGGAGAGAGAGAAAGACACAGTCCACTCCCTCTCTCGAAACATCCAATGCTGGGCTAACACAGAACAATCCCCCTCCCTTCTGCATCTTTCTCACCTGCCCTGTGAAGCAAAACTCTCCCGGCAAAGTGCAAATGGATTTGGCTTCAGCAGAAGAAAGACAAGGGGGGAAAAAACATGTTATAAAATGCAACCTTCTGACTCCAAGCATCTCTAAGGTATTGTCTCTTTTCCTTCCAGCTCGACAGAGGGAAGTTCAGCGCAAGCATAAATGAGCTTGACGCGTTCACCCTATAAATAATTCAGCATTGTTACAACTGGCTGGCCAGCTCCTGAACTAATCTATCAAGTAAGTTGTTTATTAGAGTCACCGGTATGCAATCTCAGAATCTGAAGTACCTTCCCATAGGAAGGAAAAACCCCAGAGGAGATCTTATTAATACTTGTCTTCTCTCAGACAACAAATTACATTCAATGGAAAGCAAAGTGAGACTTTTGCTGAAGTCTCCTGATTCTCAGATTGTTCTCAAGAGAAAAAGATCCCAGTAATCTCCGAAAGTATATCTTCAGAATAGATGTCAATTATGTCTCAGACTGAGCTTACTGGGATAACACAAAATCTACAAAGGTCAGAGAGCTCACATACTTCTCATCTAAGACCAATTATCCAGACTAAGTGTTCCACTTCAATTTTATAGCTCTGTACTCATGCTGTAATGTCTCATTTGTGTCTAATTTAGGATCGTTAAATCTGCCTGGCAAGCTTGTGAACTAATCTGTCAAGCCAGACTTGTACTGTATATGAGATTCACTGGTCTTCAACTTCTATAGGAAAGAAAAATCAAAAAGGAAATCTTTTATTGTCTCAGTCGGTTGTTCCTTGAAAACAGTAAATTAGAACAAATTGCTTAGGTTTACTGATTTTATTCCTGATGGAAAAAAAGACCCCAGTGGTCTCACTCTCACATCTACTTTATCTTCAGAAGACATCTCAATGATTTACCAAGATCAAATGTCAATGATTTCAATATGAACTCTTCAAAAAACAACTCATTTGAACTATGCTAACCACAATAATTTTAAAAGTTTTAAAAATATAATTTTAGCAGAAACATCAAAGAAAATATTTTAGAAAGTGAAATATTAGAAATATTAAAGATATTACAGATATATATTAGAAATATTATTTTTATATGACTAGAATATTTATTAACATTTTTAATTGCTTTTTTATATTTTCATTTTTTTGCTTTTTTTTTAAGTTTTAGTAATCCTGTACTTTTGTAATTTTTATTATTTTTTTATATTTCTATTTTGCTTTTATTTATTGTTATTTTAATTTTAGTCACTTTAGTACTTCAACTTAATTATTTCAGGTAATTTTTTATTTAGTTTCTACTTTAGTTTAAGTGACTTAAATATAAAAAATTATATATATAAAATTACAATAACAATATATTGTCATTCTATATAATTACAATAATTAATAATAATTGCAATGTGGACAGTGGGGGACCGTTGAGTCAAAAAGGCTGAGAACCTCTGCATTGTTATGTTTCAAAAACAGTTAGCTGCTAGACGCATTTGTAGCATGATAGATGCAAAAAAGGGCAAGAGCTTGAGGTAATCAAAGTTTTCACTGGAATCACTCGGCAGATGTTCCTGGCACACTATCGTAATGGAATGGAGCATATGCTGCCTACAGCAGGAGACTCCTGCTGAATCTCACCTCACTTACGCACTAATTACTGCCTATACTCATGAGATACAGACGACCTCCTTCACTGGGATTTGTATCATTGCTTAACGAGATATCACCTTCTTAAATCAGTGCATACTCTTCTCAGTCCTGTGATTACAGAGTGGAGCTTGTGGAGTAAGCGTATTTAAAAGCAACTAATTCCCATTCTTGACCACTTTAGAGTCAGCAAAAGCTGTCTGATAAAACTAGACGTTGACTGACCGCAAGACTTGATTGCACTTACGATGGTGATGCATTTAGGAGAACTGGCAGGACGTTAGACAGGAGATATATGCACCTGTGTTTTGGGACATTCGTTGCATAACTTTTCATCGAAGGAAACGAGAGCGAAACGAAGCGGGAATGACCCTGCCCATATAACAAGAAGTCAGAATAGAGGTCACTGACAGCGTGACGCCCATTAGTTACAGCTGAGCCCCTCACCTTAAAACGCCAAGCACTCCATCACTGCACAGCAAATGCAGTTTGTACATACAGTAGAGCGTGGGAGTACAGTTTTTATGTATCATATGTTATGGATGGATGATGATATGGATGATAATTTAAAAAAAAGAGTGCAAACACCTTAGCAACTGCACAGCAAAGGCCTGGTCACAACCAACAACACTTTAGTATCATGGCAAAGAGTTCTGCACTAGCCAACAGCACTCATGATGTCTTCAAAAAAATGATTTTATGGTTGTTTCTACAAGTGTTAAACCAATAAAATGTACTGAATTAAAAACTAAGAGAGTGAAAAAGAGAGAGAGAGAAAAGAGACTGATGGCCCAGACAATGCCAGGTAAGTCATTTCTCCAGGGAGAGGTGAAGCTGTAACAGGGCTGATGAGACGTGAGACGTGCGGATCCAAATGCAAGCTTTTATTGTGAAACATGGTCAAAAACATGGTCAAATACAGGCAGTGTCGAACAAATATAGAGGGCTAGACGAGAGAGGTAATCCGAAACGTGAGCAATAATCCAGGCAAGGCGCGAACAATATCCAAAGGGCAAGGCAGAGAGATAGTCCAGGTACACAGATATAATCCAAGCAGGGGCAAACAGAGTCCGAACGGTGAGACAGGGGTAAATACAGGGAACACAGACTAGAAAACAAGAAACAGGTTCCGTATCGCAGCTAACACTAGGGGAGTGAAAAACGCAGGACAATACTGGAACTGAACAGAAACACGTAATGTCACGGTAAGGCAGCTAGCGCTTGAGGAGTGCTATACACAGATCAATACTCGGCCATCTGTGAACGGAAGTCCATGATTTATATAGGGTGTGTGATTGTGAGATAGTTCTCAGGTGTGAGCGTGTGATTGAGACACCTGTGTGTACTTTGTGCAAAGAATGATGGGAAATGCAGTCCAGGGTAATATATAACAGTCTGTGTGGTGTGAGAGTCAATGTGATGGAGTAGTGACCTCTGGTGGTGAGTGAATGGAAGTTCATAGACCGGATTCATGACAGAAGCAGACAGGGTGTAATATTTAATAGAAATGAGGAAAGCAAACTTGACTCTTTCCTTCTCTGACAGAGGACCCTATATGGCCAGGAGGAAAACTTATTTTAGGCCTTGGCACTGTATATGCTGAAATGGTACACAGAAACAATCATCTGTTACTCTTAGGGTTTAGAACCTAGCAGAAAGATCCACAAATGTCAGCAAAACTGAAACACCGGTCACTCGCTTCAGTTTAATAAATATTTTAGCTAGCTCTGTCAAAAACTGTAATCAAATTAATTAAATTAAATGCAATGAATCAAATATATCAATATTTACTAAGAAAAGCCACAAAATAAAGTGAGCGAGTAAAGCATTAAAGGAACAGTTCATCCACAGCTCCATCATTATGATGTTTCTAACTTCAAACTGTTGCTTCCAGCTGAAAAATGAGTCCTCTATCCATAATATTGCTTGCTCCAGTGAAAAAGTCATCTCGACTGAATCAGGAGAAATATGCAGAGATCAAGCACTGTTTACAAGAGAAAACAATCCAAAACAGTTCTAAACAAGTACGGGTGCATCTCAATAAATTAGAATGTCGTGGAAAAGTTCATTTATTTCAGTAATTCAACTCAAATTGTGAAACTCGTGTATTAAATAAATGTAATGCACACAGTTTTAATTGTGATGATTTTGGCTCACATTTAACAAAAACCCACCAATTCACAATCTCAACAAATTAGAATACTTCATAAGACCAATAAAAAAAAAACATTTTTAGTGAATTGTTGGCCTTCTGGAAAGTATGTTCATTGACTGTATATGTACTCAATACTTGGTAGGGGCTCCTTTTGCTTTAATTACTGCCTCAATTCGGCATGGCATGGAGGTGATCAGTTTGTGGCACTGCTGAGGTGGTATGGAAGCCCAGGTTTCTTTGACAGTGGCCTTCAGCTCATCTGCATTTTTTGGTCTCTTGTTTCTCATTTTCCTCTTGACAATACCCCATAGATTCTCTATGGGGTTCAGGTCTGGTGAGTTTGCTGGCCAGTCAAGCACACCAACACCATGGTCATTTAACCAACTTTTGGTGCTTTTGGCAGTGTGGGCAGGTGCCAAATCCTGCTGGAAAATGAAATCAGCATCTTTAAAATAGCTGGTCAGCAGAAGGAAGCATAAAGTGCTCCAAAATTTCTTGGTAAACGGGTGCAGTGACTTTGGTTTTCAAAAAACACAATGGACCAACACCAGCAGATGACACTGCACCCCAAATCATCACAGACTGTGGAAACTTAACAATGGACTTCAAGCAATTTGGGCTATGAGCTTCTCCACCCTTCCTCCAGACTCTAGGACCTTGGTTTCCAAATGAAATACAAAACTTGCTCTCATCTGAAAAGAGGACTTTGGACCACTGGGCAACAGTCCAGTTCTTCTTCTCCTTAGCCCAGGTAAGACGCCTCTGACGTTGTCTGTGGTTCAGGAGTGGCTTAACAAGAGGAATACGACAACTGTTGCCAAATTCCTTGACACGTCTGTGTGTGGTGGCTCCTGATGCCTTGACCCCAGCCTCAGTCCATTCCTTGTGAAGTTCACCCAAATTCTTAAAACGATTTTGCTTGACAATCCTCAAAAGGCTGCAGTTCTCTCGGTTGGTTGTGCATCTTTTTCTTCCACACTTTTTCCTTCCACTCAACTTTCTGTTAACATGCTTGGATACAGCACTCTGTGAACAGCCAGCTTCTTTGGCAATGAATGTTTGTGGCTTACCCTCCTTGTGAAGGGTGTCAATGATTTCCTCAGGCAATCCATCTCATGAACACTTGACATTAAACGTGGAACACACAACACTATTATAAATTATTTATTCACCACACATACTTATTTTTTCATTTCAGATTTGCACATATCAGACCTGTACACCATAATTGTCTATATTATATATTGTGTTTTTGCTATTTGTACATTGCCTATTTGTATATTTGTAAATTATTCTTTTATTATCTGTGTCCTGTCCTGTTGCTGTCTTTCTGTTGCACTGTAGAGCTTCTGTCACTAAAACAAATTCCTCGTATGTGTAAAAATACCTGGCCAATAAAGCTCATTCTGATTCTGATTCTGATTCTGATTCTGATTGTCTTCTGGACAACTGTCAGATCAGCAGTCTTCCCCATGATTGTGTAGCCTAGTGAACCAAACTGAGAGACCATTTTGAAGACTCAGGAAACCTTTGCAGGTGTTTTGAGTTGATTAGCTGATTGGCATGTCACCATATTCTAATTTGTTGAGATAATGAATTGATGGGTTTTTGTTAAATGTGAGCCAAAATCATCACAATTAAAAGAAACAAAGACTTAAACTACTTCAGTCTGTGTGCATTGAATTTATTTAATACACGAGTTTCACAATTTGAGTTGAATTACTGAAATAAATGAATTTTTCCACGACATTCTAATTTATTGAGATGCACCTGTATGTGGGTGGATTTTTATTTGAGAGGACAACAGGGGATGGACTTTTTTACTGGAGGAAATGTTATTATGGATTATGAACTCATATTTTGGCCATAATTGTTAATGGTTTAAAGTTAAAATACCTTAATAATGGATTTGTTTTTTTACAAACATGCAGCTTTTAACTTCGCAAGATGTTAATAGATGGACTGGAGTGGTGAGGATTACTTGTGGATTATTTTGATGTTTTTAGCAGCTGTTTGGACTCTCACCCATTCACTGCAGAGGATCCACTGGTGAGCAAGTGATGTAATGCTACATTTCTCCAAATCGGTTCTGATGAAGAATCAAATTCATCTACCTCTTGAAATGCCCGAGAGTGAGTAAATTGTAGTTTCTGCGTGCACTGTTTCTTTAGATCCACTGTGTTACACATGTAAACGACTGCCTAGCACCATGTCTAGTTGTTTCTGTCCTACAAAATGCAATAAGTGATGTAAGTGTGGATTGGTGAGATGTGCGTCCTGTAGTAGCAGATGTCTGCTCTGCATTCAAAACATGAATGTGATGCTAGCAAGGAGATGAAGGTGGTACTTTGAAAATGTTGTTGAAACACAAATAGGTACTTACACAGTAATAGCAGAACCGCCACGCATTTCAAAGTAACACACAGTAGGTAGTATTCCATTCCTGAGTGATCCAGTCTCACTCAAATGCAGTCACTTTAGATGCTGAACAAATCAGTGTTTTTGAACGAATCGGACAATCGGTTGAATGGATCATTCAATCACATGCATAAAGACAGCCATTTGTTGCCACCTACTGGTGAAACAATGTAACCTGCATAAAGAGTCACTGAAAAATATTTAAATATATATTAAATATTTAAATATATAAAATATATATGGTTCTAGAGCATTTTCAGTTACCACAAAAGTAAGGTAAAAGGTTAGTTTAGTGTGCTAAATGCTAAAGTAGTACAGTACATCTCTATATATAATTTCATAATAGTTTTTCAGGTCTTGGTTAAATATGGTTTGTAGTAAGTGTATACTGTTGAATATACTGACACACATGCATGGTAAACTACCGGTAAATTATATTTTAATGTCATTTCTATTGAAACTTATATAACATGTTTTTAAATATATTTGTAATTTAACGTTTGTAATCATGATGTTGAAAGTTAGTACATTCAATTGTAATACCGAATAACACACTAGAGTTAAAATTATAATCAAGTACTTTACTAAACACTTTAGTATGCTAGTCAACAGATCAAAATAACTGTACTTTCAGTACTACAAAGGATTATTAAAACATAACGATTTAAAATGTTCTTCAAAGTAAAACTTTTAATTTTAAATTATTACAAAGTGCACTTTTTAAAAGTGTATATAAGTTTGTTTTTTAACACAGTAATACAGATTTAAGGTACACTACAAGTGTACATTAAGTACAATTAAGTGCACTTTTTTCACAAGTGCTGCAGATTTTTCTCCTCCATCAGCACTGAAAAGCTGACATAATGTATAGAGTCTGTCTGGGCCTGATTATAGGGACAGTCCACCTGAAGTAACCTTAAACCAGCTATGAGATTTAACCCAATACATCACACCATCATCTAGTTTACTGACCAGAGACCATTTAAATATAACTCAGCTGTCAAAATCCAGGCAGGTCACATCCTCAGCATCCTCACAGAATTTATTCAGGACAAAAGCTAGGAGCTGAAGCATCTGATCCACAGCAACACCTCTGGCAGAAGAGCATCATTAGGGGACAGAACTGAGACAGTCTTTCTCCCACAAGACTCATTAGGACCGCTTTACCTGACCTCCCTGTCCACTGTGAGTTGAGAGATCCCACTGCATGAAACACAGTGTTCAGAAACGCGATCGGAGTGTAACAACACATGCTTTCATGCATTATTAATCAATATGAACATTGGCTGTGTTTTCATGAGAGCCTTTTCTGGGACGTCAGAAACATTCCCGTTGTAATGCCTGACTCATTCGCCCCTGCTGTGCGTGTGTGTGTTTTTTGAGGTCAGCGAATGTGTGTGGGCGTCACACATACTGAGGGTCAAATCAGGGTATAGTGTGTATGCTGTGCTCCTGTCTGCAGGATGTCGCACTTTAAACCCCGGGAAACAGCAAACGGTCAGGCTGACTTTGATGAAAGGGCAGAATTCACCCGGTAAGTTGCACAGGGAGATCTCGAATGAGCAAAAATTGATATAAATGGGGGGTTCCACATGAGAGACTCATAAAATCACTGTGCCTGTATTGAAACAGCAGGCCCCGCTGAACAAGGTCTCATTATTTTTATATAAAAAATGGCTGGAGAGGGCAAGAAAGTATGTTTATTGCATCTTAGCCTGGAAAAAGCTTTTCTTTTTCTTTCTTATACTGGATCATGTTTTTGCTTTTAAGAACCAAGGAAGATATTCAGCATGCATGAATTATAATATCTCATTGGTTGCTGCTTTTTAACTCTTATTATAAACTTTAGATTGTAAAATCTGATTGGGCATTGTGTTGCATGAAAATTGCAGGCTGATTGGGAGATGCTGCAGGGAAGGTACCGCATATTGCTTAAGGAAATTCTGATAAACATTTGCATTTATCTTGCTATGAAGCTGTATAAGAGTCCCAACTCCTGCTGCAGAAAACATCCCCCAAACCATTACACTTCCTCCTCCACCCTTCACTGACTTCTTTACGCACTCAGGGTTCAGTCTTTCCCCGGTGTGATGCCGAACTTAATGTGTCCCATCTGACCCAAATAAATTAAACTTGCTCTAATTACTAAAGTGAACTATAGACCAGTTCTCCTCTCTCCACACAACATGCTCTTCAGCAAAGATGAGCACAGCCTTTTGATTCTTTCTGCTGATGAGAGACTTGGTCACTGCAGAGTGCACTTTCACTCTTAAACATGCCATCCTTACCCTGTTCAGCGCTGAACTGGCAAGCAATTCCAGCTGCAGTGTTGAACCGATTTCCCACTGAGCGTTTCTGCATTATCCTGTCTTCTCATGCATTTGTCTTACATGGATGACCAGCCTTTTTGGGGGACTTGAATGAATTTTTGTCATTGTAACCTGCAATATTCAAGAAATCAAAGATTTGGAATGACCAACTCCTCTTGCAATGGCTGAAAGGGTCATCCTTTTGGCCGTTGTCTCGACAACCTCCTGCCGCAGGGTTTCAGTCACCTTAGAGCAGCCTGCCATATTGTAATCTCAGTGAAAATTGGAGGAATGCTGACAGTTAAATAGGGTTTGTCAAATAATTATGGAAATTAGCACCAGTTGCCAGATTAACACCAATAACTTGGAGGTATCTGGAGGTAATATGCTTCAGAATATAATATATGAAATATGCTTAAAAAACTGCCCTTCTACTCCTACAGTGAATATACTGTATATATATACCTAAATTCATTACTTCAGACTTATGTGCCCTCTAGAAGCTTGCGTTCTGCAAGTGAACGGCACATTATTGTGCCATCCCAAAGAGGCACAAAATCACTTTCACTGACTTTTACATTAAATGTTCCCTCCTGGTGGAATGACCTGCCCAACTCAATCCGAGCAGCTGAGTCCTTAGCCATCTTCAAGAATTGGTTAAAAACACATCTCTTCCATCTTTATTTGACCTTCTAACTCTTTATTAAATTATTATTATTTGCATATGTTATACAGTTTCATGTTGTGCCAAACACCCCAAACCTTTAGTAAAATCTCTGTAAAAACAACCTCTCATAACTTACTGCTAATGCATGCTTCCTTCATTAAACACTGTACACATTTGTACAAGACATGTACTCATTTAAAAGAGGTGTGTGTGTGTGCACGCAATCGGGCTGTCTAAGGACAAGATGTCTCTCCTGAGCAGAATACTTAAAACGTCCGAAGCTTTATCTCAAAGACTTCAGTCTGAACCCAAAAGCTAAACAGAGCTCATTTAAACAGCAAGATCTATACAGCCAGGAATGAAACCTCTGCTTTGATCAAGCACTATACACTTTTACAACAGCCAAAGGTGCTACACTCACAGGTATAGTGGCCTGGTTATGTAATTGGGTTAGGTTGAAGGAAAAGTCAAAGATTAGGAACTGAGCATGTTTTATATTTATATCAAAGAAACACAGAGACAGAGAAGCAGAGAAGGTAATCAATTCTTATTGGTGAAGGCACAGCACAGCACATCACACTTCCCTCCACGCAACTCCCGAGTTGCTCATTTCACTAAGAGAGAGAAAGACATATAGAGAGAGACCCAGCAAGCCAAATGAGAGTGCCTGCTACAGTACAAAGCTAACAGAGAACATGAAGAAATGCTCTCGTTTACTGCAGCCTGCTAGCATCATCCAGATATATGTCAACCTCACAAAAGTCGCCCAGGCCACATATCACCCCAAATGCAAAAGAATTAAAAAAAGAAAAGAAAATAAATTTTTTGCATGAAGAAAATTAAGCCTATTTTAGGACCATTCCGATTTTTTTCGTTATCAAATTCTCAGTAATGAAAGTTTTGCTCAACTTTTTTTGATAGTAATTCTCATCATTGTCATTGATTCTTTCTAGATCCTCATTACTGCAATACAGTATCGCACTCATGTTTATATATATATATATATATATATATATATATATATATATATATATATATATATATATATATATATATATATATATATATATATACACATATACACATACATACAGTGGGGCAAAAAAGTATTTAGTCAGCCACCAATTGTGCAAGTTCTCCCACTTAAAAAGATGAGAGAGGCCTGTAATTTTCATCATAGGTATACCTCAACTATGAGAGACAAAATGAGAAAAAAAAAAAAAAAAAAAATCCAGAAAATCACATTGTAGGATTTTTAAAGAACTTATTTGCAAATTATGGTGGAAAATAAGTATTTGGTCAATAACAAAATTTCATCTCAATACTTTGTTATATACCCAACGTTTTCTGTAAGTCTTCACAAGGTTTTCACACACTGTTGCTAGTATTTTGGCCCATTCCTCCATGCAGATCTCCTCTAGAGCAGTAATGTTTTGGGGCTGTCGCTGGGCAACACGGACTTTCAACTCCCTCCAAAGATTTTCGATGGGGTTGAGATCTGGAGACTGGCTAGGCCACTCCAGGACCTTGAAATGCTTCTTACGAAGCCACTCCTTCGTTGCCCGGGCAGTGTGTTTGGGATCATTGTCATGCTGAAAGACCCAGCCACGTTTTATCTTCAATGCCCTTGCTGATGGAAGGAGGTTTTCACTCAAAATCTCACTATACATGGCCCCATTCATTCTTTCGTTTACTCGGATCAGTCGTCCTGGTCCCTTTGCAGAAAAACAGCCCCAAACCATGATGTTTTCACCCCCATGCTTCACAGTAGGTATGGTGTTCTTTGGATGCAACTCAACATTCTTTCTCCTCCAAACACGACAAGTTGAGTTTTTACCAAAAAGTTCTATTTTGGTTTCATCATTCTCCCAATCCTCTTCTGGATCATCCAAATGCTCTCTAGCAAACTTCAGTCGGGCCCGGACATGTACTGGCTTAAGCAGGGGGACACGTCTGGCACTGCAGGATTTGAGTCCCTGGCTGCGCAGTGTGTTACTGATGGTAGCCTTTGTTACTTTGGTCCCAGCTCTCTACAGGTCATTCACTAGGTCCCCCCGTGTGGTTCTGGGATTTTTGCTCACAGTTCTTGTGATCATTTTGACCCCACGGGGTGAGATCTTGCGTGGAGCCCCAGATCGAGGGAGATTATCAGTGGTCTTGTATGTCTTCCATTTTCTAATAATTGCTCCCACAGTTGATTTCTTCACACCAAGCTGCTTACCTATTGCAGATTCAGTCTTCCCAGCCTGGTGCAGGTCTACAATTTTGTTCCTGGTGTCCTTTGACAGCTCTTTGGTCTTGGCCATGGTGGAGTTTGGAGTTGGACTGTTTGAGGTTGTGGACAGGTGTCTTTTATACTGATAACGAGTTCAAACAGATGCCATTAATACAGGTAACGAGTGGAGGACAGAGGAGCTTCTTAAAGAAGAAGTTACAGGTCTGTGAGAGCCAGAAATCTTGCTTGTTTGTAGGTGACCAAATACTTATTTTACCGAGGAATTTACCAATTAATTCTTTAAAAATCCTACAATGTGATTTTCTGGATTTTTTTTTCTCATTTTGTCTCTCATAGTTGAGGTATACCTATGATGAAAATTACAGGCCTCTCTCATTTTTTTAAGTGGGAGAACTTGCACAATTGGTGGCTGACTAAATACTTTTTTGCCCCACTGAATATATATATCACATATTTTACAATTTTTTTGCAAGTATAACATTTTTGACTGCTTAAGCCCCGTCACATAAATGATTTACGTATGTTTTAAAGTAATGTTTTAAACATTCTATGAATATAATGAATAATGCATTTAATTACTTATTTTGTATACAAGATAAAAGTATAATATTTTGACTGTATTTTGAAATTTTACATGTTGTAAAATGGGGAACAATAGGTAAGATGTACCCATCCTTTCTCATATTGACCATAGATGGCACTAAATCTCATTTATAGAATCCACCAAAGAGCAAAAAAAAAAAAAAAACTCGTTTGCTTTGTATCCAAATAAAAGGATTACATGCCGATATACTAGCAATCTTCTTTATTCTTATAAAGTGCTAAAAAGTGCTCAGTACATGTTAAAATCAACAGACGATTCGGTCGCGCAGGACCTTCCTCAGTGTTGACATTCTATTGAAATGGTTCATTTTTATATTCAATTCCTTTTTTTCCCCATATCTGTTCCATATGTTGGTCGATTATTATGATTGATTGTATGGAGATTTTGAATGACTTTTTTTCTTCTTCTGATTCTTCTGTATCTCTGGAAATATTTGGAAATTGCTAATGAAGTAACTCGTCTGTCACCGATTCATTAATTGAATTGACTAGATACACGTGTGTTGATATGTGAGGAATTTAATATAAAAATGAACTGTTTCAATAGAATGTGAACACTGAAGAAGGTCCTGCGTGTCCTTCACGTGTCCTTCCAAAAAGTGCTCAGTGCATGCACTGAGCACTTTTTTGCACTTTAGAAGAATAAAGAAGAATACTAGTATCTCAGGTTGTAATCCTTTTATTTTGATACATAGCAAATGAATTTCAAGAATTGAGTGTTTTTGCTCTTTGGTGGATTCTATTATTGACTTGAAATCATGTTACATGTGAATGGAACCAAGTGCAAGATCCTCCTTTTTTCTCTTTTGACATTAAATCTCATTTAAACATATTTACTGAACAGCTGTTTCATTTAAACATCAACATGTGTGAGATTTGTTTCAACAGACCAGTTTTGATGTTACACTAAAAATGTTAGCACAAAACTAGTCATAAGTAGCACGGGTATATTTGCAGCAATAGCCAATAATACATTGTATGGGTCAAAATTATCTATTTTTCATTTGTGCCAAAAATCATTAGGATATTAAGTAAAGATCATGTTCCATGAAGATATTTTGTAAATTACCATAAATATATAAAAACTTAATTTTTGCATAGTAATATGCATTGCTAAGAACTTCATTTGGACAACTTTAAAGGCGATTTTTTTTTTGCACCCTCAAATTCCAGATTTTCAAATAGTTGCATCTCGGCCAAATATTGTCCAAGCAAACCATACATATGGAAAGCTTATCTATTCAGCTTTCAGATGATGTATAGATCTCAATTTAAAAAAATTGACCCTTATGACTGGTTTTGTGGTCCAGGGTCACAAATAGTCTAATTTAAAATTGCAGCCTATTTATAGTGATAATAATAAAATAATTATAATATAAACAATTTAAAATAATTAATAATAATAAAAATGCTCATAATCAGAATCTATATAATAAAATAATATTTTGTCATTGCATATATTTAATGTTGAACATGAAAATGTATGTTGTCATAGAGAGATAGTTGTCAATGGAGATTTGTGGACACAGTTAACTATTTATAATTTTAGCATAAAAATATTGTTTTTTACTTTAAAGTAAAATGGTTAGACCTTTGAGGCTTAATGATCCACTCTGTATTAGGGAAGATAGGTCCTCAGTGGTCTGTGGTTTTGCATGTTTGCTGGTGTAAGTGTTATTTAATTTTATTGAATAATTCCAGATCACATTACAGACATTTTCATTATTTTCCATTACCTATAGGTCACCTGAGTGGAATCATTCAATATGAATTGATTGTTTATTACAATTATGACATCCTTTTAATTTAAATATTTGCCTATATGGATATTCATATCTTTCAGATCTATTTTATTTTGACAAGTACTTGATAAAATTGTCCAAATGAATAAAATGCTGAATTATACAATGTAACCTTTAAATAAATCAATCAATTATGATATGTATTTTTACATTACATATATTTACATCATCCTGTACATGTTAAAGTCATTTCTAAATATGTTGTATTTAAAAAGTAAATGCATATTGAGGCTTGTTTTTTTTTTTGTTTTTTTTTTTTGCATTTTTTGTGCAAGTAACATTTCTATGCCAATAGTTTGAATCTCTTATAATTCCATCATACACAAACCTTGGGTTACAATAAGCGGTTGTGTATACATAAAGTCATAGATAGATAGATAGATAGATAGATAGATAGATAGATAGATAGATAGATAGATAGATAGATAGATAGACCCTTGAGCTTCTAGAGAGTCTACTGAGATTGATTTATAAGCAGCTAGACTTCATTAAAAATCAGAAAGTGTTTTGGCATCACTCATGCTACAGGCTGCATCATTACAAGCCAAACATGAACATGTTCTTTCAGCTCATCTCCAAAAACCTAAACTTAAGACTGCTTCTAACATTAACATTAACATAACATTAAAACTGAAAATGTTAGTGAATGAATTTCAGTTGTATAGTGTCAAAAAACAATATATTCTCCACATAGACACACAGACCTGCCCACTGCACCCTGTTCAGGACAGTCTGTGCTGTGTGTGCCTTTATGGTTACAGGTGGAGGGTTTCTGTGCTGAGGGGAAAAGGGCAGCAGTCAGCAGTTATTGTCAATATCAGCGGTCAGTCGTTAAAGGTCAGCCTTACCCGTTCCATTCTATCTCTTCTTTTAAGCCAGATCATAGCAGAGTAGTCCTGCTGCTGAACGCCGCTGAAGATGCTGTTACCCTGCCGGGTGAGAGGCGTGGAGAAGAACCCCGTTTCGGGTAGAGCCTTCATCACTGGACCCTCTGAAACAAACCTCCTATCTTGCATTTTTCCACTTCGTCAAGTATCCAAATACTCCTACTTTATCTCCATAAGATGTTCACCCCAAGTAGTTCGGTCCCCGAGGAAAAGACTCTAAGCCAGTGCTAGCAGCAAATGCTGTTGGGAGTCTGTGCTAGACTGAGCCGTGTCTTGCAGAGAGCCTGATTTCTTTGGATTTCATCCACACACAGGCAGAAAGGGGTCTCCCTGTCCTGTTGGGAGGGGCTGGCAAAGTCTGGGTGGGCATAGTGAGTGAGAAAGTGTGTGGGAGTGGATGCATAGACCCCACATCCTGCACCTAGTACCCTCCCCTCCGCTCAGTGTGTTCGTGGTGCTCTGATGCATGACTGTGAGTCCAACACACTCACACGCAAGTAAAGGCATCAGTGCATATTAAGTCAGAAGTGCTGCGGGCAAACTCAATAAAGTATTCATTTGACATCACCCAGAAGTTCACAGCCGTCTGCCTGCATGCTGCACACTCATTCAAAAAACAAATACCCATCCGTATTATTGGGTGATGAGAAGAAATGATTTTGTAATAAAACTCTGCACTGGAGGAAGCAGTTGTGATTGCTTTTGATTGCTTCATATTTCCTCGTTTATCTCATGCGCATTTCTCCCCGGTGATCAATGAAGTACTTCAATCTATTATGATTCTTGAGATAAGCAATATGTCAATGCAATACTGATGAAATTCATAATGTAAGCAGCAGTCGTGTTGTGAAGCAGAGTCTATCAATAGAAACAGATAAAAACAAACAACACTGACCAAAAATTGGTGTATGGACAATTTTCACTCAGAAACTGCCAGAAGATTTCACACATAATTACAAAGAAATGACAACATTGAAACATATAAGAAATTTTGAAGTTTGTTGTAAAATGTACTCCAATAACCATATAACAATAACTTGAAAACTCATTTTGTACCAATATACTGATAGAAAAGACCAAGCCTGTTTCTAGAATCATAAAAAGTAGTGTAGACATCTAGAAGTTGATTTGTAGTAGTATTTATCATTTCAGTCCTTAAAAAAACTGTATTTAAGTTGCCCCTTGAAATATGAGCAGGGGCGGCGCTAGCTATAGGCAGAGCAGAGCCTAGGGCAGGGGTGTCAAACTCAGTTCCTGGAGGGCAACATTGTTACATTTCACTTAATTGTAGGGGGCTCCAAAGTCGCAAAAAATAGACAAAACTACACTCAGTTGCTGTAAAATCAATATGAAGCTGCATTCGCAACCGATTCAACTTCGATTGTGTGGTGTATTTCTGAGTGAAACAGGACATTCAACAAGCGAAATGTATAGCGGCACAGTAAGTTGTGTATTAGAAAATGAATAATAGTTCATTTTCATGTCATGTTTGACTTGAAAAGATAAGATCAGAGCTTATTCCAAATATTTTCTGTGATCTCTGCTTTATAACTAATTTCTTCAGACTGTGGTCTTTCCCACATGCTCTCTACCATGAATACTAATTCCTCCTCTCTCGGTCCGTTAGCATAATTAAACCAATGACTCAGCACTTTTTTTCCACTCTCTGTTCTCCTGAAACACAATCAGACCCTCAGCAATAACTGCCCATCGACCAAATGCACAGAATATGTAAATGTGCTGTCCCTCTGTGTAACCGAAATCCTCCGGGAAGACGTGTCTTTCTGAGCTGCTGTTTGAATGATTTGTCGTGATTATCAAACACTGCGGAAAAGCTGTTATGTAACAAACATAAAAAAAACATAGGCCTACTCTGCGCAGTCCGTTTTCACACATTTCTCTTTTTGAATGTAAAATAAGACTCTATGAGATACAGTATAAAGGGCTATGCTTTACTCTGAGATATTAGTCAAAAAGCACCTTTCTGTCAAATGCAGGGCTAGTACAGAACAAAAGAGAGGATTAAGGAGGGCTATATATCAAGACTACATTACCTGAACTAAAGCCTCATGGGATTTGAAACTTAATTTATTTTAATAGTCTTCACAGAGCACGACGTGCAAATCAGTCTTGCCTTACCTTTGAAGTGAATGTGTGTGTGTGTGTGTGTGTGTGTGTGTGTGTTTATAGGGTCAAGGCTAAAGAGGACAAACAGCTTTATGTGCTATCACTTATGCTTTAACCCATTCAAACGTGACTTAGTTATTAACTATGCAAATAAGACAGTTGTCTAATTCATTAATAGGTTAATTATTAAAGTCAATTTATTTCCTTAATGCAACAGTTCCAAGCAAAACAGAAATATATATATATATATATATATATATATGTGTGTGTGTGTGTGCATGTGTAAAATTCTTTAATTAGTAAAAGAGTGAATCTTATATAAATAAATTATAACATATATATAAATAAATTATAAAGCGTCCAGGGACATGAAAGTTCTTTATTAAATCAATATTATTAGTTTTACATTCATGTGTAAACACCACTGGTATGAGGCAGACGGAAGCTAAAAGGAGAGAAAAATGACCATGCTACCTACCTCACCAGATGGCCTGCAAAGACATTTGACATAAAATGAGCCATTTTTCAATCTGTCAAAAGTACCCAGTTCACAACACTCATTTGAACAGGTTGATTCATTGGCATGTGCAAAATAACATGATGTTTAACATCTACATCATCAGATAATGACCTTGATAATGGGCACTTCGTGACATAACAAGCTTGATCGACATCTGGGTAAATCCAGGCCCTCCTATTGGCTATCACATGGCAGAGACAACTTGTGTATTCCTAATTGTATATTCTCATATATGCAGAGGGTATCGGAGGAACATGGCAACTGTTATAAGGACTACAGGTAAGCAGTAACATTATAATCTTAGGTAATGAAAGGTATGCAGAGGAATGTTTTATGATTAAATTTACAAAATATAATCAAAATGCTAAAGATCAAATTGAAGGACTGGTCCAAATAACAATGCTTGATTTTTACACTTCACATATTAGACTGGGTTGTTTCTAAGACTGCAAAAGAAGAAACATTAAAAAATGTATCAAATATAAAGGCCAGTGTAATACACAGTTAGCTTTGTCCTCACATATCAGCGTTCTCATAAATCACAAATTCACTGCAGCAAAACAACTGCGATATTGTTTTTTAGATGATCATTTTCGGTTAGTCAACCTCAATGTCTAAAGATCTGATTACACAGTATGTTGTATTAAATATTTGGCAGAAACTGGCTTTAAATATTTTGAATGAAATATGTAAAATACTGGTTTTTGGTTCACTGCTGTGTAAACAGGGTTCAAAAATTTGATCACACTTAGTACCAATGGCAAAATACAGCCATGAAAATGTTTGCATTATTTTTTATTCAAATATACACCATTATGTTCAAAAGTTTGAGGTCAGTTAGATTTTTTTTATTTGTAGCAATTAATACTTTTACTAAGCTAGGATGCATTAAATTGATCAAAAGTGACAGTAAAGTATCTATTTCAAATAAATGCTGTTCTTTTAAACTTTCCATTAATCAAAGAATGCTTAAAAATGTATAACAGTTTTCACAAAAATAATAAGCAGCACAACTGCTTTCAACAATAATATATTAAGAATAAGAAATGTTTCTTGAGAATCAAATCCACACATTGATTTTTTTTCTGAAGGATCATGTGACACTATAGAAGACTAAATTAATGGCTGCTCAAAATTCAGCTTTGCCATTAAAGGAATAAATTACATTTTAAAATATATTACAATAGAAAACAGTTATTTTATATTGTAATATTTTATATATGTTTTACTGTATTTTTGATCAAATAAATGCAGTCTTAGTGAGCATGCATCTGTCAAAAACATTCAAGAATCTTTATGACCCCAAACTTTTGATTGGTATAGTGCCTATTGACAATGGGATTTCATTGCACATTTGTGATAGACAGCACAGGTCATTGTGTCACTTTGCTTCTTACTTTAGGTGCCTTAATGTGAGAAATATTCCACATATGTGTCTCCACATGGAGTTCTGGAAAAAACAAGAACTCTATGCATCCTAGATAAACTTAAGATGGAAAATTCTCCACTGAGGTAAAAGTTGTCTAACACGTTTTCTTTAGTACATGGTTTGATTTGAATTACATATTTTGTTGCCGTCCAACTGGTCAATTTAATGCTTGGAAAGTGTTAATTTTGAACCCTTTGAATAAGGAGTTTGGCTCAATACGTGACAATACACAGCATGACCTCAGTTTTGAGTAAATCATAGCTCAGCGCTTTCAAATTTCATTTCCTGTTCAACAGTCATGTGCTCGGTATCTTCCTGGGCACATCTACAGCACTGCCAATTATTAAGACGGACACTCACAATAATTAATGCTTGTGTGCAGTAATTCTGGCTATGGGGTGTTACAGTTGATTGATATTTCAAAATATTTTCTTTAATTATTGAAAATACGTTCAAGGATATATAGAATTTATGAAGCAAACTTTTAAATGCAGTGCCATACAGGAAGTTTTACAGCATACCTCACATTATTTACACAAAAGACCTGGCATTTGGAAACCAGTGCAGGATCTCAGTGTAAACTGTTCAGAGTAATTTAGCTTTGATCGGCAGTGTTCTGGTTTTTGCTCCTCTCCTGCAGGCCAAGATCTCGTTCTGCGACCTCTGAATAGGCCGAGGGCAGTGCTGCTGTACTGGTGGATGCGTCCACAGCCTGGTTGCCAGCTGGACCTTGTGAGCCAGGACTAACTCTGTTCTCAGCCATAAGTGGACTGGTCAGACCCAGACTGCTCAGAGCATCCAGTGTACCATCAGGGTCCACCATTATATCAATCACTGGGGATTGAAAGTTCAAGATAAAGATATTTAGTGAACATTTTTTCTGATATAGTCATTTACCAAGAAAACTAAGGACAATTAATCATTCAGTCAAATAATCAATAAATATACAAACAACAATCCTTGGATTTATACTCCTTGGAACTTTTCAGGATTGAGACTCTCGATGGAGAACAGTATTTAACAGCTTTTAAATTCAAGCACTTTATATATTTATACTCTAGTGTGCATACAAAAATACAGAAAAAAGAAAAAGTAAATCATGTATATAAACTCAAATGCTACATACTAAAATACTTATTACTTACTTATTACTTTTAAATTACTGTTTCTCCAAAAAGTGAAAAATCTCATTACCATTGCAGATTAACTAGCAGTCAACAAACTTGTGTGTACACTACATAAGAAAGTTTATTTTTCTTTTCTTTTTTTAAGAAATTTGAAATCAATACTTCTAGTTTTAAACATTGCAACTGTGAAAATGATTTCTGAAGGATCGTGTAACACTGGTGTAATTGCTACTAAAAATTCAGTTTTACCATTTTAAAATGTATTCAAACAGAAAACAATTCTTTCAAATTGTAATATTTCACAATGTTATTGTTTTTACTGTAATTTTGATCAAATAAATTCAGCCTTGGTGGGCAAAAGAGTCTTCTTTCAAAAACAATAATCTTACCAACCTCAAACTTTTGAACAGTAGATTTTAATCATAATAATAATTATTATTTATTTATCTATTAATAAATGTTTTACAGTTAACAAAAACTTAGTGGTTTAGTAATGATGCCAAATAAAGTTCTCTAAAGGCTGGAATCAGCAGAATGACTCAAAATCTGAACAGATTTCAGAACACTAGGCATCATGCACCTGCTGACTTTGTAAATGGTTGCAGAGAAAAACTGGGCAACATTCACTAAAAAATTGAGGATCACACATAAGCAGACTTTCAAGTAAACACTTAAAAACAAGGAGAAGGTTTATTATAGTCTACCTTTATATATATATATATATATATATATATATATATATATATATATATATATATATATATATATATATATATATATATATATTTAAAAAATAGAAAGAAAGAAAGAAAGAAAAAAAAACTTTTTTCACATAAAGCTAGTTCACAAAGTTACACTATAATGATGCTAAATACCAAAAACTTTTTTGTTGGGTCTCATGAGGATATTGCATGGCAGACATTAAAAGTATGAACAAGACCAGAACACCTCAGTACTGCTTACCTAGCAGCTGTCGTTCCACTCTCTTCAGATTCTGGAGTATGGAGGAAATCTCCTGAGAGTGATCAAATAAAAATGACTCAATAGAAAACCATCATTGGCTGCCAGAACTTAGATATAAGGAAATTAACTTTTTAAAACTTTTTATGAACTTTTTTTTTTATAATGTAGCTGTAGCTTTTCATTTCAGTTTCATAACACTGAGGTGATTTTGGTTAAAATCATTAAATAAATATTATAGCAGTGTAACTCGAGAATGTTCAATTTTATTTTCTGTCAGTTTGGCCGTTGTGGTCATTTGTGCTCCTCCACTGCTTAACAGCTTCTTCATTTCAGAAGTTCCAAGAGTTCAGTTCAGGCCAGCCTGCATTACAGCGTTAGATTTACTGGCCTGTCACTGAGCAGAGGTGGTGCGCCTCAGGCCTAATCTGAACGGTGACAAACCATGAGTCAAAAGCTCAGTCTAATTAAACTGAGAGATCCTCAGCTGAAGCGGCTGTGATGGATGTATGAACTCTGAAATCTACCAAAACATCAGGACAGCTTCAACGTCAATGGAAGAAAAATCAATCTCGTTCCAAGAAAAACAACAACAACACCTGTGCAAGTCCTCAGACCTTTACGTTTAAATAGATGTGTAAATGGATGTATATCTATCTATCTATCTATCTATCTATCTATCTATCTATCTATCTATCTATCTATCTATCTATCTATCTATCTATCTATCTATCTATCTATCTGTCTATCTATCTGTCTATCTATCTATTTGTATATGTATGTATATATTTTCATTCTATTTATTAGCCTGTATTTGCAACCATGTTACTTGCAACACACTGAACGATTCAATTCAGGCAAAATGAGTTTTTTCTTTAATTTTATTCATTGTACCCAAAACGACTTACAATGACATACTTTTATCTAAAACAACAAACAAGAAAGGTAATTCTAAGATAGACTTATGTATCCTATGACCTATTTTTCGTTATTATTTAAAACTAATTAAATATTTAATTTGAAATAAATATTTTATTTGATCTCAGTTTGATGGTCAGTGGCTTCTGCCTTCTCACCTGATTAGAAGTCTTGAGGAGAGGCACCTCATTCTCTGCCTGCAGTTTGCTTTCAATCTCTTCCCACTTTCGGTCTTTGTCTTTGAATAAAATCCTGCATGAACAATAATAAATCAAAATGCGGCCTTCCAAAAGACCTTCCAGAACTAAAACTATGAATGCTGCACATAATAAAAACATAGCAAGTCAAGGTCAAAGATGCACAAGGATATTTGTCATAAATATTCCCTGAAGACAATTTTAACTTGCAAATAAAATGCAAAGAATTCAAATAAAAAGGGGCAGTCAATTGATTACATTTTTCATTCAAACTGATTGCGCAATAATTGATTAAAAATCATGAAAATATTTTTAAAAATTGCATAATATTTAAAAAAAAAAAAAAAAATTGATGATAGTAAATTAATTAGTTACATTCACAGTCTTTATAAAAACTAAACCTATGCACATTTTGTGGGGTGCAAGAGCAGTGTACCTGATTTTGTTGGCTGTCTTTTCCATGGCCTGTTTGATTTTTGCTGAGAGCTGGGAGACCGATGCCAACAGCAAACTGTCCAGCACACCCTGTGAATACAGAATAAGCAGAGAGTGGCACTTTTGTTATGCTGTCACTGTAAGAAATAAGATACATTAAGAGACACGTCAATATACCGCTTTCCATTATAACAAAAAGCACCCTCTTTTGGAACATAAGTGACAAAATACATTGGAGCTTCCACTAACAGATATAATCATGATGTTAACCAACAGGGTACAAGCTGTAAGAGTTTTGAGATTCAGAGAATTGACCTCCTCTCTGCTCCAGGTCCTGCGGCGGATGGCGCGGGAATCCTGACTGCTGATAGCACCGCGAGATCTCAGTTCCACACCTCTGCCACTGATCTCTGGAGCGCTGCCCAGAACATCCTCAAACACACGCTCCTCAACCTGAGAGAGGCAGCAAGATGATCGCTTATATCACTGATTACACACTGCACTAATATTTTGTTATTTTCTATATTAAAAACGTCAAATATACATCTAAAAATCCAGTGTTTAAACAACGTTTGAATGCACTACTGGTAAAGCATGTCCACATGCATGCATTATTGTCCTATATTCTCAAAATAACAGCATTGAATCATGATCTCTTAAACCATCGACATGCCAGCGCACATTTAATTAACTATTGAATTAATTCTGTGAACAATGCACACTATGCAAAACCAAAGTCTTTCACAGCCTTGTCGATATGTATTGATATATATGGAATGCAAAAGCTGACATAATTAGAAATAAATAAATAAATAAATGTACAAAGAAATATAAAAAAGCAAATATAAATAAATAAATTAATATACAAAGAAAAGTAAAAAAGCAAAAATAAATAATTATTTATAATTTTATTTCATTATTTATGTATTTTTGTATTTCCACATTTATTTATTTTTTCTTTTATTTATTTATACATTTATTTATTTTCATATTTATGTATTTATTTACGTATTTATTTATTTCCACATTTATTTATTTCTACATTTATTCATTTCTACATTTATTTATTTCTACATTTCTTTGTCCATAGGGTAATGAGGAGGGTGTGTTTTACCTCAGGAATAGAGTGGGGGAACTATGACATCACTTTGTGGGTGGATCGGCTGTTAGCATAAAACTGGCTTCCTCGACAAAATGCCAATGGGAAGGAGGCATCAGTTACTGTAGAAGATCTGTCACCTTTTGTTTGATCTAATTCTAAGACGTGTGATTAATCCGTATCTAAAGCCGTGTCTACACTAAGAGAACCCATTATAATCAGTTGATGCGGTGACTGTCCACACGGGACGTGGCGCGAGGCGACAGATCTTCTACAGTAACTGATGCCTCCTTCTTTTCCGAATCTTGGAAACCTGCGTTGTATGCGTTGAAAGTGAAACCTAAAAAACAGCGTGCATAAGGAAAGCGATTGCACACTTTCGCGAGTTTCAGCAAATGCACGCGATCACAGATTACACGCTTCTCAGCCAAAACAACCCCCCACGTGAAACTGAAATAATAACTCGTGATATAAGATTTTGGCCATATTGCCCATCTAAGTCATTCATCCCACACTATCAACAGGCGTGTCATGTAAGCTACACTTCTTGTATTTCGTTTGGGCACCACAAGGTGTCACTACTCTGACTCGACTGCTATTTCTACGGTAAAACACGCCCTCCTCATTACCCTATGGACAAAGAAATGTAGAAATAAATAAATGTGAAAATAAATAAATGTAAAAATAAATAAATGTAGAAATAAATAAATGTAAAAATAAACAAATAAAGAAATAAATACGTAAATAAATACATAAATGTGAAAATAAATAAATGTAAAAAATAAATAAAAGAAAAAATAAATAAATGTGGGAAAAAAATACATAAGGAAATAAAATTATAAATAATTATTTATTATTATTAATTATTATTTATGTTTTACTTTTCTTTGTATATTTATTTATATATTTATTTATATTTGCTTTTTTACATTTCTTTGTACATTTATTTATTTATTTATTTATTTTTTTATATTTATTTATATGTCAGCTTTGGCATTCCATAGATATAGACCTCTACAGGCACCAAATAATTAAATGGTACATATAAATATAGAAGGCTCTGGTAATGATGTTGTTTTATTCTCACTGAAGCTGCGGGAGCAGAGGAAGGACTAACAGAGTCAATCTCTCCAGCAACGTCATGGATCTCACGTGCTAACATGGCCAGATCCTTAGCCAGGTCTTGACTGATTCTGTAACAATCAAAAGAATCCAAAGATTAATGATCTAAATCAATCATTTACTAGATCAGTTCTTTGTATTATGATTAAAAGTAGATTTTGCCTGTAATACAAAGGTAGTTGCAGTAGCATCACTAAAGATGAAGAAGCTATTAGTGGTAGTTGGAGAGGAGAGAACAGAACAGGATCAGGAAAGGACCTGCAGTGTTGCTGCACCATATGTCGGATCGCTGCCCACAAGGCTACAGATCTGATACAAGCTATTAGTTTGAGTTTGAATCAGCTGGGGTTGTTCCAACATACACTGCTGTTCAAAAGTTTGGGGTTAGTAAGATTTTTTTGGTAACAGTTTGCAATAAGGTTCATTAGCTAATGTTAATTAATGCATTAACTAATATTAACTAACAAAGAGCAATACATTTGTTACAGTATTTATTCATCTTTGTTAACGTTAATTAAAAAAAGTACAACTGTTCATTGTTAGTTCATGTTAGCTCAGGTCCATTAATTAAAATTAACAGACAAAACTTTGGATTTTAATAATGTATTAGTAAATGTCGCAGTTAGTTAATATGAACTGAGATTAATAAATACTTTGCAAGTATTTTTCATTGTTAATTCATACTAACTAATGTAGTTAACTAATGTTAACAAATGTAACCTTAAAGTGTTACCAATTTTTTAAAGACATTAAAAGCAATGTGTTAAATTGTGTGACAAATGTGACTGTAAAGATGTTTATAATGTTAAAAAACATTTCTATTTCAAATAAATGCTTTCTAATCATCTAATAATCCTGATAAAAATGTATCACTGTTTTCACAAAAATATTAAGCAGCACAACCAAGACACCAAAATGAGAACCAAATCAGCATATTAGAATGATTTATGAATGATCATGTGATACTGAAGACTTGAGTAATGGCTGCTGAAAATTCCATTTTAAAATATGTTAAAATAAATAAAAAAAATTGTTATTTTAAGCTGTAATAATATTTTACAAATGCTGTTACTGTATTTTTGATTCAATAAATGCAGTCTTGGTGAGCATTAGAAACTTCTTTCCAAACCATGACAAATCTTACTGACCCCAAAAGTTTGAATGATAGTGTAAATGACTTTTTGCACACTGAGAAAACACATGCACATCCAACAAAATCTCTTTTAAATAGAGTTTTATGCTGGATTCCTGTAGAAATGTTTTGCTCTGACAGTATACAGTGAGGTAATGTCACATTATTATTACTATATCACCTCAATATGTTTTTTTTTTAATAAACAGGCAACTGAACAAATCACATTTTATGTAGGCCTATCATTGTAGTAGAAGCTAGTTCTAGCTTCATCTTAGCTTATCAAATTTTTGTGGTTTGTAGCTATATTTTTGAGTAGCTTGCCCAGCACTTGCTGTTAGTTATTACCTGGCGATTTCCTCACTGTGGGTGGTCCAATCTCTCATGTAATCATCCTGTTCTCTGCTAGATTGGTGTCGTAACATGGAGATCCCTCCAGGGCTGGGTGTTGCAGGGGCTGAACCCCCTAGCTGCGTCACCCGTGGAGCCATTGGACGCAGGCGAGTGTGTTGAGTGGGGTGACGGTTGGATCCATATTCATCCTCTGAGGTAGAAGCGTATTCGATAGGTACCCGGCGCCACCTTCCACCACCTATAAGCAAGACGTATAACAGAACAAGATTGTTTAATTGAAACATTTTCAGCCAATTATCCTTTCTAGTACATTTTTACCCAAAAGTCTGACCTGCAGGTGTACTTTGAACATATGGAGTACCAGGACACTTATCGGGCAGTTTGGAAGCACTGTTAGCTCTTGCTCTGGGGACCGCAACAGAGGAAGAGGACGCTGTAGAGCGGAGACCAAGCCGCAGTGCACTCTCTGGGGCAGGGCGAGGGACGAAGCCCCTGATCTTGCCTGATGTAGCCTCTGAGTCACTCCGAGCTGAAGGAGAGCCCACTCGTGGCCTCCGTGGCTGGGCAAGGGCTTCAATCCGAGAGAGGGTCCTGCGCCCAGCTGAAGGCCTCGATGCAGAACTGGTGGTAGAGGCCTCTGAAGCAACAGACATACGATCGACATCAGCGAGGTCGGTGTCAGAAGCTTCGCCCAGTCGTGCACGGCGAAGAAGGGAAGCCCGTGTAGGTCTGGGTCGTGGAAGAGTGGTTGGTTTAGAGCTGGCAGGTGCAGGAGCTACAGTAGTCTTTGTTCCTCTGGTTTTGCCACTTGTTGGCTCTGCCTTTGAGCTGGTATTTTGACCCCGGCCCTGAGGTCGTTTCACCGAAGCGTCCTGGGTTAGAGAAGAGCTCAAGTCATCGTCTGTCAGGTCGAGAGACGTCCAGGCCCTGGAACTAGAGGGTTGAGCTTTGCCTTTCCTTTCTGTGGCACTGGTGTTTTTATTGGTTGTTTCACGACCGGGACCTCCGGCTGATCGTTTCCTTTGGGCTGTCTTACGCCCTCCTTCTCCTCCGGCTTGGCTGACCGTGCTTGTCGTATCAATGTCAGATTCAGGTGATACAGACCCCTCCAGGGAGTAGCTCAGTGGATCTGCAAGGTCTGATAAAGTGGTTTCCAGAAAAGCAGCCACAGCCTCTGAGTCTTTTAGCATGGTGGCAGCATCAATTCCCTCACTGATGACTCCCATTTCTCTGGGCTGGGTTGAGGCACTGGGCCCATCAATGCAAGGTATGAGCTCTAGGGGAACATTAGCACTCGGCCGCTCCACTGTAAAGCTCTCTTGCCTCAGTAGCGGCTTCCCTGTCTTCTCTCTGTCCTCATCTGCTTTCTTTCGTCTCCCATCATCTTGTTTCTTCTCGATCTGTCTAGCTTGAGCTCCTTGTTGACCAGCTTTACTTGGGATTCTGGGGGGAGTTGGCTTGTTCACTTTGGAGCGATCTAAGTCTGTACTAGCTGAGGTCATTCCTGAAACTCTTTGCCCTGTTTTAGAGATTCTATTGAGCTGATCTACTTTCTCCTGAAGTTCTAGATCCTGTTTCTCTGATGAAGGGACTTTCTGCCTGGATTGGCTCCGTGTGCCCTCAGGAGCCAGTGGATCCATTGTAGAGTCTTCAGAGGGGAGCTGTGGGAGGGTCCTTCTTTTACGTTCAGATGCACTGATATCAGCTGTTGAAACAAAAGAAAATCTGTCAAAATCTAACTGTAATACAAAACTAAAGTGTTTTAGATGTTTGACAGCCCTTAAACCTTTTTCATCTGAGGAAAGCATGGTGGGTTCAGCCCCGGATCCCTCAGGATCTGTCCGTATATGACTTGCAGCTAGACTAGCCCACTGTGAGACCCACCTTGGACCTCCTACTACAACCAAGTCATCTGGTAGCACCTTAAAGTAAGAATGGACAGCAAATGTCATTTATTATTTTAATATGAGAAACAAATGATTGAGACAACTTAGAAAGCTTTGTTGTTCCAAGAAGACTACTTAGTGTCTTTTGAATCTGATATCGATGATATTTACAGAATATCTTCAAGGATTTTATAATGTCTTCAGAAAAGTCCAGCTATTACTGATGTACCTCTGCACCGACATAACCAGCTTGTCTGGTTTCCATTGTTCCAGATCTTGGACAGATGGTTCCTCTATCTCTCTGGTGTTTTGGAAAACGCAGTTTAGTCAGTGCTTGGTTATCCTCCACCCCAAAAACCTAAAACATCACACAGCATCATTATTGCATATCAGCAACTGACTGAATGCTGTTTTACAAAGGATTCCAAGTCAATCACTTTTGACATCTTAAAGCATAAAAGAAAACATAATTTCTAAGCTTCTGCAGGTCTACCTTATCAATCATACGCCTGGCCTCTTCCTCCTCAGCATTGCCATTTTCCAGCTCAATGGTGTAGGTCCCTCTATCACTTTGGTCATCTATATGTCCCCTGTTTGGAGTCTCCTGAGACCCAGTGCTTTGCTCTCTGGGCACGTTGGCTTTCTGTGGCGAAGAACAGTGAGTTCTTTTGCCAATTTCACCCCCTACTGGTGCCATCTTTTTAGCTGCAGATGATGGTTTGTGCTGGAAGAGATCTTCCCTCCCACAGAAAGGCTCTTCTGTCCTCTGCACGCCCTGCCTTCCTCGGTAAAGCTCCTGCAGGAACGCCCTTCGGCTACTGAGCTGGTCTCCCAGTGCATTCTCTGAGTCACTCTGTGTGCCATCCTCATGTTTACTGCCTGAAAAAGAGGGAGAGAAACATACAGAAAGCACATGGCCAATCGCTTGTGACTGCAGGCAATGGCGTCCAGAAGGCATTTCGTCATTCATAGGCCAAAGATATTCCTCTCATTTTTTTTGTCAGTATCTATTAATTTATTCAAAAATACACAAAAATGCAATTCTTTCATGCAATAAATTATTCCTCATTTCTGAACAAAAATTTATTTAGCTTTTTAAAGGGTGTCATTTAGTTAAAAAAATAAATAAATAAAAGTGACAGAACTGTCCTGATATTGATAAAATGCTTCATAAAAAAAATAAAAAATAAAAATAAGTAAGGAAGTAAGTTGTTTTTATTATTTTTTTTAGGAAAAACAAAACTGTTAGATTATTAACTACTGTACAGAGGACACCTGCAGACCTTCATGGCTCTGTGTTAAAGTCACACAGTCTCTTAAAATATAATAATATCCGTGACATTCACGGTAAAATTGCGGCAGCTGTAGTTGCCAGAACTTTACCGTAAAAAATATGGTAGCAACATTTTAGGTTTTACAGACTTAACTTAAAATCACAGTTAAAAAACAGTATTTCATTTACTGATATAATGTTAATATACCAACGTACTGAAATACTAAAACCTATTTTGTACCACTGCAATACACTGTCAACCACCAAAAGAAGGCAGTGATGATAAAGTCACATGATAAATCAAAGCTCATCACAAGCAGCTCTTTTACAAGCTGAGAAGGGAAATATTTATATATAGAAGGTGCACAGTGTCATTCTGAATGACTCATTCACATAAATACTAAACACCATCATGGTGAAATAATGAAATAAACATGCATTTAACGACATTAGATGTAAGATAAAACCCTAAATGTACACAGCTGATAAGAAAAAAACTTAGAGGAAAGTTATTTCGACGGAAAAACACCAAATATAGAGTGTCATGCAGGAAATTGTGAGAATATCAGTTTACGGTTTTTCACTGTAAATTATACAATGACGTTCTTTTTCACTTCCAAAAACAGTTTTAACAGTATCTTGCTGTAAAATTACATTAAATGTAATTACAGTTATTCACCACGGAAACTTACTGTTAACCAATTAACAGGTTTTTACTGTAGTCTTTTTACAATCATTTTTTACTGTGTATCAGATAATTTGACTTTTTTAATGACAAGACAAGGTTATTTCCAGTTGTAAAATGTCATGTGGTGCAACTCATCAGACAAGGTAATGATATTTATGTTACAAATTGGTATTATGTATTATATTATACATTATGTTACATATTATATTTAAAAATCATCATATTTGATTTTTTTTGGTTACTTTTTACCTTGAAATATGTGTTTTAAAAAATCTAGATACTTTTATTATTCATTTCTGACACTTATACACAGCATCATACGAATAGACTCAACAGTAACTCCTCACTCCTTCACCTTACCTCTAAGACTCCTCAGCTGAACCGGCACATCACTCTTCACGCTGTCTCCATCATCCTCAGCAACGGATTCCGCGCGAGCCAGTGGCAGCTCATTCTGTGCCAGCCAGTCTGCCACCTTTACCTCCGCTGCCACCATGGCAGCCTGCAAGGCACTCAGCTCCTCCCCTGCCCCCGTTTTCGGCCGCTGTCGATGGTCTTGAGATCCCTTTGAATTTCGCTCTTTGCCCTTCCCCGAAGCCACTGTGTCAAACTCTATAGTGAAGGAGGCATGTCCATGTGCTCCGCCCTCCGACGCAGGGATTGTGGAAGCTGAGGCAACTGCCTCTAAACTAGTAGGGAGGCTTTCGCCGGTGTCTCCCCCTACTGGAGGAGTCTCCTTACAGGGGATCTCAAAGTAGCTTGGTTCCTGGCTCCCTAAATTCTGCGTTGTACATCCTGGCCCTACCTGCGGCTTTGTTGCAGTGTCCCTACGGCCTGCATGAACGCATAGTTAAATCAAATTCATGAAATCTTACCAAATGAATTTGACAACAATGTACAATCTCAGAAAAAAGGTACAAATGCTGTCACTGGGCCAGTACCTTTTCAAATGGTGCACCTTTGTGCCATATGTACCCCTAAAAGGTGCATATTAGTATATGCCCTGGAGCCGTGAATAAAGGCCTCCTGTAGCGAATCCAAGTGTTTTTGTAAGAAAAATATCCATATTTCAAACGTAATACACTTTTCTCTCACTTCTGCTGACTGTCATACGCGGAAGCCGTTCCGGGCGGATGACGTAGAACATATGCGTCGCGCGCCTCTGAGATATGCTAGTCTCGCGAGTTTGTTTACAGAAGCAAAGGAAGCAAAGTTTTCTTACTTTAGCAAAGGAAAACCAGTCTTCTCTTGGCTTATATCGAAATCCTTTTGACATTTTTCTTTACAAATCCTCTTTTTGTACTTCTAATTCATGACCGGCGTTTTGTTTTGTTCTCTCTCCATGTTCGTCACTAATCACGCAATGCCGACGTCCTACGTCATCCGCCAGAACGGCTTCCGTGTACCACAGTCAGCAGAAGTGAGAGAAAAGTGTTTATTACGTTTGAAACATGGATATTTTTCTTACAAAAAAGTATGGATTCGCTACAGGAGGCCTTTATTCACGTCCCGGAGCCGTGTGAAGCACGTTTTATTGTGGATGCGCGCGCTTTATTTAACGTCTTTTGGACTGTGGAACAGAAACACCCGCTGACTGCAATGATAGAGCTTAGAAGTGCCAGGACAATTTTTAATGTAACTTCGATTGGATTCGTCACATAGGATGCCTCGAGGGTGAGTAAAACACAGGCTAATTTTCATTTTTGTCTGAACTAACCCTTTAATACTATATAGTAGCTTTTAAAAGGGTACCACCCCAGTAACAGCTTTTGTCCCTTTTTTGAGAGTGTATCTTACCTGCTTCACATATAGCTTGTTTTTGCTCAGAGGCCTTTGCATCGTGCTTCCCAGAATTTTCATCATCTGCATCCCCGTCACCCCACCAAGATGGCTGTCCATAAAGAGGGGTTCCTCTGTGGAGCACAGCTATGTCTCCTGTTGAAAATTTGAGTTTGGTAAGCTACATGTAACTATTTGTAAACTCACATACAACCCATCTTCTACTCACCTGGCACTTTCTCTTCTGGTTTTGGTGGTGGTTCTGAAGGTCTAGCCTCAGCGTCTTTTCCTCCCTCTGCCCCTTTGACCTCTGGGCTTTTAGTGGTCTCCCCTGATGGCGAAGGCTTCTTGGTTAGCTGAAGCTGACTGGTGAACTTTTCGTGCTGTTCGTAATATTCAAGACAGAATATTAGATACTGTCCTATAGGCCTGACTCATATTAATTACATATTGACAGAGATTATATCAAGCCTTGAGTCTGTAAAATGTTTTTGAAATAAATCCTATATGCTCACCAAGGCTGCATTTATTTGATAAGATACAGTAAAAACATTAATATTGTGAAATATTATTACAATTTAAAATAACTATTTTGCATTTTAATATATTTTAAAATGCAATTTATTCTTTTGATGGCAAAGATAAATCTCAGCATTATTGCTCCAGTCTTCAGTGTCACATGATCCTTCAGAAATCATTCTAAAATGCTGATTTGATGCTCAAGAAACATATCAAAGTTGAAACTAGTTGTGCTGCTTAATATTTTTGTGGAAACTGTGATACATTTTTTGATGATTTTTTGAAAAGTAAAAAAAAAAAAAACAGCATTTATTTAAAATAAAAATCTTTTGAATATTATAAATGTCTTAATGTCACTTTTGAACAGTTTTATGCATCCTTGCAGGATAAAGCTATTAATTTCTTAAACTTAAACCCCAATTTTTTGAATGCTTCTGTATTACTGCATTTTTATTACCTTCAGTGCTTCCTCTGGAACATGTAACTCTCCACGCACAACGGTAAATAGGTTGGTATGTAAGTTGGGTTAAGGAGAAAACAATATATACAGTATATATAAATGCAAATGCATCAATAGAACTGGTCCAATCATTATTACATAGTACACTATATAGGCTACTTTTGTCTTTGCATAGCCAATATGTTATATTGTATAACAAATCAAACCAAACAATCAAAATGTGATTTATTTTTGCACATGAAAGGATATCATAGCCAAACCGTAGCTTGTCACCCATTTTCAAAGTAATATACTGCTGCTCCTGTATACGAACATCATTAACAAATGTCTACAGAAGAGAAGAGGAGGTCAGTTTTCACCATATGCTTTCCATCATACCAGTGAAGACAAAATGAATATCTGTTATGAATGGACACATTTCTCACCCCATTCAAGCTGCCCAGGTCTTTAACTTTATGTTCATCCATAGCTACTTCATAATTGATGACAGCATGCTGTTTGTCTACACTACGAGACTGGAATTTCAAGAAAAGATAACACATTATGGGACTAAATAATATGCTGTATAACAGATTAGTGGATGCTGATTCTAGGTGAAGGGGCTGGAGGAAATTATGTTTGAATTCTGAATAAATTTCTGCATGGCACTTTACACAAATAGAGTCTAAAATAAATGATCACTTAACTTGTTTGGCATCAGTTTTCTCATAAATTAAAGAAAAAACAGTTTTAGTAACAAGATTGATTGTGAGTGCGTGACACATTTGATTGGTTTGCCTACTTTTCATGGTATATTAATTTTATCTTAAATAATGTGATATGTTAGATAAAAGCTTCAGAACACAAAAGTCATGGGTGACACCAAAGTGAACTACCCTGTTTGTGGAATATACAGTATGCACAGTCATGGATCCAGGGAGAGCTGACTCTAACCTTGAAGGGACAATGACATGATTCTCCTGCATGTGTATGAGTAACAGTGATCAAGTTACCTGTAGCATAAGCTCACAGTCGTCCCGTCCCACGAAGATCATTTCCCGGGGAAGGCGGTGCCTTGTTCCCCCACCACTCATCAAGAACCAGGATGTCAAACTCATCTTGACTTAACCAGTTCTCCTCTTTTCCTCCTGATCTCTCTTTAGGTCATTCTGTTGACAGGTCAGAAGAACCGTTGCCACCATTGACCACTGACCAGTAAATGAATTAGATAAGCTCAACTCAACTTGCGTAAGGTGAATACAGAGGAAATAAAGTAATGTTTCGACCATACAACGGCAACACCATCAACTATATGAGCCTAGTCTTAACTATAAGACAATAATGGAGCCATACTGCTTAGCATGAGCAATGCTTTTCATAAGTCAATGAGGCTAAATACACCCCATGGAAGTGAATTCCTCCATTCCTGAAAAAATAGATAATTTATTGCCCAGCACCAGACAAGCAGCTGACTCCTCTAACAACTTAAACAATGCACCTCTCTCTTCTTTAAGGCTTTCAATATTTTGAGCAATTATAAATGTCTTTCAACCAGAAGGGGCATGAAGAGAAACTAAAATTAGTGGTGCTTATCCCAATAACAAAGTGCTTAGTAACAAAACCACCCCGAGAATCATTTTCCCAAACAATATTTCAGCAATAACATTGCCTGTTGTTTGTCTAGAATCAAGGCCTCATTCGTGATGTCCTGTTTGTGAACGAGTTCTTTTGAACTGCTTCTTCTCAAGTGAATCTTGAGCCAGTTCACCAAATCGGTCTGAATCGTTTGAATCAGTGGCTTGCGAATAATTCGGACGCTTTACTCACACACTGAATCGTTTAGAGTGCTTTCTAATTTCTGTTTCAGATACTTTTAGTACACAGAGAACAAAAGAGTGCTGGTCTATTAAAACAAACTGCAAAAACGTCCTCTTTGCTCGCGATGAGGATCTTTGTAGCTTGTGAACGACTCTGTACTGAAGGTAAAGACATATCTACTAAAATATTGTAGTATAAAAACACCAACAGCAAACAAAAATTAAAATGGCATTACAATGTTTTTTGCTACCTGGTTGTACCATCTGACTGATACCATGTTGAATGTAGGCCTATATGCTTGACAAAACATTGGGAATTGAACTTGTGATGAAATTGCAGTTGAATTACTTTGCCACAGAATTCTAATTCAACTTCCTGTTGGATGAGGCCAGTTCAATTTACATTCCAAAATTATGTTTTGAAAGGGAGCCATGCAGTTCTTCATACTGCAGGCTGACTAACCCTGGGACACTGCATAGTGAAAAGTGACATGACCCAATATGACTGAAGGTAGCAATCCACAAGAGACAAATAAGTGAGCATGTCAAGAAGATGATGCATCAGAAAAATGAGGCTAATTATCAATATATTTTCATTACATCTTCCCGTTGCTGTAATGCCAGAACTTCCATTCTCAATTTTGTAATGCGAAAAATGCATCTTTTCTAGAATGCATAAATAAATAGCCTATTATAACTATAAATAAAAATAAATAAATAAATATCACATAACCTGATTTTCTGTTATGGAAATGTAGCGTGTTTTTTTTTTAGCCTTTGAGCGTAAATATTTAGGTTAGAATCACCTCATTTGATATGTGCATCATCATCATCATCTAAAGAAGCAGCGCATCATTTGCGTGTGAGCGGAGCGTCAGTCTCCGCCTCTGCCTTCAAGCATTGGCCTTGTTCTGCACCGGTAATGACAGATCTGATGTTTATTCTAGGAGACAGTCGCTCACTATACACCCAGCGCATATTTTAATATACGCTTCTCATAACGGTGCGCTTTTATTCACACTGTAACGCTCATGAAGAGAATAGGCCTAAATATTATTAAATAAAGGTGCTACTGTTTTCATCACGCATCAGACGCCGTTAGAGACCTCCAGTCCGTAATAGGCCGGATCGGTCGCTTCTATAGCTCATAACAGCCAATTACTCATTTCCATCATGCAAAATATTTGCACTTAAAATTAATACCATATATGTTAATTAAAATTGTGGTTAGCGTATAAAACACGGTGCATCACTTACCTAATAAATCCCAATGTATTTATTCCATAAATGACACCCGTCTGCTCTTGTGCGCGGAGCAGCGCTGCTCTGCCCATCCCAGTCTGAGGTGCAGCTGCGCGTCTTGACGCACGGTGGCGCTGCGGTGTCAAGAAAGAACAAGATGACAAGCGCTCCTTGTGGTCAGCATGGATGATTTTAATCATATGGTTGTGCTTACTTGTGTGTATGCGTTTGTCAGTATTTAGACATAAGAAATTAATGCAGGATTATAGACGGAAGTAGGCTATAAGCAACATTTTTTTTTTATTATTTCAACAATTTTTTAATGTATTACAAACAAGACCTAGAGACTTGAATAACAATGACAACAAAAGAAAAATAAATATGTACAATTAAACAAATATAACACCTTTATAAATAAAAACTAAAAAAAAAAAGATCATTCCAAACCTTCTCAATATAAACAACATGTACAAAGCGACAGCAAAGTATTCTTACTAATTGTTTAAAAAAAAGAAGAAAAAAAAGATTTCTAAAACAACATAACACAATCAACAACAACAAAAAATAACTGTAAAAAAATATTGGTATGTTTATTTGGTTTTACTGTTTATAGCCTATATTAATAGGTCGTTCTGATTCTTCAGCTATTCGCTATTGATGAATTAGACAATATATTAATACTATTTTTATTAAGTCACCGAACACTAGATGGCGAAATTGTACAGGACACTTGGGTTGATTTTCCCAAATGTGTCAACAATAAACCCTATATCCTTACTATCCAACATGATTTTTTCATTAATTTCTATTTCTTTGACACTCCATTGATTAAAAATTAGATTTGTATTTTCTTGTAAATTTCATATTTTGTGTTGACATTTATTTATTTGCTACAAAACTTTTCCTAAGTAATTTCATCACTTCATCAGGCCTCTTAATGCAACACCTAATTTAATAAACGTTTCTAATGATTCAAAACACCCTTTGATCTAAAGGCTTCTGTTTAAATGTTTTAAGCATAATTTTGTGGCCAAAATATAACTGTGCCTATGGACTGAAGAGTAAATGAAAAGCAGCCAACAAGTGTCCAGCATATGGGGGAACTTCTTCAAGACTGCTAGAACAACGCCAAGATGCAGTTTGCAAAACAGCAGGAACAGATAGATTTGTTAAGGATTATTACCCACAAATGTTGAAAATAGTAATACATAAGAACGAGAGGCACTGTTCTCATTCATTTATAACCAAGCAGTGAAAAAATATATAGGCTAAATAAATAAATAAATAAATAAAATAAAAAATGCACAAGTGAACTGAGAGTTGAATGTTTTTTGTATCACTTGTGTTGAACCTTGATCATATAGGCTACATCTGCAAAAGTTGGCAGCAAATATAAAGTTCTCAAATGTGACATGTAGGCTATTATTGATTAAAAATTTCACTGCTTTATATTATTAACAAAAGAAAAAGAAGAAAAAAAAGATGCATTTTATTTGAAGAAAACCTGAACCACTGAATCCAATGGTCATTTTGACCCCCTTTATCCTTCATGCATTCATGTTTTTGGTTCTATTCTAAACAGACACCCGTATCTCTCTCTTTCTCTCTCTCTCTCTCTCTGCCCATTGGCTGCTGGGGTCTATGGTTCACATGCAGCCCATCATTGGTTTTTATGAGTCTCACCCCCTCCCACTCGCAGCCGTCCTCCTCTTGCCTGTGTTTAGCAGATCCATGTCCATCATCTACCTCTGGACGGTCAAGTTCGCTGGCGCGTCACGTCCGCACTTGAACTTGCAGCAGCTCAGGGGGCTTCGCTTACTTTCCATTCCTGTCTTGAGTTCTTCTCCAAGAAGCCATGAAGCCCAACGCAAGCGTCTTGCCACTACACGCGCGTCTTCTGTACTATTCTCTATAATTCATGTGGGATACCCGATGCATCGCTGAAGAAGATTTTTACTCTGGACTCTCTGAAGACTCTGGCTCTTCCCAATGTGAACCCAGCTGAGACCGTGTCCAACATGTCTCGCCGCAAACAGGGCAAACCCCAGCACTTAAGCAAACGGGAGTTTTCGCGTAAGTTCACGCGGGGAGTTCTTCTTTTCCTTTCTTGATAGCTCAAAATGCATTTCATATAAATAAGTTTTTTAATAGAGTTCACGAAGGTGCGTCTCTTAGATGGAACGAAGCGCGAGTTGCGCTTCGCAATGATTCGCAACGCGTGAAGGTTGATTATGCATTCGTGTACATATAGTATGTGTGTGTATGAAGTAAATTAAGCGTAATTTGATAGCATTTAAATGATTTTACAAGGAAAATTCCGCTCTGAGTTCACTTTCCCTTGAGATATTTTAACAGCCCAAACTAGAGCTTCCCTTGGGCTTTAATGTTAGGCTTTAAATTCTAAAATTTGTTTTGTATGTGTATTAGCCTACGATTATTACTATTATGGATAGGCAAACATGTAATGTTTGTTTTCAAAAACTAAACAAGAGCATCTAAATGCTGATTTCAGAAAGTGTTTTTTCTTCTCAACTTCCTCCTTCGGTTCTACGATTTTCAAGAATTGAAACGGGAATATAAATCACGAAGGTTTGTTATTCAGTGAAAGAAGGTTTGTTATTAAGTGAAACACAATTTATCTTTTTTTATACTTACTTGGCACTGGACATACAAACCTGGTTTATGCATCTATCATGTCAAACCTGTTATAACCCCCCGGCGACGCTCTCCAAGCACCTCAAGTGTTGCGCGTCAAAAGCTTACAAACATAAAAACCTTTATAAATGAGAAAATCTGCATGTACTCCACATGAAAGGGAAGTTTACACTTGATCTATCAGAGTTTGGTTTTGTGCCTTTATTTAAATCGCGTTTGAACGTGTTCCAAGGCATCGCGTAACACGAGTTGCAATGTGTAGCCGCTAGGGGGCAGAAAATTAACAAATGATGGTCCATTCAAGATGAGACACTACTAGCTGAACTTGAACTTGAGCCCAGCCTTCTCTCATTTATTAGGTGTACCCACACATCTCTCATTCAATACACATTTACAGTGTTTTTTTTTTTTTATGAAAACGCTGGTTTAGAGGACGTGGGTCAATGACAAACCATGTCAGAGATGATGAAAAGGAGAAATCTGTTTAAGATCTAGTTTAAAACACGTGCCATGCTCTTAGATATGTAATCTTTGTATTCATGTTGATTAAAAAAAAAGGTTTAAATGCTAAAAAAAAAAGTAGCTATTAAAATACCTTCCTTTCATGCACCTTGTATACACAAGGGTATACCTTTTTTTAAAATATATATTTACATATTCAGATGAAAAAAAAAAGCTGATGCCGTTGACCCATATGTCTTTTTGGTCATTGCGTTTATCGTGTTGAAAAAAGTATAAAATGTTAAATCATTTGAAATAATCTCAAATGGTTTAACAGTGGTAGTGATTTTGATATGTTATTTTCCAAATGTTATGTTTGCAAACTCTCCTGATGCCTCACAAGAGGTTTGAATTACACCTGTTTGTCCAGTGCACGGTCTGATCTGAGGCTTTGTTCCAGTTCATAATGATAACACAGAACTGTGCATCTTCCAAGCACGTGTTAAAAGAAGAAGAAAAAAAAAAGCCGTAAAGAGGATTGATTAAAATACTGGAGCATGTTTTTAGTCTTCGTCAGAAACTCATGTATTGTCGCCCTCACCTTTTGTCCCACATGACCTGACACAGAATTAGGGTTAACCTACCACCGATGGCAACAATCTCCCTCAGCCCAGTTCAGACGCATGATGTGGTTTTGATTGCTTTTTCATATGTTCTGGTTGTCCTTCTGGGAACTACCCCACATACTCCCCTCAATAGCTAACCTCAGTTCGGAGGATTCCAGCACTTTTAACTAAATGGGTTCCAATCATCTTGAAGTCAAATTAGAATCTATTTTTTGATTCTCTGAGGTGTTGGGTTCATTAAGACGTGAGATTGGCAGGATAATGAACAGGGTCATGCAACTAAAGCGAGCAACCCCCTCCTCTTTACCATTACTGGGCAACCACTGTTTTTCTCTCTGTCTTTGGTTTCTCATCTTCTCTGCATCTGGCTTTCATTGACAGTCAGTATTCCTCTGATAGACGTGTCAGCAATTCAATAATAGATAGATATCGATGTCTCCTGGCACAAATGCTGTGCCAATGTATTGTAGCACTGGAAAATGTTATGAATATGAATATTATTGTGTCTAATCAGCATCCCAAATAACAGAGATCTTTCTCAGAACTTTAGGTAATGTTCTGAAAAGGTTTTCTTAAAAGTTATGAACAAATGTTAATAGAACATTTGTTATCTAGTCTTTAATAATGTTCTCAAAATTTTAGCTCAAAAGCATTGTTTATACATCATTCGTGGAATGTTTTTTTTCCTGAAATGTTTTAGTTGGATGCTCGTCTAATGTTTTTTTATTACTGTTACTTCTTGTTTCAAAGAATATTCAAAAGTAACCTTATAATGTTTGCAAAAATAAAAATTAGCATTTGTCTAACCAATAAAAATTTAAAAAACTGATTCAGAAATAACATTTTTATAACTTAAAGGGAACGTTAGCAAAGTGTTTTTTTCTCTATATATATCCATATGACATATAACACCTCTAACACTACTGCAAATTTCAACACCTCTTCCATTTATATGGAAATGAATATAATCATCACTTACGGTACATATATAATTAGCAATTATCAATTCATTAACAGGTTTCAGTATGGATATTACAGGAAGTTGTTCTTCTATCTCTCACACCTCCCTTTCTGCATTTCTCCTACCGTAGCTGAGCCCGTGACGGCAGATATCCCAGAGGACGGGGAAAGCCATCCCGGATCGGAACCATCCACCCCTAAAGGGGATCAGGACCTCCTCACCTGTGGTCAGTGCCGCTCCAGGTTTCCTTTGGCCGACATCCTGGTGTTCATTGAGCACAAACGCAGGCAGTGTCAAGGCCGCCTATGCATGGACAAAGATTCAGACCTGCCACCGTCACCTCCACCCGCAGGCCTGCGGCGAGCCTGCGTCCCAGTGGAGGTGGCAGTTCAAGTTTCGCCCCATGGAGAGGAACATTTAGTCTCCACGCCGCATGGATTACGGCCCAAGCAGGAGAATTTAACAGGTAGAGTACCAGATGTTTGGGTTGGAGAAAATCTATGAAAGAGTTTGCAAAGTGGAAACTTCTAATTGGAAGGCCTTGACGGATAACATGTTTCTACTGATAGCTCATGGTTTTACAGCTTTCCACTTTCCGAGTTTGGTCCATTTCAGGAAAAAAAGTACTTGACTATATAGTAGATGAAAATAGTATTTTTGCTGTCAGTATAAATGGACATTCTCTCAGTTCTCTCATGTGGCTTTCGCAGATGTTGCTGCGTTTAGTGTGGCTTTCACAAGGTCATATCTCACGCCAGTAAATGTATAGCTGCAGAGTGGCACATTCATGCTGATAAAAAAGAAAAGAAAATCATTTTCAGCTGTCCAAGACAAGGCCTGCCATAGATTGTTGGTGATTCTAGTCATTTTTATAATTATGAGAGAGCGTTTCCCTTTGCACTGACCGCAATGTATCCGGAAAGAAGAAAAACATACAGCACATATTATGATATTATGTAGCAGTTATGCATTTATAGTACCTCTGCTAGTATGCACATTAATATTTTACGCTTGTTTAGACCTGTTATCAGCTGGGATTGTGGCAGACAAATTTTTGTTTGATTTACAATTACATTATAAGTTTTGCAAGTTGCTGTTTGTCTTGAGGTCATATGAGGATGAGGTTTGTTAAAATGTCTACGTTTTTTTTTTTTTTTTTTTTTTTTTTTTTTTTTACATTTGATGGATTACGAAGTATGGAGACAATTTATTGTACAGTAGGTATATTTGCATGCATAAATTTTCATCAGTTGGCATGAACCCAGTCCAATTTCAGATTGTGAGGTTCTGTTTATATGAAGCCTAAATGTTCACATTTTCATTTACATGTGCATTACATGTATTCTGAACAAAACTTCAGCACATGCCAACTGGAGAAAGCAACTGTGATAATACCACCAGATCTAGTATGAACATAATTGTCATTTTTGCCATGGTATAAATATTCATTCTCATCCACTGACCTCACATTCATATGACATAAAACATATGTAAACATTTGCATCATGGCACAAGGACTTTTTCCATTTCAGATCGAGCTCAGTCAACTGAGATTTATACACGAAAAGCTTTTCAGTCTTATTGAGCAGTCAGTCTTATTATAAATGCATTATTAGGGTGCATGTGTCCTTAGTAATAACAGTAAATTATGCATAATTGCATGCAACTAACCCTAAAACAAACCCAAATCTAACCCAATAGTAAGAACATGTTGATGATTAATAGTACTAATTGTATAATTAATTACACTGTATCAAGGACAACGTAAAATAAAGTGCAACCGAAATTATTTTTTATGTACGCCTTGTAGTACCTCTCAGGACGTTCAGTGTTTTCCCGTCCCGGTCCAGACAGGTCACACGCTTTCACCGTTACATGTAAAGCACATGCGTGATCTTCAGTCTGCGGTCGCGTCATGCAACCAGATGTCCGTCACAACAGATGGAATTCTGTATCGGCTGTAAATGGTGAATCCGTTAAAGGTTCACGCTTGGAGAAATTTGCATGATAAACAATTTAAGATATGCATGTGGACATAGCAGCTTTTAATACCCCCCTTAACAACACCCCATCACACCCCCATTTTATTCAAGTCTGAATGCCCCCGAGCGGCCAGACGATGAGCTCAGGCAATAACCCCCTTCTGCAGACCTCCCTCCCCTGCCCCCTTATCTACTATCTCTCTGGGGTTATTTTCTTAAGTACATCCATGTGAAGCCATTTTCTTTGAGGCTGATATAGGTGATCCCGTCTCGTATTGTTGCTTAATAAGCGTTGTGCCGTCTCCTGGTCCCTACAGACTTTAGAAGCGGCTCTTCATCATGCAAACACAAGGAGAAGAGCTTTGATGATAACTGTTATATTTTATTGTGCAGATCATATTTACATTGCACGTTAACTGCGTGGAACTACTAAATTGTGATGAAATGGACTCTTTCTGTTATGTTATCCAGTGTCTTCTGGTGTTCTTGGCCTTGGTGTCATGATGTCTTTGGCACGATCCACTATTCTCTTACCGGAGAGAGTTATGGATCATTAGCTGGAGGAGAGCAAGTGGAACGGGAGACAGGAAGTTTGGGGATCCCCAATAGTGCACCATTACTGAGAAGCTTTACAGGCTTAGCTCAAAAAAGAAAAATAAGAAATGACAAATCTTTTTAATATCTCAATTTTTTTTGTCCTACACAGCAAAGAAAATAAATGGAGCAAATAAAGACTTGTACTGAAGTCTTCTACTTTTCTCCTGAGAAAAATACCCCTGTTTGGCTCTAGTCGAGTTTCGGAACAATGTCTATAATTGTACTCAAAACATTTCTCATTGAATTTTTCAAGATTAAATTATATGAGCTGCTATCCACACTCATTTCTTAGTGCTATATTCTTAGTTTGTCTAAAATGGACTCATTTATCTCAAATTTTATTTCTTTAAATGAATTTTAAGAGAAACATCTGAGACAAAGTTAATTTAATTGACAACTAAACTCACCAACCAATGTTTTCCTGAGTAGTTTTATGCTGATAGTGATTGAATATTGTTTCTTTAATATGTCATAAGAAAAAAGTGTCTGATTGGTTTATTTATGAGAGTCTGAACAAGAGTGCATGTGTCTGTGTTTGTGTGTGGTTTGCTGAGCCTGTCTCGACGCAACATGACAGCGCGTTTGACTTGGCAGACACTGCCAAGGGGTTCCCTTTCAGTGGGCATATGGTAGGACATTGGCACAGAGCAGGCGGGAACGTGTATTGTTGTGAAGTTTATATATTTGTAGCTGACATGGCATTTCAAGAACTAACAGCAGTGTCCTGCAGTGTGACATGCATTCTATTTTGCATTTTTACATTCTTGTATAACTATTAAACATGCAGGTTTATGACCTCATTAATGTAGGGACTACATGGAACATTAGTACTATTAAAAATTCCATTTGTCACAACACAAGTGCAAAAAAGCTAATAAATGCTCAAAATAATAATAATAATAATAATAAACATTAAATTGGCATCATTTATAGCATGCAAAATATACAGTTTGCCTTATTCATATACTAGTACATTGAAGCAAATTTTGTTTGCATAACAGAGCTTGCATGAAAACACATCTATTGTAGACACACATGCACACATCTCCATAAGGTTTACTGACTGTGTTTTGGCAAACAACTATTTTTTTCAGCATTAAGCTATGCAATCATCAGATCTGTCAGGAGCATATGATATTCTGACTCACCTGTGTGTGCGTTTGTGTACAAACGTGTTTGTGTGTGAGTGTGGCCAGCCAGCTGAACTATAGACACTTCTATTTAGTGTTTGCCTTGGGAATACAAAACTGCCTGCAGCTCTGTGTTGATATATTATAGGTAATATAAAATATACAGTACACGCTTTATACTGTACTAGCTTTGATTTGACTTTATTTTTCACAAAAAAAAAAAAAAAACATCAAAAATGGGTATAATGCCATAAAAAAATGTGCGGTGTAAAGTAAATCAGTTATGAGAAATGGGTAAATGTGCTCTTCTAATAATCTATTTATTTCCTCTAAAAGAAAATATTTTTTTGATGATGTGCAGCTAATTTAGAGAAAAATGTTTTGCTGTTTTGATTCTGGGTATTTCCAGGACATGGTATTGTTATAACATGGTGGACTCAATATATGTGTGTGTGGTCTGCAGCTGGTGTGTCTTATCTGTGTTCTATAGAATGAGATAAAGACCCAAGAGGCCCCTCACTGTCTGAGTCTAGGGTCATGGTTCCCTGAAAGTCTCTCTCTCTCTCTTGTTGTCTGTCTCCATCTAGATTTTATTTTTTATCTCTTTATTCACGCTTTTGCATGCAAACTCAATTTCTTTTGGGTCAGTTGGTTGCAGTGGAGTTGAACAACATCTGTAATTTTGCTACACTGTGAAATAGAACACATTTTGATGCATGGAGGAAAGTCAACATCAATGTACATCTGTAAAGATACTTAAGACTCTTAAATCAAGTTTGACTCTGAGCTTTGGACTTGGAAATGACTATAGACAATGAACAGGAGGGCAAATAATCATTTAATAATATGTCAAGACATCAGCTGTGTAAAGCACAATTCAAGTAGTTCCGTAAAGAGCCCGATTAATTCGTTCAATTCTTTGAACTTGAGTATTTAATTTTGCTCTTTTACTGCAATAGAAGCACTGAAGTGGAATGTAACAAAATGTTTAGTCTTTTATCTTGAGAAACATTCTCTCTCTCGCTCTCTTTCTCTCTCTCTCTCTGAATCTCACTGATAATATTCTGTGGCTCATTTGAATTTGAAGCACTTCTTTAATCTTCAAAGCCTTGATTGCTTTATGAATATGCATGGTACATGCAGACTTTAGTTCATTACCTTGTTGTAAATTCTAATGACCATTAGTCCCTCTAGGTAATTGCCAATTATTTTGCATATTTGATTAGCCCATTATGAGTTCATTCACTTGATATGCGTCAGGCGAAGAAGGACTGAGTCGCCAGAGAAATAAACAGAGCAGAACAGAGCTGTGCACCATTACAAGATTTTAAGAGTCTTTTATTGTAAGTCCCACTGTTTAAAATAGTAACTTTATATAGCAATGAACATTACATGAAATGTAAACAAACATCTACTGGATTCCCATGTAGCAGTCATGAGCCAAGGTCATAAATGATTGATCGCTCCAAACAGAATGTAGTTGGATTAGTGCTACTTGATGCCACATAATGGATTATTTAGTGTTTCTAAAACATTAGCAACCGAAAGGAGATTTAGGTAGCTTGTTGACATGTAATTCTATGTGTGCCATGATGAATCTTTCATGTGTACATTTGGTCAACCATAATGAATTTGTTTGGGTTGAACTGCACAACTATATTATTTGAATTGTAATGTAAGACCCCATACATACTTTATGCAAGTATGTGAACATAAACGCTCTTAATTATGCTAGTTTAATTTCATGCCGTAATTTGTTGCAAAATATCTCAGACCGCACTTTCCACTTCTTTTTGTCAACTACTGAGAAAAGTAAAGTTAACATGTTTTTAGCTAGCTACCGGAATCATAACACATCTGATTTAATGTCACATTTATAGTTAACTCTATCGCCCCCTTGAGTACCAGAGCTCACAATAATGCAAAAACACATTAAGTAAAGTTTGCTGTCAAAGCATTTGCATTTGTGTACTTGCATGAAGAGTTTTGTAGACAAAACATTAGCTTACTTTAAGTTCATTCCTTCACTGTTACTGTGAGACAGACTCACAGTACATTTAAGAAATCAGCACCTGTGTTTCATTTTCAAGTGAGATACACTGCAGCTGGCGGCACCTTTATCTGCCCCATCACAGGTGCTGGCTCTCCTCCGGAGCCTGACTTAACCCTGTGTCTATGTCATGGGGTGTGAGAAGAGGCCGGCAGGGAGGCCGGCGGGGACACAATGGGGGGATTGTGCTCAGGGCGGGGGCTCGGAGGCTGAGGCAGCCCTGGCTGTGGCCAAACAGGTCGGGCCAGACAGCATGATAGATGGCTTTGTTTAAGGGTCCCGGGGTGGGGCCTGAACTTGAGGCACTTTGTTTATCCTGAATAGAGCAGGGGGGAAGACGCCGGAATGATCTATGTCTCGCTCGCTGAAGAGCTTTAGAGGGAAGGAGACAGGAATGGAGAGAAACATCCACAAAAAGTGGCCAAAACAAGTCAGGAAATCAGACAGATGGAACGAGAAATTCAGTTGAAAAATAGTTGAAGATTACACCAAAAAAACTTCACTTACTCAACTGCATGTCATTCCAAAGCTGTCTGACAGACTTCACACAGCTCTCTTCCATTGAAAGTGGAAGGTGACCAAAACTCTAAAACACTATAAAAGTATCATAAAAGTAGTCCTAACATGCACATAAATTTGTGCTTGTTAGTCACCTGCATGTCCTTCTAAACCCGTCTGACTGACATCTTTGTGTAAAACACAAATATAGAAGTTTAGATCAATGTTCATGCTGCACTTTTTCATATATGGAATGTAAATGGTCCCCAAAACTCCAAAGAGTGCAAAAAATTACCATAAAAGTAGCATAAAAATAATCCATATGAATTATCAATATGATAATTTGTGTATGTTGCTCACCCACATATCCTTCCAAACCCGTCTGAATGACTTTCTTCTGTCAAACAAGAATATAGAGGTTTAGATCAATGTTCATGCCACTCTTTTCCATACATTGAATGAGTATGGTGACCAAAAATCCAAAAAGTGCTAATAAGGACCATAAAAGTATCATAAAAATAGTCCATATGAATTATCAGTACGTTAATTTTGTTCATGTTACTTGTCCTTTCAAACCTGTCTGACTTTCATCTGTAAAATGCAAATATAGAAGTTTGATGAATGTTCATGCTGCACTGTTCCATACATTAAACATCAATGGTAAACAAACTCCAATATAAAGGCAAAAAAAGGACCATAAAAGTTTAATAAACAAAATGCTCCATATAAATTATCATTATGATAACTTACTTAGAACAGACCAAAAAATTTTGAAGTTATTTACTGAAAATTTTGTCGCTACAACCATGGTCACTGTTCACTTTTATTAAATATTTATTGTTCATTACAACTTGAATTGTCTGCAGTAAATGTCTTCTTTTGTGTTCTGTGAAAGAAATAAAGTTATACAGGTTTTGTTTGTATTTATAGATGAACTGTTCCTTAAAAAGAGTAACAGTTAGTAAGAAGGAATGAGGTAAGGGAAGAGAAAGTGGCTGAGGGAGAGCAGTGCTAGCTGAGCATGTGTTCTTTAGGTTAACGGAGGGTCAAGTTGAGAACTGCTGGAGGGGGAAGGGCCGTCCTCTCACCCTGATGGTGGCTGTCCATTTCTAGATCAACTTGGCTGAGCTCCAGGTCTTTTGAATCTGACTAGACATCATGTGCACACATAGGCTACCTGCTGCCTGTATATCAAATACCACTAGGTTTGTTTTTTTTTCTTTTTTTTGGGGGGGGGGCAAAGGCAAAAAGAGGCGCTGACTTTTGGACTGGTTAGAACCGGTTGGCTGGCCTTGTTTTCACTTGCGTGCCTGTGTTGAAGACAATTCACAAAACACATGCAAACACACAAGAAAGAATACCTGAATGAACCTCTTTTGAGAGTGCAGGACAATGGAGAGCAGGATAGTTGAGAGATATACATTATGAATTGAATACGATGGGTGGCATGAAACTGTTCAGAGCTATAGTGCAAAACAAGACAAATGCAACACGATCAAGCTCATCTGAAGTGTGAAAATCACACATTTGTGAAAATATCTGTTTCACATAGAGATGGATAAATATTTTCCTTTGCACGCTCTTCACTTGTCTATCAGTTGACCCGCACATTTGCATATGTATTTATGTAGATTTTTGAGGGGGATCTCACACACAGCAGGGGTCTCTGAGTGTCACGGTTTCTCAGAGTGAATTTGTGCGTCTTTGTGTTCGATTCTGTTGGGTATGTCTATGTGTGTGTGTGTAAATACGATAGGATACGTTGCTCTGTTTTCTCAGTCTATCTGTTTTCGCAATCTTTCTGCTGATGTCTCTTTTTCACATTCTCGGTTTCAGTATGTGTATATGTCTGCCATACCGCATGTCCGACCCCACAAAGTGGGCCACAACTTCCAGATGGTGCTCTGTAGCTTTGTTTGGTAAGTGAATACTTGAGCTGTAGACGGCCTATCAATATCCACTCTGAATGTGGAGAGATGCTAGCTATACATTCATCATGTTCTCTTTTTGCAGCCATCCATGAATAGTTTTAGTTATTTCACACCTCTGTTTATGAAAGATGTGATTTATTTTGTGAAAGTGTGGGTTAAACCAAGGCCATCCACATCATAGTTGGAGGTCGCTCACATGTGCTCTCCTTGTCCATTGACTTCTTCCTCCATTCTGAAGAGCTCACAAAACAGCCACTATGGTGGGGAAATTGTTTGACCTTTCACTGTTACTGCTGCTCCCTGACAGAAATACAACTGTGGAATTACTTTCTGAAGTCAAAGTCAAAAATCTAACCATGTCCTTGAGTTTTTGAGTTTTGCTTTTGGAAAACATATACATACAAGTCTTGTAATCCGCTTTGAAACCTAGACACCATGACCTCTGAACAGTTGACCTAAAAATAAAAAAATAAAAATTGTCATCATTTAGACACTGATCAACGAATGAGTCAAATGATTTTCTTTCTTCATTAGACACTAAAGGAGATATTAGGAAGAATGATTACATTCAAAGTTCACACTATTTCTCTACAACGAAAGGTGACTAAATCCAAAAAGAAAGCACTGTAAAAACAGAGGGCAAAAGTCATTGGTTCTTGCTTGTCACATGGCAAATTGGAATATATGCAGGTCAAACAAGATTACAGAGTTATGGCAGAGGGAAAGATTTTCAGTGAACAAAGACTTAATTTTTGGTCAGTCACAGAAAGCTATCATTTTGCTTTAGAAAACTTGGAATCTAGCACATCATTTGTATGGACTATAACTAGTGGTCAGCCAATATATAAGCCAAGATTTGTCATCGGAATTCTATTTGGTGTCATAAGTGGGACTTTTATTTTGACAGCACTGAAAATACAGTGCCTAAAAATATATGCCAACAATTTCTACATTTTTAAAAATCCATAATAGAATTACTGAATCAAAAAGTTGCTATCTAAAGTATTTTTACAGATTATTTTACAATTTTCAAGTAATTTTCAAATGGTTTATATCTAATTATTTTAGCAAATATTATGTCCAGTAAATCTAAATTTATTTAGATTTCTGCATCGGTCATCAAAAAATCTATATATTGGTACGACCACTGTATAGAAAATAGCATCATTAAAACATCTCTTTTCATGTTTTATAAAGTCTTTAATTATGTTTAGTCTATGATTTAATGCCTTTGTTTCTTATTTGTCTTGACATCCCTTCCTTTCATTCGTTACCTCCGACAAATATAATATACAGTGTCCAGAAGTGCTATCTGTCTAGCCAGGGAGCAGATGTCCCATCATGAGCCTGTAGCGTTTCACCCCGTCAGCTGTCAGCGGCCTGAAACAATCTTTGAGCTCAGAGAGAGCGTCGGTCCAATTAAAGAGGTTAATTTGCTTTAGCACTTATCTGTCCATCGATGTATTTCTTTCTGTATCAGCCTCTCCTGCTCTACTCAGACCAGTCTCTCATTCTTTTGTCTGTTTGCTCTCCTCTCTTTTTCTTTCATTATAGCTCTCATACAATCCCATCTTAGACCCCTTGTCTCATAGTCTCTTTCTTTCCACTGTCTTCTCATCCCTCTTTATGTCGTTTGTTTGCCTCTCTTGCATTTGGGCAACACACCGTGGTGACATTACGGCTGTAACAAATTGAGCACTTGTAGAATGCAGGCATGAAACCGTCACAAAGCTTCCATTCAGCGTCTTACTGACTGAACATAAAGGCCCATGACAGTTTAAGTGGCGTGTTGAGTTTGCATGTGAAAGCGTGTCTACTGATGTTTACAGCAAGAAAGAGGGTTTGATGAGAAGGTTGAAACAATGCATGTGTGTGAAACCCAGACAGACAGTGTTACATGCTTTTATCATGGAGAAAATCTGTCAAACCTTTGAACGGTATGGTATAAATGTGTTGACATGCATTGATCGGTGCACTTTATTTGGCATGTGGTTTGTGTGCCTGCATGGAGACTCATGTAGCCAAACTATTCTGGCCAAGAATTGTCTAGGGAACGGAACGATCACAGTTTTACGAGCATTTTAGAAGGGCTGGTTTAGAAACCAAAATCTGTCCAAATCTAAACTCTGATCCCCCGTCTCCCATTGCTCTTGTCATGTCATTATCGTCTGGATGAGAATGGATCATCTCCTCTGTCCCCTGCCCTGCTCTGTGAACCCCTGCCCTCCAAGCCTGTCAGAGTGAACTATCGCAGACAGACGCACACAGAGACACTGTCACATACACAAAGACACATATAAACCCAGAGGCCCATCACACTGAGAGGACAGATGCCCTCGTTGTGGTGTAGAGCCTCCTCAGGATTTTCCTTTCATGTATTAAGAAGCAGAGTACACATATGGAAAAGATGGTTTGCAAAGAAAATCAATTTGTGAAAATTCTAGTTTGGAACATTTTGGGACTTCCTGAAGACTTGTTTTAGCAATTAATGTAGCTTTTGTTGAGTTTATTTGACTTTGTGGATCAAAATACTCATTGGTCCTGAAGCAATCTCCTTCATAAAAATTTGTTTTGATAGTACCATAGCATACTGATGGTATCAGATGGTAATACCATAGTGCTTTGATATTGAGCTTGGAACTGAATCAGAATCTATACAATCTATACAAGGTATTTGATACTAGAATCACCATATTGGAAGTCAAAATTGTGGCGTTACATGCCACAAAACCACAGAATAACTATATACATCTTAGTGCAAGTACACCATTTTTAAAGACCCCATGAAATTACTTTACAAGCGCATGTGTTGACATATTTCCTATTGAATATTTCCTATTTAAAGTTAGGACAAGCAATCGAAATCCCACTTTTAAAAACAGTCCAGTGGCCTTTAATTTACATTACAAATGTGAATCATTATTTTTTCTTTGCTATTGCAAGTCATGTAGTCATGTATAGATGGTGTTAGTGGGAGAGACATTCTCATTCTAGAGATTGGACAAAATTTGATCATTTTTATGCATGTAATGCAAGATGAGTCATCAGTATTTTTGGTCCATTTTTCAAGACCAGAGAGATTTTAAATGCATATATCTGTTCAGTTTGTCAGCTTTCAGGAATACATTAGCATAATAATAACCTCTAAGCTAACACAAATGAACTAAATGCAACAAAATCTCTTCTGTGCCTGTATGTAATTTTCTGTTAAAATATTTTTAAGTCCCTCTGACCATGAGGAGAACCCAGAAAGCTGCTGAATGTCTGTTGTGCCGCTCTGTCAAATACTCTTCCGCTTGGCTCCACCACTCACTGAGTTGTGACCCTTGACCTCAGCGGGGCCGTGTATATGTACAGTCTTGCCAGCGCCTCCCTGGAATTTCTGAATTTATGTGCATAGCTAGAGATGGTGAGCTGTCCTACAGCTGCCTGAGTATAAATCCTGCTGTCACCAGAAGGCCAAAGCTCTCCTTCGGTACCCCTTCTTTCGCTTGTTGTTTCTATCACTCTCCTCCACTTTTCACACAGTCACACTACTTTACTTAACCACACAAGTGTCTCAAACCAGAAATCTGTGCCTGCTGCTCTTTGGCGAATAAGGAAGCTTTTGTGCCTTTTTAACGTCTTCAGAGCTCATTCACGGCCTTCCAAGGAGTTCTAACTGTAACCACACACACAGATGAAACACTCCCACTTGTAAACAGGCGAAAGTAGACAACTGGTTCACCCTGTACTTTGTGAGGTTAAAAAAATGTTGTTGACATCTGTTTACATGAGCTGGAAGACCCGATGAAAACAGCCCCCTCTCTGCGACCTCTGACCTCCTACAGTCTTTCAAAAGTATGCACTGTATAAGACCTGTGAGCTACAAGGCTCCAGACAGATTTCTGGCAAGAGTGCACAGGTAACATTCCAACTCTAGTCGAAATTCCTGAGATGTATGTTGTTAAAAGGATGATTCATCTGTTGCTATAGGTTAATTAATAATCAGTCGTTGCGATTGAAATGTGATAGTGGTGACAGATAGCATTCTCATGCCACCTGCCTCAATTTTTCATGACTACATGAGCCCAAAATGTTGTAGCTGATTAATTTACCCATGAAAAAATCTTTCCTATAAGCAGTTTTTCACAATGAACATCCATCCACATGGTATTTTGACTCATTTGTAGACTTTGATTTACAAGAGGCATGTAGGCCTATATTCAGTTGTTATTTGGATATTAAATATGGATTTTCAATTTGGACATACGAGTCAAAACCGAGTGACAAATATTTCAAGCTGTCTTTTCATGTGAGTGTGTCATAACAAACTCTCATGGCAATTCATAACTATTTTTTTTCTAAAAAACACAAGTTTCACACAAGTTTTTTTTACAAATCTCACAGAATGAATTTATACGAAATTGCCATTTCATAAAATAGTTCAAGTTGGTCGTAACCAGCCATGACCACAGCAAGCTGCATTTGTTTCATATCGGTCTGTTGTTCTCCTTTTGAAAGAGTCAGGATAGAGTGAGGAATTACCTTTCGTAGGAAATTTGTGTTGCACCTGGTTGGGACCAGTGTTGGGGGTAATGCATTACAAGTAACGCAAGTCACATAATCAGATTACTTTATCAAGTAAAGTGATGCATTACTTTTAAATTTACAACAATTTTTTTTTTTTTTAATTTTTGAAATAAGTAACACTCATTTCTCATTTATTTACTGACAACTTTCCTTTCCCATGCCGAGAGAAATTGGGAGTGAGGTGCAGAAGCAGAGGTACTTCCTTCAGCCTGAGGCTAATTAATTTCACATATGAAAAGTGTGAAAAGGACCTTTATAGTTGCCAAAAAAATGAAAAATAAAAAATAAATAATAATAACTTTTGAGAGTTTTGTTATTAAAAAAAAAACAAACAAATAAACAGGCTTAGCCCACCCCAGGTGACAAGTAATACAAAAATAACATAATGCATTACTTTCTATAAAAAATAACTAAGTAATGCAAGGTATTCATTTCAGAATTCACTGGCTATTTTAAACAGTTTCCTCATTGATGCTAAAGCAGTGGCAGTTTGCAGAACTCTCCCATCTGCTACCGTACCGCGATGCAGATCAGAACATATGTATCCAATTAAGTAGCAAAGCAGAGAGCTGGAATCCAGCTTGATGTCAGACAAATGAAGAATTGGGGTGAGTGTGGCCTGTCTTAGCCAAGTGATGGTTGCATCCATCTTACAGAAGCTTATTGATGGTAAATGTTATGTTTCAGCGTGTGCTAGAGCTGTTATATTTGAGTTAAAGGGGGACTGGTAGTAATACTATGTCTGATTGTAAATGCAACAGCTGCTTTTGGCTTTCATAGACCCCTTTTTTAAACACCACCTCCTGTAGCTAATGTCAAATTCAGTTATACTAGCACAGTGTAGCTTTTTGCTTAACCTTTTCAGTTTCAACTTAACCTTTATCTTATAAATGAGGTGTGCGACTAGTATAACCAAACGGAACTGCAAGAATAAAACTCCATCCATCATTCACTGGTTGGACCATTAGATACTACTGGTTGAGATAGCAATGCAATAGCAATTTGGGGACTCAAACCACGAATTGTGTAATTATAGTTGCCTTTATATATCAAACTACACTGAAGAAAATTTGGTGGTGAAACAATATTTGCTCAGAAATTTCTAGTAAATTTCACAAGCAATTACAACAAAATGGCACACTGAATTAAACATGAAATTTTTAAGCAGAAAGATTGAAATAGTTAAAAAAAACTTTGACTTTTTTTTTTACCGTGTATGTATGACTTTATTATAGTTTTCTTGATATATTTAGCCAGGACAGGAGAAATTATTTCATTTAATTCTAGCTTGATTTACTACATCACTTGTGCCTGGGATGCGCCAGATGGGAAGCCTTAAATATTGACCTCGTGGCTGTAATGTGAAAGGGGAACACTGGTCTTTTTGTACTGGTCCCAGTACCAGAGCTCTGCCTGAGGGGGGCTTCCTGAATGAATCCTCTCACTAGACCTGACTATCACATGCCCGTTTAAGCCTGTAGTCTTCTCATGGATCAGGAGAATGCAAAGAAAGGGACAGGATGACTTGAAATAATCTTTGTTGAGCAGTGTGGAAATGTTGGCATGGTGGTAAAGTTTAGAGCTATACAGGACCTCTCATTGTACATACGTCAGTGCAGAAGGCCAACTGTTTTAATGGACTTTCAGGAACTCTTTAGAGTAACAGTTCTAAATAAAGTAGTAAGCCACTCAAGGCCATGCATTACATGGTTAAGGGTGTTGTTAACCTTGGCAAGAAGTGGAGTTATTGTCAATGAAAACAACAGATATTTAATGTTTAATGCACAGTTATGTGAAACAGGATTTTGGATCAATGACATTTTATAATGGGTCCTGGTTGTGAAAAAAACCTTCAGATTTACATTAGACAGTTTATCTCTTCTTCTCTGTTTGATGATTCCATGCCTTGTTAGGATGCACTGGCTGTTTTAGGATGAATTTCACAAAAACCATTTGTCCTTTAACCACAAAATCATATTAAATATTTTGCATAAAGAAATTGAAGCCTATTTCAGGACCTTTAAGTTTTTTTGCTTTCTTAACTTCTTATTTTCGTGAAAAAAGCAAATTTTCCCACACATTATCTGTACATAATGCAATTTCACTTGTTTTTTTAATATCTACGATTCTCAGTGGTGATTTAAAAAATCTGTAATACAATGACATTTGAAGTTCAATGCATAAAATAAAGGCAGTACAACAAATATTGCCATGATGATGATATATAAATACTTTTTACATGTGCTTAATTGTCATGAATCTTTAAAATAGGCTTCAATTTCTATAAGCAAAATAAAATGTCTTATTTATTTTGTTTTATTTTGAGATCTTTAAAAGATGTTTTTTATAGGTTTTTGTGACATTCACTCTTTAACGAAGCATGAGTGTTAAAATTCTGTTTGAGGTTACTTTAACTGATTTACAACAGCTTTTGCTCATCCAGTCAGATTTTAGAATCAGAATGAACCATTTTCTAATGAGTATTTCATAAGAAGCAGATTATTGCTTGTAGATTTTGCTGGAGCCAAACTGTCTCAACCATATGTTCCCGTCTTCACTGGTTTTCAGGCTTCAGTGTTTGCATTGTCTGTGGGACAGTCCTGTATGCTAACAAAACTTCCACCTCTGCCCTGTGCAGACTAGTCTAGTTCATCTTTCCCAGTAGCCACCTCTTTCTTTTTCTCAGACTGCCACCTCCCCCAGCCGATCCCTCCACCCGTCTGTGGGCTTTAAACGCCATCCCCTTCACCTCTCCGTCTGGTCCACTCCTTTTTGTCTGTCCGCCTCTTTAATGTGTGTTGCTAAGGTGACTGCTGACCCATTGCTTGGAGTTCTATGAGAGGCCCCATTCCAAGATGGCTACCCTCTTAGACACTTTCAGTTTGCAGTGGGGGTAGGGTGTGTGTCCAGCGCTGGTATTGAGATCACTGGAAATTAAACCCTTGGACAACACGTTTATGGGCACTGACAAGAATATACCAGCTGCCAGATGAACGCATTCTTTCTTGTGGCCAAATACGTTTTTCTCACCTTGTCCCCAGAGTATCCATATGGCACTTGGAGAATTTCATTACATTGATTTGAATATGAGAATAATTATGTCTAGATTAAACTAGGGTCAGGTGTGAGGGCACAGATGCTTGAGTGAAGTGTAATTATTTTCTGGTAAATTATGCATAATGTTAGTCTCGTCGTAGTCCTCAAATTGTAAATCTTGAACGTGTTTTCATGGTGTCAAATGTTCTGATCTGGGCCTTTTAAGCACAAAGTTCAAGTCTTTGGTTTCATATTGATGCTTATCTTTGTGTATTTAAGAAAAGGACTGTATAATAAAGGGTCTGAGTGCTTGTGCAGTGACTTGCATGCGGTGCTCTGCGATTCAGGCATAACCTGATATAAACTGAAGTGCAAAGGTTGCAATTACACCATTTCTGTGTATTTTTATCTGTAGCCAGAAAGAAATCTTTACATATGGTAGATCTGCAAATATATATATATTGGATAATACTTTGAAAACAAATCAGTTGCTCTAATCAGTTTAAGTAGGAGATAAACCTTGTGCAAAAAAAAGTGCAACTAAAAAGGTGAAAAAGACTAAAAAAAAAAATGAAATCAATGGGAGTTTGTCAGAGTAAATGTCTTACGTACTCTACCTCAAAAGGAAAAAGTTGATGCAAGTGTGATTGCTCTCCACATAAATTTTATAGAGCAATAAAAAAGTCATATCACACCACTCTGTCCTTGAAGTGTTTGTATTGGTCAAATAGGTTCTTGTCTGTGGTCAGGCGCTCAATGAAACACATTGAGTCTGACCAAGACAAAAAGAAAATAACTGAGAAAGAATGAAAGATAAAAAAACAGACTGCCTCTAGGCTTGCTGTTTGGTATGAATGTAATTAAATTATACTATGTATAATCACATAAAAATGCATACAAGTCTTCAATTTATCCTGGAAAAGGATATTTTGCTGATGCTTCAAGCAGACACAAAACGGTTCTTTTCTTTCCTGTTCTCAAAATCTGGATGGACAAATGCCCACAAATTGTTCTGCCAGACCTCCCCTCACCTTTTAGCATATCACTGAAGAAAATGTGATTGTTGGCCATGTGCTGAAAGGAACAAGGTTGAAAGTAATCAATAAGTCGGCCTCTCAGACAAGGCCACCAAGTAATAGCTGCTGTTGGTGAGGTGGGTGTTTTAAATGTCAGCGACGCAGGATGATTATATGTCTAGGGAGAACACTTCCCTTATTTTAGGCTGTTTTCACACTTTGTTTGATTGCTTGGTCCAAACTTAAGTATGATTTCTTTCTTTCTCTCCCTGCCCTGTACTTCTCTTGCACATATTATTTTGGGGCACTACTGTATTTGTCTTCTTGTTAGATTTAGCAATAAATTTACACAGAATGGAATGGCTTTTTGTTTTCATCTGCTGCAAATGCACTGAAATACATGCAAAGAATGTGAGCTGCTCTCTGAATGCAATTTGCAATTAGTATTTCACTACTACAAGTTAGGGCAGATTGCTTTCATACCGGTTACCGTGAACTTTACCCTAGACCCACTTAAGAAGTGGATTTGTTGTTCGCTGGAGTTCAGAAAACTCCTTTTAACACAAGGTGTTAAAAGACAGGGAATGCTTGGGGTGTGCTGTCTGTGTTTGCTTGTGTATGCAGTATGAAAGCTAATAAGATGACCAAAAATTAGTTACACATTTATCCTTATTTTTTTGTCATGTACATTGGAAATCCTCAATACAGTTTGCCAGTTATGCTTTATTGCTGTACTAGTGATGAGGAACATTATACACTGTAATTATTGTTGTCTTATAGAATAGCATGTATTTTTAAGTCTTCAAATATAAGCACTGGCCTGCTTGTATGATTCATGAGATAATGGTATATGATTTAATTGGAGTAAGCATGAGAATAAACAGGCAAAGTGCGGCCTTTTTTATGACGAAAATCTCCTGAGGAGGTCAAACCCCACACAGGTGGCAGCAATTAACTGTAATTTTTGCAGATTGTAATGATCCATAATTTACCAGCCTCCCTCTTGCATCTCTTATGCAGTAAAAAGTGTTTTGGGTACAGGTTTTGTTCACTCTGGCCTTTGTGTCAGATATCTCAAAGACAGGCAAGGCAGTTTACATGTGGAGTGATGTTCATACAGAAACTGAACAACCTTACTTTGAGTTTCAAAATGCTGTGTTTAGCCTTTACTGTTGTGATTTATCATATCAAGATTTTAAGGTAAGAACATAACTGTATAAATAATAGCGATTTAAAACATTTTCTAATACATTGGATGATAGAGGTAGTGGCTAAAGCTCAGGGTCAGAAAGTGAAAGGTTACTGGTTTGAGCTTCACAACTGTGCTGCTAAGCAAGGTACCTAAACACTTGCTACTTCAAGGGGACTGTTCTTGTAATAAATGTGCTGGTAAATGTGTGTGATCAACTGCTACTTGCTTGCTGCCTTTCTATGGAGAGATCTTACTGAGCCTTTGTAGTAAAATAGGAACATTTCCTAAATGGACAACTAACCTTCTCCCTCTGATTTTGTCTTGCAGAAAAAGATGAGCCCAGCAGCTACACATGCACAACTTGTAAGCAGCCCTTCAGCACAGCTTGGTTCCTGCTACAGCATGCCCAGAATACTCATGGTTTCCGAATATACCTGGAGAGCGAACCTGGAAGCCCGTTAACTCCTCGGGTGGCCTCCGCTCCAGGCATGGGTGGTGACTGTGCCTCGCAGCCACCGCTACATGCAGCCCACCTGGCAGACAGTAGTCCCTATAGCCTGATGAGGATAGCCAACAGAGATGGGTCCTCGGTTCCTAGAGAAGGCCGATATCCCAGGACACCTCCGCTCTTTAGTCCCCCACCACGGCATCACATGAGCCCAGACGATCTGGCTTTGGCCCCCCACCACCCAAGCGCCTTTGACAGGGTAATGCGTCTTAATTCGGTACCCTTGGATTCCCCATCTATGGACTTTTCGAGACGACTACGGGAACTAGCAGGCAACTCTGCTGGATCCTCTCCGCCCATGTCACCCAACAGGCCTAGCCCTATGCAACGGCTACTGCAGCCATTCCAACCAGGGGAATCTCATTCTCCTTCTGGATCTCACTCAACACCTACTCAACAAACTCCAACCGTGCCAGCTGTGAAGGCAAAGTCTTGCGAGTTTTGTGGAAAGTCCTTTAAATTCCAGAGCAACTTAATCGTCCACAGGCGTAGTCATACCGGAGAGAAACCTTACAAGTGCCACCTCTGTAACCATGCCTGCACTCAGGCCAGCAAGTTGAAGCGCCACATGAAGACTCATCGCCACAAATCCTCCTCTACTACCTCCAAATCAGATGATGGCCTTTCAACTGCCAGTTCACCTGAGCCAGGCACAAGTGATTTGCTAAGCAGTGCCACCAATGCTCTGAAATCTGTGGTGGCAAAGTTTAAAAGTGAGAACAACGGCGTGATCCCGGAAAATGGACAGGAGGAAGATGAAGAAGATGAAGAGGAGGAGGATGAAGAGGAAGAAGGGGAGGAAGAGGAGGAGGAGGAAGAAGAAGAAGAAGAAGAAGAAGAGGAAGAAGAGAATGAGAGTGAGACCGGCGAGAGGAATGATATAAACTTCAGCCTGAGCCTAGAAGGTGCACGTCACCATGAGAACAATAGACAGCGACCCAACAAAAGTGTCGAGGGAATTCAGGATTATCGAGATGCCCTAAAACTTTACAAACGAGGGGACCACAGATCAGCTAGTGAGACAGGTGGGGATGAATCCCCACAAGAGTCTGATCAAGTCAACAAGGGATACCTACCCATTGTAAATGGAACAGCCTCCTACCCAAACGATGACCTTTCAAGGAAACTTCTTGCCGGAAGTCCAGAATCCGACAGCCCTCTCTCCAAACGCATCAAGGTGGAAAAGGACCTTGACCTTCCAACTCCTACAATCCCCAACTCAGAAAACGTTTACTCACAGTGGCTGGCTGGATACGCAGCATCGCGCCAGCTCAAGGATCCTATTCTCAACTTTGGGGACTCAAGACAATCACCTTTCGCCACGTCTTCAGAGCACTCCTCGGAGAATGGAAGTCTCAGGTTCTCCACTCCCCCTGGGGAGCTAGACGGAGGGACAGCGTCTGGGCGCAGTGGCACGGGAAGTAGGGCCAGTACACCCCACCTTCCCACTGGTCGACCCAGCTCCAAGGATAGTCGACGTAGTGACACGTGTGAGTTTTGTGGCAAGGTCTTCAAAAACTGCAGCAACTTGACAGTGCATCGGCGCAGCCACACTGGCGAGAGGCCGTACAAGTGTGAGCTTTGTAGCTACGCATGTGCTCAGAGCAGCAAGCTAACACGGCACATGAAGACGCATGGACAGACAGGCAAGGACGTTTACAAATGTGAGATATGCCACATGCCTTTTAGCGTCTACAGCACTCTGGAGAAGCACATGAAAAAATGGCACAACGATCGGCCCTTAAGCATTGAAATTAAAACAGAGTAAACTTTATGATGTCTTTCGCAGTCCTAGGAAAAAAAATATTTAAAGCACAGCGTCAGTTAATTATGCTGGCTGAAAATTTGTCAAAATGACGCAAGACTCTGAGCCTCTCTAATGTGCAATAACTAAATGTTTTGTACTTCTTTTCTTACTGGTTGGCATGTTTTCGTGTGTTAGCTTGATTGATAAGCATTAGCTGTGTTGCTGTTGTTACTGTCTTTTATCAAACAGGACATTTCATGCTGCAAACAATTCATTTTTACATATCATAGCTAGTTGTATTTTGTCATTAAGCCGTAATCTTTTGACTACCTACATTCACACTGGGGTTTACACTGTTCATTAGGGGTATAGACGAACTGTAGGGTTACCGACGAACGTTTAAATGGTAACATTTTACTAAAATACTAAAATTTTTATTGTTGCTTGTGAAAAAGAGTGCCTTGGGTGTTTAAAGCAACTGTGGTTTCTGCCATTTGCCATAAGCCTGGGGATATTATTCAATGCAAAATTAGGTTCTTGCATCAAGTACCTATTGTGAATTTGCTAAATGCAGGAATCCAGCATATGTTCTTATGTATATCATTTACTAGTATAACATGTTGTGTTTCTTTAAGTATGATTCTTTTGTTGGCATGTTCATGCCTTGGTGAGATTTTACCTTGTGTTTTGGTATCAGAAGGCCAGGTACATTAGTAAGTTTTCTTTTAACTTAGGGTCTCAATGTTTCTTTGGGTTTTCTATGAAGGTTTTTTTTTTTTTAGAAAGTAGCCCTGAAAATGTGTTTTACTCAGTAGATAGCCAATTAATTGGACTATACTGATAAATTTCTATTTGGTGCATGGAACAAAAAGCATATTATGTAAATATGTCCATTTTTATAGACTTCATTTCTTGACAGGGTCATCCACGAAAATTTAACAAACAGTCCCTGAATAAGCTGTTAAAGAATTGTCTGGATTGAAAATCCTTTACATTTCAAATTAAGCTCAGATTGGCTAGAAATAGAAGTAGTTTAGCAACACCAGTTTTGATGGTGCAATGCAGGAACGCATTTCAGGACATTTACACATTATTGGATGAAAGTCTGAATACTTTACAGTTAACTTGCTTGCAAACTGTTGTGTACTTCCACAACGTTTTCTTTTATCCTACACTCTTCAGTTTCTAAAGCTATGTACTGTATATACCCCTGTTTATTAGTAAAGCACTTAGCCACACTCACATATTTTGTGCCCGTCGAGTTGACATTCAGACTTTTTATTCTCTACATTATCCCATAGTGAATTTTATGAATAGCACTTGCCACTCAGCCTAAAACTCTGTATCTGTCCTGCTAATCTACGGGCAGGTGGTTGAGTATAAAACGAAACCGTTCTCCAATGGCACAAAAAACCTGCACTGTTCAATTTTTTTCCTGTTTACAAGAGACACTTAAGATATATTTCCTCTCATATGACAAACTTGATGTGTAAACATATGTGAAATAGAGTTAGATTAGAATCGTGGTCAGCAAAAAAAGGACTTAAAAGAAGCTTAAAAAGAAAAAATGATAAAGACGACTGTTCATTTAGAGGCTAGACTTTAAATTGGAACAGTGTAATTATGTTTATCTCAGTGAATATACTCCAAACCCGCTACTTAAACGTTTATCATACTTTTTTAAAATGAATTAATAATTAAATGTTTTGGGGTTTCTTTTTGTAATGCTATGGTGTTTTTAACAGGAAATTAATTTAAAGTGTTCAATTTTTTTTGCCATTCATCTTCATTTCTTGGTGGGTTATAATGTACTATGTAAATACTAAATGTTCTGTGAATTTCTTTTTCTTCTGATTCTTTTTTCCCCCTTTGGCATACACAGTCCTTCAGGATGCATTATAATGAGATTGTAGGAGTACATTTGACATTTTATAGGGCTGACTTATGGTCTGTCAAAAGCTATTGTGACACACTTCAGTTTGCCATGTCAGTGTGTAGAGAAGATCTGGATTTAATTGTTCATCAGCAGTAGTCAAGATAGTATTTATATAGAGACTAGAATTCCAGACTGTTCCTTGTTCACTTTAAAGGTACAAAAATGGCTGTAGTTCAGCTCAGCATGCTGCCACCATTTTGCGTTTCTCCTTAACTTGGCAGGATAATATAGTGAGAATCATTTTAATGTATGGATCTTGAAAGTGAGTTTCTAAGAAAAAGCTATGTGGGGGTTATACAGATAAAAGGCTATACAATGGTCTCTTGACGCAATCCTCTTTGAAATAACACAATAATGAGGAACAGGTGGTTTTATGATCTCTGGCCTTTGGATATGCAGTAAAGTTTCATAGTTAGTGGGTTTCCCTCTTTATTTTGAACTGTCCCTGTCTCCCCCGCAACCTGAAACATTCCAGTCATCTTTGAAAGAATGGATGTCATATGCAATGAATCAAGAGTCAATAAATACATTTAAAATGCATTTTGAAATACAACTGCACAGTTTGTCTTGTTTCTATTTATTAATGTCCAGACCCACCCGGAAACTACGCCCACAGAACTCCTGCAGATTTCCACAGAATTGGATTGTCTGTCATTTGTAATGTTCTGCACTTCCCCCTTGCATGTTTCTTTATTGAATATTTCACCTAATGTGATTATGCTTTTAGCTACCAATATAAGGGAGTACTGTACTCTCAGCTCTGTTTAACACATTTTTACCAAATTTAATTCCATTCCTCAATATTTTCCCCAAAATAAACAGAAAATCAGTTTTGGACTTATTACACAAACAAAGTAATTACTGATACTTTTTTGTTAGAGGTTTATGATAGTTATTCTTTTCTTATTACACACTGGTTTCACTACATTCAGCTTTATTAGTGTCTATTTAATTGGATCCATTTTTTTTATAATTTCTTTTATTCAAGTGGCCATCGCTCATTAGTGTTATTTTAGTATTCATTATATACTGTATATGTGTGTGTGTGTGTATTAAATATTTTTTAAATATATATTTATTTTACTTCTATTTCAGTTTTTATAGACTTAGTCATTTTAATACTTTAACTTATATCAGTTATTGACAAAACAACTGATTTAGCCTTACTTTTAAAAGTATGAACAAAGATATAAGTGAGGAAAAAAAGGAAAATGTCAAGTTGTTCAAGCTAATATACAGGGTGCATTTTTGAATGGAATTGAGTTTTTATTGAAACTGTGTGTAAAATAAAAGCCGGTGCCTTTATGCTACGCCACAGCCCACATGAGAGTGTATGTGTACATACGAGTATTAACACCAGGTGTGTTTGCTTTGGACCCAGATGAAAAGACGGAAGTTGGCTGCTTTATCTTTTGTCTCAGGCTTTGTGTGGTCATTTGGGTGTCTGTTTTATAACTTTAACAGCCTCTTTTTCTTTCATTTTTGCACTCTTTGCTTTTCCTTTGTGGATTGACACCAACGTGACAAAGTAATCTCTCTCTCTCTCTGTCTCTTTATCTATCTTTCTGCCCTTGATTTAGCTCTTTATGTTTACTGACCTAGAGGTGATTAAAGTCCAGCCTTAGAAAAGGATCCAGCTTTTTAAACTGTTGACAGTTGAGATAAAAGCCCTTAAGACTTGGGGATGGGCACTATGGGTTGTGGCATGTTTGTGTGTATGTGTTTTACGGGGCTTAAGAACCGAGCCTGCTTTCTGCTCCCCTCTTCCAAGTTCAATGTCAAAGGGTGAACAATGGCAGGTCACAGGGATCCTGGGCACAAACAGAATGTGCATAGCCCGCATACTTTTCCCATAGCAGGTCCTGACCTCTGCTCTCTGCCTCTCTCCCTCCCTAAAGAATATATTTTCAGGCTCTCAGGGAAGATCTGTCAGTTTCCCTCACAAAAGGGTTGCTTTTGTAATTTGAGACACCTTTAGTATATTATGGGCTGCATTTTGTATTTTTCTTTATTTGAACAAGTAATTAATACATATTTTGCCAACACAGGCTCATTGGAAAACATACCTATACATACCATTCACTTGTTTCCAGCTGAAATGAACACTTAGTAGCAGTAAAATGACAACAATTTTATTTCTTTTAACACAAATTATGATTACAGTGCAGATTATCAATTAATAATGACTTATTGTCATGCAGAAAATAATTCGCAATACAATTTGATGTTTGCATCACATAATCAGCTCCATATATATGCCTTTCCTGACATAGTAAACTTTCTTGGAAGCTCACCTGGTACAGCATTGCACTCGTATATGAGTCCTGTGAAACACGAGTCATGATAAAAGTACTGAAAGAATTGTAGAAGCAAGCAAAAATGACATGGTTGCTTCTGCAGATGTATTTTATCTTGTGTTTACAACCCTATCGGTTGGGTTTAGGGTATGTAGTATGATAAGACAACAGAGCATTAACCTTTTAGCATCAATCCCTGGACATTTCCAAACTGCCATGATACATAAAACCAACATAATAAAATGTTGCCACATTCACATTCATCTTTTTAGAACAAAATTTAACATGATTTTAAATGCCACTCACTAAACATTTAAATCTGAAAGTGCATAAAACGTACAAGAAATAACATATTGTCATTTTGCAGAAATATCACCATAGCCATGTTTTTCCAATGAGCCTGGGTTGTTTTTTTGGACTTCATTCACATTAGGTTGCCACCTGTATTTTAATGTTTATTCTTATTAGAGTTTTGTACTGTTAGCTTAGGAACATGCTAGCACAAAACTTGTATGACATTATTGCTTATAGCTTAAAGTTTCCAAATCAGTTCCTTATCAGTAAGGATGCCACTTTAGAAGGTAGTGGACTTCATAGACAGTAGAGTTCACTAGGTTTTGGAACAAAGCCAGTTTGTTACTCTCTTGAATGCCCTGGTCTCTGTTCTGTCTTGCCTCAGTGTTTATACTCTACAGGGCTTTGCATCGATGACAGGGGAGCCCCCGTCTCAGGGATCTATGAGGTTAATCCCATGTGTGTGTGTGTGTGTGTGTGTGTGTGTGTGTGTGTGTGTGTGTGTGTGTGTATACAGTATGTGTTTTTCTCTAGCAGTAAGGCTGGACTTGTGGACTGGTTGCAGCTGCTTACCCTTTTGATTCCAGGAGTCTCGTCCCCTTAAGATCACACAAACACACAGAATTATCAATTGGGTGAGGTGCTTCTTATGTTTGCCCAGACAGAAGATGAGGACCACTGGATTAGACTGGGGTCTGTGTTTTGTCTAGGATGGAAAAAATGCAGTAAAAGGGGCGCTCCCTCTTTTTCACAAACAGGAACACGCACACACACACACACACACACATATGTCCGCACACGTGTGCTCAGGCAGAGTCTTGGGGGACATGACCTCTCTCCACTGCCTCCGATCCTGGCCCCTTCTCCTTGGGTGAAGGCAGAGAAGGGTCAAAGGTGATTTTTTTGGGGGGGCTCAAGATTAAGTTTCACATGACTGAGCACCTTTGTTGAGGCCGTCCAGCAGAAAGGAAATGTCCAGGAGGCCTTCATGTCTGTCTGAGAAGGGCCCCAAAAGCACCCTTCCCCCTTTGGCCCCTTCTCTTCTCTTCTCTTCTCTTCTCTTCTCTTCTCTTCTCTTCTCTTCTCTTCTCTTCTCTTCTCTCTGCAGAATATTACATGCAACAATTGTCAATGGTGAGATAAGTCTTGAACATCTTGACATTCCAAACCTGCATAACTACAAAGCAAGCATTAGTGTCCAATTCTATATTCCAAGTCTTCAGATGTCTTTCAATACTTTGTGTGAAGAAACCAACCTTTTTGTTGGTTTTCATTAAAAATCCTCCCCTTACAAAAGATAATAAATCTAATTTCAATTCAATTCAATTCAAGTTTATTTGTATAGCGCTTTTCACAATACAAATCGTTGCAAAGCAGCTTTACAGGAAATTAAGTTTCTACAATATATTTATATATTGTAGAAACTTAATATATTTAACTTATGGTGAAATTTGGTAGTTCTGTATGTTTTACACATCACTATTAGTTACAAGACAAAGAACCACCATTTTTCTGGATTCTTTGCATTGTTATTTGAGTATTATTTATATACTGTTATAATGTATGTTGAATTAACATTTATTTTATATTTTCAGTTTTTATTTTATATTTAGTTTTAGTAATTTTGTTTTGCTTAGTTTTAATATTTCTATACAGATTTAATGCATTTTTATTTCAGTATGTCAGCTTGAGTTTTGGTTAGCTGATTAAGTTTGTCATTTAACATTTTCATTTAATTTTATTTATTTTATTTATTTATTTATTTTGTCTTTAATATTATGCATTTTGAGTTTTTGTTAACAATAACAACAGAAAAATCAAAAGAACTGCATTTATTCGAAATACAAAATTGAAATAGAAACTTTTAACTGTCACTGATCAATGTGTCCTGGATGAATAATTTATTTTAAAAAATCATACTGAAACTAACATTTTGAATGGTAAATATATTTGTTCTCTTTTAGCTTGTAAGGGTGGTGAAAATTATGAGAGAATTATAATTTTTGGGTGAACTATATTGCTCTGTTTGAACATCCCAGCCAGGCCAACATAGTGATATAGGCTCAACCAATGATGTGAGTCTGACCAATGGCAGACAGTATGAAACATTAATTTTTTTTTTTTTTTTTTTTGACATTTTTATCCTAATCAACTGACAATGATTTAAGATAAACTTTTTGTCACTTTCTGCATTCCCAGAGAATCAAACCCATGACCTTGGTGTTGCACATGCTATTGCTTTTCACCAATTGCAGTTCTAAATGTTTCTTACAAACTCCACCATCCAATCAGCACGGGCATAATAAAGAGAGCCGCCACTGGTGATGTGAAGCATTGCACTCCCTGCCAGATAACAACGGCTGTCCTGCAAATCCAGTAGCAGCAGGTCCTGATATCTGTCTGTGTGAAAACAAGAGGGTCATTTATCGTTGACCTCTGGCCCGGGCGTCTGTGTACAGTTCTGGTGAGACAGTAGGGCGCCAGCTTTACAGCCCTATCAATAACAGAGCCAAAGTTCATTCTGCTTTTTCTTATCTGTTTCATTTTTGAACTCCACCTGAGACCAGACCGGGTGATGTTTAGGTTGACCCTCTTACGGCTGATCCCCTCACCCCAAAACCGCGAGCTTTGTCATAAACGGGTGAGAGTCGATGCTGGCATTCATGCATAATTCATCACAGCACCAATAATCCCAGACTGCACCAGGAGGGATGGGAGCAGTTTGATTGGATAGACAAAAAGGGGTGTGTGGGGTGAAAGATAGGGGGGCAGAAGGAGGATTAGACAGTGAAAATATGCCTTTGATAGCTTTCACAGTCTGAGAGGTCTTTGGTTTACGGTTATTCATATTGTGTCTAATCTAATCTGGAACAATCCCGGTCAGGGAGGGGAAAGCGCTGGCAGAGAGCATGAAACTGTCTTAGCTTCTTTAAAGAGACAACAGAGGCGTTTGGGGAGAGGGGTGAACCAAGGGTTCACCGCTTTAAAAACCACAGACGGGCGGTTATCGGGCACGATTCGGCAAACAGGACCCAAGACACCAAGAATTATACTGTGACCAAGACACACTTTTACGCAAACATGCATATCCCCAAACACACACACATCAACAAAAGCACATGGACACTTCAGGTGATTAATTGGTCTGTGGCTTTCAGCTCCGTCTGTGGTGTTTGTACAGTTCCATCTTTGTGGCAGCTGGTGTTTGTGGTGGAGACGCTTTTATTAGCATGCAGAGGACACATGACAATGGACATAAAACAAAGAGAAAGAAAAAACTAAACTACACAGCGCTAACTGCAAAAGGAAGTGGACAGACACCAGTTTTGTCTGTAAACGAGTACACTCTTTAGCGGTGCATGCTATGGAAATTATCACTATTATTATTGCTCAGTTAGAGATATGAATATATTCCTAATTCTAACTCAAACTTTGGTTGGTACTTGGCTTGTTCTTGCATTAGTTTTCTAAGTGATCCAAATTATGGCAGATGATTAAAACAGGGAGAAAAATGAATGAAGGAGCAGAGATATACACTACTGTTCAAAAATTCAAGGTCATTATAAAGTCTCTCATTCTCACTAAGGCTGTATTTATTTGATTAAAAACACAGTAAAACAGTAATATTGTGAAATATTATTACAATTTAAAATAACTGTTTTGCATTTGAAGATAATTTAATGTATAATTTATTCCTGTGATGCAAAGCTGAATTTTCAGCATCATTACTCCAGAATTCAGTGTCACACGATCCTTCAGATATCATTCTGATGTGCTAATTTGCTGCTCAAGAAACATCTCTTATTATTAATATTGATATGCAGCTATAAAACAGATATGCAGCTTAATACTTTTGTGCAACAGAAAGTTCAAAATGACAGTATTAATTTGAAACAGAATTTTTGTTACAATGTAAAAGTCTTCACTTCTGTTAAATTTAATGCACCCTTGTAGAATAAAATTAATTTCTTTAAAAAAACAAATGACCACAAACTTTTGAATTGTAGCACTTTTTGAACAGAATATCATAGAGACTAGACTTAGACCTAACCTTAACAATGACCCTAGCACTGAGTTTTGTACAAAGATGCAGCTCTCATCACATTTTCTTTAAAAAAATATAGTGTTGACTGAATGTTCTGTGCTTTGTTTTTCCCTTTTACAAGCATTACGTTAAATAAAAAGCATTGTATGATGACATTCATTTTATCAAAAAAAAAAAAGGAATAATTGTACAAACAGAAAGACAATTTTTCAGGAGTTTAGTTGTATATGATGGTGGTTACTCTTCAAGACAGCCAGCTGGGTGACCCTGCCACCCCTCCGCCAAGACACCCCCCTTCCCTTCTGTCTATGGTAAAATCAGCGGGTCAATAGATTTAAAGAATATAGAGCTGCCTTGTGTCTAGCTGCAATCTCACATCATAAGAAAACAGCTCTGAATACATAAAACGGACTTTATTGAGATAACATGCAATACAACTACAGTTGCATGCATTTATGTAAATACTTCCTACCTGTTGTCACACAGGTGAAAGTTTATATGCTTATATTATTTAACATTTTATAATGAAGTTATTTAATCTACGCATAATGAATGCATTTTATGTTGTCGTGTTTGCATGTGGAGTTGTGGTCATCTAATGAACTTGGATGTTTGGGAAGAGCATAAGAGTGACCTTTAAAAAAGAATTTATTAAAATTCCGCTTTTCCCAGACATACACTGACCTTTCCGACCAGACGAGGCCAGAGGGGAAGGGTGAGAGTATGTGAGTGTGTGTGCGTGTGTGTTTGTGAGAGCGCGGGGATCGTGAACTATGAACCAGCCCTTTTCCCGTTCCACTGCTGTGGCCCGGTTTTGCCCACTCCCTCCCACAAACACACACACACACTCATGTTTACCTTGCTGTCTAAATGAGGACATAGCATAGATTTCTATTGTTTATATAAACAATAATTTAATTTCTATAATAATAATTTATATAAATAATATACTGTATCTATGTATCACAGTTTCCACAAAAATATTAAGCACCACAACTGTTTTTAACATTGATAATAATAATATTTTTTTTCCTGAGCAGCAAATCAGCATATTACAATGATTTCTGAAGGATCATGTGACACTGAAGACTGGAGAAATGATGCTGAAAATTCAGCTTTACCATCACAGGAATAAATTGCATTTAATATATATTAAAATAGAAAACAGTTATTTTAAATTGTAATAAATATTTCAAAATATTGCTGTTTTTACGACATCTTTAATGCAGCCTTGGTAAGCATAAGTATATATATACTGACCCAAACCCAAATTTTTGAACTGTATAATTTTTTATTACATCGATTTTAAAATTCTAAATTATATCAAATAATAATTATAATTCTGAAGAGCAATCCTACATCTAAAAAAAATTATAATAAATAAAATAAATGAATAAAAATTACTTTATTGAATATTTACTTCATTAAACCTTATTGGAACTTTGAAGATGTCCCAAAAAGGCAGTTTTGTCACAATTAGCTCACCTGTGGGGACAATTTTGTTCCCATAGTATAGTTAAATAAACACATGTCTTTATTCTATAAATCTTTATCTATATTTTTGTTGATTTCAGAACACTGATGATAACCTTATCATGAAAAAAAAAAAAAGCAATTCCCTATTGACCCCCTTATAAAGCAGCATATCACCCCCCACCCAAGCTTTTTTGAAAACAGCACAATATTGAGAGATGCAGTGCCCAGCAGGAAAGAAACAAACCCCAATCGATCTGGAATTCCTTTTCACTCGGACTGTCTGAGCGCATCAAGGACCCCCATCCCCCAACACACGCATTTACCTAGCCATTTAAGATTTCTGCATATGTGTCAGGCCATTGATCAATAGCTGTCGTACCCAGGCCATGTCTTGGTAGGTCTTCTGTGCCCCTCACCCCCAGCTTCCATAGACACCCGGATTATAATGAGGGATCCAGCTTTCACAGACAATCTAAGGGGGGAGGTGTCAGACAGAGCCAAGGAACCAGACGGGGGGCCCCATGCCGGGTCACGCCACAAGGCCAAGGTCTTTGTCCCCACCCCCTCACTCCATTTCACCGTCGCTTTCTCTATCCCAGCTTCTCTGACCCACAAGGACCGTCTGTGAAGGAAGGGGGGTTTGTGGCCCAATTCAATAATTGTGGTTGTCATTGATTTAGCTTGTGTTATGTGTTAAGTTTGTGTGCATCAACAGCCCTTCCATTGCTATGAATAAATTAGAAGCAGGTATAAATGCCATGTGCAGTTATATTCACCTATGCAAATTGTTTGAAAATTTTTATAAAATACCATTTTATTTGCATGCACTTGGCACTTCATGACATGTTGCACCAGGTCTGATGTCAGCAGATAGTATTCGGACAGGATTATTATTATTTCTTACAATAATTGTTACAAATATTAATATATTAATATATGATGTATGTGATTTCATGCAGTAGTTTGGATTATATAATTCAAATTCATGCATCTGCAAATTGAAAACCGGTGCACTACAAGCAGTCAGGGTTATTAAAACATATTTTATTTCAGATAATTGACAAAACAACATTTTTCATTCTTGTTTAATTTAAGTTGAACTAAAATAACAAACTAAATAAAATAAAAGTTATTAAAAAAACGTACAAGTTTAACAAAAACAAAAAACTAATAAAAAGATAAAAACACACAACAAAATTACTAAAACTTTAACTAAAATTAAAATGAAAACAGAAAATAGGCAAATAAAATCTAATTCAAAATAGTAACAAAAACTAGGCTATAATATTATAACAATCATATTAAAATAACACTACCTTCAGTTACACATGGGTAATATTTGCAACTTTTATTGTTCTTTTTTTATGGTAGTTGTTTTCAATGTATGCAAAAAAAAACAAAAAAAACAGCTCCTTAAAATTCTTATTACAATTATATTCTAATAATTTCCCATAAATCAAAGAGAATATTTGCTTAAAATATCATTTTTTAACAATAACTGGGTTGTTAAAACATTTTTTGTTTTACTTAAAACTTACTTGTTCCTTTAAACCATTGTACAATCTCAACATCAGATCCGTTTATACCTTCGTGTAAACAACATGCAAGAAAAATAATAGAAACAAATTTTAAAGTTGGTTATGATCATTCTCCACTTGTTATTAAGGTTGATTCTCCCTGCTTCCTGCTCTTGTCCTCAGAAGACATCGTGGTCAGCTCAGAGCAAAAGATAAGAAGAAGAGAGACAGGGTTTACCACCACTGATAAAATATAATTGGCAAGTAATAAAAAGATAACCAGAAAGGCCACACAGACAGAGAAACCAACTGAGAACTCCTGGAAATGATTGATAGTGCTGTTGACACCTTTGTCCACTGACAGCCGCAATCAGCAACTGTGTGTGTACGTGCAAGTGTGTGTGTGTGTGTATGCACAGTGAAGCATTCAATCTACCTTTATGACTATTTTACAACATAAGACTCTTCTGGGAAATGAGAAATATTAGATGTTTTTTACAGTATATGTTCAGAAGATGATAGGTCTTTCTGAAGAAACTGTCCTTTGGCCAACACACACACACACACAGTCCTCTGGGAATTCAGTATAGCATTTGTCTGCATGTAAAGTTGCTCTGGGGAGACGCAGGGGTCAGATGTCTCAGCATTTCTGGAAGGAGAAAAAATGCATCTTTGCTGATCTGTCCCTAAAGCCCGAGACACACTGCACAATTTTTGGCATCGTCGCCACAATTGTTTCACAATGCCAATCTTTTGTCTGGGACAGCCGAAAATCGTGCAGTGTGTCTCGGGCTTAAATCGCGCACACACACACACACACACACACACACACACACACACACGCACACGCGCACACACACACACACACACGCACACACACACACACACACCTGTCTTTATTAGCCCATAGCTTTTTCGTATCCACACAGGGTATGCTATGAAAACATAAAACATGCTGTACTGCAACACATTCACATTACACAATGCATATGCCATGAACCCTGTTTGATTTCTGCTAGTTTGAAGCTGAATGGTTCAGACTGGTCCAAATGGATGGACTAGTTGCAGGACTCTTTTGGTCACACGCAAATCAAAACAATCTTAAAATGAACTTGATATGACTGTGAAAGAGACTGTTTTAACTACTCAGTGTAGTTAAATGAACCACCTGTGGAGTTTACAGAAGATTTGTTAAGTAATGGTTCAAAAAGAAGGTGACTGATTATTTACTGATTAATTAATGATAATAGCAAACAGCAGCTAATAGTAACAATAGTAATAAAAGAGACACAAAATGTTATTAATGTATCATTACATATTATTCATGCATTAAAAACCCAAACTAAGATCTGGGACTTTACCTCCTTGTTTGCTGTTGGTGTATAAATATACACACTAGCATTCACAGAGATCATCACTTCTGTAAGTTTTTTGCTTTAAAGGAATAGTTCACCCAAGAAAATTGACTTATTGCCATCAGTCCAAACAGCTGATAAAAGCATCAAAATAATCTACAAATAAACCACATAACTCCATTCCATCAATTAATGAAAATTATGAAATGAAAAGCTGTGTGCTTGTAAGAAACAAATCCATTATTAAGAAGTTTTTATCTTCAAACCCTCTGGCTAAAATATGAGTCTACTATTCATAATATTGTTTTCTCCAGTGAAAAAGTCATCTGAATCAGGAAAGACATACAGATCAAGCACTGTTTACAAGTGAAAGCAGTCCAAAACAGCTGTAAACAAACATGTCAGTATTTTTTACTGGAGTAAGCGTTATTATGGATTATGAACTCATATTTTGGCCACTTTAAAGTTATGATGTATTTGTTTCTTACAAACATAGATGTTTATTGATAGACTGGAGTCATGTGGATTATTGTGATGTTTTTTATCAGCTGTTTGGACTCTCATTCTGACGGCACCCATTCACTGCAGAGGATCCACTGGCAAGCAAGTGATGTAGTGCTAAATTTCTCCAAATCTGTTCCTATTAAGAAAGAAACCCATCTACATCTTGGATGGCCCGAGGTAAGAAACTTCCAGGAAATATTCATTTTTGGGCAAACAGTTCCTTTAACACTTTGTAATTATTGCTTATGAAAACTGATATACATACACACAGATCAAACACACATTCACAGATGCATGGACACAGAAAAACAGCTATGATGTCTCTTGGATCAAGCTACGATGGTCCTCTGTAATTCAGACTGCCCCCCAGAGCAAAGCATGCTGGATACCAGCCAACAGGACCAGACAAGCACTTCTGGAAAGCATTCAGACTCAAAAACCACTTTTTGGCTGGCATAGTGAGCGGCTAAACTTCTGAAGTGGTCTGGATCTGCTTAGGTAAATAATGTGGCTTCTTATTTTATGTGTGTGTGGCTTTGTATGTTCTTGTAATTATGTGTAATTTTCTCTCTCTTTTTATCTCTTCCTGTGCACGTGTATCATATTTACAAGAGGTGATATGGCACTTTCCAAAGTTTTCAAATGCTACAACTTTTTTAAGCGTTAGATGCACAAATGTCATCTTCATTGGAGTGAGAAATAATACATCTGTTAAATAAACTATCATAACAAAATTAACATAGCATCACAAGTTAAATGTGTGAATGTTCGTTCACACATCAGAGTTTCATGACTGTCTCATGTGCATCAATAAATCATTAAATATACTAAATCAAAAGTGAGAATGATATTTAAGTCTCTATAGACTTTTAACATTTTATTTCCTTAATTTATTTTTAATACATTTTGTGCAAAATCCTGTTATTGTTAAAAAAGATCACCAATTATTTTTCATAAATTTATAAGAAATTAATAATGTATATGTTTTTTATTAAATGTTTTGTGTTTATTTAATCTTCATTGGTAAAAGAAATGACACAAATCAGTGTTATAAAATTTTGACAGTGAGATAAGATTAAATGGCTAATGTATGTATATTTTTATTAAAAGTTTTGTGTTTATTTAGTCTTTTTTTGGTAAAAAAAAAATAAATAAAATAAAATAAAAAAATACACAAATTGGGATATCCCAAATTTTTATGGAAAAACTCCTGTAAAATGAATGTAAAGCAATACAGCTCATATGGTATTATATTAAGTTAAACTCCTGAATTGAATGAGCAACATTTGAACACCTTTTCACTTAACATCAGTTTGAAGCAGAAATATTTTAAAAGTTTCTGGTCCTATTTTGTAGCATTTGTGGAAAATACCACATGATGTTCAACACTGATTTCTGCATCAAAGATGAAGACCAGCCACCATTTCTGAGTTCATTTTGAAAGTTAAACTATGAAAAGTTATTCTTCAGCAAGGCCTAGATCCCTTCAGAAATTCCCAAACCCCGATTCTGTAAACATTTAATAGTTCACAGCTGTCCTTGACTGGATGGCTGTTTTATATGAAAAGTCTGGCTATACAAGATTAGGTGACTTGAAGCTCCTCCGTTCAGAGTTGGTTGCTGAAGTGAAAAGCTGAACGCTGTTGGTTTAGCTGTGAGACGAGATTAACTGGATCATTGACGGTGGTGTAGACAGTGAAGTGATCCAACTCTCTCCAGAGGATGAGCCCATCAGGCTAAACAAACACATCACATTCACATTCACACGACAGACACAGTCCTCTTGCTTTAGGATGGGATTTTACAGTTAGGAATGAAAGTGAAAAGTAGGCCTATTCCAAGCCAAAAGTTATACGTGCCTGTTGTTTACAAAGGAGAAGAAACAAAACCTCTTCAAGGATCTTTTGAAATAAAACAGTTCAGTATGTAAACATATTTCAACTTTCAGAGCTTAAAACTTCTGCCAGTCGATTTATTAACACTATTAATGAACATAAGTTACAAAAGTGTTCATTGCTTATCTGTGACTTTTGTCGCAATTTAAAGTCAGAATTATCATTTTACAAAAAGAGTGCACATGAACAAAACCACCGTGTTGTAATTATCAATATGAAACTACATTTTCTTTGAGATTATTTTATTTTTCTTTATTTTATACAACAGGAAAACTATTTTCCACCAAAAACATTTCCCATCATTCTCTATGGCAACACAAAGTGCATAGATAAAGCATCAATTACAAACCATTTTGCTCTTAATTTTGCACAAACACAAAAAAGTTTCCTGTCCAAATGAAACCGATTGCCCTTACATTCAAATATTTCTTTTCATATTTTTTTTTACAAACTTCCTAGTATTTCTGACATGATGAATGAATTAACATGAATAAATCACCATCACCATAAGAATAAATAATATTACAGCTAAACCCCAGAGAAATAAGACACTATAGTTAAACAGTAAGATATGGGGAAAGAGTCTTGTGCTGTTCAGGCTCCCAGTATTTAAAATAAATGACTGACATTTATTTTTATCAGTCTGATTGTTTTGTGAACCTGTCCCAATATAATGCAGGCTTCCTCAAAGAGGCTGTTAAAGATGGAGAAAACTTTTATTGGATCTTAATGCAAACCTAAGTATTTTGCTCTTTTCACATGTGAATATGGTGTTTACACAGACATTTTTTACTTTAGACCGATTGTAGCAAAAAAAAAAAAAAAAATTTAGTTTAATTCTCAAGCTCAGAGAGATTGTCATGTAAAAGTGAAATTAGGTGAAAAAAAAATCTTGATTAGCATTATAAGTGACCCTCAAGGGAAGAAAAATGATATGACCCATTTAAACAATTTTCTGGAAATACTTTTTTGTTTCTTATGACTGCTAAAGATCTATATTTCTGTTGTTCCAACTTATCAATATGAATGTGATTTAGATCATCATTACAAATCACTTTTGAATTCTCATTTACCACAGAGACTTATTTATTGTATTCTGTAAATGTAAAAAAGTGGAAAAATTCTGGGGGATGTTTAATAATAGCCAGATTTCACAGAGGGCTACATTTGAACTTTGGGAACAGAGACCTGGAGAGGAAACACATGCTCTCTGGCCGGGTAAATAGCATCTTCAATCAAACTCAACCAAACCGAGGCTCCGTTCTAATGACAGCTTTGAGTTTTCAGACATATGAAAGACATTATTTATCCCATAATGACATATAGCAATACTAGCGTCATGTTTGGCGAAGTCTCAGTATTGGTGGCGCAAATAGATATTGGCCTTACCAGATCTGATCTCAATTGCATCTTTGGTCCTGAGGCAGTTTTGTCCAGTCCAAATACTGATCTGGTTTGTCTTTGTCCTGGTGTTTCAAACAACCCACAATTTCTTCCAGATGCAGATGAGACGTATGAGGAAAAATTTTGAAAACTCGTTCACTTTCCCCATTCCAGAAAGAAAGAACACAGTGGAACTGAACCGTAACCATATCATTGGCGTCAGTTTTTGCAATGACCAAATTTGTCCCCACTTCATGAAATTAGCTCTACACACTACTGTTGACAAGTTTGTGTTGCTAAGATTTTTTTTAATGTTTTAGAAATATTTTATGCTCAACAAGGCTTCATTTGTTTGATCAAAAATACAGTGAATACAGTAATATTGTGAAATATTAATACAATTTAAAATAGAGTTTTTGAGTGAATATATTTTAAAATATCATTTATTCCTGTGATGGCAAAGCTTAAAAAAGGTTCTAAAAATCAAAATTTGAAAATACAAAGAAAAATTCTAAAAATCTCCCAAAAAAAAAAAAAATAAAAATAAATAAATAAATAAAAATGATGTAGGAGTTTTCATTTCCTTAATATTGTAATGAGATTCATTTTTTTTTAATCTTCTGCGTTTTTCATTATATAAAAAAAGACATTAGAATAATTTTCTACCCTCTTTCTAGTGTCGTGTACCCAGAACTCTGACTAGATGGCAAAGTATGTAGTCCACACAGCAGCTTATTCTGGTTAAGAATATCAGACAGGCTGATTAGTGCTGGTGTGCCTTTAAGACTCCTATGTAAATCTTCTCTTGCTTGTGGGTTTGCTGTCGATTCCAATAGTTTCTAACTGCTCCATCCTTCAATAACAGCATCTGTGCAAAAAAGTTGACTGAAATAATCAGAGACCTTGTTATAAATAAACTTCAGATACTTGTTTCTTACATCATAAAGTTAAAAAAAAAAAAAAATCATCAGAAAGACTTTTTTTCACTGTGGAGGAAGTTACAGTAAAGAAAGAAAGGAAGAAAGTTACAGTAAGTTTGAAAGTACAATGAACTCTTTTATCTCAAAAGATCAATGAAAATTAGATTCCTCAATGGCACATGAGCTGTGTCTAATACTCATCATTTAGCATCATTTTACTTCATTTAGCACTCTCCTCACATCCAACGAGGCTGGAACATGCAGGACTAGGTGAAACCTTTGTTCTTTTCCATTAGGAGAGCTTCTGATGATTTACTAATTCTATGTGATGCCTTAACCTCTCTTCCTCACACAGTCGATGATGGATCCCCACCAACCGCTGAAAAGCTCTCTTTATTCTTTTGGCGATTTTACTGGAACATGTTGCTCTCTGAACATTTCCGTGGCATTCTACAATATTAAATCTGCGATATCAAAGCAATCATCTCAAATAGCTTTGCGTGGAATGAAAGAAACATGGACCGTCTTGTAGGGAGTTCAAATAAACATAGCAAGTACAGTCAGGCAAAAGCTGGCACTGTCTGACTCTTAATGCATCAGACCTTATTAATTCCTGCTCCTTTCCCTCAATTTCACTCATGCTCCACAGCGCAGGGTGAGCGAAAGGACTAGAAGAAGCCTTGGCCGTTTTCTCGATGTTGGTGCTAATGATCCAGCAGAGAGCAGATCCTTTTGAACTCTGACCCAGTTCTGGCTGAGAGCTCAAAGGAGCTACTCCTAAGTTCCTTTCCAAAGCTGTCAATTGCTATGCTCTGTGTTCAGCTGGTCTTTTATTGGACGGAAAGCCTCTAGGCCAGCATCACTCTCATTTTAGACAGACTGAAGTCTCGCCTCATTGCCAAACACTAACCAGCACATCACTCAAAACTGATTGAAACTAGTTCAGAATCAGTTCATCCAGAAATGTAAATTCTATCATCTTTATTCCAAACCTGTATGACTTACTTTCTTGCAGAACGCAAAAGTAATGTCACACTTTTCCATGCTGCTACAATCAATGGGGACTGAAGCTAAAGGAACTAGTGCACTGCAGTGAATAATGACACACATTTTTCTTTGTTTCTCACACAAAACTCTTATATGGCTTGAAAAATGAGTTTTATGTAGTAAAATATAAAAATAAAACTTCACATTTAATTCAACATGTTACTTGCTGTTTATTTGTTAAATTTACTTTGAGTGAAAATAGTTTCAAAGTAAATATTTTTCAGTGTATTTTTACGTACATTATTTACTCACACTAAAATAAAAAATAGAATAAAATAATTAAATACTGTCAGAACATTTTGGGTTAATTATTTTATTAGGATTCTCAGCTGATTTTTATTTATTTTTTTTTAATTTTTTTTATTTTTTTTGGGGGGGGGGGGGGGGGGGGTTATGTGTTATGTATATTTACATTTGAATATACACTCACCGGCCACCTTATTAGGGACACCTGTACAATTGCTTGGTAACACAAATTGCTAATCAGCCAATCACATGGCAGCAACTCAATGCATTTAGGCATCTAGATGTGGTGAAGACGACTTGCTGAAGTTTAAACCGAGCATCAGAATGGGGAAGAAAGGGGATTTAAGTGACTTTGAATGTGGAATGGTTGTTGGTGCCAGACAGGCTGGTCTGAGTATTTCAAAAACTGCTGATCTACTGGGATTTTCAGGGTTTACAGAGAATGGTCCGAAAAAGAGAAAATAACCAATGAGCGGCAGTTCTGTGTACGAAAATGCCTTGTTGATGTCAGAAGTCAGAGGAGAATGGGCAGACTGGTTAGAGATGATAGAAACGCAACAGTAACTCAAATAACCACTTGTTACAACCAAGGTATGCAGAATACCATCTCTGAACGCACAACACGTCAAACCCTGAAGCAGATGGGCTACAGCAGCAGAAGACCACACCGGGTGCCACTCCTGTCAGCTAAGAACAGGAAACGGAGGCTGCAATTCGCACAGGCTCATCAAAATTGGACAATAGAAGATTGGAAAAACGTTGCCTGGTCTGATGAGTTTCGATTTCTGCTGCGACATTCAGATGGTAGGGTCAGAATTTGGCGTAAAGAACATGAAAGCATGGATCCATCCTGCCTGGTCTCAACGGTTCAGGCTGGTGGTGGTGGTGGTGTAATGGTGTGGGGGATATTTTCTTGGCACACTTTGTGCCCCTTAGTACCAATTGAGCATCTTTAAATGCCACAGTCTACCTGAGTATTGTTGCTGACCATGTCCATCCCTTCATGACTACAGTGTACCCATCTTCTGATGGCTACTTCCAGCAAGATAATGCACCATGTCACAAAGCTCAAAGTCTCAGACTGGTTTCTTGAACATGACAATGAGTTCACTTTACTCAAATGGCCTCCACAGTCACCAGATCTCAATCCAATAGAGCACCTTTGTGATGTGGTGGAACGGGAGATTCACATCATGAATGTGCAGCCGACAAATCTGCAGCAACTGCGTGATGCTATCATGTCAATATGGACCAAAATCTCTTAGGAATGTTTCCAACACCATGTTGAATCTATGCCACGAAGAATTAAGGCAGTTCTGAAGTTAAAAGAGGGTCCAACCCGGTACTAGCAAGGTGTACCTAATAAAGTGGCCAGTGAGTGTACATTTAAATGTATATTTTAAAATCCCTTTTACTTCCACAGTCTTATGTATTTCTGATTGAAGCAGGCTATTTAATGAGAAATAATGCAAGGCTAGATTTAAACTGATGCATTAGAAATAGGTTAGATTTTGAAAGTTTGTGTCACATAGAATAGAGCCAGATTATTGGAGCAGCTAAGGAATCATCAGAGAAGATCATCATTGGCAGAGGCAAATTATTACATTTAGATGGTAGATTACAAACTTTAAAAAAAAACTTTAATTAGCAATAACGGGCACCAATAAGTTTTGCACAAGAAAGCCATGCATGTGCATTAGGAAAGCAAACAGATCAATTTTGAGTTTATGTTGGCTTTAAAAATAAAGATGTATTTATAAATGTGTTCATTCACAACAGCCTTATCATTTTGAAATATTAAACAGCCAAACCTGACCTGAAATAATAAAATTGGCTCTGACAGCTTTATGTCCTCTCCACCTGATGAGATTCAGGTGGCATTATCCTACATTTTCATTCTCTCACAAACACATCTGTTTCTTACATTTCTCTATGTCTATAAGATCCCAGAATGTGCAGTTAAATTAGAGCTAGAGAATGTTTATAAAGGCAAAATCCCCCATAATCCAGGGCTGACATGACCCTAATACCCCATCAACCTTGTGCTCCCTCTCAGCATAGTTTGTATCCAGTTGCTGCTCAAGAAAAGACTCTGGACTGCAGCCAGAGATCTCCACTGAATCGTAATCCATGTTGGATAACAAATGTATAAGACATTTTAAATATTCTTCAAACCTGTTTGTCAATCAATCATTATTCGTGCAATTCTGTTTGATGGTGCTATAGGCAAGCATAAATAACATGCTTAACAGTTTGTTTTTGTAAACATTCTATCGGATAAATGATGTATTTAAGCATTAAGTTGCATTGTGCATCTCATGAGGGATTAAATGTTGGAATTATGCATGGAGAAAGATAACAGAATTGACAGTTTTATTTTGACATTACAAGCCTTGTTCGCCAAGTTATAAAATTATAAGGTGCTTCTTAGAAAGAGATTTTAACATTGATATTTATACAAATAAATGTTTTTTTGTTTTCTTTTTGTTTTTTTCAGTTATCAGTTGCTCATATACAAAATCAAGGTATCACGCTTTGTTTAGAAAAATGTTAACACAAGTTTTGCATAAACTATTGTTACAGTACAAATACCGAAGTAGTATTATTTTGTAAAATATGCTCCAATAATCTCATTTTTACAGTTTATGATGTAAGAAACACAAATGGCATATTTTTGTAAGGCTTTTGCAGAATCCCCTGCTGTGAAGACTTTAAAAACTATGAGGAGGGAAATCTTTAAGGACAGAGATATATGGAATGAAGTAGAGTAATATGGCTCATTTTGTCATTCCTTAGGGCTTCCTAAATTGCTTTATCTATTGCAATTAATTTAAGTAGCATTAGCATGTAGTCACAAATTACCATTTTACACACTGGGGACATATGTAAAGGGATTGAACTACTTATGTTTGGTGGAGATATTGTGTGACATAATACTTGTATATACGGTGCAAACTGTGTTATAGGTCACCCAAAGTCTTTCAAGGTCATTCAGCTATAGCTACGTGATGCAAAATGTCTCCAACTCTACAATCGCTTCATTTGAATAATTCCAGCATATTTAACTGCTCTCATGGAACGTCTAATAATCAAAGTGAAAGCTCATCTGGTCATTGATTCATGCCTTCAGGATAGTTGAACTTGGAGGGACATCTCAGTGGACCTGCTTGACTCGAGCGATGCTCCTAGCAAACCTTTGACTCCTTGACACACCAAGATTCTGCTTAACATCTAGTAGAAATGAGCGATGCATACCTATTTCCATAATTAATCGATAGCGCTGCTGTGAAATATATGTGCTCCCTCATTTGAGTCCTTCTTAGAAATTTTAAATTGAGAGAACATGTGCTTTATTTGTCGACCATCAGCTTTTACTAAAACAGCAGCTTGAATAATTATTCCCTGCGATGTATGAGTTGAAAGGCCTCTGTTTTCACTCAGCTCTTGTAAACTGATGAACTGTGACCTCAATAATTGTTCTACATTGTGACTCTTGACCTCAAACTTGCAATAAGAAAACAAAGAGAGTGTACATGGGTTAGAAAATAGCTTCATTTTATGCATGCAATCGCTCAGAAATGTAAACAAGACTAATATGTGGAAATTTATCTTTGAACTAATACTGAATATCGATGAAACCGTAACTATAATAAATTGTAAATATGATTTTTAGACACTGAATTCTCAGAATAGTTGTTTTTTAGACAGTTGGTGGATTGTTTTTTCCTTTTCTTTTCCTTTTTTAAAGAGATAGCTCAATCAAAAATGGGCATTCTGTTATTTACTCATGGCTGTCACTGAAAAACACCACTGAAAAATAAAACAGTAGTTTTTTATGTCTTGAGCACCATAGTTTGTATAAAATTTAGGATGTTATTCACAGAAAATCTTGCCCTGCAGTTCTCAAATCTCATTCTCCATCTTTGAACTGGCACATTAGGTTCAGTTAAGATAAGAATTAATGCTGTTTTTTCACCAATAAAGTCAAATGATGCATCATGTTATTTATGAATTTGAATAAGATTTTGACTGAGATTTCAGAGCTTGATAAAGTTTATCAGTTGTGGGTGTGTTCTCATATGACTTCAGAAAACTTGGAATATGGTGATTTTAATGTGTTAATAATTATTATTTTACATTTTATTTGATATTATTACTTTTTTATTTTAGGGTTAGGGTTAGATATAAACATTTTCTTAGAATGCTCTATAAGCTGCTTGTAATATAATATGTTCATTTGTGTAGTAAATGAATAAAAATTGCCTGTATTATTTCACCTTTATTGTTTAATATTTACTTATTTATAGTATGTAATTTGTACATTTTTTATTTTGAGTTTTATTTTGTGTATATCTGTATTAATTTACTGTTGTTATTTAATTATGAATTAGTTTATAATGCATTTTAAAACATACAAAGCATTACCTTGCTTTTGCTTTAACATGCAGCAGTTGTAAAAAAAGATTATAGTTAAATCATTGTGTTGACTTTATTAATGAGAGGATGCTAACGCTATTGATGTGCCTGCAGGGATTTGGGGTTTATTCAACTGAGTCAGGCTCAGTGACCCTGTGGTGTCCACTCCCACACTAATGCAAAAAAAACAAAAAAAAACACAGACTGACAGAAAGAGCTCAGCTCAACTTCACAGGTTCACAAATGTTAATGTCTTGCTAATTACTGCTGTGCCTAATTACCAACTTGCTAAATAATACAGTCACATGTTTTTAATATAAAAATTAAGCTGGAGATGTTGGTTCACATTTTGTGTAAAAAGATGGCAAAACATTAAAGTCAACACTATCAAAATGTATCATATTTTCTTAATGCAAGTTCGTAGTCTTATTGTGATTGATATTACTGTGAAAAATTAATTGTCTTCACTTAATAATAATGTTAACCAATGACCAAATAGCTATTTAAGCATTATTTTAGCAAACACACATTTGGTCTGGCTTCATTCTGGTATTTAATACACATTTTCATGATTAAATCAATTAATAAAATCAAACCCTGCCCAACAAATTTTCTTTCAGAATTATGTCACGCTATCAAAGTGGGTTGCATATAGCAATTCCTTCCCTAAATCAAGCCCTGGATATCCGATTGGATATCCCAAACCAGACTCATTGGAAATGCATGCCTATGGCGAACGAGATTACGTTGCTGCTTGCACTTTTCGCAACACTTTTAAAGTGAAATGTCCAATGATTGGCACTAAAAGCAAGTTTAGCTTTCCCAGATGAACCAATGAACGTGAATCTGCCTACATTTATTGCATTGGTTACTGCACATATCACAGCAGTTCGGAAATTAATTGTTAAAAAACGTACCACCTACACTATACCCAACCGATAGTGTTAACAAAAGCAAACATGTGAGAAAAAGCAACTATGCCATTCTATCCCTCTTTTATCATGTCTCCTATTTTATGGGACTCATACCTATGGCTAAGTGCATCTGTATCGTAAGTGCAATGCTGTACCAGGTGAGCTACCTAGCAAGTTTACTATGTCTTGAAAAGCCATACTTATACAGCTGGTTTTGTATTATTATTAGCAATTAAAGTGTAATTAGGTCTTATTACACATCTCCATGGGATATTTGATTCTGCTAGGTTGGTTGCAACGTTCTGAGGTGTGTTATTCCCTGATAACAATTGCCATCATTAGCAATGCCAAATAACACACCTCCGCTTCACACTGGGGTCCTGATCACCCTGTTGGGGTTTATTCTGCAATAACAACAGGCTGGATGTACATTATCCCTTACATATAGTAGAACTGTGCAAGAAACTGCATGAAAATAAGTATTTAGTAATCAAAAATCTTCCCCTGTAAACATAATTTGCGTGAAAAGCAATGAAAAGTGCATTCTATATAATAAAAAGTTGAATAAATGTCTTTCATAAAAGTTTTCACTTTTCAAAGTCTTTAGCTTTTCATACAGTAAAATTTGAATGAAAACATTATTGGTGTAGCCTTCTCCAGCTGGAAACTAAAGTGAATTATATGTAAAGGCACGCATTTCTAATGAGCCTAGTTTGCCACATACTTTTTCTCTCTGAAATACGTCACATAACGGAAGAACTAAACAAAAACAAGCCCTTCCATTAGCATGCGTAATTTGCAAAATGTAGCATCTGCCGAATGTCTTTTGCTGTGATTGCCTCTCATTCTCTCAGTTAGCTAATGTATTCAGAACACTGCAGGGCCAACCGCCGCTATCAAAGCTCCCCTATAAGTGGCTGTAATAACTGTAAAATTACATTGATAGCCTGAAACAATCTCTCAAATCACTGAAAATCTTTATTAAAACGATATCAAATCAAATTAGCTGCTCCACCTCCAAATGGATTCAATAGCAGGTTGAGGTGGCATTAATCTAAGCACGCTCCCAGGCACCACTGACAAAAACGTTATTAACACTGATGTTGGCGGTATGAAAATCTATTGGAGCTCATCAAAAGCTCCTGTCTCTCAATAATTCATAAGGAGAACAAAGTGGCTGAATTGCAGACGAGAGGTAAGTGTTTAATCGCTGGCATGTTTATTTCTTTGGATATCTGCTTTTGCAGATGGACCAAAATCCAGGGCGAGAGCACATTTCATCTGCTTATAGCAGTAAATCACAAACATATCCTACAATTTATATAGTGCTGGGCAATATAGCCATATCGGTTCAAACGGTAAACCGGGTTGAGTTATGCAAAACCTGCATACTAGTACAAGTGGCTAAGCAATGTAGACTGCGTCATGAATTGAGAGGTGATCCCTGTTAACTTCTAGTTACACTCCATACACAAATGTTTAAAGAACTATTAATAACACACAACTAATTCTTTAACTGTGCAAATAAACCAGCAGTCCTAAACACTGAATTGGGGTGGGGATATAAATCAGCACTGATTGTCTTTGGAAAAGAAGATGGTATTTTCTTTTCGTCTTACCTCCATATAATGCATTTTAATGTAGTATTTAAAAGCACAGCAGTATCGCTGCTGTTCCATAAGCACCACCTGCTATCAGAGATTGAATTTGCATTCTCATTCAGCCTGTCTGCAGTTTTTGATTTGTGTAGATATTTTTATGTAACATAATTTCACAAAGCTATATGGTCAAACCATTCTGTTTTTGCTTTAAATCTTGAAATTAAAATTTACATCAAAAACTGCACACAATATATGTAGCATGTTTGTTTGGAACATGATTGAAATGCAGTGGTTCTGCAACAGTTTCATGCAGTCTGATTTATATAAAGGCACTGTCAGGGGAAAAAACGTGTTAAACCGTGAAACTGCCAGAATCCTAATAAAAAAATAATAAAAAAAACATTAATAAGTATTAAATAAATAAATAAATAAATAAATAAATAAATAAAAATAATAATAATAATAATAATAATAATAATAATAAACGTTACAGATTTTTGATCAAACCACCCAGCACTAACTTTATATTATACATAAATGAGAGTCTCTAACTTCAGCCGTTACTGTACAGAGTTGTTCATTCTTCTGCAGAGATAATTCAAACTGCCTTGGGTGTGGAGTAACTGGCAGCTTGGCACATTGTTCTGATCTTCCAGGTTGCACCAATTTCTTTCATCTTTCTCCACCCGAGCCCTCGAGTGTTTGATGTGAACTTAGCTCAGGAATAACTGCCTCTTTCTTCTGCACAACCTGGGCCTGAAAAAAAGACCTTTGTTGCCATCCTGGGAAACTAACAATGCTGCGAGGGGCTAACGCTAATGAGAGCCTTTGATCCTGAGCTCTAATAAAGGGAGAAAATAGTGTGAGGGCACGAATCAATTGTACAATCGAAATTCAAATCACATCTGGACACAAAGCTTCTCTTCCTATGTTGCTTATTTGTTTGATAGAGGGTGAATTTCATGCTTACTTTGACGCAAGATGCTGAAGTATGCCCACAATATCATATATGCATATTTAGTGTGATTTAACCCTTGTTGAAAAAAACTTTAAACCAGCCGAAAGTGGTTGGCTTGGTGGTTAAACTGGTTTTAGAGGGGTTTTCTTGCTGCCAGGGTGACCAGCTAAACCAGCAAACCACCTGAGACTGGGACGTTTTTCAGCAGGGTTAAGTCTTTTGAATTTCCTTGGGCAGTTGCAGTTGACAACCTCCAGTGTAAAACATGAAATACAATATTCCAAGCTCCCAAGCATTCATCCTCTGTATTCAATTGGAGCCCCATAATGACACCTCAAAAGCTTTTACGAAGGTAGTGGTTCCATTTCCTAACAGCCCTGCACAATAAGTAATCGTGATGCCATTAAGTAATCCAGAGACTGCTCTCACCTGAGCTAAAGAGACCCGTTTCATTCTTCATTTTGCCACCAACCACTTACAGCCTCAAGTAGCAGATTCTTCATTTCCAGCCATTACTGGATGCCGTTGCCTGTTAGTCAAGAAAAGTACAGAAAAAAGGGAAACATAACATATGCATTGCAATGCATAATGCATAGATGTGATATTTGTTGCATTTTCTCACCTGTTTATGAAAAATATATTCCTTAAGGGCTTCTCTTTCAAAGCTTAGGATGCTTGTTGGAGATCTTAGTTACATTTCAAATATCAACTTTGTCTTGGATGGTCTCCAAAATTTCTAAAATAAATATAGACACATTGCAGACTTTGATATCTAAATGAGGCACAATAGAGGTCTCTTCTCTAGAGACGTGAGATTGTTGGGGACTATTTCTTTAGGAGAAACTTCAGGAAATGCAAGCAAAAGTCTGCATTCCCTGTTTAAAAAAAAAAAAACAGCATATGCTGGTTAGGTATGTTTTTTTTCAACAAGGTTTGCACTCATTTGTGACTTTTTCATCCTTCCAATGATATTTCTCCAAGATGGCAATGAGATTCAGTGGGAAGCAAATGGAGACTATTTAAATGTTTTTTTCTCATTCCCGTCCTCTTGTATGCCCATATTTGGTTAGTTTCCTGTTCCTGTGATTATTAGTTAATTATGTTCCAGTTGTGTGTGTTTAATTATCTAGTTACGTTGTGTACTTATAGTCTGCCCTGCCCTGTGTTTCCTGTCGAGTATTAAACGTAATCTCTGTCTGTTGCGTGTGTGTTTCCAGCCTGTGATATACTTCCCTGTTTCATTTCATTAAAGACTTTAGTTGGATTATTCACGTCTCCCCGTGTAAAACCGTGACTGAATACTCGACCAAAACAGAAAAAGTAAGCGGCGCTCCCTTCCCCGTGTTTATTTTTCCAGTTTTTGTTTTGTTTTGTTTGGTTTTGTCTCCCGACGTGATGGCAAGTCCGCCACTTACCCGAGGCCGCCGCCGTCTGTGGCTGGTACCCGCCAGCTGAATGGATTTCAGCCTGGTTCGGCTGCCAAGCCCGCCGCTGTTCGCGGCTTATTCAAGGCCGCCGCCCGCGGCGAAGTCAAGGCCGCTGTTCGCTGCTCGCTCAAGGCTGCCGCCCGCAGCGAAATCACGCACGCCGCCATCCACAGCTCACGCAAGCCCGCCGGCCACTGCTCTCTCGGCGATGCTGGACATGGAGCTGCCCCTGGAGCGCCCTCCAGTGCCTGTCCCAAGTCAGGTCATGTCCCCTGTAGTCTTGTCCAGTCCTCCGGAACCCATTTGAGTCGGCCTTGTCGGTCATGTCATGTCTGTGGGGGTTTCGCTGGAGCAAGAAGCTTCTCTTGTCATGACCAAGGAGGCCATTCCCAAGCCGCTTGCTTATCAGTACGCCCCGACAGAAGCGGTTCCCAAGTGTACCCATGAGAGGGCCCCTGACGCCTCAGCCAGCACACGGAGTGCTGTTCAGCCCCAGTCATGCCCAGAATGGTCCTCGGATTCCGAGCCTAGTCCTATTGGGGCTCATGTTCTGGAGGATAACCCACGGAAGACTCCAGCTCCGGTTCCCGAGTTGAGCCCAGGGGAGGCTCCGGTTCCCGAGTTGAGCCCAGGGAGGGCTCCTGATCTCCAGTCCAGCCCAGGAAAGACTCCAGATTCCCCGTTAAGCCCAGAGAGGGCCCCTGACCTACAGTTAAGCCCCGTAAGTTCCTCCAATTATTTTTGGGGGGGTAGTATGGCTATTGCCGTAGTGGCCGGGGCTGGGGCCATGGCCTCCTGAGCTCGCTGCACCGCCATGGCCTCCTGAGCTCGCTGCACCGCCATGGCCTCCTGAGCTCGCTGCACCGCCATGGCCTCCTGAGCTCCCTGCACCGCCATGGCCTCCTGAGCTCCCTGCACCACCATGGCCTCCTGAGCTCCCTGATCCGCTATGGCCTCCTGAACTCTCTGACACGCTATGGGCGCCGCCCTGGAGGCCGTCTGTCTTGTCTTTGTGTTCTTGTTCCTGAAGGCCTCCAGAGCGCCCACTCCCCCTCCCCATTGGATGGTATATGGCGCGAGGACGCGCCTTCAGAGGGGGGACGTAATGTCAGGATTGTCTTGTTTCCCTTCCTCTTGTATGCCCATATTTAGTTAGTTTCCTGTTCCTGTGATTATTAGTTAATTATGTTCCAGTTGTGTGTTTAATTATCTAGTTACGTCGTGTACTTATAGTGTGTCCTGCCCTGTGTTTCCTGTCCAGTATTAAACGTCATCTCTGTCTGTCGCGTGTGTTTCCAGCCTGTGATGTACTTCCCTGTTTGATTTCATTAAAGACTTTAGTTGGATTAGTCACGTCACCCCGTTCCTGGTCTCCGTCTCCCTGTGAGAATCGTGACACAAACTGGGCTCAGCTTTGCCAAGATATCAAAATATCCTAAAACCAAATCATATCACCCATGATATCCATATAAATTCAGTTTCAATCTAACTGTAAGTCCACAGCTGTAGTTCTAACTTTTCTATTCTTATTTGTTTTAAGGGATTTTTCTAACAAATGTTGAACACACAGTTGATACTTCAATGTAACATAAATGATAATCCCATTAAGTGCAATGAGCTCTAAGTCTTTTGATGAAAGAATATGAAAACTTCCATGTATAACTGAACTTAATGAATGAATTTTACAGTTTTTACCTGAAGTGAATCAACAGTGAGCTGAATAATGACGCTATTGTATCTTTAGAGTTGCTTTACAGGCAGAATTTGAGTTTATCTTATATTTGAAGATGTTGTCCTGGTATTGATCCTATTATTGTCCTGTTTATTACTGTGAAGCTATGGAAATAAAGGAGACTTGACTGATGAACCATGAACAATAAGACCAGGGACATTAATTAAGAAAGAAAAAAGGGTCAATTTTATTTCATGTTCTCTTTTAGGGATTTATGCATTTATGCAATGACATCTGTGCATCTGCAATTTGAAAAAAGCATTAATTACTTATTCTTCTCATGTAATCATAAATGAAGCAAAGCTCTCAAAAGTGCTACCATATTCAAAACAATTAGCCCTTGCCAAAGCTTCACTAAAATCTCATTAACCACGAGCTCACCCGCCAATAATTCCATGCCAGGAAAGCTCGGTCGAATAATCAATAATGGGAAAGTCCACTTTCATCTCAGCTGGGTGATGGGACGGACAGAGAAAGGCCGTGCGTGAATGAGTGAGGGAGTGAATGAATGAGTGCGGGGTAGATGGAGGGCCTATTGTGTCCGTGGCCCGGAGAGCACGGCATGGTCAGAGCTTACACCCGTCTGATGAGTCTTAAAGCAGATGAATAATGTATTCCCCATCAATGCGGAGAAAAGGTGCAGGGCTTCAGGCCATGTCTAAGCCCCTATTCATGCACCAACCCAGACACAAAGACACGGAGGACCCGTCTGTGGGAGCCCATCCGGAGGAATCCACAATGAGAGCATCTCCGTTGTGCAAATCCTCCACTTTGATACTCTGGCTTTTCAAATAAAAAGTGTATCATAATCAAGGGTGGAGATTTGAGTTACAATTTTTTTTTAAATGTTACATCTATACAGATGCACTATTCAGCTGAAAAAGAGTTTGTCCAACACCTTTGCACTAAAAACGTCCAAAAAATGTTACAAAGTTGTACAGTTCCTATGAATAAACACAATTTAACACTACGAACGAACCACACGATCTACAATTGCACCATGGAATTAGTGTTCAGCACTAATTTTATGGACGTGTTTGCTCTTAACTGATTTGCATAATTCTATTAGCGAACTGGGTGCTAAAACGGCGCAGACAGTGTGTGCAAATAAACGACGCTATCAGCAGCCACCATTATATTCTTAGTGGATTCCTCCCTTAGTAGTATACTGTCAAAGAGAAGTGGTGTTTTGGACAATATCATGCATGGTAATACCATAGCTCAGTAGAACCATTTACAGTCCCTTGCGAAAGTATTCATACCCCTTCATTTTTTTCACATTTTGTTATGTTGCTGCCTTATTTTAAACTGCTTTTATATTACTATTTTTCCACATCAATCTATACTCCATACACCCTAATGGTAAAGCAAAAAAAACAGGTTTTTAACATCTTTGCAAATTTATTAAAAATAAAAAACTTCAATGATTCCATTGCGTAAGTATTCATACCCTTATCTGGGACAGTTGGAATTTAGCTCAGGAGCATTCATAATGCTTGTAGATGTTACTACACTTTGAGTGGAGTTAACCTGTGGAAAATTCAATTGAATGGGTATGATTTGAAAAGGCACGCAATGTCTTAATAAAAGGTCTAACAGCTGATAATGCATATCAGAGCAAAAACCAAGCCCTGAGGTCCAAAGGTCTGCCTGTAGATTTCAGAAACAGGGTTGCATCAAGCCACACATCTGGGGAAGAGTTGAGAAAAAAATTCTGCTTCACTGAAGGGTCACAGAAGCATGTAGTCTCTGTTACCCTTAATGGAAGATGTTTGAAACAACCAGGGGTCTTCCTAGAGCTGGCCTTCTGGCCAAACTGACCAATTGATAGAGAAGGGCTTTGGTTGGTGTGGTGACCAAGAAGCTGATGGTCACTCTAGTTGAGCTCCATGATCATATGTGGAGACAGGAGAAACCTACAGAAGGAGAAACATCACTGCAACACTCCACCGATCTGGGCTTTATGCCGGTGTTGCAAGACTCAATCCTCTCTTCAGTGTAGACACATGAAAACACACTTAGAATTTGCAAAAAAAAAAAAAAAAAAAAAGCACCTAAAGGGCCATCAGACTGTGAGAAACAAGATTCTCTGGTCTGATGAACCTCAATTCAAAGCATCATGTTTGAAGCAAACCAGCTCTGCTCATCACCTGCAGAGTACCATCCCAAAAGTAAAGTGTGCTGGTAGTAGCCTCATGCTGTGGGGCTGTTTTTCAGCAGCAGGGACTGAGGGACTCATCAGAGTAGAAGAAAAGCTCAATGCACCAAAATATTGAGATAGCCTTAATGAAAACCCAGTCCAGAGCATTCAGAACCTCAGACTGGGCAGAAGGTTCACCTTCCAACAGAACAATGGACCTAAACGCACAGCAAGAGTGGTTTATAGACAACTCTGTGAATGTCCTTGAGTGGCCCAGCCACAGCCTGAGCTTGAACCCACTCAAATATTTCTGGAGAAACCTGAAAATGTGCATCTGCCCCCATCCAACCTGACAGAGCTTGAGAGGTGAAGACGTGAGGAGAAGAATAGCAGATAATTGCCAAATGCTGATGAGCAAAGCTTGTCGCATCAAACAAAAAAGGCTTGAGGCTGTAAAGGTGCTTCAGCTATATATTTAGTTAAGGGTATGGATACTTATGCAATGTACTTATTTCAGTTTTTTATTTTTTTAATACATTTACGAAGTTGTGACAATTCTGTTTTTACTTTGTCAATATGGTGTACGGAGTGTAGATTGATGTGGGAAAAAAAAGTAATTTAAAGGAGTTTAACATAAGGCAGCAACATAAAAAATAAAAAAAAACATGAAAAAAATTAAGGGGTATGAATACTTTCGCAAGGCACTGTATATGTCACGGCATATGAATATGGTAATCGAGGCATAAATCATGGCCTAAATCTAATTCCAATAGTATATTCTTCTCTGTTTATATCACTGATGCTGATGGTGCCACCACAGTCATTTTTTGTAGGGGTAAATGTTACCTGCTTCACTCAAAAAATATTTAGGCCTAAATTTAAGGTGTTTGAATTGCACATAAAATTTTGAATACACAGTTTTAATATTATCAAACCAATAAATTTAATGGGATGCATGCTGGTAAGAAACTGGTAAGATTTGTGTAATAGTACTTAAATAATTAAAATAATAAATAATACTACTAGTTTCACAGCTAACTATATTTTAACAATGTTCATACATTTTAACTGAATAAATTTAATTGTTTTCAATAAACATATTTATGCAATTGGAATGGTTGCATTTTAAAAATATGATTATTTCAATAAGAACATTCAAAAACTTAATAATAACTTTTTTTTTTTGAAGAGTGCAGAAATCTTACATAGTAAAAAAAATAATAATTTTACAAAGTCATACATAAAACAGATTACTGGAGTAAATTTTATTATGAATTTCTAAATTCTTAAAATTAAATTTGTTCCTTTCTCATTGTTTGTGAAATGTACAAGCAATTTCTGAGTGAAATTGTTTTAAAGTAAATTTCAAATTTCTTTCAGTGTACCTGTTTCTCTCTGGTTTCATTTATGTATGATTGACAAATATGCATCACATTGAGTTTATTAGTTTGTTTATATTAAAACTGTGCAATCCAATTGGATGGAAATGCTTATGCAATTCAAAAAACATAAAACAATGCATTGATTGTTTAGAAACCATAAAGACAATTTTATGTTGCACTTTTGGTGCCCTAATCTGAAGTCCAAACAGAAAGGTGTGTTATGGGAGTCAGAGGTTTTGCAGCCTGACAGACTCTTCACATAAAGCCTCCGTGTGAATGAGACGAGATTAGTAGAAGAAAGCGAAAACATTGCTCTGCTCTGCAACACGCTGAGCGGAAGAAAGGGGGCCTCTACTCGCTCTAAGCTTCCGTGGAATAAAGATGTCTGGGTCCGTTCCATGTTATTGATTGGAGAATGTTTGGCAGAACAAAGGGCTAAGTCCTATGAGGGGGGATGCTAAAGGCGGCACTACTGCCATTAAACTTTAAAATGCTCTCTTTGGTTTTGTTCAGCCTCGTGAGGGGACACGTAGTGGTCCTGACTACATGACCCAAGGCAAACTTGAACTTCACCAGTAAATAACATTTAATGGAGGTGAGCTGGTCGGTTCCCATCTCCAGACAGACACTGTCTGACTTCATCAAGAATAAGCCTAAAATAGGGATTGACGAAAAGAATAACAAGAAAGAGTGATTTTTTTTTTATATGTGATGGGATTTTATTGAATTAAATCATTATTTTCTCTCTGCCTCAGATAAACTGAGAGCACGTGATGTGAAAGCAACCAGAAATGCAGAATAACTAAAGGCACACAAGTGAGGATGTTTGGATGTATCAGAACAGCTGAACTTTTACAAGGAGAATCAATAAACTACCTGCATGTCAATCTTTGATGCAAGTAGGGCTAGACAATAAACAAGATATATTTGTGATATAAATTATGTAAAATTATTATGTGCAAGTTCACCAAATGGATTTTTAAAAAAAAAAAAAAAAATTAATAATTAGTAGTAAATTAGTAATGTGTTCAACAAAGGGAAACTGACCATTTGCACAAACAACTTCTTCCTGTGAACTTTGACCCTGGAATACTTTTTTGTATTTTCAAAATACATTTTTTTTTTTTAAAAAACATTGATAACTTTTCAAGTGTTCTTTTTTAATGTATTTATATTTAAAATTGCATATTTTGTTTAGCTTTTGAGCACCCACACTTGTTAGACCCTTAACAAATGCTTAACCTGGGAACATTTTTTACTGATTAAAATGTTTTTGTGAAAAAAATAAATATGGGTGTTTATTATTATATTGATGCACATAAATGAAAATCATTAAATATTATTATATTAGCTGTTTTGTCCAGCCATGGACAATGTAAACATTGAGATGTAAACATTGCAAAGTTTTGGACAGTGTTAGGGAAAGTTACTTTTAAAATAATGCATTACAATATTGTGTTACTAATAATGTTACTTTTTACGGAAAGTAATGCGTTACACAAATCTGGCCACGGCTTGTTTGTTTTTCATATAAAAAGTTCTTCTTTTACAAATGTAAAAGCCCTTTCACAATAAAAGTGAAATTAGCATGCCTCAGGCTAAAGGAAATGTAAATTTATGTCTGTACAGTAGAGGGCGCAGCTCAAACAAATTGCATGAAGAATATGATGCAGGAGAAGAAATTTCAAAACTATTCAGCAATAACAAAAATGAAGCACAAATGTGTGTGTTTTTTGTTGTTGTTGTTTTTTTGTTGTTTTTTTTTTTTGTTTTTTTTTTTGCTTAGTATGATTGAATTGGATCATTGAAGGTCAGTAGCAAATACATTGGTTAATAAAATGGGATTAAATACATAAATTATATTTGTCTTATTTAACATATTTAATTATTGCAGGTTTGTATAATATTCTGAGTTTGCATTTGACTGTTTTTATTCATTTTGAGGAATACTGAATGTTTTGTGCAAGTGAGATGAGTAAATACATCTTCATATTTAGTCTAGAACTAGTAAGCATCATGTTTGATTTCTCTCAACATGGCAACACGACAGCTGTCAGTCGGGACACGGGGAACAAAGTAACTGACAATACTTATTTGAAAAATTAACTCAGATATTTCCTTCCAAATTAAAAAGTAATGCGTTACTTTACTAGTTTACTGATTACGTAACTCGTGTTACTTGTAATGCATTACCTCTAACACTAGTTTTGGAATGTAAAATGTAAAATGAGAGCTCAAATCCCCCAAATTATTAATCTGTGTATAAACCAAATGCAACTACAAAAATTCAAATAGGTTAACTAATGGCAGACATGATTCTTTTCTACTGCCATGTTAACCATCACCACTTCAGTATGGCTGACAAGAAAAAAGCATGCCAATCATTAACCCATTTAGTGTCATTTTTGACTAAATATTAGCATCCGGTCAAGCATTATCATCATCAATTTTTAGTAAACAGGTATCTACAGAGGGGGAGTATTTGGATTATTGCTCGTTAAGCTGTAGTATCGCACCAGACATACACTTCTAATTACGTCATTAACAACTAGTTCAGAGGCTCTCAACCTTGGGGTTGTGACCCCACATGGGGTCACCAGAGATGCAGATGGGGTCGTGGGAGATTTCTTTGAACCATATCTTATTCATGGTACTTTTTTCTTTTTTCAGAGCATAATATTATGCTCATAATTTTGTATTTGTAATCCAGTGTGTTTCACGAGGAGTTACGTCAGAAAATAAAATGAATATAAATAAAAGATTGTATGTATGTAAAATATGTAAAATATTTCATGACAATTACATTTGTGATATTTATCTGCAATCTACTTCTGATAACCATTTTATTAAAAGAAATACTCAGTTCCCCTTGAGTCGGTCACTACGAGTCACGTGTGACTGATGGGATCTCACCAGAGAGACCAATCAACTTCGAGTGTAACTAAACAAGCCAATGGACATTGGCATGCGGATTCCACATCCAGCTGCCACACCCTGCAGCGCGGGTATAAGAGGCAGCAGGTGCACCGCATTAATTCATCCTTTCGCTTCGGAGCCGAGCGGTGGTGCATCACTACTGCTCTCTACTTCGGTGTTGCAGAGAGAACGGGCGTTAAGGCGACAGCAGCGGTGGTCACGGTCTCGCGGCTTCAAGAAAGATCGTGCAGACAGCCACACCAGGAGTGTGCGGTGGCCAGCTCCCCTGCGTGCTTCAGCACTAAAAGAGCAATTTCTCTAAAAGAGCATCACGGATGATCGCGTCTTTTTAAAGATGTCTTATCACCCGTACGTTTCTGGGTGTGGTCGTTTCCTGGCGCCTCAGGACGATCACGATTGCTGCCTCACGTGTCTGGGCATTAAGCACACTGAGGAAGCTTTCTTGGATGGTGCATGTTCTTCTTGTGGGGACATGACCATCTCGGAGTTGCATAAAAGACTCCGATATGTCAAACATGGCGGAGTCCCTCTGCCTCTGCCGCGATCCAGCGTTCATCCCGGCACCCGGGGTGGCGCTGCGTCCGGTGGAGTCAGAGGTGATTTGAGGATCACGGTGAGGGCTTCCCCAAGTGGAGTTCCTCACCCCTCAAGCACTCCGCAGCCAGTGGAGCTGCCGTTGGAGGGGGCTGGGCCCTCTGCAGGACAGAGGGCACCACTCATTTCCTTCGCTGCCCGCTCTGACGACCAGATGTCGATCGCTGCATCAGAGGGCGAGCCCTCTATCTCCGGGGATGACGACTCGGCTGCATTGCCCCCTTCGGGTGTGGTAGCGTTGTCCGAGCCAGACCCAGAGATGACGGCTATGCTTTTCCAGGCTGTGTCTAGCTGACATGAAGGAGCAGGAGAAGATACAGTTCCTGAATGCTGAACCGGCCTTTTCGGTGATGCTGTCGAGAGCTTTGCCCAACAGTTCTCAGCAGCACAGAAGCAGACTGAGGCGATCAAACACATCATGTGCCGGAGGAAACCTGCTGCTTCCACCCCGGTTGCAGCCCCTCAGCCTGCTCGTCGCCGTGGGTGCACGCTGTCACGGGCTGTCACAGGCCTCAAGCCGGGCTCCTGCGTTTTCTCCCGCACGAGGAGGAATCAGGTGAGTGTCACACTTCACACCCAGACCCCGCCCCCTGCCGTCACAGGCTAGGCCGTCACAGGCCCCGGGCAGGTTCCCTGAGTTCCACCACGCTGCCCCACCGCGGGTACGTCAGTAGCCCCGTTGGTTCCGCTGGCGCGGTCTCTCAGATCCTGGCTAGCACTCCACAGTCTGTCCCGGTGGCTCCTGCGGACCATCAGACTCTGCTACGAAATTCAGTTCGCCCGGCATCCCCCCAAGTTCAGGGGCATCCAGTTAATTTCAGTCAAGGCTGTCAATGCCCCTGTCTTGCGTGCGGAGATCGCAGTCAAGACCTGGATGCAATAGAGCAGGTTAGTGGCTCCATATTAGCCCAACAGGAGCAGGTTCCCAGAACTCATGCTCCTCACGACAGCCCCTCCCTGGTCGATTCCTCTGAGGAAGGATCTGCTTTCTCAGAGACGGGGCACCCTCTGGCACCCGTGTCCGGACCTGTGGAAACTCCACGTGTGGTACCTGGATGGGATGCGGAGGTTCTAGGTGACCTACCCCAGGAGGTAGCGCTCACTATCGCTTCAGATCGAGCACCGTCCACTAGACGGGCCTATGCTCTGAAGTGGAACCTGTTTGTTGAATGGTGTTCTTCTCACCATGAGGACCCCCTGAGATGTTCGATCAGAGCCATGCTTTCCTTCCTGCAGCAAGGGTTGGAGCGTAGACTGTCCCCCTCCACCCTTAAGATTTACGTTGCTGCTATTTCTGCCCACCACGACCCCGTAGAGGGGAGGTCGGTGGGGAAGCATGATCTGGTTGTCAGGGTCCTTAGGGGGGCCAGGAGGTTAAATCCTCCTAGGCCTCCCTCCCTACCCTCTTGGGATTTGGCATTGGTGCCCCCTTCTGCCCCCTTCGAGCCTTTGCAGTCAGTTGAGTTGAAGTTTCTTTCTATGAAAACCCTACTCCTGACTGCACTGGCCTCGATTAAGAGGGTGGGGGACCTGCAGGCATTTTCAGTCGACGAATTGTGCCTTGAGTTCGGGCCGGCTGACTCCAGTGCAACACTGAGACCCCAGCCCGACTACGTGCCCAAGGTTCCTACCACTCCATTCAGGGACCAGGTGGTGAACCTGCAAGCGCTGCCCCTGGAGGAGGCAGACCCAGCCGTAGCTTTGCTCTGTCCTGTACACACACTGCGACAGTACGTGGATAGAACTCAGAGCTTCAGGACCTCAGAACAGCTCTTTGTCTGTTACGGAGGACAGCAGAAGGAGAAGGCTGTCTCCAAGCAGAGGATGGCCCACTGGATAGTGGATACCATCACCTTGGCCTATGAAGCACAAGGTGTGCCCTGCCCACTCAGGCTGCGTGCTCACTCCACTAGGGGTGTCGCATCATCCTGGGCGCTGGCTCGTGGTGCCTCGCTAGCAGACATTTGTAGAGCTGCGGGCTGGGTGACTCGTAACATGTTCGCTAGGTTTTATAGCCTATGTGTCGAACCGGTTTCCTCCTGTGTTCTCACCTCAAATGGGTAGTGGCTCTGAGAGGCCCAGTTCAGAGTCGGCTTGCAGCGTCCTTAACGCCTAATTCTCCAGAGAGTTCCTTAACCAGGCAAACCCTGTCGAGTCCTCCAGCACTCCGGCGGCCGGATGTGGCGGAGCGTCCAGTGCCAGGCCTTTCAGCCAGTGAATTCCTGAAATCTGGTGTGAGGCTAGTGCCCATATGAGTGACCCTGTTGGGTTCCCATATGTGTATTTCCACGGTGCAGCTACTAGAGCCATGTTTCCCATGGCAGACCGCATTCTGCCGTCTCTAAATGATGCAGCCTGAGCCATCTCAGAGACTTCCATGTGCGATAGGGCCCTACGGGGTTACTTCGCATGAATAAATGTCACTTAACCCCCTCTGGGAGGAGGTGACTCTGCAGTGTGCCTCTTCCAAATGGAAGGGCACGCTTTCCCAGTGTTATCCAAGCCCTACTGTTTGGGTTGCTCGAGGAACAGCAGTAGTCGACCTTCTCTGTGTAGAGCCCGGTCATATCGTCTGCCTTATAGGAAGAACCTGGAGGCCTACACAGGGCACTGGAGGGGGCAGCTCCTGTGGCGCTTTGGTAGGGATCCCATTTGTCGGTCACAGACGTGAATTTTGAAGTGACCGCCTGAAGGGGAACGTCTCGGTTACGTATGTAACCCTCGTTCCCTGAAGGAGGGAACGGAGACGTCACATCCCGTTGCCACAGTTTCTGTACCACCGTTGAGCTGCCAGGTCACCGGCCCGGCTCCTCAGCGAAAGCATGAATTAATGTGGTGCACCTGCTGCCTCTTATACCCATGCTGCGGGGTGTGGCAGCTGGATGCGGAATCCGCATGCCAATGTCCATTGGCTTGTTTAGTTATACTAGAAGTGGATTGGTCTCTCTGGAGAGATCCCATTCGTCGGTCACCGACGTGACGTCTCCATTCCCTCCTTCAAGGAAATAGGGTTATATACGTAACCGAGACGTTACCTAGAAGTAATTGAAATATATGACTTGGAAAAACTTTTTACCAAACTATATTTACAATATCTTGTTAGCAGACAGTAAATTAAAATCATCATGACACCAAAATTTACAATTCTTATATTTATGGAAAATTGCAGTGTTTATTATAATTGATTTATCTGTGAACATCATCCATGCGTCCTCGTAATCTTTAATCAAAAACATTAACTTTAACTACCAGCTTCAACATCTCTTCTCTGAAGGCATGTGCACTAACGTGAGGCCGAGACAATAATTCCTTCCTCCAGAAACCTCTCAATCAAATGAGATTGCAGCATTTAGCTAAATACAACAATCCAATGTTCAAATCACTTCCCATTGGACAAAATCATTTTTTTTCTTGTTCAAGAAGTTCTTTCACCTGGTTAGATGTCACATTAGGGAAGACAATCACAATTTGCGTTTCATCCTGACTTTAAGATCATGAAGCAGATCAATGTTCATTAACCCATTCTAACATACAGACCCAATCCCTTACTGTTGAAACCCGTAATTTGGGGGCATTTACAGTAAGCGCCCCAGGGCTCTTCCTCAGTCTGTAAGATGGTGCAGCTGTGGCCTCCCTCGTGATGGCTGTTTCTAAAGGGACTTGGCGCTCAAGGCTATGCTAATCACAGGCTGCAAATGGCTCTCTCTTAAAATAAGAGATATGTATGAAAGAAATGAATATATAACCAGAGAGAGGTGGGGTGAGGGTGGATGTGGCTTGATTAGTTGACCTAGATTTTTAAATTATCTCCTGTTTTGGGCATTAAATAAACTAAGCATAGTAGTATAATCAAGTGCCACCATTGTGTGGTGCGCCCATGTAGGGCAATTGAACTTGCTGGGGTGGATTGAAATCAGGTCGTTCCTGGGGGCTAGTAGTAATGAACTTCGTCGTTGTTCATGGCTCTTTGAGGTTTGGCTGACCTAAGATTAATTCCGTATGGGACTGGGTGATCTCAAAGACTCCACTGATCTTGACATTTTGCATGGAAAAAAATCCTAGCTCTCTCATTTTGCAATATAGTTCAAGGATGTAATTCAATGTTCAAGATTGGGAGGAGTTTAAGAATCTGCATTGATAAGCCTGTATGGATCAACTGCTAATCTGAATATTGAGGCGTCTTGACCACCTCAAGTTCTGTGGTGGTCACAGCCCTGACATAGTGGCTCTGTTGCAAAAATGGCATAACCTGCCTAATATTGTTTGATGGTCTCTATGCTGGTCAGGCTGGTCTAGTTTGATGGTTTTAGAGAGGTTTCGGCTACTCGTCCCTGGTTGCCCAGACTGGGAGACCAGCTAGACCAGGTAAAACCAACTAATGTTACATTACTCGGTAATATCAAATCTCTTAAGTAACCATTTTAGACAACATCTCTGTTCATCACACAAATTGTTCTCTTAGCACAAAGCATAAACGAAACTCTACTTACAATTGATCACAATAATTATAAGTATAGAAATACATATAATACACAAATGCTTGGAAAAAAATTGTCAATTTTTAATTGGACTGAACTATTTTATAAATACTTTCTGTTATTTAATGAATTAAGTACACCTGAGATCAAGATTTGAAGTACACTTGAAAAGATCAAGACCATCATTTTTTAAATTATTTAATTTAATTTAATTTAATTTAATTTTTTATTAATTTAATTTTTTTCTAGGACTTTCTTCTCCACGAATGAGATGATACCTTAAAATTTGTCCAAAAGTATCTTGAAGAATAAATGCTGTAAAAAAAAAAAAAAAGCGAAGTAAATAAAACAATTATTGGAGTAAAGAAAATACTATTACATTTGTCTTTATACTTTAAAATTTCATGTTTAATTCAATGTTACTTGCCATTTCTTTGTACTTATTTGTGAAATTTAATGGATATTTCTGAGTGAAAATTATGTCAACGTACACCAATTTTTTTCAGTGTATTAGTGGACACCGTCACAGCATGCATTGTTGCATTTAAAAATGTAGGATGAAAAAACACAAGGTATATAGAAGCATAAAACATGAGCAGAACAGTCAAACATGGTTGTCTAGTTCATGTTTGCATGAAAAAACAATGGAAAAGTAACGTAGAATGCAAAAAAACGTGTTGTTTTTGTGAAACGATCCTCATGCTGCCTACCATCTTTAATGTTGCAGTCATTGTAAAATGATACCTAGGCGGATCACTAGGTTTTGAAACAGAGCCAGGGTCTTGCACATCAAAAATGGCAGTTTACAACAAACAGCTACAGTATAAAAAAATGTTTGCAGTTTACTTCAATCTCACTTCCGAATGCAAATCAAAAGTGAGGCAGCGAGCCAGGAACAGGAAGTCAGAAGTCAGTGATGGTGTGATCAGGTGTCCATATGTAATGGCTATACTGTTATAATCAGTAGTTTTGAATAATATCAGGTCTCCCCACATTCCTGCAATTTAGTCATAATCTAGGAAGGGTATCCCATAAATCCTAGTGCCAAATGCAAAGCAGCGGAGCAGGACGCTCTGATGGATGGGCCTGTCTGAAGGTGGAGGAGTGCCCTTACCATGCTAATGACACGCATGGAGAATATATCTCAATATATTAGAGGCCGCATATATGCATACATACATTCTGCACCAGCCTGACCCTCCTCCAATGGACACAGTGAACGGCAGGAAGCCATATAACAAAATTTAAATATGTGCATGAAAACATTACATTTGTGTACAGAGAGAACAACAAAAGCCAGCATATAGCAGTGTTTGTATGGGATATATTTTCTAAATGATGTTTGAAATGCATTTTTGTTTACATATAATAGCTGTCATTTCATATATTCACTGTAAAAAAAACTTTACAGTAAAACTTAGCTTCTTCCACAGGCTAGAGTAAATATAAATATAAATATATTTTCATAAACATAAATACAAAACACTTTTATGGTAACACACATGAAATGATGCAATAAATGTTAATTTAACAACATAACATAAAACCATAATGTACATAATTAATAATGAAAAACTACGAAGAAACTTAATTATTCAAAATAAAATAAAAATCATAAAATGTGAGGTGTCACAGGGAATTATGGGAATGTCAATTTACAGTTTCTCCACTGTAAATTATAAGATGACTAGCTCTCTTTCTCTTCCGATAGCGGTACATTTAACATTATCTTACTGTAATTGCATGTAATGTCCAGTTAGATCATTAGTCAACCAATAACAATTAACAGGCTTTTACCATTAAAATTACCATAGTTTTTTACAGTGATGTTTCAGGCTGGATTGAAATATCTGTGGGAATGTCTATTGGATGAATGCGAGTGTTAAGGAATGAATTATACAATTAAAACATTACGTATGAGGAAAAGAATTAAGATGAAAATCATACCTTATATATGCTGCTATAATAGTGGCTATTCTGAGAAGTCTGTGGTTATACTCTACTTAGAGATTCAATTCTTTTCTTTAAATCAAATAGATGCCATTTTATCTAGAAAGCTAGCAAAAAGGTCTAAATTCATTATGAAGGTGCAACAACATTTAACTTTAGTTACAGTATTCAGTGAAGGTCACAATAAATAATATTACCAATATACCATTTTATGTTGTATTCCTGTCTGGATTCGATTTTTCAAAAAACAACAGGTAATATACAGGTAAAAGAACATTTTTTGCCTGCATGAGAAAATGAATTATCCACTTAAATACAATAAAAGTAAGTAGAGACCAGTGACTGTGAAGCTCCAAAAGGTACAAAAATACACCATAAAAACATCATAAAGTAGTCCATCTAAGTCTTCAGAAGCTATATGAAGAACAGGTATTAAAAAAGAAAGTCATACAGGTTTTGAAAGACATGAGGGTGACTAACAAATGACAGAATTCTCATTTTCAGATGAACTAACCCTTTAACCTTCTCAAGGAAAACTAGTCCTGTCCGAATAGGGCTTACAGTATGTGGGATTACAGAAGTGCATGCCGGACAGAGGAACAGTCCGGAAAGACAAGGCGAGAAAATGGAGGGAGAAAGATAAGTGTAAAAGGCCATTGCAATCTCTTCCTCATCTCTTTCTCCTCCTCTGTCTCCCCGGTGGCGGTGTGCCAGAGGGTGAGAATGGACTGCCGCCTGTGGAAAAGGGATAATTTGTACCTTCCCTATGAATGAGGAGGACAGGCAAATTACCCAGTGAATAAGGACTGCCTGTGGATCGCTGTGTCAAAGGCACGGGAATAATTATCGGCCACCGAAGAGCATTCATACGGAAGGACAATGGCGAAATGGATGTGTGGGTCCCGGGTGCGCGAGCGCGCGCAGCTTTCGAGTGGCACTCACAACAAGGCAAATGGATCCTGCCAATAATCCTGCCAAGATATCTGAATTCAGACACATTATAGCAGCTGGACAGTATTAGAGCAGCTCTTTAGGTTACAAGGCGAAGGAGAGTGCAGGAGGGAAGAGCGAAGAGAAAGAGGGGAGAGAAGAATGCTCTGAAAAGCCTCTATTAGATTTGAATAGGTGGGGGTTTGTATGCCGGGCCACGGACTGTTTTGTAGGTGTGCCACAAAGGAAGCAGAGGTTAGTCTATTAGTGCCCGAGGTCTTTATTGCCACGACCACCTCCACCCATACAGCAGGCGGGCGAGGGGTCATGAACGGTCACCGCCAGAGAGCCTGAAGTGGGGCAGAAGGATCTGGGAGAAACACATTTCAAGATAGGACACCTGGGGGGTCACGACCAGTTCTGTTGCCGTCTATAAAACATGTTGTATATAAACAGGGGCTATAGAAAAGGGCTAACAATTCTAATGCCACTCACCCCCCAGTCACTCCGCCGTGTTTACAATGACGCTGAATGCGAGCGGAGACTCGAATGCAGATGGAGAACTGGTGGGCCGGAAGGTCTCATCCTTGGAAGAGTGGGGAGCGTGTTTTGGGCAAGCTTTCTCCTTTGTTTAAAGCTTTGGGGATAAACACAATTAGAGAATGCACCACTTGACGGAGTCGAAAGGTGTCGCGCGCAGATGTTTCATATTCAAGGCTGGATGGTGAAAATTCGAGTTCTGATTCACAATCTTTGACCTTGCAAATCTGAATGGGATGCTGTCGGCACAAAAGAAGCAGGAAGTAGCGTGCGGCAGGAGTGACACTGATCAGTGCTGGACACAGGGAGTCGTTTGAGGTTAATGGAGAAAGCCGCTTTACACATCGGGTGTGAAAATCAGCACTTAAAACACTTCTACATATTCAACACGGGCATTTATAGGCCTGCTCTCCCACTGAAATAAATATTCTGCACATATTTACTTACACTTTTGTTGTTCCAAACACTAGAGGTGTTTTGCAGAGCGTTTGCTCTTTCCCATGCAATATAAAAGTAGGCATATGACTTATGCGCTGTATTTCAAGCTTCCAAAGGCAATGTTGGACAGAAGAATTTTCAGTTTAAATTTTGTTCTCATCATACGTGTGAGGCCTGTTAAATAATCTTTACAACGTCACTAGTTTCACAAAGAACTGAAATGCAAAATAAGTGTTTTTGAACAGATTTCAATTACAATATTTGCCATTGGCCGGTCAGACCGGTGGTCCCACCCCCAAACTCATACCATTGGTTGAGCCGGTGTTGCCTTCTCAGGTGACATAAAATCAACTTATAAATGGCTTACTTACATTAAACTGTAAGTAATTTCGAAATTAACCTCCTACTTTCCTTTCAAATTCTTTAAAAATATCCTTCTAACTTAATCAAAATGCATTTGACTGATATTGAAGTTGTAGAGTCACTTTAAAGCCACTGAAATAAAAATGTACAATTTTTGACAAGATGTTGCAGTGTATTTAAGTGCTTATATATATATATATATATATATATATAAAGCTTTTTTCCTAATTTGATTAACTTTGCACTATTATTGAACTAAACAATTCATATTGAAGTCACCACTGAACTGACCTGAGCTGAATGACACTACTATTTTCTATAGAGCTGATTTATAATTGACCTGAGTACGCTAACAGTGTGAATGTTGCAAAGCAAGTTCAGTAACGGTGTGAATGTTGCAAAGCTTAGTTATAAACAAAAGAACTTTGTAACATTCACACAATATACACTATATTGCCAAAAGTATTCGCTCATCTGCCTTTAGACGCATATGGACTTAAGTGACATCCCATTCTTAATCCATAGGGTTTAATATGACGTCGACCCACCCTTTGCAGCTATAACAGTTTCAACTCTTCTGGGAAGGCTTTCCACAAGGTTTAGGAGTGTGTTTATGGGAATTTTTGACCATTCTTCCAGAAGCGCATTTTGTGAGGTCAGACACTGATGTTGGACGAGAAGGCCTGGCTCACAGTCTTCGCTCTAATTCATCCCAAAGGTGTTCTATCGGGTTGAGGTCAGGACTCTGTGCAGGCCAGTCAAGTTCTTCCACACTAAACTCACTCATCCATGTCTTTATGGACCTTGCTTTGTGCACTGGTGCACAGTCATGTTGGAACAGGAAGGGGCCATCCCCAAACTGTTCCCACAAAGTTGGGAACATGGAATTGTCCAAAATCTCTTGGTATGCTGAAGCATTCAGAGTTCCTTTCACTGGAACTAAGGTGCCAAGCCCAGATCCTGAAAAACAACCCCACACCATAATCCCCCCTCCACCAAACTTCACAGTTGGCACAATGCAGTTAGACAAGTACCGTTCTCCTGGCAACCGCCAAACCCAGACTCGTCCATCAGATTGCCAGATGGAGAAGCATGATTCGTCACTCCAGAGAACGAGTCTCCACTGCTCTAGAGTCCAGTAGCGGCGTGCTTTACACCACTGCATCCGACGCTTTGCATTGCACTTGGTGATGTATGGCTTGGATGCAGCTGCTCGACCATGGAAACCCATTCCATGAAGCTCTCTACGCACTGTTCTTGAGATAATCTGAAGGCCACATGAACTTTGTCATTTTACGTGGCCTACCACTTCGTGGCTGAGTTGCTGTCATTCCCAATCACTTCCACTTTGTTATAATACCACTGAGAGTTGACTGTGGAATATTTAGTAGCAAGGAAATTTCACGACTGGACTTGCTGCACAGGTGGCATCCTATCACAGTACCACGCTGGAATTCATTGAGCTCCTGAGAGCGGCCCATTCTTTCACAAATGTTTGTAGAAGCAGTCTGCATGCCTAGGTGCTTCATTTTATACACCTGTGGCCATGGAAGTGATTGGAACACCTGAATTCAATTATTTGGATGGGTGAGCGAATACTTGTGGCACTATAGTGTATATCACAATAGGGAAGAAAAGACAATCACAATTTCTATTTCAGGCCAACCTAAATGCACATCCAAACACAAATATGTAGCACAAACCCACGGCTTGCTAGATGGAGGTTTAAGCTGTAAAGCAGATAAAACCCACCGATTTACCCTTATTTTTCTGCTCTACATCCACATGTCCAAAACATGACAGCGCCTCTGGCCCGCTCTCTGACAGGAGAATACTGTTCCTTTTCTCCCGTGGTCTGTCACCACACACTCATACATACACAACAGACACTCACACATAAACACACACAGTGGTCACAGAGAGGTCAGATACAGGCCAGCCGCTTCTGTTATTCCTCCATGTCATCCAGGAGGCCATTTCAGAGCCATAGACATGAGTTTCCTCACCCCTCAAACAGGTCAGGGCTAAAAGGACAAACACACACACAAACACTAAGGATACAATACTGCACCGAATCTGTAAAAACAACATTTTAAAGGTGCTTAGACAGAGTTATGTGGTCTATAAATATCACTCCTGGGTGCACTCATACTGTGTGACAGCTTGTGAATCAGATACAGGTTAAGGTTTTGCTGTTTCGTTAAAATAAATGTTAAAATAAATGTTAAAATAAAGTATCATGGTATTACCTGTACCTATATACATTTATATAACAGTCGTTCCGTTCCTTGGATCTGGTCGAGCAGCGTTCTACACCTGGGGCCGGATTCATGAAACTTCTTAAGAAAAAAAGTCTTCCTAAATGCAATTTAGGAATTTTTTAACTTCTTGAATGTTCTTATCTTTTTTCTTAAGAATTCAAAACAAAAATAGCGACTTTATTCAACAATTCGTCTCCTCCGCGTTACCCTGGCGCCATTTTGGAGAGTATCCACTGAATGTAAACAGCATATGCTGTTCTGTGTCAGCTGTGCCAAGTAGATACGTTGTTTTTGTTCAAATCAAAGCGTAAACAACGTATCCGCGTAGCGGAGCTGAAACAGAACAGCATACGTTGTTTAAGTTCAGTGGATACTCTCCAAAATGGTGCCAGGGTGACAAATTGTTGAATAAAGTCATTATTTTTGGGGGTTTTTTCACACAAAAAGTATTCTCGTAGCTTCGTAAAATTACGGTTGAACCTCTGATGTCACATGGATTATTTTAACGATGACCTTGCTACGTTTCTGCGCCTTGATAGTGGTAGTGTCCTTGCTGTCTATGGGAGGGTCAGAGAGCTCTCAGAAAAATATCTTAATTTGTGTTCCGAAGATGATTGGGGGTCTTACAGGTTTGGAACGACATGAGGGTGAGTAATTAATGACAGAATTTTCATTTTTGGGTGAACTATCCCTCTAATATTGTATGCATTAGGCTATATTAAGACAAATATGAAAAGGACATGAAAATGTACAGCATACACCACTGTTCCATAATACTGGAACAGCATCTTCCTAGAACATAGTAAACACACGTTATTATATAATTTAGCCTTGTTACTGCACATATTGATAAATTTAAAAGTTAATCATTAAAGAGAACAATGCCAAGTAGTAAAACTACTGTGACTAGAACTGCTAATGATTTTTTAAACCATACAGTAAGGTAATAAGGACTTTAGTGATGTTATATGTACAGCATGGCTGTGCCTTATTTGTTTTGTTCTGAACCTGCTCTGTTATTCTTTCAACTCAACCTTCAGGCACCAGCCAGGGCAGCTGTCTCAGATGCCAGAGGTCAAAGATCATATGTGGACTTATGGACATCCTGCCACATGACAAATCTATCATGTTGACTCACATGTAGCAGAACTGGGGCAGTGAGTGCAAAGAAGCATTTTTAAAATGAAACCCCCATAATCATAAGACTAGCCACTAGATCAGCTACTTTGAACTCCATTTATCCAGCCATGGTTTTCTTTCTCTCCCACCAATTCTTTCTTACTTCATAATGACCTCTTTAATACCATTCTAGGGCACCTCAGGGGACAAACGGTCATTCGTCTTGCCTCTAAAGAACAAGAGAGACAGAAAACGAGAGAAATGGAGAAAGTCTGAAGAAATGGAGAGGAGAGATGAGCGTAAAAGTGATCAGTGCAAAAGTGATTTTAGGACACAGTTTGACACAGGGGGTTCCTTTATGTTTTGCACATCCTGTACTTTAGCCTTGTGTAGTCAGAAATGGGTGTATGTGTGTTAAATCCTTGAGGTTGTTTTATCTCATCAGGTTGCCACCCTGAAAAAATTCCCAAAAATAACCATATACTATATATTACCATAATTCATTTATATGTATATATATATATAGAGAGAGAGAGAGAGAGAGAGAGAGAGAGAGATTGTAATGAGAAATATATTTACATTTTTTGTATCATATGATTTATAATTTATTTTAAAAATGTGAGATATGTCATTTATAATACTGTATATAATCACATAAATATATATGATTATATACACATTTATGCATATATACACACACTTTTTATATGAATATTTATCATTTATTTTTAAAAACTGTGATATATATCATTTTAAACAAGCCATATATTTGTTTAAATATACATTGTTTTACATACCTCTAATAAATCAAACATCCTACACAAACAAGCATGAAAAACAGAAAGGAATCATTCATTGTCCAACTGTGGATCAACGTGTTTTCCTGACACTGCTGTATTTGCATAAAGCCATCACCCCTGGCAATGCAGGACACAAATGTCGTCTAGACGTCCAGTCTCAGTCCACTAGAATGAGACACACACGTATGGCTCTCAGTCGCGTTCCGTCTGGACCCTCAGCTGCTCCAGATGCATGATGGGATGAGTAGAGCAAGAGGGCCTGAAGATGATCACATGTGTGAAAATGGTCCCTGTGGGAGGGGACACAGTTGTCACTGTATGTCTTTATGTATATGTCCCCCTATTGCAAATTTTACGCGGTAATTTTGGGAGAAAAAAAAATAACTAACTAAAATAATATAAAATAAAATAACTAAAACAAATGCGGTCATTTGAGATCAAATATACATTTCAAAACATTTATTATTATACAATTAATATATTTTATAATTATTTATAATTAAGAGTAAAAATAATATTTGAAGTTACTTTTTGAGACATCTTGAAACATTTGTATTAAGAAGATAAATTGTCCAATAATCTTAGTAATGCACAATTTTTTAATATTTTAGCAGCTGCTTGTACTTGAATGTACTTTAAACATCTTGATGGTTGCTGCCTGGCAACTATAATAGGATATGGGTCAAAATGAAGAGGGTTACTAAGAAATCTAGCTCTCTTTGAATCCTTTCATCATTTCATCAAACAATCTGGCTGCTGGTCACGCCTCTGGCCTTTCTCATCTCCAGCTCTGACTGATGATATCTCCATATCTGCGTCACGGGTGAGTGACAGGCCTGTGTTATCTGAGAGAGAGTGTGTGTGTGTGTGTGTGTGTGTCCAACCATGTATCAGTACTCTCTGGTTCTATGATACTGGTTTTGTTTAGTTCATTCCACAATTCAAATATGTTTTATATGTTTCATGTCAACAAACAGTTTAAAATAGTTTAAATTCAGATGGGTTCTGGAAGAAAAATTTCCATCCATTTCCATTGTGATATTTATAGCAATTTTCAAAATGGACCAAAAAATATTTTAAAAATTGCTGAATTTCTTTTTCTAATTATCTACATATCATCTCTCTCTCTCTCTCTCTCTCTCTCTCTCTCTATATATATATGTTGAAGAGTTTATTTGCGAAAACAGATAACTCCATTTTTTTTTTTTTTATTATGTTATCATGTTTTTATTGAGTTGTATTGTGTTAGTTAGCAGTTTTTTTCTTTAGAACCTAGTCAAAATAACCCAACTGCAGTTTGATTGAGATTAATTGGAATGTACAGTGAAAAAACATGATTTCTGAGAATTGTTAAAAACGGAGTTATCTGTTTTTGCAAATGAAACTGAGTCTGAGGGCCCGAAGACCACGGGCATCCAACAAAGGTCTTCGGCCTTGTCCCTTACGCACAGAGATTTCTTCAGTTTCTCCGAATCTTTTGATGATGTTATGCACAGTAGATGATGAGATTAGCAAAGCTTTTGCAATTTGACGTTGAGGGACGTTGTTTTTAAAATATTCCACAATCTTTTTACGCACTCTTTCACGGATTGGAGAGCCTCTGCCCATCTTTACTTCTGAGAGACTCTGCCTCTCTAAGACATCCATTTTATAGCTAATAATGTTACAGACCTGATGTCAATTAACTTAATTAGTTGTTAGATGTTCTCCCAGCTGAATGTTTTCAAAATTCCTTGCTTTTTCAGCCTTTAGTTGCCTCCGTGCCATCTTTTTAGAGACCTATAATAGGCATCGAATTTGAAATGAGCTCATTTAGTGGATAAAAGTGTAAAATTTCTCAGTTTAAACATTTGTTATGTTCTCCGTGTTCTATTGTGAATAAAATATTGGCTCACGTGATTTGAAAGTCTTTTAGTTTTCATTTTATTCAAATTTAAAAAACGTCCCAACATTTCCGGAATTCGGGTTGTATTATATATATACTGTATAAACTGTATGTATGTATGTATGTATGTATGCATGTATGTACGTATGTATATACTGTTTTGTTAGTTTAAAATCAATGATTATGAGTATAAGTCAATTACAATGAGTATAAGTTAGTAAATGACTGACTTTTAAAAAATGAGCAATTTTAAGTGTCAATTTTATAATAATTTTTGAAATGTATTATTTATTACTATTGAAACCTTATCATGAACATTTTTGTTCTATTTGGAGAAAATTGCATAATTTATTAATAAATGTATTTATTTATTACTTTATTAATTTATAATATTTATTTTTATTTAAAAAAATGTGTGCTTCTGTTATGTTTTGTTGCATACTGGATAAGGTAACAATTCTTTAAACATCATTAGCTCATCATAATATGTCAGTTTTGAGAAATTATGATTTACTAAGAGATTTACTTTCTTTTCATGAAAAGTTTTAAAATATTTCAAAATTGACTCATCATGTAATAAACATGAAGCTATTTTAAACCTGGGCTCCAGCCATGTTCCATACACTGGTCTAAACCCAGAGGTTCCTTCCATATGTGAACTCAAGCAGAGACACATCCTTCATTGGCTATTTCTGTAGCTGTCAAACAGGGGGAGGGTGTCCTGCCCGGAGTCTAGCCATACACCCACTTTTTTATGGTCGCACAGAAAAAACTTGCATAAAAACAAATTAGCTTTGTCTGCACACAGTTTGCAAATATGTGTGCAATCAGCCAGAAAATAGATGTCTCTCCTGACCAAGGTCATGCTAGAGGAGTCCCAGCTCACTGAATCTCCTGGACTGATGTCTTACACATTCTGTGCCCTTCCAAGTATGCATGAGACTCTGACATAAGCATGGACAGAGATGAAAATAAGTCCACCTGAGTGACACAATAGATGATTATGACGCTTCAGTTGACCCATTGTTCCTTTCTGGTGTCTTAAGAAAAATCCCACTGTGATGCAGAAAGTCTAAAAGACTTTATTAATTCAGTGTTCTTTTGAAAAGAATTAAGACTATCTGAATAAAGAATATTTGGTTTTGAATAGGATAAAAAATGCATAGCCAATAGGATAAATGAGAATTTAATAACTAACAGGCATTGAGGAATAGGGATAAGTATTGCTAAAGAACTGAATGAATCTTTACTTAACAATTCTGTTTCCTTAATCATTTTTAAATATACTAAGAAAGAATAGCTTTTGGCAATATATTTCTTATTTATAACATTTATCTTTATTTAATAAAGATCTTTTGCAGTTATGTATCTTTAACCTCTTAAGACCCTGCGGCCTCATATGAGGACGTTATATTTTAGTGTATTTCTCTGAGACTCTACATGCCACAGTTTTAAGTCTGGATGTCCTGTACAGAGCACATTCAGGGCTTTTCAGAGATACTAAATGATTGGATGTTTCACCATGACCACTCCCTCTACTTGGTCTTCAAATATGTCTGAAATTAATTTAGTAACACTCTTATGGAAATATGATAATATTTTGTAATTATCATTTAAATCTGTCTAATTTTTTAATTGTGTGTCATAAATCAACATCTCAGGAAAATGTAATGGGGTTTCAAATCAAAATATGACTTTCTGTTACAAAACAGGACGTTGATTTCATCCATGTCCTCATATGAGGACACCGGGACTAAAAGCATGTTTATTACGCATTTTGGGAGACATAACAAATGAATAGGGAAAGAAATTATATTTCAATATTCTATGAAATATTATATATAATTATGAAAATCTTGTCAATTATTATTCCCATTATTACACTTCTTTTTTCATTACATGTTGCCCCAAAAACACATTAATATGCAAATTAGATTTAGTTTATAGATACATTGTATATAATGAGAAAACCCGTTTATGGCCATTTTACACACATTTTGCAGAAAGATAAGTGGTATATCGAATCATTCTGTCATAACATAGTTGGGAATCATATTTATACAAAGTTTGGTAAACAAAAAAAAAATCTTAAACTAAAAATGTATTTGTGATTTAAAAAATGTTAAAAAATTGTTTTTGCCAATGCATGTTCATTCATGTCTTTTTATTTTATTAAAGAAATTGAGTCCCGATGTCCTCAAATGAGGACACAGCATAACTTATGAATTAAATATCATTTTTAATTTTTTTTTTTTTTTACATTATTTTTAATGCTTTAAACAATGTAAAGACATGAAAAAAAACTAATTTTTTCCTAAAACTTTTCTCTCGGGTCTTAAGAGGTTAAACTACATATTGTAATATGAACAAAGAGTCAGTAACTACTGTGGCTGATTGTATGCTATTCTATTTTGAACTCAGCCACTTGAGTCTTGCTATCCTTAAGTACATGTTTTAAATTAGTCAGTAAATAAACAAATAAAGTAATTGTTTCAACCTTTCCAAAAACCATTCCAACAAATTTTATATATAAATATTTTGCAAATCTAAACAAATTTGTTGCTAGATATTAACGTAAGAGTACAGCAGGGAATGGACATTTTCACTGGAGGAAGTTTTATTATGGATTATGGAATACTGTATATTTTAGCCTGAAGCAATGGTTTAAAGGGAAAAATGCCTTAATGATGAATTTATTACAAACACACAGCTTTTCACTTCATAAAATGTTAAGCCCGAGACACACTTCACGATTTTCAGCTGTCCCAGACTTCTGATTCACCACGATTGTTTCACGATGCCAGTCTTTCGTCTGGGACAGCCAAAAATCATACAGTGTGTCTCGAGCTTTAATTGATTGTCTGGAGTTGTGTGGATTACATGTGGATTATTGTGATTTTTTTATCTGTTTGGACTCTCACTCTGACGGCACCCATTCACTGCAGAGGATCCACTGGTGAGCAAGTGATGTAATGCTAAATTTCTCCAAACCTGTTCTGATAAAGAAACAAACTTATCTGCATCTTGGATGGCCTGAGGGTGAGTAAATTTTTAGCATTTAAATTTGCTCATAAGAGTCATTAATATGTGAGTCAGACTATTATGCTGTATGTATGCTATCGATAACAGCAGAATATAAAAGACTATAATCTGTTTATTGTGTGCCAACTTTCTTATCACATTAACGACAGACTGAAACTCACAACTCAGGAAAAACTATTTATTTTACAGTGGCATTGTTGCAAAAGACTGTTTTCTGCACATTCCTGCTTTGATTCTTTAATGGAGGTGTATTTCATAAATCTATGATGTTTTAGATGTTTAACTGGACAAAAATACTGATTGCGATTTTTTTTTCAGTGCAAATGGACTCTCTCAATAGGGCTGGAAATCAAAAATGTTTTTAGTGCAGTGTGAGCATTAGAAAGGTTGTCAATTTAGTTGACTGTTCACGCTTATGGGTCTATTTCTTATTTCCCTCTATGCAAAGCCAGAGGTGAGTGATGTATTTGTGAGGTTGGTTACATTACAGCGGGAATGGAGGTGTCAACGGGTGAAGGACAGAACCTTTAGTCTGGCTGTAATCGAATGCAGATGGAACTAAAACCATCGGAGCAGCAAATCATCACTCCAAAGAGCCAGATGCTCTCCCGCCACCTCCTCCTCCTCCTTCTCCTCTTCAACACTCTCTTACCACCCCAAGAGTTTTAAAACAGAGATGGCTGCCAGCACTTCTTTAACAGGTTAGGCTGTGAGAGCGCAACCCTATCACTCCCTCTGATAAAGCATCGATCCCAGCACCAGAGTATTCACAAATCAATTGATGGGGATGAAATCTGCAGAGGTCAACGCTGTGATCTGAAGCGTGAGAGAAGGTGAGCATAAGATGGAGAGGTGGCAGATGAACATGACAAGGTGAGGTCAAGTAAAAAGATGGCATACTTTAAAATATATCATAGCAGATTGTGGATGAATGCATTAAAGAGTAAAACATTCAGGGCTACAATAACTATTATCAGTTCTGAGGACCCATAAGGTGCTGGAAGGTGAACTTCACCTTTTTTTTATCTTCCATTTTAAACAGTGTCGGCATGATCGCTTTGACAATGAGGCTGACGCAAACAATGTAATTACCCATAAGGCCATGGATAAGCCTAGAAGGTTCTGAGGAATCACAGATATCTAAATCCTTCACTTAAGGCTCTATTCTGTCCTTCTATTCAGCTATAAAGTATTAGGTGGGGTGGCTGACCAAAGATTGAAAATTCTGTAATCATTTAGTCACCCTCGTTTCATTTCCAAACCTTGATGGTTTTCATTTCTTCTGTGGAACACAAAAATACATTTTAGACAGAACTATTGGCACCACTGACACCAAACCCTGCCACTGCACATCTTCTCATATATCTGTATATATAGGCAGTTTTTTGGTAAGGGGGCATGAAGGCAATTCTACCCAGCATGCATTCATTCATTTTGCCTATATTTCACACCGGTGACTGTCCTAGGTGGGATTAATGACATCATTCTGCATGCAAACTCCCAGCAGACCAGGAATATTACCCGGCCATAACACACAAGTGTTAGTACTGCAAGAAAAGCAATCAAAATATCCTGCCTGGACCTTTCATCATCAGATTGCATTGTCAGAGGAATGAATATAAATGTATAATGTAAACAACAGATGCTATGAAGGAATAGTTCATGCAAAAATGTTTGGTTCTTTGACTCGTCCTAAGGTGTTCCAACCCTGTATTATTTCTTTCAGAAAACACAAAAGGAGATATTAGGAAGGATTTAACACTGATTTACATTTGAATTTCCTAAATTTGAAAGTTAGCCTACTACAGCAATTCACTGATATACTTTCCAGTAGCTCATTTACAGTTATATTTTAATGCATTTTGACACACGAGAACCAATGGTGTTTGCCCAAATACACTTTTTCAATTGGCTGTTGAATTATTGCAAAAAATAAGGTCTGTGATTCTTACGTTTGATTCTTACGTTTTGTTCACTAAAGATAACCTTTACAAATGAACACAACTTTTACAAATTTTGAAGTCTAAATCTCCAGAAGTAAAAAGCTAATCGTAGGCTATAATGAAACTACACCACGGTTGCATGACTTCAGCTTCACCATCACTAAATCTCTGGCAACACTTTCAGTCTTTTAAATTGTTTTAAGAAAACATTTTTCTTGAAAGTTTGAGTTAGAATAGTTAGCAAAAGTGTGAGTATAACACGAGGCTGTGTCTTTAAAAACAAAACAAGGGTTATTTCTGATGTATTTTATGTTGTAGATTAAAATGTGAAAATGTCTTGAGCTTGTGTTAACCACAGACCTTGTTTCAGCCATTTAACCAAAAAATCCATTAAAAAAATCTATTGACTGGAAGATGGAACCAGAAGATCAAAAATCCTATGAATCACCATCTGAATCACCATCACTGTATAGAAAAGAGCAGGTTGAATATTCTAACGTCATTGAATCATGTTTCATTGTAAGAAAATGACACAAGTTTGGAATAAGACAATAATTGTCTAAATGATGGGAAAAAAGAGTGTACTTAACCTCTGGAATGACTGAAACTTCAGAATATGCTTTTTAAGTCATTTCTTCCATGCTGTTCATTGTGTGTTAGTACGTACTTCTAAATCTGTTTTAGCAGACAGACAGCGCTCTTTGCTCAATATGACGCCCACCAGGAAAATTCGACCAGGTACCAGCTCATCATTGCAGACTTCCTTCAGGCTCTATGACTCACTGAACAAAGAGTAAAGAATATCAGCTCTCAAAAGGAATGCATCAATACATTATCAAAAAGGCATAAGAGGCCATTTGTGGTCAGTCTCAACCTAGTTTATTCCTGTCTGCTCTTTATATCTGTCCAGTCCATTTCTCTCAGTATCTCCATCACAGTAATGCCTTCAAACCCATCTCGTCTCATCTCAACATCTCTGTGACACATGGTTTTAAAGTATATATACATGTTATGTCACAAGCTAGGCCTGTGCCTAAGATCCACCAGAAGCTGATCGTAGATCAGAAAAGGCAGCAGCTAATGGGAAGCTGTGCAATATTTCCCATGTGCACAGATCCCTGTCACATCCCCTCAGACAAGAGGTTCTCTGAGGAAAAAGGTGCAGCCTTGCAGAATGTCACTGAGATTTTTGCGGCCTGACATGTGTTTTGGTTTTCCATCAAATGAAGGGAAAATGGCTCCCTGAGGAGGGTACAGTAAGGAAGGCTAATTTGCAGAAGAACACCAAGCAAAACACAGGTTTTTGTGTTTAGGAGGCACAAAAGGCAAAAAACATAAGGCAGGTCTGTGCTATCCAACATTTACAGGTTTTATAGTTTGTCAAAAAAAAAAAAAAAAAAAACTATTATTTTACAGAACCACAAAAGAAAGTTGGGCATTTATATCCCTATGTTCCTTATAATGTGTAATAAGGAAATGTAGATTGCTAAAATTGCTTAAAATAGATTAAAATAGAAAACAGTTATTTTAAATTGTAATAATATGTCATAATATTACAGTTTTTACTGTATTTTCAATCAAATGAATGCAGCTTTGGTGAGCATAAGAAATGTGTCACAATCGGTCACATGATACACATGAACCAATGGTATTTGACATCAGTGACATCAAACCCAGCATAATAAAGAAATTCTGTCTGTCACTTATGGCTATCATGTCTTTGAAGTTTTATTGATCACTTTTATGTAGCCTCAGTATAACAATCTGCTTTCATTTTATGCTAAAGAGCAGCTTGAGCATTCTGACTAACATCTCCTTTTGTAGTTCACAGAAGAACATAACACAAGTTCAAAATGACTTAAGGATGAATAAGACAATTCATCTGTGCATTTTAAAAGTAATGACTTTTTCTCCACAGTAACATCCAGCTCTCTTTTCTTTTACGTTAACGCTCTCTTCACAAACACATATGCATGCAAGCTTTGGAGAAAATGGTGTTATTTTCTCTTTTATTACAGGCTGACTTGAGGGCATCACACATTATGTCTTTCTCTTCCATTACAATGGGTTTAATATTCATCATGCAGTGCCCCAACCCCTTCCAGACTAGCCAGGTCTTCATCTGGCTTCTTTTTCTTCCACTGATTCTCTCAGAATAAACCATTGCTTGCTTGAACTGTCTTGTCTGAATGAGATCTGAAACTATTATCGGGGTAGAGGAAATCAGATAGGTGTATTCAAAAGAGCTGAGAGCTGAAATCACACACATCATTATCATAATTACAGCCTGGAAGTCCATGCAGAGGTATTCAAAATGCAGCAGCCCCAACCCTTTAAATGTAAAACCTGAGAATGGAATACTGGCCTGATTGCTTTGAACAGAGTTCACGGCCCTCCAGCGCAGAGCTGTGTACTACTCGTGGGTGGTGAGCCATGTTTCTCTAGCTCTCGACTTGAACTTGAACCCAGAAGCCCTAACACTGATTGAAGCTGGGAGAGCTCCCCCTGGGACTGCAGCAAAGCTAATACAGACAACAGCCACACCATCATGATGTTCTGCTTCTCCATCTCTCCCCACACCGCACTCCAAATGCAAAGAACCGGTTTGCATCGGCGAGCTGTTTGTGCAATGTATAGCATGTTTTTGGAAGATCAAAATAACATCTTGAAGTTCATGTAAGCTGGTGAATGATTTATTTATGAGCGTAAAAGAAGATGCACCTTCTGAAAACATGGTGGCTAATATACACTTGACTTAACGGACAGGCTTTGTGTATTTCAGTCCATTTCAAATCAGTCCATTTCAGTCCATTGCTTACTGTCATTTATATTTCAGAACATTAGTAGGTTTTTAATCAAGTTGAATGCAGTTGTGACACTCTTTAAAATACAGGTTCCAAAAAAGGAGTTTCATCTGTGAACCTATTTTCTTGGTGTGAGGAACATTTTAAATATCACTATATATAAACTAGCTTTTGATCAGTGGACAGTTTCCATAGATGTTAAAGGTTCTTCATGGAACCATTGAAGCCATTAAAGAACCTTTATTTTTAATAGTATGGCAACTCAGAAGGCAATTTTATTGCTCAGAGGCTAATATTTCATAGCTCATGAAAATCCCAGTTATGTTTATAGGTTTTCTCCTAAAATGGGGGGAAAAAATAGTCAGTTTTGACACAGCAAGAGTATTGTGCTTTAAAATGAATGCAGAAATATTAACTTAGATCAGCTGATCTTGGAAGAAGAATTTAATGAAAAATAGTTTAAACTGAAATAAGACATTTTGAGCGAAAAAATTTAGGAAAATTTCCATTTACTCTTTTTGTCTCGTTGCTGTCTAGGAGGTACAGCTGAGCTATTAAAGAGAGCTAACTCTAATGGTAACTCATAACTAATTTGAAGCTAATTTGTATGAATTTTTGTACACTGTAAAAAAAAAAGTTGTTAACAAAACAAAGATTACTAGTGTACAATTTTACAAGAAAATACTACGTCAGATTTTCTACGTCAAAATTTCATTAATTTAATGTTACTTGCCATTTCTTTGTAATTGTTTGTGAAATTTACCAGCAATTTCTACAATATATTTGTTTCTACACCAATTTTTTTCTTGAAGCGTTCATTCTCATTTTTACATTTTTGAATGATCTACTAACGCACCATCGGTGGTTAGATTTCCAAGCAAATCACATGATATGAATGTATATGAAACTGCCAGTTCATAAAATAGTTTTCTCATGAGATCGGGTTGGTTGTGCCAGTAACACTAATGCATGGCTAGAAAATACAGTTTCAAGAAAGGTGCGAGCTGTGAAAACTGTGAAACACCAAAAGATCATCTTACATTGTGTCAGTTTGTTTCGAAGCCTCTTTGAGTCGTCCCCAGCGCCAAGCCCCAAACCACACTCTATCATACATGAAAAATGACACAAGCCGTTTCATTATTACAGATACCATGCAAATAAATATGCATTTTGAGGAGTGGCCTAATGCCATGACACTGGGCCCTCATGCATATTTAAATAGCTCCAACCCTGTGTCTGGCCAGCAAGCAATTTCCCGCTCCACTCCGTATGGCCCAACCCCCGCCCAGCCTCAATGGCATGCATATGTATGAAGCACTGTTTCATATGTATCAGGTCTATCATTTTCTCCTGTTTCACTGAGGGGCGATGACACGCATGGCATCAAGAGGGATGACCCTCACAGGGGGCCAGACGGTCTCACAGGAATAGACTAGAGCCAAAACAAACTGCAGACTCCCATCATTGTAAGGGAAGGAGTAGCGGACAGGGTGATGAATAATCCAGATACACAGTCTGCCACTGATGGCCTCTCAAGCCTTACATGGATATCTGCTCCAGGTAAAGTTTAGATGCTGATTGTTTCAGACTGTTGTAAACACTGTTGACTACAGTAAACTGGACACAAGAGAAACTTCAACCATATATAATGGCAAAAATTAGATGGTGTTTGGTAGAGTTGGGGTGCGTAGACTCAGACTTGGACTTGGACTGCAATTATGAATGAACTCAGATTCGGATGCACTCAGGTGGACTTGTTCTTGAACTTGATACAAACTCGTACATTTTGGACTCAAATCCACATCATGTGTAACGTGAAAGATAAAGAAATAAGTAACATAAAATTAAGATAAGACATTAATAAGTATCTCCCAACCAAAGCTGGTAGCCATTGACTTTCATAGTATTTTTTCACACTATGGAATCCAATGGATACCAGCAACTGCAACATTCTTCAGAAAATCTTATTTTGCATTCCAAAGAGGAAAGAAACTCATACAGGTTTGGAACAACGTAAAGTTCAGTAAGTGATAACAGAATTTTCATTTTTGGGTGAAATTAACCTTTAAGGACTTGACAAGGTGGACTCCGACCCAACACTAATATATGGCAGTTACTAATATAACAGACTTTATTACCATTGTGAAATCATAGTAAATTAGCATTAAAATAAAAAGAAAAACAATCTAATAAGAGATAGAATAAAAGATCAAATAATAAATGAATGAGTAGAAATCAATACAGCCTTTTGAAAATCTTTTGCATGAAGCCCCACTTCACACAACCAGATACAACCTTTAAAAATAAGCTAATCATCAGAAATTAGCATCAATCTGACAGGCACTCTGCACTCTTAGCCATGACACCATGTAGAAACACGTGGCATTTTGACTATGGTCATTTATTATAGAAGATGAGAAGGAGATTCTCTCAGATTGGTTCCTTCCTAATGGCAGTGGTCCATATTAACACATATGTCTAACTCATGTCTGATAATCGCTAGCATGTGCTAATTAGCCCCAAAGCTGCTGAGGAGGTCGCGGATACCAAAGAGTGACATAGCGAGAGGGAGAGAATTTGGGCAAATTCCAAATGCCTTTTTTTTTTCTTTTTTTCTTTTTCTTTTTCTTTTTTTGTGCAATGCATAAGAGCTGTTTCAAATATTTCTCCATATAATAGTAAGCAACTAAATCCTTAATGAAACCTAGTTCTAAATATTGTTTAAATTGCACATTTTTAGTAATAGATGTTAAATAAAAAATTTAATTGACAAAACATTTTTAAAAATAAACAAAATATTTTATTATTATTATTATTATTATTATTATTATTATTATTATTATTATTATTAATAATAATAATAATAATAATAATAATAATAATAATTAGCCTAAACTGATATTTCCCATATGCTACATTTTTGGTAAAAACATAATAGGGTTGCACACAAAACATGTGTCAATTAAATCAGGTAAACAGCTTTTACTGCAATTAATTGAACATAAATTCAAAAGATTGTCAAATTTATTCTTTTTAAATAAAATATTCTGATTTAATTTTTTGGATAAAGTCAATAAGATCACATAAGACAGGCCAAAATCCTCATAATGCATTTAAAACTAGCTTATTTTTATGCTGGGACAATTTTATGTTAAACAGTTTATAAAATATATCTAATAGTGCTTAATTCAAAAACAATGGGATTTGTGCATCTAAATAATCATGGGACACCAAAGCAGTCATGGAAAGTGGCTTGAAATAAAAGAGGCCATGATGTTTAACCTCGCATAAAGTATATCAAAAATATACACTCTGTATGAGACAATGCCCTTCAACCTTTTAGTGTGAAGTTAATATTAAATAAATTAAAAAAAAATCACTCATAAATATGACTTCCAGAACTATTACCTTGTGTAAATAAATACTTAATCTGTTTATGGTATAAAAACTTGCTCATGAGCACAGCAAATAAACGTGTGTCCGATATGTCCACGTTTTGAAGACTCTAAGGGACATGACGTCTGTGGTCGACGCCTCAGCACATCAAAAACAGTTTATTGTGGTCATGCCATGCTGGTAGTGCTCTACTGGACCAGAGGTTTGTCAGATCATATCTTGAGCTTTGAGCGCTCTGAAATCTGGAAGGCTGACATCAGTTATGGATCCCAAAAGACCAATTTTACACAAGCTGAGACACTGTGTGACATTCATGGAATGAAAGCCTGAGGCACAAGAAGACAGGGTGAAAGAGGACAAGATGGAAAGAGTGAGAGAAGAAGATGGAGTGAGAGAGAGAGGAATGAATAGTCACCTTAGTGGTGGCTGATGTGCTGATATCTCTCATGGCTGTGGGCAATGTTCATGTGATTGGGTGTTTGTCAAACAGTCGCAAAAGATAGCGTCCATTCACCCAAGACTCACTCGATAAGCATATACAGACACAGAATACACACACAACACAGAAACCATATGTGTGTCGTGTGGAATGTCAGAAAGAAACATGGTTCCACTGCAAATGTATACGCAAGTTCAGTATACTTCAAGTAAACTGTGTTCCCTGTCTGCCTGTTAGCTCCAGTTCAGTGCATGGTTGTGGTTGGAATTCTACTATGATACTACATTTAATAATTCTGCTGTATTGCTGCAGAAATTTTGTATTTTTGTAGGCCAAAACCCGGAAAAGAGTTTGAAGTCAATGTGTTTTTTGAATGAGTTTTGGGTTAAATGCCTAAAAAGTCTGTGGTTAACACAAGCTCAAGATATTTTCATGTTTTATTCTATGACATTAGAATGCATCAGTTATAGCCTCTTGAAATTGTTTAAAAGCGGTTGCTAACTGTCAGGGATCAGTCACCATCACAACAGTCACCACCCAGCACAATCACCCGATCACAATCACCTGAGTTCTGATTGCACGCACCTGCTGACACCAATCAACACCACTATATACACACACACTGCCATACCTCTCATTGTCCGGTCTACCGTTCACTGGATGGACAGCTCTGGACTCTCTCTGCGATCTCTATTTACCCCTGAGCTTACCCATTGGATTCCTCGCCGATTCTCCCTCGAAGCCTTTGATCACCGATCCGAACCTGCAAGCAGAGACACTACATCAACCACAGCTAAGCAATCTGAACTCCACACTACTTGCTCACTCACCTGTTTTTGGTCACTCCCGTTCCAGATTCCCCGATTCCCTTCAATAAACCTGTTTGTTATTACTCACCAGTTGTGTGTCCCGTGCTTTGTGACAGAAGACCGGACCATAACCGACAAATAGATGGATCCCCATCCATCCACACCAGCGGAGGTCCTGGAGGAACTTGTCACCACTCTCCGGGCATCCCTGGTTCCCCCAACGCCTCCGCGGTCTGCCTCTATCAGTCCCATGGCCATGCCTGCTACCTTCGCGGGCGACGCAGCTGAGTGTGGCGGTTTCCTCCTCCAAGTGGCACTGTATCTGGAGATGCAGCCCCAGCAATTCTCCACCGAATGGTCAAAGGTATCCTTCCTTATTTCTCTTCTCCATGGCAAGGCGCTGTTATGGGCGAAAGTCATATGGGACGCCAATAATGCCATAACCAACTCATACAGTGCGTTCACTAACCATTTTAAGGAGGTGTTTGGCTATGCTACAGGAAAACTCTCCGTAGCCGATCAGTTGCTGCGGCTGCGTCAAGGCACTGCTTCTACGAGTGACTACACATTGGAGTTTCGAACGCTAGCGGCCACTAGCGGGTGGAATGAAACCGCTCTGCTTAGCGCCTACCGACAGGGCCTGGATCCCCGCATCCAAACACATATGGCCATCTATGACGACTCCGTTGGACTTGAAAGTTTTATGCAGAGAGCCACTCGTATTTCCCAGCGCCTCACTGCCTTGCAGGCCACTGAAACCGCCCACCAGTCTGTCGCGTCCGCCTTGGGTTCCCCAGTACCAGAATCGATGCAAGTGGATAACACTCGACTCACCCCCTCTGAACGGGCATGCCGTCTGGCGGCTGGATTATGTCTCTACTGTGCTGATCCCGACCATTACATCAGGACTTGCCCTGTCCGGCCACCACGCCCTGCAGTGAGTACCCTTCAATTGGATCCTGTTGTCTCAACCCTGTCTTTGCTCCCAGTTCAACTATTCACCAACGATCACTCTGTTGCAGTATCCGCCCTCGTCGACTCGGGCTCCTCGGGCAATTTCATTTCCCAAGACCTCCTGAAACGCCTTCAACTCCCCCGGAAGCGCCATGCCCGGGAGTTCCGAGTCGAGACCATCCAGGGAAAACCGCTAGGGCATGGAAGGGTTAAATACCAAGCACCCACAATAAAGCTCAAGGTCGGACAACTGCATGAGGAAGAGATCACCTTTCTGGTACTGGAGGGACCCACTGTGGATATCATCCTGGGACGCCCCTGGCTCGTGCTCCATTCTCCAGTGATCAGATGGGACCTATGTGAAGTTACTCGCTGGAGCGAATACTGTCAGCGTCACTGCCTCTCGTCAGTATCCACTCCTTCCCAGAGTTCCTGCATCGTTCACGTTGCCTCCACGCTCATCGAAAGTCCTGAGCCCCAGGAAGAAGTCAAGTTCCCATCTGATTATGTGGCGTTCCAGGATGTCTTCAGTAAGCAGGCAGCCACTAAATTGCCACCACACCGGCCATGGGACTGTGCCATCGACTTGCTGCCTGGAACAAAACTCCCCAAGGGTAGAGTTTACCCTCTGTCCATCCCGGAGCGCAAGGCAATGGAGGACTACATCAAGGAGGCTCTCAACCAAGGTTTCATCCGACCCTCCACCTCTCCAGCGGCTTCCAGTTTCTTCTTCGTGGGTAAGAAGGACGGGGGCTTGCGGCCCTGTATTGATTACCGCGCTCTTAACTCTCAAACAGTGAAGCTGCCTTACCCTCTTCCCCTGGTCCCGGCCGCCCTAGAGGAACTCCGTGGGGCCCGCATCTTCTCCAAGCTGGACCTGCGAAGCGCGTACAACCTCGTTCGTATCCGAAAAGGGGACGAATGGAAGACGGCATTCATCACTCCGTCGGGGCACTACGAATATCGGGTTATGCCGTATGGGCTGGCCAATGCCCCATCAGTCTTCCAGGGGTTTATGAACGAGGTGTTCCGGGAGTTTCTCCATCGCTCCGTTATTGTGTACATTGACGACATCCTAATCTACTCCCGGAACCAGGCCGAACATCGCCAACACGTCAAGCAGATCCTCCAGAAGCTCAGAGAACACCATCTTTTCCTGAAGCTAGAGAAATGCAAATTCCATCGCCCCACGGTCCAATTTCTAGGTTACATTGTAGGCCAAGAGGGGATTCAAATGGACCAGGGGAAAGTAGATGCTGTGAGGAATTGGCCACATCCCCAGACCATTAAAGAGCTCCAGCAGTTCCTGGGATTTGCCAACTTTTACCGTCGCTTTATCATGAATTTCAGCACTCTCACAGCCCCTTTAATGTCCCTACTCCGAGGAAAACCCAAGTCCCTGTCCTGGAACTCCATCGCCCACGAAGCCTTCCAGAAGCTGCAGACAGCCTTCAGCACGGCCCCCATCCTACACCACCCGGATCCTTCAGCTCCCTTTGTTGTTGAAGTCGACGCCTCCACCACCGGCGTCGGGGCCGTGCTGTCCCAATACCACGGTGAGCCTCCTAGCCTCCATCCTTGCGCATACTATTCAAAGAAACTGACCTCAGCGGAGCAGAATTATGACATCGGGAACCAGGAGTTATTGGCCATCAAACTTGCCCTGGAAGAGTGGCGGCACTGGCTGGAGGGAGCTAAACACCCATTTACAGTCATCACTGACCATAAGAACCTCCAGTATCTTCGAGAAGCTAAAAGACTTAACCCACGTCAAGCCCGCTGGGCTCTGTTCTTCACCAGGTTCCAGTTCTCCATAACCTACCGCCCCGGAAGTCGCAACAACAAGGCTGATGCCCTCTCCAGAATTCACTCTCCCGACACTCCCACAGATCCTGAACCCATTCTCCCTCCAGCCATGATTGTAAGTCCCATTCGATGGAATATAGATAAGGAGATCAGAGCCGCCACTCTCACCGAACCTGCTCCGCTGGGAGGCCCAGAAGGAAGGACTTGCGTACCGACCACCCAACGACACTCCCTTCTGGGCTCAGTTCACAATGTACCGGGCTCTGGACATCCAGGCAGCCACAGGACCCTCTCGCTCCTTCAAGCTCGGTACTGGTGGCCTAGTATGACCCGGGATGTCATCAGGTACGTCCGCAGTTGCTCAGTCTGCGCCATGTCCAGGACCCCCCGGCATCTCCCAGTAGGCAAGCTAAAGCCGTTACCTATTCCCCATCGACCCTGGTCACACTTGGGAATTGACTTCGTGACGGACCTCCCTAATTCCGAAGGCAATACTTGTGTGCTGGTGGCAGCTGATCGCTTTTCCAAAGCATGCAAATTTATCCCCCTCAAAGGACTCCCTACTGCCATGGAAACGGCAGAACACTTGTTCCATCACGTGTTCCGAAATTTCGGAATACCAGAAGACATAGTCTCGGACAGAGGTCCTCAGTTTATTTCCCACGTATGGAAAGCCTTCTTCAGGTTGCTTGGCGTCACGGTCAGCTTGTCCTCAGGATATCACCCCCAGACAAATGGCCAGACTGAGCGCAAGATCCAAGAACTCGGACGTTACCTCCGGGCATACTGCCACGACGATCAGCACAGCTGGAGCCGCTTTCTCCCATGGGCCGAGTATGCACAGAACTCCCTGCAACAAAACACCACAGGCCTTACACCATTTCAGTGCATACTCTGGTACCAACCACCACTCTTCCTGTGGACAGGAGAGCCGTCGGAGGTTCCAGCTGTAGACCACTGGTTCCGAGCAAGCGAGAGAGTGTGGGACTCAGCCCACGTCCACCTCCAACGTGCAGTGCGGAGGCATAAGGTCTTCGCAGATACCCGGCGAACCCCTACTCCCACCTACCATCCTGGAGACAAGGTCTGGCTGTCCACCCGGGATCTGCGCCTCTGCCTGCCGTGCAAGAAGCTGAGTCCCCGCTACATTGGTCCCTTCCCAATACAGAGGCAGATCAACGAGGTCACCTACGAACTCCAACTCCCACCCAGGTACAAAATTCATCCCTCATTCCACGTGTCACTCCTTAAACCCTGTTCTCCCTCTGCACCAGGACTCACAGAAGTAGACGAACCTCCTCCCCCAGAAATCCTCGAACAACCCTCCGTCTATCTGGTCAAGGAAATCTTGGACTCACGGTGACGGGGCGGAAGATTGGAATATCTGGTCGACTGGGAAGGATACGGACCGGAGGAACGCTCCTGGGTGGCCAGGGACGACATCCTAGACCTCTTACTGCTTGAAGAGTTCCACCGCACTCATCCTGAACGTCCCGCGCCCAGAGGCCGTGGCCGCCCCCGTCGCCGTTCGAGGGCGTCAGGAGCCGCCCCTGGGGGAGGGGGTAATGTCAGGGATCAGTCACCATCACAACAGTCACCACCCAGCACAATCACCCGATCACAATCACCTGAGTTCTGATTGCACGCACCTGCTGACACCAATCAACACCACTATATACACACACACTGCCATACCTCTCATTGTCCGGTCTACCGTTCACTGGATGGACAGCTCTGGACTCTCTCTGCGATCTCTATTTACCCCTGAGCTTACCCATTGGATTCCTCGCCGATTCTCCCTCGAAGCCTTTGATCACCGATCCGAACCTGCAAGCAGAGACACTACATCAACCACAGCTAAGCAATCTGAACTCCACACTACTTGCTCACTCACCTGTTTTTGGTCACTCCCGTTCCAGATTCCCCGATTCCCTTCAATAAACCTGTTTGTTATTACTCACCAGTTGTGTGTCCCGTGCTTTGTGACACTAACAAGTGGCTAAATGCCACTAGAATTTGTTGGGAATCATCACGACTAATTGTAAAACTCATCTACTCACTGTAGCTTTTTACTTGTGGTGATTTTTTTTTTTTTTTTTTTTTTTTTTTTTTTTTTTTTGTTTTTAGGCTTTAAAATTCAAAAGTTGTTATTTTGTGAAGATTATGAACAAAACATGTAAGATTAATTAACTTTTGATGGTTACAGAGCTTATTTTCTCTAATAATCTAAAAGCTGATGAAAACATCCTATTGGGTTTTTGTTGAGGGAACGTCCAGGTTGACCTACAAAAATACATCACTGCAGCATCATATATGAACTTTCTGGCTGTTTGGAATGTAATATTTAAAAAAAAAAAAAAAAAATTCAAATAGTAGCCAAAGCATTACTGCAAACATTAGTGTGCTACATTGTTGTCACATGATCTGAGTAGCATAAGTTATCAAAATATAACATGTTCTATTTTTTTAATTAAACTTTGTGTAAAATGTTTTAATGTTTGGTATTCCAGTCATATGAAAGAGAAATCAAGAAATCAAGTCTGTAATTAGTAGAGTAGGATTGGCACTTGATATAAAACATAAGAAGTATTTTGATAAAAAAAAGCAAGTATCCATTCCAAACAGAGCCTCAGTGTTCAAATCAGAGAAATGATCCTTGTATCCTGTCTTGTGAATAGCGTGGGACGGAGTGTGTACATGTATGTTTTTGCGTTGAGAGGTTAGTGCTGGTCAAGGTAGAATGGCTTGATCAGGAGGGTTCAGGGAGAGGAGGCTAATGCAGAAAGCCACTTCAAAAAACACTTTTCATCTTCTCTCCTTTTTTAACCATCCAGCCCTCCATCATTTTCCCCATGCCCTCCACTCCGAAAACTCCCCTTTTCATCTGGAGAGGGATCAAGACCGCCGATGTGTTTGACGTAATTATGTGCGATCAGGATTCTGCCTGTCCTCCTGTTGGAAATGATTTCATCCTTTTCAAAAGCAGGTCATAATCGAAAATAAGATGGACTGAATTTCATGTTCTTCCTTTTGCATGATGATACCCCGCTGTCCACGAAGACCTCTGCATCTGGTTTTATTCATAATTCATTTCAAGCATGACAAATGCAAGCTTTTTTTCTCCCCCACTAAAAGAGATGAATGACTTAAAGCCACACTCAAATGACTTCAATGATCAATTCTGAATATATGAACCTGGCCAAGAGCAACAGTCCAAAAGACATCAGTAAAAAAAAAAAAAAAAAAGTCTTTTAAGCTATGACTTTAAAATTTCAGAAGAATGCAGTGACCACAGCACAGTCCTATCATTTTTTGTTGTTGTCCTGTTTTTTTTTTGTTTTGTTTTGTTTTTTTTTCTGTAATCCGATGTATCATGGAAGATTTTTTTTTTTTTTTTAACATAATGGGATAAAAAATAAAATAAAAAGGTAATTGTGAATGTTTAATCTCACAGTTCAGACCTTTTTTTCCTTGCAAGATTTGAAAGATATAAACGCAGAATTGCAAGACATATTCTGAGAAAAAATGTTAATTCACTATTCTCATGAGAAAAAGTCTCATTTGTGAGACACAAACTTGCAACTGCAATAAAAAAGTGAATTGTGAAATAAAAAGTTCCAACTACTTATTTTTTTTAATCACATCACAGAAACAACAACAATTTAAAAAAAACACTGAACTGCAAGATGTAAACTTAAAATTCAATAGAAAAAAGTCTGTGAGAAGTAAACTTGGAATTGCGAGAAAGACAGAATTCCGAATTTAAATCCCGCAATTCTGAGTTTTTTCTGAATTGTTTTCTCAGAATTGAGAGGGGAAAAAAAGTCTGAATTGTTAGATGAAAAGTCACAATTAGCTTTTTAATTATTCTGTAGCAGATACGGGCTTCCATACATTTCAGAGTAAAACAGAATATTGAAACAAAAAAAAACAAACAAAAAAAAAGTTTAGTATATTGTACAATATGAAAGAGATTGAATTTTTCAGAGGCATGCAAGTTTGATGACCGAAAACCTTGTATTCACAATGAATCCAGGAACATACAGGTTCACTTTTGATTTCATTTTGACTTGACTATTTTAGCCAGTTATATCCATTCACATGATTGTTATGGTAGTTCAGCAGCATACCATATCATAGAAGTCCTTGCTCTGTTTCCAATATTCTATTATCACGCTGTTGTTTTCATTGAACCTCTAAGGATAAGCATTTCCCAAGTAAATGTTAATGTGCATGTTCATATGCACATATTATTCTAATAACATCACGGTCCTAAGTGCAACCACCCTGGGAAATTGACCAAACGCTGTCTTTTGGATGCTCAGAGCTTCAATTGAAAGCATCAAGACAGGTTGCATTCAACAACACAACACTCATTAATCTATGAATATTCAAACCGTCACTTTAATATCATTGACACGCATGAACTTTGTAGCGGTCACCAAATGCAACAGGTGACCATGAGTAATTATGCAGATTTATTCAAGACATTAGCATGATTAATTAGGTGCAAACCGAGGTGGCTACACTTGAATTAGTAAGCATTATGAATAATTACCATGCATATTTTGCTCTTTATGTGGCTGGGTTTCGTGATAAACAAAGCTTTAATTACGAGAAAACATCTGGGAATAGTAGTGACCTTCATTAATCTTACGCAAATTCCCTCAGCTCTACACCCTGATGCATAATTATTGCATTAATAACAGAGGCTGCACTGCATTAGTCCACTTGAGGAAATTCATACTCTTGCCCTTTAATGAGAAGAAAACTAAAAGTTATAACCTGCTGCATAACTTTGTTTAAACAAGAGAATGTACTAGCTACTCATTTCCATATACTTAAAATGGGACCAGGCCTGTAAAGCTCCAAAATGACAAAAACACATCAGAAAATGATCATGACTAATTCACTATATTCCAAATATATCATACGATAGCTCTGTGTGATGAACAAACTGAAAAGTTGTTATTCATTGATAATATTCTCTTCCACTGCAGCTTTTGAATGAAACATTGGATTATTCAGTGAATAATAAAAATACATTTTCATTAAAAATATATTCTCATACACAGTTACCATATTGCTTTAGAAGATTTAGAATATAGCATGTCATATAAAGTACTTTTATGATACTTCAATGGTGTTTTTTTTTGTTGTTGTTGTTGTTATTTTGGAGCTTAACAACCTATTGCTGCATTTCATTTGTACTCAGAAGTTGAAAATTCTCAGTTCCCAGTATAGGAACTGTTAACTGGAACACCCTCCCAAGTCGGAGTTCCAACTTGGAATCTCAGAGGAATCACAACAACTCCAACTTCAGAACCCAATATGGCTGCTCAGTGCATCAACAGAAGAGAAACTGTAGTAATATAATTGTTTATTAGCACTTATGCTTGTCTGCGTCTCGATAAACTCAGTGGTGCACATAGTACTAGCCAACCTTTATTTGTGGATGTGATACTATAGCATTATGTGTGCAAAATACTGCTTTTTATGCGTTTTTAATCAACTGGTATTGCTAACAATGGACACATCCATCTTGGTTTTAAATTCCCAGCTTTGACATTCAACTTCCGAGGTAAATGGACGTTCAACTTTCATTAAATGAAGACTGGCTAGTTTATTCTTCAAATATTCTCCTTGAGGGTTTCACTGAAGAAATGTCTAATGGGTTTGGAACAACATATTGGTGAGTAAATGGTGACAGAATTTTCATTTTTGGGTGAACAAATTCCTTACCAGATCACATATATGTACTATAGACATCTGCCATTTTTTAAGTTTTCAGCAACTCTCCAAGTCCAAAACGTCAAAAAGTGTGATAGATGAGAACAGCAGAGGAAAGGGTGAAAGGTTTGTCCTCTCGCAGTGACTCTGCCTCTTTGGCCTGACTTCACACAAACAGATCACCAACTATGAAAAGGACCAGAATCTAGAAGAGGGGATCAGTTTTCCCTGAGTCTAACCACTTACCCAGCAGAGCTCACACACACACACACACACACACACACACACACACACACACACACACACACAATTCATGTCAGGGTTGTCAAAGTAACCTGATCCTAAGGCCTCCTGACATGCAGCAGTCCAGTCTGTGCTCTCTCTGCCCATACACTCTGGCTGTAAAACAAAGGAATTGCTTCCACATGTTTCTAAAGGTTGCAGAGTCTCAGGGTACAAATCTCCAGAATGGGACCCTCCTCTGCCAGTACACTTGCTTGCTTTCTCCCTCTCCTCAATACACACACGTGCATGCATGTCAAAACTGCCATCTAGTGTTGTCTTGCACTAAAAAAAAGCCTTTTTATTATTACAGTTTATGGCTAATTGGTTTATTTACATTAAGATATGTATCATTAGTTCAAAATACTCTGCATTTTAGCTATATCAGCTTAATACCAAGTAAAGTGAGTAATACCAAACATATTTAATCAGATTTATTCTGTGAGCTTTGTATAAAAGGATGCTAAATGACTTAAAGTAAATTTCATTTCATTTCTAACCAGACCAATATACTTGTGTATATTTACATGCCACATAGTTTCATGTAAAATGAACTAGGATCTTAAAAAGACACTTTAACAGGACCCACAACCATGATGTTAAATATTTAAGCCAAACCTTAAAACTAAACAAGGTCCCATTTAGAATGAACACTGATCACCATAATAGTGACTTAAAATGAACAATAAAATAACGGTGATTTAAAATAAATACAATATAAAATTGCATTGATCATACTAAACAAACCAGTAAAGACAACCATAATTAACCACGTATTAATTAACAACGCCAAACATTTAAGCCCATATGTTGCCCAGGCAACACTAATAAATAAAATGGGGAAAAAGTGATAATGCAGAACAAAGCCAAATACAGACATATTTCAGTGTTCATTATTGCTTAAAGAAATAATGTTCTTTCGATAATTATTATGCTTGCTTCATTGCCACCAATTTTCAATATTAAAAGCAATGCTGTCTCCCATCACAACTGCAATTAGTAGAAAAATTCTCTAAACTGATATGCTTTAAAAACGTTATAAGTCAATTAATTTGATAAAGTGAAGCTGCTAAATTGTTTAAATAATATGCATAGTCAGCTTTCTTTGTGTTTTAGTTTGCATTTCTTCTTTCTTTTACAGTTTCTGCTTAATTTAAGAGATTTCGACAAACAAAGCAAAATCCATACCCCATGCACCTCCACCAAACTTATGAGTCCTTTCTTCAGGCCAGTCTTGACATACTGGTTGTTCATCAATCTAATTAATTAAAACTAACATAATAACCAGGATGACTTCTTATACTGGGCAGCAGACAAGGTCTAATTTGCATATAGAGACTTAATGAGTGCATGGCAGCAGGTGCAGGAGGATGATAATTATCAGTAATGATAGTCACCTGTGACCATCCCCACCTTTTCTCAAGGTTCATGCCATTATAACAAACTTAACATGAACATCACGGACTGCATAACTGCAGAAAAAGCAAGTGAAACAAAAATGAAAGCGCAAACAGCTTTGTATGTATAGGCCTATACCATACAAAGTTATTCCTGACTGATAGGCTATAAAATATTGCGTAATTATTGCTGACTGATAGAAAATGTGAATGAAAATGAGAAATAGGCTACTTTTTTTTCTGTTTTAATGAACAAGTAATTTTTTAGACCAATCAAGTTAAACCCTGTTTTTTTGTTTTTTCTTTAGATATGAGATATGGAGTGTTGCCGTCCTCTACTGGTGATTTGCACAAGGTACAATACACAAGACAGACTGTGCACACAAAAATAATATAAAATAAAAAATAAAATAAAAAAAATACTTGCTAAAAAGCAATTAGCTCTCTTTAATTCAGGCCTTTATAGAATATAATTCTGATATTTTGTTTTCACAATTTACTGCAGTGCTGGTTTATAGTGAATGTGATTTACCATAGTTCTCACTTATCAACCAAAAGATTTTAGGGTTAGATTTTACACAAAGAGGTATTTTATATAGTGTTGTATTACATTTTTACATTTCACTGCAACAGAAAATCAAAGATCAGCGTTTGCAATGATTTGAGAGTCGAGCGATTACGTAATCGGCCACGTGCCTACGTAACCGCCCACAAACAAACATGGCGCGCCGCAGTCGTTGTTTACAGGTCTGTCTTCTAGTTTTGAGAACGTATTTTAACATCCAAAGTAATTTAATTCAATGTCTTTATGCCGTCCAAAGACAATGTCATAGACAACGTCTACGCTCAAGATGACAGGTCAGTTATTGTTGTTTTTATGCATTAAAGATGTGCAGGTTTCCCGCGCGTCCTGGAAAACCAGCAATGGAGGAATTACCTCGGTGTCCTTTAAAATAATTAGCTACGTTATAGTTATAGTTATAGTTATAGTTAAACTGTACAAAGCACGATCCAGTCTAGACTGTGACACAGCCAAACAATGCAAGCAAACACCTGGGGGCAGGATGTTTCCAATCCAAACCAATTACATTTCGAAATTTCAATTGGGTACTATGTAAAGTAACGTAATAATTTGAATTGTTATAATTTAATTAAATATGCAATCAACTCCATTTTCTCCGAGGCTTCATATATCAGAGCATTTCTATTTGTGTGTAAGCCTGGCACAAATTCACTGCAAAAAAAGTGTCAATAAAGAATAAATATACAATTTCTTTAAAAAGGATTTTTGTGTCTTCTGTTTTCTCTTTCCTGAAACATTCAAACATCTTTTTTTAGCATTGTGTTTATACATTTAAATTTGGTCGGAATGTTTTTACAAATGGTTGGATATTTTAATAGTTTTAAAATTAATAACTTTCTTCCATTAATTTTTGGAGATATACTGTTTTTGTGTGACCTTGTAAACGTATTTTTAGATGGGTAAGTGTCACATTCATGCATGTAAATATAAGAAATGCAAACTTGTTTTATTTCTGTGTTAAATGTGTCAAAGTTTTAAACAAAGTAAAAAGACAAAACTATATTCATGTCAAAAAGGTACTATTTTAGTGCTGCCGTAATTTACATTTTGTTTATATGAATTTTCATAAGTGTAAGTGTGCCTTACAATGTTGGTATGTTCCCTGTCTTGCAATGTAATTGTGCAACAAAATAAAATAAAACTTCCTAGAACGTGTTTTAAAAATAGTGGGAACCTTGACATGGCTTAGATATTTACTTATTTGTATTGCAATAACAGAAAGCTGGCATTATATATCTGTACATCTTCATTTTCTTAACAGATAGCCTTGGTGATCATGAGAAGACAGACGTCTGCTGTGTGGTCCTATCCTCGAGAGCACAAGTGGTGGGATACCATTGTACCTGAATTCACTCCAGAACAGTTCGTCCAGAATTTTCGGGTCTCACGGGAGTCTTTTGAGTACATCTGTTGTCGTCTCAAGCATGTGCTTGAATGAAGGAACACCAATTTCCGTTTGTGTGTACCTGTGAAAAAACGAATTGCCATTGCCCTTTGGAAGCTTGCCACTGGCAGCGAGTACAGAAGTGTCAGCTTTTCAGGGTTGGCGTGAGCACTGTATTCAACTGTGTGCAGGACTTCTGCAACGCTGTAATGAAAGTTCTTCTGCCTGTACACATTAAATTCCCAGATTCTAGAAAGTTGAAGATGGCAGATGTTTTTGAAAATCGCTGGAATGTTCCTCAATGTGTGGGTGCAATAGATGGAAGCCACATTCCAATAATAGCACCTGAAAAATACCCTCGTGACTATTTTAACAGGAAAGGGTGGCATTCAATAGTAATGCAAGCAGTAGTTGATGGCAAAGGGCTTTTCTGGGATTTGTGTTGGCTATCCTTGGAGCGTACAAGGGTCCTAAGACAGTCTTATTTGTGGAAGATGTTGAATGATGGACACCCATTAAACCAAAGCAAAGTACACATCTCTGGTTGTGATGTTGGATACTACCTGATTGGAGACTCAGCCTGTCCCTTGCAAAACTGGCTGATGAAGCCATTTCCAGACACAAGCAGACTAACCCCACAGCAGCAGAGGTTCAGTCTCAGGTTGAGTAGTGCAAGGTCAGTTGTGGACTTGAGTTTTGGAACGCTAAAGGCAAGATGGAATTGTCTCTTGAAAAGGAGTGACTGTAAACTGGAGCTGATAAAGAAGATGGTTTTGACCTGTTGTGTGCTACACAATATCTGTGAAGAACGTGGAGACCACTTCAATGAAGACCCTTCCGCTATCCATGTGAACATGCAGCCTTCCGTTCAGGCATTAACAGAGCACGGACAACCAGATGGGACAGATATACGAGCGGCATTATTAGACTACTTTAACAGACAGGACAGCGAATTTATTCAAGTAGCAGTTTAATTTTATCATCTTTTTCTATTGTTTTTCCTCAGATCCTTACTTGCTCAAGGTGTAAAATGAATATTCAATGAATGTTCCAACATTTAAGTGTATATTGATTTATTAAAAAATGAATTACAATAAAAAAAAATGCAAATGAATTTGACAAATGTAAACAGTGTTAATTTATAAAGTAAAAGAAATAAGACAAATGGAAACTTGAGACACACGTGCATGAAGCAACAACACACAATGAACAAATGTTAAAAAATTGTTAACAGCATTTGTAACCAATATTAATTTTGCAATGTAAACTCCGTCATCCAACATACTGTATGTTGATGCTGTTTTATGTAGAGAAGGGAATATTCCTTCTTTTTGGACTCTAACCATGTTACTAACATGAAAAATTCCTGTAATGTGGTTGAGCCATTTCCTTCATTTCTTTTTTTCCTTCCTAAAATGTTTACTGATAGATTGTTTCTTGCTGCTCTTTGCCACAAAGGCCTTTAGCGTTCCAAAACTCAAGTCCACAACTGACCTTGCACTACTCAACCTGAGATTGAACCTTTGCTGCTCTTTCATTGTGGCAAAGAGCAGCAAGGAACAATCTATCAGTAAACATTTTAGGAAGGGAAAATGGCATGAAGGAAATGTATCAAACATTACAGGAATTTTTCAAGCTATGTCAGGCAGAATGTAGATAGGTCTAAGTGATGTAATGTCTCTGTGTAGAAAGCAGAAACCACAGAATGCAAGATAACGCTATGTTCTTTGGAGCAAACTTTAATATTAGGCAATAACACAGCCTTTATTCCAAGAAATCTGATGGTGAGAGCTCAGTCAAGCTCTTGAACCTGTAGAACAGATTAAATACACCAAAAAAAACAAGACACAAATGTGTTAACGTGAATACATCAGTACACTAAGTGATAAATAAAAAGATTCTGATCATGCAAAATGCTCACAAGAGTTATCTTGCAATTTACAAGCATTTTTCTCAACCTTTCTTCTCACTTCAATCTCGCAGCAATGTCTACATCAACATACTACATAACACTGATTAATGTTGCCCACTTAACTAGTTATTCATACAGCTTTACTGATGATATACATACAGACCCATACAATAACATTACTGTTACTACATGGTAGTTCCTCCAAAACATAGCTAGCAAGATGGCAAATAATCCCTTCAGCCTCATGTGCAGTTGTGATTACAATCCAATTCTGGAAAAGTGTTACTTACTTTTCACTGTCTTCTTGACTGACATCAAGTATGTTCGTGAAATCTGTTGAGCCCTTCATGGTGCATGATGAATGCTTGTTGACATCAATATCAATGGTGCTCTCTTCTATCTGTGGCCTTTTAATCAAAGTCATGAAGGGAGTTTGAGATCGTGTCGTAATCGTTTCACCTGAATCAATGAAATTTCAACACAAATTAAAATCAAATCCAATAAACACAAGAAAACAGTTTATTCATGGTTGTAGCTAGAAGTTAGAAGTCTATAACTTTACCTTTACTCCTGTCAAACACATCTGGGTTTGCTACACTAGTTACACTAGCTGGTCGTGGTCTCTATATTACAGGAGGTTGGAGGGGAGGAGTTGACGTTGTCAAGCATAAAAAGTAATTTCATGGGTAGAACAAGTTATTATATTTTGAAGACAGATTAATAAAGATTTTTCTGTAATAAAATGCACAAAACAATAATTCCAAATAAAACCTGGAATGTATATTAATAAAGTAACTTCAGGTTCAATTTCAGTTTTGCTTCGACTTTGAAACGTAAAAAAAGTGCAAATGCGTGTAAAAGGAATCCTGTGTTCATGGCTTGTTTCCCTGCTGTTCCTCCATTAGTGCCACCATGCGTCCCAATAGTCCCAGCATAGAATTTGTAGCTTCATCCATTTTATTAAGAATGGCAGTATTAAGTTCTTTAGCGTGTGCCATAAACCGTTCATCAGCAGTTTTCAAGTATTCCAGCAGCTCCTGGTTTGAATCTCTCTTCTTTATTCTGGTTGTTCCCAGAGGCTTTCTTGGTCGGGGATGAGAGGAGCTGAAAGATGATTCAGCTTGGTCCAGCACCTCCTCAGGTGAAGAGTCTGTATTTAACATCATAAAAGCAGCACATTACTTGAAGCCCTAAACATAGCACACAGTGCATTTACATAATAATCTTGTTAAACATATGAGGATAGCAAAATTTGCAGTATACATTAGGTAAGTGTGTAGAAAAACAACAAAGTAGGACTATAATGAAAACTTACCAAGATCAGCGGCAGAAGACAGTGATTCAGCATTTGTCTCAAGCATGGCTGTTGCTGAATTTAATGCTTCGGTAAATTGACTCGCTGGTAGGCGTTTCAGCGCAGCGTCCATAACATCATAATTAATGGTTTTATTGCTCCATTGGCTGCCACTTTTACTTTTCTCCTTCTTATTGTCCCTGGAATCTTTCTTAAGTTTTTTTAGTTTGTTAATGATTTGGTCAGTTGTACGAGAGAACCCAACATTTACCATCTCTTGGCATATGTCGTCATACACGCTTTTCTTTCTTTTTGAGCTCCCCAGTCTCTCCTGGATCTCTGTGGAAGACCATATCGCAAGCAGCGTGCTGGTTTCTTCTGAAGACCACTGCTGTGCTGTTTTGGGCTCAGACATTTTGCAACCTTTAAAAAAAATTAAATAAATAAATAAATAAAACTATTTAGTCAAGGTTGCCACACTTCACTACATAGAAGATAGTTATTTACAAGAGAGTCCACTTTGATAAGTCAGTCAGACCTGTTTTCACTTAAAGTGAATGCAAAGTAACCTCAGATCTCTTTTTGTTCTACTTTAATTGTGACAAGGTGTCAGGCCACTTTTCTCACTGTGTTTTTGTCTTAAATAGTTTTACTAACTAGTCAGAGGGGTGATCAGACTTTTTCTTTTTATTCAAATTATTTGTACTTTTTTCTGTAACCTACATTATAAAGTTGTGACTAGTCCAAAAAAAGGACTATTAAATTGCAAGACTAGTCTAAGCAGTTTATGCAACCAGCCACTGTATATTATTATAATTATTATTCAACATTTCTGCATTTTTATTTTTTTTTTATTTATTTATTTATTTATTTATTTATTTATTGTCGTTAATTCCTTTACTTGAGCTTTTATTTTGGAAGCGACCTAAAATAATAACAAAGATTATGTTTATGTTTGGCTTTAATTTAATTAATTGTGCAACATTAGTAGCTAGAACAGTAACCAAGTAATATTACGCAGCATAACACTGTATAAAGACACAACAGTGAAAACTTGCCTAGCTCGGCTACAGTAAACACGACGGAGTCCGCGTTTTTCTCAAGCGTGGCTGTCGCTGAATTCAAGGCCTCAGTCAGTTGACTGGCTGGTCGGTGTTCTAGCACAGACTCCATAAGGTCGTGGTCGAATGTTTTATTAATCTGTCCACTGTCACTTTTACTTGGTTTCCTTTTCAGGTCCCTGTACTCCTTTCTAAGCTTTTTTAGCTTGTTTATGATTTGTTCCGTCGAGCGACTGAAGCCACCGTTCAGCATTTCCTGGCTTATCTCATCGTAAACTCTTTTCTTCCTTGTCGAGCTCTCCAGTTTCTCTTGGATCTCTGTGGAAGACCATATCGCGAGCAGCACGCTGGTTTCCTCTGAAGACCAGTGCTGTGTATTTTTGCTTTCGGACATTTTGTAGTATACAGTAGTGATGTTCGGTTCTTGAACGAATCGTTCTTTTGAGCCGGTTCTCAGCGAGTAACCGGTCGAGCCGGTTCACAAATCAAACTGAATCGAACTTTAGTTCCGGGTTGATGACGCAGGACGCACAGCCGAAGTAGCACGTTCGAAAGAACCGAATGAGCCGTGGCGAAGTTTGCCGATGATTACCGAAGATTCTGATGAGCGAGTTGACGATACTGTGCAAGCCTTGAGGCGCGTACTGGAAATATGCTTATGACTTATTAATTTACATTTTATTAAAACCTGCAAAAACCTTTCTGTCGAGTGATGTAAATAGATTTTACAATAGTTTACTGTGCATGTATATTATATTTAAAGTTGCTTAAGCGAAATCAAGGTGTTTATCAGACTGGTTTATTCATTCTTTATACTGTAGACATGTAGAACATATCCGCGTTTGTGCATCAATGTCTGTAATGTGTGCTGTAGGTGTGAAACTTTTAGGAATCTTATCCAAGTTGTAGGCTAGTCAATATTTGTCAGTCAGTCGTATCTGACATAAAGGATCCGCGAATGAAACTGATGAGAAGGGAGAGGAGAATTTACACGTGCGTCAGGTTTTTCGATGAAAAAGACTTCCGCATAGAATTTTTTTTTCTCTCAATGCTTTATTTATTCAATGCCACAAGAACAAGAGGTATTACATATTCACATGATCAAATAAACATTAGCTGCCAGAGAAAAAAGAAAAGAGAGGAAAAAAAGAGAATTACAGAAATTTCAATGTTTTCAGAGCATTACATGTTTTCAGTGCTTTTTTTGTTTTTTGTTTGTTCCAAGAGATTTACATATAATTTAAAGTCATTTATAAAATGTGCAAAGTTTGGTTTACATTGAGCCCACTTCGTCTTATGTATATGGAATTTTCCTAGCAAAATAAACAAGTTTATAATATGTTGTTCTTTACAATTCAAATTTTCGTTTTCTGTATAAAAAAAGTACATCAAATATACAAATTTCTATCATACACTCCAATTTTCTGTTAATATAGAATTCCAAATCCTTCCAAAATAATCTTGAGTAAATACAATGAAAAAAAAAAAAATGCAAAATAGTTTCTTTTTCTTGAGCACAAAATTCACAAGTATACAAAATGTTAAGCTTAAATCTTTCCAAGACATGCTTAGCAGGATAAATTCTATGAAGTATTTTGTAAGACACTTCCTTAATTTTGTTATTGATACAAAACTTATTTGTCAGTTTCCATGCTTTAACTCAAGAGATATTACCAAATAAAGAAGACCAAAAAAACCTTGCTGCAGGTAAAGACACAGAACAAAGAGCATTCCTTATAATCTTATTACTACATTGTTGTCTTAAAACATCAACATTTTCAATGAAAATGTTTCCACAAGGATTAACCATGCTGATTTCTTCTGAGATACAGTTTTTTAAAAGTAACATCACACTCTTTGGAGCTGCGTCAAAAACAATAGCAAATTCTCTTGGTTTAACAGGTAATTGAAATTTCTGAAGAAATTCAGTATAAGACAACAAGTACCCATGGGAATTAACTAACTGTCTTACTAAAATAATACCTTCCTTGAACCAAGTATGATAGAATAAAAATTTGTTTTTAAATAATATGTCCTTGTTATTCCATATGAAATAGTTGTGGGGTGAAAAATTGTGCTTATACACCTATTTCCATGCTAACAGGGCTTGTCTGTGAAAACCGGCCAATTTAACAGGAATTTTATCAACAGAAAAATTACATTTCAACAAAAAGTCTATGCCTCCAAAAGTATTAAATATATAATTAGGAAATGCACTCCAAGGACTTTCTCTATTCTTCATAAACTCTATCAACCATTTAATTTTAAAAGTGTCATTAAGAGTATTATAATCTAAGACCTCCAGTCCCCCTTGCTCTTTAGGATTACAAATTATCTCTTTTTTTAAATAATGTGGGTTTTTTTTTTTCGCCAAATAAAATTATAAAGAATCTGATCTAAATCTTTAATAATCTTGGGAGGCACATCTAATGATAATGACAGGTAAACAGATCTAGATAAACCTTCTGCTTTTGACAATAATACCCTCCCAAATATTGAGATGTCCCTCATTAACCACAAATTAAATTTCTTTTTAGTTTTCTCAATAATTGGTTCAAAATTTAACTGACTCCTTTGTTTTTCATTTTTACAAATTATTACACCTAAATATGTTAATTTATGTTTAACTATTTCTGAAGAGGAGCAATCTTTGAGGGGAAATAATACAGCTTTATCTAAATTCATTTTAAGGCCTGAAACACCAGTGAATTCCTCAATATATCTAATTATTTTTTGGTATTTCAAATTTATTTTTCAAAAAAACTGCAGTGTCATCATCAAACTGGCTAAGTTTAAATTGTACACCTAAAGCTGTGATACCATTATTTAAAAGTTACAGCTGTGGTTTTGAAAACGCTTCCTGGTGACGTCACATTTCCCCCGATACTATGTGTAGGGTGGAGAGTTTGATCTATGTCTGTCTCAGACTCGAATATTTTAAATTTGTTCTCCAAAAAGATAAATTCACTGGCTCTTTGTTAAAGTTACAGCGTCAAGTAAGTAGGGAGCGACAAGTGTGTTGTGAGTCATTGAATTGTTTACTCAACCGATTCGTTAACAATGTCGAATCATTCTCGATGGAAACAAGTCTTTTTTAACTTTCATTTAAGTGCCATTTTGATTAGTCATATACAGTACATTTACATTTAATCCACCTCTGTTTTATCCGGCTTATTTGAGACACCCAATGCCAAAAATGCTTTCAAGTCTGGCAATTCCAAGTTCATGGACCAGCAAACTATGTAAGCAAAGACAAGTGAATTGAACATGTTCTTTGCTTCTGATGTAAATAACGATTCATAATTTGATGTAAATACACAGATTGAGTATGTTCAGCCTTTCATGTGTTTAAGACTGCACTGCAAAAATGATTTCCACTACAAACATGTAAGCATTCTTAAAACAAGATACATTTACTTGAAAAGCAAAAATAACTTAAGATATTAGGTTGTTTCCTGAAAAATTCATCAATTTTGTTAGTTCTGCGAATGAGGCAAGAAAAATAATCTTGTTTTGCTTTTGAATTAAGGTTCTTTTTCAGATATTTTTTCTTGTTTTAAGCAAAAAAAAAAAAATTCATATTGCTTCTCAAGTAAATGCATCTTGATTCTAAAAATGCTGAGATATTTCTACTGAAAAAAACAAGATAAAATACTAAGAAAATCTCTGTGTACATTTTTTTTTTTAGAGATTTTCAAAAGTACTATTATTCATGTGTAAAACTATACTAATCAGTAAAACAATACAGAGAACACTTTTACATAGAAATGTTTGCTGTAATCTGGGATTTGTTAGTTAAATTAACGCTCAGAGAATGGAATTATTTACCTAGTTAGCAGGAAGGAGTACCCAACCAATTTTATTTGCTTTGTTAAACAGCATTGTAAAATCTGACCAATTAAAATATTTTGTGAGAGATACCATTGGGGAGCCAAAGTTGTTGATACAGATGCTCGCCATTAGGTGGCAGTATGTACTTGTCTATATGTGATCTAAGACGTTGGACGTCATATAACAAAGATAAATGGTATACCTTTACATCTTAGCCAGAATGTAATATCTCAGATAGTTGGACATGACAGTGAAATTCTAGAAGACTTTCTAAACCTGAGGCGTGACATGTATTTATAGCACAACAGCTTTCATTCATTTCACTTCGAGCACAAACCTTCTGAGAGAAGACTACACTTGAAGCAACTCATTTGTTGTTGCTGACATGAGAGGACAAAGTTGTATTTGTAAAGAAGCTAGTATCGCTTCTTTTCAACACTCTTATAACAAAGTATATCTCTGTGCACTTTTGTGACCAGTTCTGGTCATTTGTAATGAGCACTTGCATTTTGTGTCATTGAGTGAAGCCTTTGGATATTGGAGTTAGTAGCACTCTTGTAAAGAATAGCAGTCATATAGTTTAGTAGGAGGATGACCCTTGTGTTAAAAAGTTAATATAAAATAACTTAGACCTCGTTCAGAGTAATGTTTTTATTTTTTTTATTTTATTTTTATTATTTTTATTTTTTTTAAGTATTTTGAGAGTTAGAATGGTGTTGAAAATATTGTTTCAGATATAAGATCTAATGGCTAGCTGCATATTTCATATCATTTTGCAGCATTCAACAATGTATTTGTGCAGAACCTCTGACAAAGTTGTAGTAGATAAGCTTCTGAGTTACTGGCAGGGGCCTAAATTTCGTCTAACAGTTGGGGGACAATAAACACATTTTCTCAAGAGACATTTTTGAAGGGGACACAAAAAATACAGCAAAATTGTATTTGAGTAGCAATCGGGGCGGGTTTTGTTGTGAAAACCTGGCAACCCTTTCTGTCGAGTAGGTAACGTTTTTATTGCTAACATAGGGGACTCATCGAAAAATACATCATAAAGAGAAAATAATCACTTCATCCGATGTTTAAGTGAATAAAATAGCCTTGACAGCCTTACTTATTGGAGTTCCACAATATTGACTTTCTTCTCTCTCTCACTGGACTTGTGTGTATGTGTGTGTGTGTGTGTGTGTGTGTGTGTGTGTGTAGGTGATGTAAAAGAGGAAAGCAGGCATTTGGACCAAAGCACTGTGAGGCAAGGGAGGGGGAGACTTAAAATGTTTCTAATCTTAAAACGCATTTTTTGCCCCGTTTGCATTGTTTTACTATACACAATTATTTAAAGCATAAAACGTTATTTACAATACACAGCGTGGTTTTTAATCATATTTTTAGGGGGCACAACCCTCAGATGGGGGGTCCTATCCCCCCCCCCCCCCCCCCCCCCCCCCGCCTATGGTTACTGGATTGTTCTAATTGTCTTATTTCTTATTCCATCTGCTTTTTAAATACTGGATGATAGATGTCTGTGAGGTGTGGAGCCTTGGCTCCTCGTTTTGGCTGTGACTCCAGACTATAAGCAGGAGCCCAAATAACATGGCAGTGAAATGAAAATCAATGCAGGAGGAAACACTGCCACTGCCAGAGGGATGTATACAAGGTCACAGGCCAGTATCATTTTTTCCAGACACAGAATCACAATATTTTCCAAGAGGGTCACGTTCAATCAAGAAAAGCAGCAAATAATTGGTTTCATAAAGAACTTGCTGTACATACAGTGGTAGGGGCCACAGAGAAGATTTAAAGGGTCAGTTATTGAATGTGTTGGTAACCTAAATCCCATCTTAATAATTAGTCATTAGCATCAGGAGAAATCCTGTTGCATAGCTCCCATGTAAAGAACTGGCAGAATGAATCAAAACAAATGTACTGACAATTTTATATATAGCTTATGAATAGTGATGTATGTGTTTATATTATATAAGAATATTTTTAGTATAAATTTTCCTTGTAAAGTTTAAGATAATTCATTTGTTTTACACCTAAAACATTTTGTACAGTAATAACATATTTTATATGATAAAATTTTATGCTTACCATGAATTTATTTATTTGATGAAATCTATAGTAAACACAGTAATAGTGAAATATTATTATAATTTAAAATAATTGTTTTCTATTTTAATATATTTTAAAACAATATTCATTCCTGTGATGGCAAAGCTGAATTTTCAGCATCATTACTCCAGTCTTCAAGTGTCACATGATCCTTCACAAATCATTGTAATATACAGATTTGTTAATATGTCTTATTATTATCAGTGTTGAAAACGGTTGTGCTGCTTAATATATTTGTGGAAACTGTGAAACATTTTTCAGGATTCTTTTGTAAATAGAAAGTTCAAAAGAATTTATTTGAAATATTTAAATGAATAAATACACTGTTTAATTTCTATTAATTTAATAGTTCCTTGCTAAATAAACGTAGTAATTAAAAAAAAATCTTACTGACCCCAAACGTTAGTATATGTATAATGTAATTTTACCCCTCTATCATCAATAGCAAATTAGCTATACAGTTGACCATTTAACAGTTTATTAAAGCATTTTTCTTCTTTTCCATTGAACTTAATTTTTTTTTTCACAATGTTGAGCATCTAGTGTCTCACAGATTTGGTATTTGTAGAGATTCAATCAGCAACCTTATGCTTTTGTCCGCTGTTTTAATCTCCACATCATCTACATCTTTGTAGCCTGTACCTCTGACAGGGTTTGGTATTGTCAGCTGTCACCTGCTTAATGTGGAATTTTAGATGACACAACATTGTAGACGTTGACCTCGCCAGTGGAAGGATGTCATGCAGGATGTAGGTGTATATTGGCAGAGGTGAATGACAGTCTATAGGGCTATTATGAACTAACATCTGTCCCTGCTGACTTTTCTTGTGTTTGTCTGCCTCGTGTAGCTGATTAGCCAGAGCAAGTGGGAGATAGAAGCACAGATGGCTAACTGTGATATTATTTGAGCTAGTGTCCAGGGTCACAGCCACCTCTCAGTTTTTCTCTTCTTTATGTATTTCTGTCTATTTCTTCCCATTACTTCTACCCACTAATTTACATGAGTCCATATGGGAATTCTTGCAGGGTTCTCAGTACCTGTCTGTAACATTTTGTTTTTGAATTAAAACCCCTATTTATATTTTTATATCTATTGTAATGTGTCATTCAAGCATATGGATGGATAGGTGGTATTTAGAGTAGGACAACCACATGAACACGCGCCAACACTGCAGGACCAACAGCTGTTGGGGCACATAGTCTGGAGGACATATCTCACTCGCTTCCTCTTTTCATCTATGCTTACCGCCATCCATCTCCTCTGATTTCCTCTCCCTCATTCATCACTTCCTGATTTTATCTCTCTCTTTCCCTTGATCTCCACCTCTATCCCTTCTGATCCTTACTGATCTGGTTTTGGCAGCAGCTGCACTAAGCTGTAGGCCGTGCCTGATTTTCCAGGTGAAATGAGACAAATTTCTCTAATAAATTGGCTGTAGCCGTCATTTCTTGTTGCATGGATGTCGTTCCTGAGGCGGATTCGTTTCCGAGAAGATTCCAGCAAGTCAGGACAAGCTAGCGGAGGTGAACGAGACAAAATGAACACCAGAAGAAATGGAAATAAATAGTTTCAGAGCAATCAAAGCAAAAACAATCAGTCACAAGAACATTTATTTCCTCAAGCAGTTGTTCTCGATAACAACTGATTTATAGTCTTACAAATGTTTCGTATTGGAGTTTGAACTTAATAAATCTAATGGTGTCATTTAGCTTGACACATAAATAACCACATTTGTTGATATAACCGTTACACACAGTACACATATGGGCGTAATTTTTGATGCCACATTTTATTGTGAACAATGCTACGAGTTCACCTTCTGTGCACTCTGGAGTGACTTAAGTTTCCTAGAAACAGCAAATCTACAAGGCCGATCTATTCTAAATGCATTTTATTATTTTTATTGTGAGCGATTGATTCACCCATGTAAGCTTCTTACTTTCTTTTTTTTTTTTCTTTTTTTTATTAAAATGTCATTCTTGCTTGATCTTCCGGAGAAATGACAGACTTCCAGATTTAACAGTCAGATTTAAAGTCTTTAAAGAGATTATACTGATCTTAATGTCATTTTAACCTTGTATGTCTGTCTTTCTTATTATAAAAAAATATTTTACACATATACACAAAATATTTTTTTAAACTTTTTTTTTTTTTTTTTTTTTTTTGTCCATACAGTCAAAGTCAGAGGTGTTTAGAGGAGGTTTGGGACATTAACATTCTTTAAAATATCTTTTGTGATCCACAGGAAAAAAGTCATACAGGCTTGAAATGACATGAGGGCAGTTAAATAATGACAGAATTTTCCAATTTTGGGTTAATGAATAAAATACTATTTAAAGATTACAGACTATAAAGCATTCTGAATTCCTTTATAATGCATTAGATAACCTTTACAGAATGTGCTGCCAAACTATCTACTTCAGAAAATCTGTTCTGATGTGAATAGAGAGTGTGCTGTTGTTGTGGGGGATGTGCAAAATGTAACATGATCCTGCAGGCTGAGAATGCATGGAGGTGGACAGGAAGCTGTATCAAACACATATACATTCAGCACTTCTCACGCTGTGTCCCCAAAGTCCAGCGCAGAGAACGGACAGTGAGATAGCAAAAAACACAAATATGCTTATAGACTCTCAGAGGGGACAGGTGAGGATGCCAGGTGCCTCTCAAAGGGGACAGTAGGCTCATGCGCCACCCCTGTTATTTATTTATTTATTATTATTATTTTTTTTTATAAATGCTTTTTGCCATTTTTGATGATCATCTGTTGTGGTACATAAGAACTTTAAGTACCTTTTAGTGAGAATAACAAGTAACTGGCAAATCAGTCTCGAGCTGTTATTATGTATTTCTTCATAATTAAAGCAGCTTCCCCCCAGACCAAATCATTTTATAGTATATTAGGCAGATATTAAGTTTTGTTTTTGTTTTTGATGGTTGCATTTTATATTCCAAACACAGAAATGTGAAAAGGGTCAATTCTGTGACAATAGCTGACTGTGCATTATACTGCTTATTGCATAATTTAGCTGCTAAATTATCTTAGAATTTGATTACTTAGTGCTTTTATCGTTTTTTTTTTTATTCTTTTTTTTAAATATTACTATATATGTTTATTTCCGTTTTAGTTATTATTATTATTATTATTTTATTATGTTTTATATATTATTATTTTATGTTTTTCATTTATATTTTATTTCAGCTTTATTATAATTAATAGTCTTTAATAGTTCTAGTTTTAGTTAGCAACAACAACCCTGATAATGGCTGACTGGTTGTACATTATCCTGTATATATAAATGTCCTATATACTGCATTATACAGCTGCCCTAAATGTAGCAAGATCTGACCTGTGTTTTTACAGCACTTCATATAGTGGACATTTATCCTGTATACAGCGAGAATGGGAGAGAAGGGGGTTTCATAATTTATGACTGACATGGCTCAGACAGCCATTAGTTGCACATAATGAATGGATTCACTTTGGCAGTGTGACACAGTACTGGGTCTGCAAATTGAGCCGTGATGTTCGGACAGATTGGAACTGTCACACACAAACTCAATCCTTCCTGCCTGGAAAGCTGTCAACTGTGCCATAAATTTTTAGGGTGAACCACCAGAGTTGCCCACACAAAATACATCACCAGACAGAGGTTTTCCCATCTTAATAGTGAAAATGTGGCAGTAACCCTGTCATTAAATTAGCTGTGTTTCACAGCTGTCCTGTGCATTTTCTTGTCGTTTACTGTGTGACCCAATCATTGTTGTGATATATGAGGCAGCGTGAAGGAGGACAGCAGGTTATGAACTTACTCAGATAAAATGGCTCCTGTTTCCATTGGCTGCTCCTGTTTTATTTGTGTAATATGCGTCTTGGCCTTGGTCCAGCAGTGTAATGCGTGAGGTGGCAGCAGGATTATGAGCACATCCAGAACTCATTGCCTGCTGTCTTCTGTAACACTATGACCAATTAATGAAGTTGTGACAGCCGTAACGGAATGGCATGCAGTAAAAACCCAACCAACTGCAAAATGGCCACACACATGCCGTTATTGCTTTGAAAAATGTTAGGGTTACCAACATGCATGACAATTTGGTAAAAAAAAAAAAAAAAAATGCTGATTTAAAATCTCTTTGGGTTTGAGTAGCTGTTTGCTCTCTCCTGTTGCAGAGGCTTCATGTTTTATCATCTAGGGACTCTGAGTCTCTCTTCATGTCAATCTGATGTCACGCTGTCATAAAAATGGATGACCGGGACACAGAAATGTTGAAGCCGCATATATTGTGCCTTTATAGGCCTAATCTTAAATGCACATACCTTAAAATGGCTTCATGCCCAAGGAAAGATATGAAATCTATATTTTCCCCATTACAGTTACATAAATCTTTTTTTCCCCAATATGTACAATGTGGTTCAAAGGTCTAAAATCCAGTAGTAAAAATGCTACTTTTTTCAATTTAATACTTTTTATAATTATACATTTTATTATTGCCATAACAATTTGAATAAAAAGTTGAATTGAAAAGTATTTCGTATTTAAGTTTAATGACACTCAAGCTACATGAACTCCAAATTTTGCATAAAACTTGGTGATCATGTAAGCAGCATAATTTATGAGCATAATAATCCAAAGAGCATTTTGTGCTTCAATTCACATAATCAGTCAAATCTGATTTAGTATTTGATTAGTGTCCCAGAAATAGTGCAGCATCTGAGATATTCATAATGTCATAAAGTTAGTTTCATTAAAAAAATAAAATAAATAAAAAAATAATAAAAAATCTTAAAATTTTGTTTATTCCAGGTTTAAAATAATTATTTAATTCCATGTTTAGTGTAGTTTTGGACCCTACTATTATAAAAATGTATAGGACATGACAAACAATCAAATAGACAGTGGTTTTCGTGCATACAGCACTGGACAATCAAATTACTCTCTAAAATGCGGTTAAAAATTCATGTAGTTACTTCACTTTGGTTGTATTTTTATAACCATAAAGAGGAAGAACAGAACAGTATTTTATCACTCATACCAGTATATACTGTATGTGTTCAAGACCTACAAAATAGACATATTCAGTTCTGCAGTTTGTCTGTAGATGCAGAGAGCAGAATAAAGGAGATGAGGAAAGCAGTGCAGGCCTGTCAATGCTTTGATGTTTATATATATATATATATATATATATATATATATATATATATATATATATGCTTCATGCAGTAGTTTTAGATATAGATGCTTTTAGTCTCATGAGATGCATCTCTAGTTCGAACTGACGTTCCATAAAACTTCAAACAGAGATTACATTTAACTTTTAGACAGACACAGCTCCCATGATTCTGTCAGTCTTTCTGGGTTGCATTCCCTCCATGTGACATTCACATCAATAAATATTGGTTATCAATGCTGTTTTGGCATTTAAAATGATTTTTGCTTATGTAAGTTGGCAGAACTCAACCTCTCTTTCTTTATAACTGTATTTACTACTGCACCCATACTGTAAACCCTATGAGCACAGAATGTTAACTCAAAATTGAAGCAATCCATTTTTTCATAATCTCGTCAAAGGTTGCCAGGATCACAGAGTCCTGTGTTCAGTTAGCTGACTGCAGTGATACAGTTAGGTCCATATATTTTGACACAGGCACAATTTTTATTATTTTAGCTGCTGACCAAAACATTTTCAAGTTACATATTATGAATATGGGCTTAAAGTGCACATTTTGAGCTTTAATTTGAGGGTATTCTCATCAAAGTTGGAGAAGAGGTTAAGGAATTACAGCTCTTTAATATACACCTCCCCCCTTTTTCAAGGGACCATAAGTAATTGGACAATTGACTCAAAAGCTGTATCATGGACAGGCGTGGGCTATTCTTTCATTATTTCTACATCAATTAAGCAGGTAAAAGGTCTGGAGTTGATTGCCATTTGCATTTGGAACCTGTTGCTGTGAACCCACATCACGGGGTCAAAGAATCTCTCCATGCAAGTGAAACAGACAATCGTTAGGCTTCAAAAACAAAACAAATCCATTAGAGAGATAGTAAGAATATTAAGAGTGGCCAAATCAAAAGTTTGGTACATTCTGAGAAAAAAAGAACGTACTAGTGAGCTCAGTAACATAAAAAGGCCTGAACGTCCATGGAGGACAACAGTGGTGGATGATCAGAGAATGGTAAATGGTACCTCTCCATGGTAAAGAAAATTTCCTTTCACAACATCCAGCCAAGTGAAGAACACTCTCCAGGAGGTAGGCGTGTCACTGTCAAAGTCTACGATCAAGAGAAGACTTCATGAGAGCAAATCACCTTCATCACAAGGTGCAAACAAGGCCAGATTAGACTTTACCAAAAAACATAAAAAAAAGCCAGACCACTTCTGGAAAAGCATTCTTTGGATGTATGAAACTAAGATCAACCTTACCAGAATGACGGTTAGAAAAAAGTATGGAGAAGGCTTGGAACAGCTCATGATCCAAAGCATACAAAATCATCTGTGAAACATGGTGGAACAGTGTGATGGCATGAGCATGCATGACTTCCAGTGACACTGGGTTACTGGTGTTTAGTGATGACGTGACAGAGGACAGAGGCAGCCGGATGAATTTTGATGTGTATAGGGACATACTCTCTGCCCAGATTCAGTCAAATTCAGCAAAGTTGATTGGACAGTGCTTCATAGTACAAATGGACAATGAGCCAAAACACAGCAAAAACAATCCAGGAGTTTTTGAAGGTAAAAAAGTGGACTATTCTGCAATGGCCAAGTCAATCTCCTGATCTCAACCCCATTGAGCATGCATTTCACTTGTTAAAGACAAAACTAAAGGCAGAAAGACCCACAAACAGACAACAACTGACGTCAGCTGCAGTAAAGGCCTGGCAAAGCATCACAAAGGAGGAAACCCAGTTTTTGGTGATGTCCATGAGTTCCAGATTTAAGGCAGTCATTGCCTGCAAAGGATACTCAACAAAATATTTTAAAAATTAACATTTTATTTATGATTATATTTATTTGTCCAATTACATTTGAGCCGCTGAAAATAGGGGGACTGTGTATAAAAATGGTTGTAATTCCTAAGCATTTTTGTTCAGCCCCTTGAATTAAAGCTGAAAGTCTGCACTTCAATTTCATCCTGATTGTTTCATTTTAATTCTATTCTGGTGGAATATAGAGGCAGAATTATGAAAATTTTGTCAGTGTCCAAATTTATATGGACCTAACTGAAGTTATATGTTAGATAGTATAATAATCTCTGTGTAAAGAGAAATCACATGATGTTGTATGAATTCCAAGTCATTTTTACTTTTCTGAAGAAGTGTAAAAACAACACAATGTTAGCACAATGTTAGGGTGTTAATTGTGGGTGATAGTAGCTATGTTTCCATCCAAAGATTCGAATTTAAATTATGCGCAAAACTGGAATATCGCATAAAACATATGCGAATAAAGCACCGTTTCCATCCAATGAGTCAAAGAGAACAAAATCGTCACTTCCTGGTAAACTGTGGCACTAAATATCACTAAGAATATAGGAGAAGCCATTGAATATAATAATTTTCATATGATATAAGTTACTTGCGCCTCAGAGAGAGCAGACGTAACACAATAAATGCTGTCACTGCGTTCGGAGGATGCCAGCTGTTTGGGAACACAGTCGTGTAAGACAATTATACAGAAAAACTTTGATGACAGACTTTGCTCAGGCTTTTCAGAGTGACTACAACAACTTATAGATGCTGTGAACGAGATCGGTCAGCTGGTTAGTCAAGTTATCCCGTCTCATAGCGCAAAGTCACATGACTTTTTTTGATGCGCATGGAGGAATTTATTCGGTAAATGTGTTTCCATCGTAGTTTATGTGCATTTTTTCTTATCGGATAAAAAGTTTATCCTACTCAGTTGTGCGCATAATTTTTTATGCGCATTTTCAGAATTTATGCGCATCTTGCTGTTTCCATCCAGCGAATTTTTTATGCGATAGTCCAAAATGCGCATAAAAATAGGTGGATGGAAACATAGCTAGTGAAAGCGTTACTATGTAGTTGCTATTTTTTTTTTCTTTTTTTTCTGCATGATGTTAAAAGTGGTACATTTTCTGTTTAAGTTGAAAGGGGACCGTTATGTTCAGTAAGATTTTTAATGTTTTTTTAACAAGTAATATTCTTAAATATTAATACAATTTAAAATAATCGTTTTTTTTGTCTGTTTGTTTGTTTGTTTGTTTGTTTTAATATAAAATGTAATTTCTGTGATGCAAAGCTGAATTTTCAGCATCATTACTCCAGTCTTCAGTGTCACATGATCCTTCAGAAATTAGTCTAATATGCTTTATTATCAATGTAAGAAATACTTGTGCTTAATTTTCTTTATTTATTTATTTATTTATTTATTTTTATTTTATTTTTTTTGGAACCTGTAATATTTTTCAGGATTCTTTGATGAATAAAATGAAAGAGAATGAATTAAAAAGAAGAGAATTTATTTTTTCAAAATATAAATCTTTTCTAAAAGCTTTGCATTTTTTCTATTCAGCTTTGCATCAGAAATGAATTATATTTAAAAGCATATTAAAATAGAAAACCAATATTTTAAATATATTAAAGGGGGTTATACTTTTTTTCGTGCTTGAAAACACATTTTCTTCTTTGACCCATAATCATGGTGGAAAACACACTTAGAACAAATTAGCAACTGCATAGTAATGCTTTATTTATTTTGAAAGTGACATTTAAAATCTAAATTTCATCATCATCAGTTTAAAATGGAATGATGCTTCCTTGCTATGCAGCACAAAATCTTGTGTAGGTTAGCTGTGTGACTGGCACAGTGCATTCACAGCTGGACAGAGACACCCAATCAGATCAGTCATATGGCATCTCCAGAGGCATAATGCTGTCGTGTTATTATGGCAAGTCTCCCAAGGAGACTTGAAGTATATGTCATAGGAGATGCAGCATATGTCATAGGTTAAGTAAATATATACCTGTCAACAGAGACACATACACAAACCCCCCACATTAACAATCTTTCTACCTTTACTTATTGCTCTAAAAACCCCTCTCACTTGCCAACCTGGAGATGCCAAACAGTTCTTTGCACTCACTGTTGTGAGTAAGTTCAGTGATTAGTGCTGTTCTCCAGGGAGTTCAACACAGATGACAGTCTCCTTGTGTGTGACAGTAGAGGAGTCTGTCTTGCAGGCTGAGCTCAGGCTGTGGTCTGGTGCTCCAGCATTTACAAAGCTTCATTAGTGACTTCCTTTGAACTTTTATTTCCCATGTCCACTTCACAGAGTTGTTATAGTTTTAAATTTTTAATTTAAATTTATTTAATTTTATTTTGGTTAACAGTTTTTTTTTTTTTCATTTTGCTTTTGTTATTTAAAATTTTAATTTTATTTATTTATTTATTTTTTATTTTAGTTAGATTTTATTTTTATTTTTTTTTTGCTTTTGTTATTAACACTAGTCTACTGTTTCTTCAATGCATCCTGCCTACAGTCACTTCTGTAAAGGTGCGTTGTCAGCCAATTTTGTGGGCAAAAATAAGGTCCATTGTCTATTGTCAGAAGTGTAGCGATGTAAAAAGCACAGCTCACACACAATTCACTTTCAAACCAAGCAGCTTTCTGTTGGTCAGCTGACCATTTTCACACTCATACTCACTCTGATTCCTATTGGAATGGCTGGATTTCACCCTTGAAATTTCTCAGAGCAACAGTAAATGTGACCCCACCTTAACTGGAAGGCTAAGATACGTTATTATTAAACTTCCACCCTGATTGTACTATGGATGTGAACATGATCTATGGATTAGAATTATTGGTTACACTTTGGTTAAGGGATCTAGAATATGGTCATGCAGCATAAGGCATTAATATGTGCTTTACAAGTACAAATACACAGCCAATATGCTAGTAATATGCACGCTAACAAGCAAAGTTAATAGTGAATAGTGTTCCCTAATCTAAAGTGTTACTGAATTATTTTAGACTTAAGTTGAAAGAGAGATCTGAGCTGTATCTGGGGACAGGAATATCATAGAGATGCAACCATGTTGTAAAATGTATCCTACTCCAAGCACCTAAGCAACAGCAATGTGCTGGTAACTACCCAAAAGTGTTAAGCATTGTGGTAAGTTTTGCACAGGCAAGCACCACTCACGTTTCTTCTGAAAATGTAAAAATGCAGTCCATGCACAGAACCCTGGATTTACAAAGGACCTTTTCATTAGTATTTACACATCTGTGAATATTTCATGACTCTGTGCACTTAAAATTAAAAGGTCTCAATGCAGGATGCAGTATAAATGATTATGCACTTAACCTTGTGCATCAGCTTTTTGTGTCAGCTGTGCCTGCTTAAATCAAGGTGTCAGTGTGTTTTGGCTTCACCATTTTTTCTCCCAGCCTGCACCAATTTCGCATATTTTTTATTGATTCCTGAAAATTGACATGCTAGTTTATGTTGATTAGTCCTGGATTGGTGCTACACTCTTAAAAATGAAGGTTTTATATTGGTGTCTGGTTCAATGAAGAACCTTTAACATCCATATTCTGCAAAGATTCTTTATTGTGGAAAAAGATTCTTTCGATTTTTAAAATGTTTTTCACACTAAGAAAAGATCGTTCTTTTAAGAACTTTTCACTGAAAGGTTCTTTAGGGAACCAAAATTGGTTCATCCATGGCATCACTGCAAAATCCTCCTTTTGGATCCTTTATTTTTAAGAGTGTAGCTGGTGTTGTTTATCACCAAAATTTAGCTGGTAATGCCGGCCAACCAGCTTGGACACCAGCATGCTAGCATCTCATGCTGGGGACGGGCAAGCAAAACATAACCTAGACATGCTGGTGACCAGCTAGTTTTTTCAGCAGTGATATAATGCATAAAAACAGAGAATTGTGGTATTTTTATTCAGCCATTATGAGTCAGTCTTTTGGCTTCTGTCTACTAGCTTTAAACTTTCCCCTCATCGGGAGGCAGCCAGGAGCTTCATCTCATCTCTGTTGCAGAGATTTGCAGAAACAAAATGTTTACTGTTATCAGAGGTCATTATAATGAGTACAGCTCCTCCAAATATCAACCGATGTGCTTGTGGTTTTGTGATTTTGCCTTAGTACTGCTGGTAATTAGTCTTGGCAAAGATTCCAATTAATAGAAGGGAATTTGAAAAGATAACAAACAATGTCCTGTGGCGTGATGCTCATTCGATCCTCAGGTGGTTTGGTTTCTCTGAATGCCTAACTGTGTTTCCAATAGAAAAGCATCTACAGTATAGTTATGTATACATATACAGCACTGGAGGAGATGAATCCATAATGCACATAAAAGCTTTCACAAATATCGATCTGTTCTCCTTGAGTCTAAACTGGGCTCTGATGGAGCCAAAGAGAGAAACAGAGTAACTGAGATAAAGGCAGGGTTAAAAGTTTCCAGGTGATTTTCAAGTAGATCTTCTTTTTTTTTATCCTCACAATTGTATAAGTCTCAAATGAAATTTAACAAACTATATTTCTTCCGGATAATGAAGGTATGAGAGAGAGCCTATCTCCTCTGAAAAAAAGTATCCAGTTAAATTTATGTAAGCTGTGGTTACAAGAAATTCAAGATAAAAATGTCAGAGTTGCTGTATATGTCGGTCAAACATCTTCCTGTCTAAGTAGGCTCTTGGCCAGAATAAGCCATAAAGTGGACCTTTTTACACCTATTCTTAGTCTGGCTCGCAAGACTAAGGTCTTTCAGTGCAGTTATCCTTGCTAACAAATCACTGCACAGCACCCTGTTTGGAGCCCTGTGGTATTTAATGGTACAAGCTGGGTTTTGTTGGAAGCTCGAGAGCCTCTCAAAGTCTTAATTACCCAGTGTTTAGATGAGAGACAGTGGACAGAGTGTTTTGTTTGATAGGCAGACCAACTGTACAGTATATAGATAAAACCCACACCCACAGGCTTAATGGTGTCCATTATGGAGCTGGGTGTTTTCCAGAGTCTGCCAGTCTTTATTATCCTTATTAATTTTATTACTAAAGAGATCAAAAAGCATTAAAACAACATAATCAATCACAATAAGGTAACACGGGTCAGAGGACAAACACAGGCTTCTGGCTTCCTTGAAGACAAAGGAGTTCAGGACATGTAACCTTGGAGCTTTCATTGCAGTTGTTGTGTGTGGATGAGATTTCCCATGAGGAGAACTCATTTGGGTGGAACCTAGCAGTCTTGAACTGGAAGTGTGTGCGTGTTTTGTATCTCTGAACTATTGTGTGTGGTTGTGTTTGTGTGTTGGGTGTGGTTATAATGTATTACCATTGCAGGTCTAATCAGAGAGCTCTGCTGATGTCATATTACAGTCCTTCTGCATCCCAGTGCATCATGGGAACTTGGGCATCTCAGGGACTATATTTTCCCCATCACCCTCCTCCAGGGCCTAACATGCCCACCTGCTGCAGAAACTCAGTGTGAACTTGGTTTTTGTATGAGGTCTCATGCCACCCCAAATCAAACTGAAACAAAATTATATTATATTATATTATATTATATTATATTATATTATATTATATTATATTATATTATATTATATTACATTATATTATATTATATTATATTATATTATATTATATTATATTGTAAAAAATAAATAAATAATAATAATAATAATAAAATAGAAAAAATTTTAATTTTTGCAGATGCTGAAACATTTCACTTTTAACATAAATGAAAAAAAAATTATTTTTTCAAAAAGAAATCAGTACTTTTATTCAGCAAGTATGCATTAAAGTGAAGATATAAGAATTATCATAGTTTCCACAAACATATTATGGTGCACAATTGTTCAACATTAATAATAATAATAAGAAATGTTTCTTGAGCAGCAAATCAGTATATTAGAATGATTTCTGAAGGATCGTGTGACACTGAAGACTGGAGTAATTGAAAATACAGCTTTGCATCACAGGAATAAATTCCATTTTGAAATATATATATTTGAAATATGAAAACAGTTATTTAGAAATTCAATAATATTTCACAATATGTTTTTCACAATATATTTTTAGATCAAATAAATATATATATAGATCAAATATATATATATATATATATATATATATATATATATATATATATATATATATTTTTTTTTTTTTTTTTTGTTTTTTTTTTTTGTTTTTTTTTTTTCTTTTGATTTTAGTGGGAAATGTGACTGTTGACTGTTCTTGACTGTTCTGGACTAGTTTGTTGAGATTCACCCCTAATAGGTAACATGCTGAGACATCCCTCTGTCCTCTGCAGAACTGCTGTTTCATAAGGATGCAGCTAGCAGTGTCTTTTATATTGCTCATTTATTTCTTGATATATTTCATCCATAACATCACTTCCTTCACATTGTGTCTGAGATTAAGGTTATCAATCATTCCTCACTGGCGAGGTGCCAATTAAAACTGCCAATCAATTATCATAGTTTAGATCTCATTATATATTCCCCAGACACTCCCAATAGCGCTGGCTCAGACAGTCTGGAAATCGCTGTTTTAACGAGGAGAAAAGTGCAAAGTCACAGAGTGAGACAATTCCTCACTTCTCTCTTCTTCTCAACCCCCCTCAGTTCAGTATCTGGAGCAGTTGTATATGAACGGGAATAAAGCTCTCTCACCTCAGAGAAACATACCTGCAAGAAGAGGACAAAAATACTCTGCACCAAATAATGAAAATAATATAGACAGACAGACTGACTGACTGAGAAATTTTCTTCAAATGTAGGTGCCCTTACTGATGTTATGGGTGTTCATTTGGGAATTAGGACTGACATACGGTTTAATCCACAGTGTGCCCTTCTCAGGATTTATTTAAGATTTATTTAAATATCAGCTTAGGGTAACTAGTGGCCCAGTGATGACGTCTCATCATATTTATGGATCATTTTTGTGAAATTCCATTTCCACAGGACTTGTATTAGAAAAAGCAAAAACTTGTCTGATAAAAAAAAATAATAATAATGATAAAAAAGTCTAAACAACCTAAGGGGTCTGTTTGGGATCCCCTCAGAGGAAATGTGTGTGTGTGTTGTGTGCTTTCTCCAATTTGCAAGTCAGTACTGGAGGCACTTGAGGATGCAGATCAGCAGATGGCTTGTCCCACACCTCCCAGCCAATTCTGTCTGCCAGAGACAATCACAGACCCAATGCTGAACACACAACTCCAGCCAAATCCGATCACGATCTGAGACAGGAACAAGGAGAATGCCCACACGCACACTTGATAAATACTAACTTTCTTACAATAAACCGACAAACCAATATAAAAATCAATATAGGATATAGTGTACAATTTTTGCTATTAGCCTAACTGAATTTTGATTATGGGGATGTTTCAATGTGAGATAACTGTTTTATAAGTAGAATGTTATTTAAAGAGAAAAAAGAAAATTCTGTCATCATTTACTCACCCTCATGTCATTCCAGACCTGTATTACCTTATTTCTTCTGTGAATCACAAAATAAGATATTTTGAAGACTGTTGATAACCAAACCATTAGATACCATTTACTTCCATTGTATGGACAAAATATCTTCTTTTATGTTCCCCAGAAGAAATTCATACAGGTTTGGAACAACATGAGGGTGAGAAAATTCATTTTAATTTTTTGGTGAACTGTCCCTTTAAGGTTACCATGATGGGAGTTCTATTAATTTTAAAATTATTTAGATTATTTTATTTAATTAATAATTAAATAAAATAATTATTAAAATTATTTTATTTATAAGATATTAGTCCCAAAACACAACCTTTACATAACATTAGCCAAAATTTGTTATAGTGTTCCTTAGGTGGAGAAAAGCTAGTAATTCAAGATAAAAGAGATTAATTATTTTTATATTACATTGCTTCTTGCATGTTTTTAAACAGTGAAAGTATAATGAGTGCCACTAAGAGTGTGTTCAGTTTTAAAACAGATGAACATGAATCTGGTGTAATATCAATATAGTAAAGGATATCTATAGTATATAGATTTTATTATGGAGGTTGTTGTATTGTGGCATTTTTTAATTTAAATGTCCTTTGGGAAGTGCTAAAAGATCTCGTTTGAAAATAACATACCACCTAAACCCTAACGATAATTAACACAAGCAAAATGTGAGATAAAACACATTTGCAGAAGCCACCATGCCATGTTAATTTGCTTTTACTAGTCTTTGAGCTTTTATATTGTGAATTGTGTTTCATGGGACTCATACCTGAGCGCACCACATCATAAATCGATCACTGTTCCGGATGCGCTACCAAGCAAGTTTACTATGTGAGAAGTAAACGTGTTATGTGATGCAAATGCCAAAATGCATTTGTTTACAAACCATGCACTCTAATACAAGTATTTTAAAGTCACATCATAATGTAGTGTGAGATACTACACAAAAATAAGCATTTATTAATCAATTATCTGGGGGTTTAAAGGTTTAACTGGTTTGGATGGAAAAAATCATGCTACAGAGAGCTGTAAGAAAAGCAAATTAATTCAAAATAGTCTGAAGGTGTGCGCTGAATTCAGTGGATGTAGCTTGAATGGGTTATTGGTAAAACCTATGCTCACATAATAATAAGCTTCAGTGGAATATCAGTATGTTGGCTTTGTCAGCCTAACATAATAACTTCCCACTAAACAGTAAGCATAGTTTATTTCTAAACTCCTCTGCTGATCTGTGGGATGTAGCCTACATCCTGACATCCTGGAATGCAAGCCAAGCTAAAATAAGATAGTGCTCCTCGAATTGAAAATTCAGGCATAAATGTGCTGTTTTTATCTAAGCAGGTGAAATGTAATCAGTCTCTTTCCTGGCCCTGGTTTTAAGGCCAGCTTGGCCTGTTTTTTTACATCCCGCTGGTAAGCATTTCCTCTCCTAGAAGGAAAGAGATGGTTCTCACTCAGGAGGTTGGCACCATCCCTACAAAACACACTATAACAAAGATGGCTTGAAAGATGGTGAAATGTTGTTCAAAGCAATAATTATACATTCTTGGATTTTTGGCAGTTTTGATGGAAATAGAGATGACCAGCTACATTTGTTAAAACTGTGCAGTATTCAGCCAGGGCAGATGGCTAGGAATACTATATCCCATAATACAATGCACTCAAATTGACATTTAAATTCTGATTTACATTTATTTGTATAGAACCTTCACAATACATATCAGTGTTACAATCAAGAAATATCATGGTATCAGTCAGTGCTGTCTGTCAAAGTAATGTCCATATGGCAGGCTTTATATAAGTCTTTCACAAGATTATTATATTTGCCAGTATTGTGTGTCCATACAAAATTGGCATCCAGTATAGCAATTGTAGTTAATTTTATTTACTCAAAAGTCTAGGTTATCTCCCTTAGTACTGCAATGTTTGTGTGACATCAGTGAACTCAGTCATACAATTCTACATGGGTTTCCAAGGCAAAATCTGACTTCAAGTGTCCATTCTATTGGACTTTTTCAAGTAATAAGTTGGATCTCTCTTTTTAAAGCATACAGTGTGTGTATGACACCCTATTAAATTGAAGGCCTGTTGTGTAAAAATTTTAATTGAATGTTTAAATGAACGCATCTGTTCAGACTGGCACAATCATTTGCTGTTGAGGTGAAAGGTGTTCTAATCTCATTTCTGCTGCACTGTGAAGAAAACTGTCCAACCAAAAAGATTAAAAACTACAAAAAGAAACGTTAACTTGGTTAATAGTTTTTTTGTTTAGCGATAGCAGGGAAAAATCCAGAACCAGTCCTATCGTCTATGGACTCTTTGACTTCCTTTCTTAATTTTAATTTGCATATTCCTTCAGCCCATTTGTCGCTTGTATGCAAAAATCAGACTTAATTTTCATTTTTGGTGTAAACAGACCTTTAAAGAGGAAACAATGATGCTTATTAATTTAACTTTTCTCAGTCTTGTTCTTTTTCTCTCTTTCTCTCTCTTCTATTTCTCTCACCTCCTACCTCTCTGTTGATCGACCCATATAGACACCTGGATCAATTGGCAGTGCATAGAGGCAAGAAAAAAAAGATTCTAACAAACAGCTCCTCAGACAAACAAGATGCCTGATTCTGATGATGAGGAGAAGGAGGAGAGATGGATTGGGGGTAAGGCTGTGCAAAACAGGAAGGATATATGGGCATTATGGACACTGATGTTGATTACTTTGGTGAAATGATATATTTATCTGCTCATATTCTTTGCTTGCTCAGCTCCACCCGTTTTTAAATTCATTACAGATTCAATCCGACGCACGTTGGCTGCAGTAACAGCGAGACAAACTTGTGTGGCTGAGAATGATGAGAGGATGAATCAGCACATTGTGTGATGGTCTCTGGAGTGGTGCTGTGAGATGTGACTGTCTTGTGTGATGATGAGAGGGATCAGATCTCAGATCTGAGTCAACACTGAACAGCCTGAGCCAAGGGGAGCACACTCAAGGGAGGCACCTCAAAGCAATTAAAAATCTGAGCCAGAGATGTGTGACTGTAGATGTGTGTGTGGGAGAGAGAGAAGGAGAGGGGAAATGAGGAAGCAGAAAGGCTGAGAGAGAAAGGTCATTTTGATTCTTACGTTCACTGAGGGAGTTTTGGGTCAGAGGTGGGCGGCAGTTTGTCTAGAAAGCAAATCGCAGTGGTCTAGTTTTCCAGAGGGTCTAATATAAGACAGTCATACTGTGCAGGAGGAAAGGACAATTCTGGGTTATTTCAAATCTAATGTCTGTGTACCACATCCGTGTCTTGCTGTCGATTAGCACTGGCAATAATATTGACTCGTCCCACGACTGAACAAACAGGAAACGTATTTACAGGAATACACTTATAATGGACGCTTACCAAGGAAATGGGCACAAATAAACACTTAAAAAGTACAATTAAACTGTCTTACTGGTAAACCATAAGATTTAGTGCTGAAGTGTATCATCACTGGAGGGAATTGTAAAATAATGATTGTTTGTGCACAGGTTTCCCAAACGAACCTTCCCCCGTCTACCATTGATTTACATGTACAGTAATTATCTAGCTAATTTTATTACCTTACCTTTTTAATTCATACACTTATTTTGACCTTGCACTTCTCTACAAGTGTAAAAGACGAAAGTGCTCCATAAAAAAATACTTCTCTTTTTAAGCATATTGGGGTTGTGGGCAATATTAGCCTTAAAGGAATAGTTCACCCCAAAAGGAAAATTTGATGAAAATACACTCACATTAAAGTTATCCAAGATGAGTTTGTTTCTTCATTGGAGCAGATTTCTAGAAATTTAGCATTACACCACTTGCTTATACTAATGGATCCTCTGCAGTGAATGGGTGCCATCAGAATGAGAGTCCAAACAGCTGAATAAAATATCACAATAATCCACAAGTAATCCACACCACTCCAGTCAATCAATTAACATCTTGTGAAGATGTTTTTGTTTAAATGTATGTGGTGGCAAGAAGTAAATGGCTCATCAGCATGTGGCAAAAGACCCACAGTATTGATAAAAAAAAAATACTTTAGCTGAAGTAATGTTTCGCATAATGTCTAAGATGATACTTCTTTAGAAACAACCACATCAAAAATGTTGTACCATATTTAGCTGTTTATTCTAAAACATATAAAATGCAAATATTTCATTATATTGTAGGTGGTTTTTTTTAGGCATGAAATGGACTTGTATTTTTCCCTCTCCGTTGCTTTGACATTAACATTTCTGCTTTTTAACCCAGCCAACTTGATTTATAAGTATATATCCTTATAAAGTATATTTCCTTCATATGTTTACTGTAAACATGTTTCCCCTTTATGCACACTGAGGGAGAATGAACATGCTATATATGCCTTTCAGAATATTCCTTTATGAACTCCCGACAAACCCCACAGCACAGTCAATCAGCTTCATTTCACAGCCATGCCAGTGATTCAGCTCATCTAATGTTCATCTAATGCTGTGCACTCCTGAAGTACAACGCTCATACACAGAATCAATCATTCACTCTGACAGTGAGCCTGATTCAGATCGGCCAATGAATGAGCACCGTGAGTCAGAGTCTCTATGCATTATGCACGTTTCACTCTGCAGACAGAATGAGCAGCTGCATATTTGATGAATGAAGGGTTACGCGTGATAAATTTTGTAAGATAGCACTGGCTCCCTGATCTGTTTGTTTAACAGGAAGCTGTAGTGAGTGCATGAAAGTCTACGGGGAATATGGGGAGATGGATTTGTACAACAGACGGCCAGTGAGTGGTATATATGTAGTGAGCATAAAGATAAGGTCCATTAATCTGTTGTATGATATCTATCTCATACCCCTGGCCCTGACTGACAGTAATGATAGAGTGGGAGAGGACAGAGACTGGTAAGAACACTTTGTGTGTCAGGAGAGTCAGAGTTGGAATAAAACTAAATGTACAGTGTATGAATTCATAAGATATTAAACCAGTCATTTATCGTAACACTTTACAGTAAGACTCCATTTTTTAACATTAGTTAACAATGTTGGGAATGTTACTTTGGAAATGTAATAGGTTACAGATTACAAGTTACCCTACTTAAAATGTAATGCGTGTAACTATTTCAATTACTTTATTAAGTACATTTCTAACAAATATTTTCAACTGTTAATCATTTTCAAACATTTAAACCAGGCAGGGTAAACCAACACTGATTCCTGTCAGACTTTCAATATCTTTCATCTCTTGAATTAAGATTAATAATGTCATTTTAAAGCACAGCCACCACAAAATGTAAAAGATTTAAAATCATAAAAAGAAATATTAATACAAGAAGTATTCAGATATAACCCCTTTTGTAAATGTTAACATTTTCATATGTAACTGTAATTTAATTACACATTTTATACACATAACAGATTACAGTTACATTTATTTTGTAATTAAATTACAGTACATAACGCCGTTACATGTAACTACTCCCTACACTGTTAGTTAGCTAACATGAACTTACAATGAAAATGCATTAAATGCGATGGCATTAAAAATATTTAATGAATCTCATTGATTAAATAATGAAGTCAAACTATTAAATCCATAAATTAAAAATTATATGAACCTGAAAGTATTTGTAAATATTTGTATGTGTCTAAAGTTGTTTAAATGTAAATACTTAGATTTTAGATGCTGTTCATATACAGTAATAATAATGTGAGTTTCAGTGTCTATGCAAATATGCAAACATGTACAGTATATGTGTTTTTCATCACTTTTTGTACAAATGCCTACAATTACTGTACATTGGCCATTGAGATGAATGGAAGTCCTAAGTTTTTTTCCTAGTATTATAGGTCTCCTCAAGGACACCTTGAGAGGAACTGACTTGAAACGTCGACTAGCAATCACCTCAGCACCAGTTGGTTAAAAGTGTTTGCAAAAATGACTCAGAGAAGTTTCTCTCTTCTCATTAGAACTCATGTCTGCTGTGACTAATTCTGTCTGGTTATATGGATTACTGGCCAAAGAAATCCCTGTGGATTCATTCATCACATTAGCATAAAAAGCCTCATATTCAGAATCATTCTCATAACAGACAATGCAGTCCAATCTAATTTGCAATGTGAATACTGCTTTTTCTCTTCATTCGTTTTATTTATCTATTTCCAGCCCAGAGTTAGTTCACAGCACCTGGTATTTTTAGCAAACTCTGCATTGCTGAAAGGCACTCAGTGAACTGCCTAGAACAGATTTCTCTCATTTACAACAGTCTGTCTTGTCTGTGATGTGGTAAAGAGCTTCTAATTGGGTGGTATTTACTTCATTTTAACTTTTTTCATGCACTGTCAGGTTTTATGCTCTCATGGGTAGCAGCTACAGAGAAAAGACAGGCACAGCAGTGTGGTTAAATAATTCCACACAAAATGCTTCGCCGACGTAAGGGAAATCGCACATTATAATTTATAATAAAAAGTGTCATCATGCAATTAATATTCAGTCAGTGAGGCACTGGGTTTGATACGCTCTTGAATGTAGTAGTATTCCTTAGTTTGCAAGTGAGTTGCATTCAGATTTTGTCTCTGTACTGCATGACTGTGCAGTGACCTGCAAAGCTTTGTGCTGTACTCCTTTATAGCTGTCAACATCTATCACACTACAACACATTAAAAACATCCTCTAAACTACTCTTAAACCTCACAAAGAGCTTCCGTTTCCCGGTGGACATGGGGGCAATTGCTCACACTGGGTGAACAAACAGGTATTCCCACATCAAAATCATGGCATAATGTAATAATTCACTTTAGCTGCCCAAGATACTGAGAGATGCGAGCATGCAACAAATAACTGTAAACATTCATTTGCTGTAACCTGCTAGTTACCCATCTCAATGCATGAGTCTGTGAGAAGCACGCCAGATGAATGCACCTGCATTGACAAAGCCAAAACACTCTTTCCTTGTTCTATTCTTAGCTGCTGCTTGCACAGGGCAGATAATATAAAGGCTGGTATGGTAGAAAATGGACAGGCTGGGAAATTAGCAAAGGTCTAATGACTGATGCTATCTGCACTTTGAGAACTAACAGTCAGTAATTAGAGCTGGTAAATTAGACCCCATTCAGGCTAAAGACTATCATTCACACAGTGCTTATGGAACAGTGCCTAAGTGCATTATCTCTGCCTTTGATCTCTATCGAGACCTTTAGTCTCCTCATTCACAGTTATGGTGGTGCCAACCATCCCCCTGCATTGAACGTTCACCATAATTCATGTATTTAGTCACCAACAGATCTACAGCCTCAGGCTTTGTGTGAGACTGGTTTCAAATTACATTCAAACGATTGGAATCATTAGAATTTTTTATGTTTTTGAAAAGAAGTCTTTTGCAACAATGCTGCATTTATTTAATTTATTTAAAATATTTATTTAAAACATGGTTAAAACAGTATATTATTGCAATTTAAAATAACAGTTTTCTGTGAATTATGTGTTTTGTGTCTGTGCAATGTATTTTACGGTCACACTTAATTTTAAGGTCCAATTCTGACCATTAACTATGAATTTTGCCACAATAATCTCTTAATTTGCTGCTTATTAATAGTTAGTTAGGTAATTGTTAAATGTAGATATTTTTTTGTAAGATTAGGGATGTAGAATATGGTCATGCACAAAATGTGTTCTATACTTGTAAACAGCCAATATGTTAATAATAGGCATGCTAATAAGCAACTAGTTAATAGTGAGAATTAGTCCCTATACTAAAGTGTTACCTATTTTACTAATAGGCCTACTTTTATTTTGCACATGTTTTTTGTGAATATGTCATGTGCATGTGAATAATGTTTCATGCATGTGAATTTGGCTATGCATTTGTGCATCATATCTTTTACGTGAATTGTTATTAAGACCAGTCCAGCTCCATTTTTGATCCTTTATTTAAGTAGTATAAGGGTGGGGTTGTTAGTGTCCTGTTAGACAGATGTATTGCATAATCTAAGCCATTCCAGTTGGTCATGGTGACAAATTATAGAATAAAACAAATCCTTAATTGGTAAATGTGCAGAGATATACAGTAATTCCAAACAAACTGAAAAAAGTTAGAAAATTTTGGTGGCATTTTAAATAGACACAGATAATTGATTCTGACCTTCAGAGACCACCATGTGTACATTTTATGTAAATTAGCTCTCGGTTATAGAAAATTTGACCTTTAAAACTTCTTCTAAAAAAAATAAAAAAAAAACACTTTTTAATGGGAAATGTGGCAGATCTTATCAACTTTGTCAGTTTTGATTCAAAGACAAAAAAGGTTCAATCAAAAAAAATTGTTCTTGGTTTTGTCCCATCTTTCGAATATGACTTTTGTAGTTTAAATAACATTTTTAAGGCAACACAATCAAACAATCCGTTGATGTGTTTGGTGAATTGTCGAATGTTGACCTTTACATTTAAAGTAACAAATATTGCATGCTGTAGAAAACACAGTAACACTGTAACTGTTCTCTGTATGATGCTCCTCACAGACTTACATCTCCATCCCATTATAAAACCTTGAGCAATCAGTCCACCTTCATCAAAACCAGATCATGTGCTGTATCTCAGTATTTACAGATTCTGTGCTGGGCTCTGTATGCAGATTGAGCAATTGACCTGCTCCGACCTTGTTGGAATGCCCAAACTGCACTAGTCCCCTTCCTTGGCACATGACAGGTTCCTTCACACTTCTTATTCTCTGTTTCCATTATTCTCTTTTTCTTTATCCATCCACTCAACTGTTGCACTTTCTTATTATAATTATAAGCCTCCTCCTTTGCAATCATAACTCCTCTCCTTTGCTGCAACTCCTCTCTAATTGCAGCACATTTATTGAGCCCCCTTCAAAATAATCAAAACTATTGCACTCTGCCCCACTTCCCTCTAATCATAACTTCTCTTATGCACCTCCTTCTCTATAGCCATGACTCCTCAACTACACCTCCTTTTTATTATCTTTTCTCAGCTGTACCTTCTTCTGTCTAATCATAACTCAGCTGCTTCACCTTACTTTTTTAGAACAATTACTCCTTTACTGCACCTCTGTCCCTTTAATGATAACTCCTCTTATGCACCTTCTTTATAACCATTACGCCTCCCTCCCTTTCTTATACTGCACTTTTTTCTCTACAGTCTTAATGCTTCTCCTTTATTGCACCTCCTTCCTTCCTTCTAATCATATTTCTTCTCCTGCCCCCTTCCCTCTAACCATAATTGTTCTATTGCGCCTCCTACCCTTTCATCATACTTCTCTCTTGTACTTCACCTCCTTCTCTATAATCAAAACCTCCTCTCTAATCAGAAATCAGCTGCTGCACCTCCTTCTTTAAAACAATTACTCTTCTACTGCACCTCCTTCTCTCTAATCATATTATGCCTTCTCTTTTATCACAACTCCACAACTGCACATCCCTTAAAGGGTTAGTTTACCCAAAAATGAAAATTAGCCTGTGTTTTTCTTACCCTCAAAGCATCCTAGGTGTATATGACTTTCTTCTTTCAGACGAATCCAACTGGAGTTATGTTAAAAATTATCCTGGCCAAGCCTTACAATGGGGATAAGCGAGTGCTTTTTGTCAACAGTCCAGAAGACGTGAAATAAAGTGTACGCATCCATAATAAAACGTGCCTCACATGACTCCGGGGGGGTGAATAAAGGCCTCCTGTAGTGAATCCCTGTGTTTTTGTAAGAAAAATAGCCATATTTCAAACGTAATAAACACTTTTCTCTCACTTATGCTGACTGTCGTACGCGGAAGCCGTTCCCGGCGGATGACGGAGGACGATGGTGTTGCGTGATTAATGACGAACACGGAGAGGGAACAAAACAAAACGCCGGTCACGAATTACAATTAATATAAATGAATTAGAATTAATTAATTAGAGTTAATATAACTCCAATTGGATTCGTCTGAAAGAAGAAAATCGTATACACCTAGGATGCTTTGAGGGTGAGTAAAACACAGGCTAATTTTCATTTTTGGGCAAACTAACCCTTTAATCATAACTCCTCTATTGCACCTCCTTCCTTCTAAACATAACTTCTTTTGCTCCTCCTCCTCTATAACCATTACCCCTCAATTACACCTGCTTTTTATCCATGAACTCCTCTGCTGCACCTCCTTCTCTCTAATCATAAATCAGCTACTGCATCTCCTACTTTAAAACAATTACTCCTCTATTGCACCTCCTTCTCTATATTAGTAACACATGTATTGTGCCTTTCTCTTTTATCATAACTCAACTGCACCTTCCCTCAAATTATAACTCCACCTTTTACGCCTCCTTCACTTGTATAATACCCCCTCTATTGCACATTTGTCCTTCAATTATAAGCCTTATACTGCACCTATTTCTCTGCTGTCATAACTCCTCTCCTCTCCTCACCTCCTTCCTTCCAATTTAATTTCTTCTACTGCACCCCCTTCCCCTTTAAACATAATTCCTCTATTACACCTCCTACCATCTGATCATAATTTTTCTTCCCTATAATCATATAATCTCCTCTGTACATTTAACTTCTTTACTGCACCTCCTTTCTACAAATTTACACTCCTCTGTCGAACCGCCCTCCTTCTAACACTTCTCCACTTCACCTCCTTCCCTTTAATCATAACTTTTCTGTTCCTTATCCCACTACAGTTCTAATCGCTCAAACTTCCTCGATCAGATTCATCTTTTCTCCACCATTCCTGTGCTCATCTCTGCCATCTCTGCTTACCTCCTCTTCTCCTCACTTCTCTACCATTCACGTCTTTCCTTTACTGTACTGCAATGCAGCAGAGCGGAACTGGGCGCAGCTCAGGGAACCTGAGAGAGCAGCCCTCTGTCAGCTCGCCTGCACTGGCAAGGATGCGTCTTAATCACACTGCGCTGCCTCTCTCTCCTTTATTCTCCACATCAGGCATACAGTCTACACTGGATCAGTTTGTTTGAAACTGAAACTGCTATTGATTCATAGATATGTGAAACAGTTGTTTCCACAGAATTCACATCCTTTTCCACAGTGGCAGAGAAATCTTCTTGCAAATAAGACTTCTGTGTGGTTCTGTTCTGTGTGGTATGTATTATTAAATCAATTAACTATGAACTCTATACTTTTACTATTGTTTCTGCACTATATAGTATGCACTGTGCATAATAAAATAATGATTTGATTCATGATTCATGATTGGGCTAACAGCTTTTAAGACATTTTTAGACAACAAATTTTAAAAACGCAATGTGATGAGATAATTTCACTATAGCATGGATACTACTGTTTGAAACATTTGTTGTGGCATAATGCACACTGTTTCACTTTTTTTCTTATGAAAAGAAGGCAGCATATTCTGTGTAGTATTCAGTGAATAGTACAATAGTTCTACATTTCAAACACAGCCATATAGACCCACAAGGGATTTGATTTTAGTTGCAACCTGGGTGCAAGCCACCGTGAACTGCAAACTCTATAAACTCTTTTAAGAAACTAAGAGAAAGCATCTGCAAAGAACATAAAAGTCTATGCAGCTCCCTGATAAAAGGCCTTTTTAACAGGGATCTTAAAGCACAGCACAGTTCTTATCTAAACAGTGTTTCTGGCGTGATAAGAGAATCAATTGATTTCATCACAGGCAAATGCTCAGAAACTAAAATCCGACCAGAGCCTCCCTGCTTGAGAAATGATGAAGCGGATTGAGGTCGGCCCTGAAGCCCAATCTCAAAACCAAAGCGAAAAGCTTCTGATTTCATGGGTGTAACAGTTGAGAAAATATGAATTTATTCATGACGCAAAAAAATTAGTTTTTTTTTTAAAAAGCCCGATAATATGACAAAATAAAGATGATTTAAAAACAAATCCGATGGTTTCACTAATTTTCTATCATCCTGAAATGGCAGAAAGCATCTAATTTACATGAAAACAGACTGAATTAGCAACTTGGGAATCTAGTTGTGCCTGCAGATTGCTGACTAAAGCTTTGCACTTTAGTGTTAGTGAAACAAATAATAAATGCCACGCAAGCGTACATAATGAAAATCCTTTAATATTTTGCACATAGATATATTCATATTATTATTGTTATAATAATAACTGTAAGTCAAAAATAATAGTCATTATATGCATATAAAACTAATCCATTAATTTACTATATGTACTATGTTGTATTTCTGCATATAAAACAACATGAAGTAACACCTCATTAGCTTATATACAGGAGCTTGAAGGGAAGGAATAATAAAGCCAATAAACACACACACATACACACACAGAATCAGTGAAAACACTGATGAGGTTCTTCAGTCACCGACAACATGTAGAGTCCATTCTGCTTTCGTTGGTGTTCAGAAACCATACACAAACACCTTGCACCTTGCATGTAAAAAAACAATCCAAGATATGGAAAAACTAGCAAACATGATACTGATACTCCATCATAGATGCCTGGATGAAAAATGAACGATAGAGATATTTCATATAATTTTGGTTGAAAAGAAACTGCATAAATAAACATCAAGGGCAGGGAAGCACCTTCAGAGAAGCCACAGCATTGTGTTTCATGTGTCCTATTGCTACTCAGAATGATACAGAGAGACACCGATATAGAGAGAGGGGCGGCTCGAGTGTTTGATTACCCAAATGCAGTACTGTTAAACATCTGTAAACCACAGGAGACATTTAGATTCTCATAGCTGAGTGTGGGTGTGTCTGTTTCTGTGGTTTGTGCGAGCGTCGTCTTTCACCCGAACGGTTGGGGAAAACATCCTGCGTCTCGCTCCAGTCCCCGTTGAAATGATTGCACCAGAGGGTCCACAAAGCGACTGCTGTTATGAAAACTGAAATGGGGCCTGACTGCTCGGCACATTGCGTACAAGGTGAAGGGATGGAATATCTGCCTGGTGAGAGCGGGGCTCCAGGGGCCCCTGCGTCAACCCAAACCACCAAGCAACGGCGTGGTCAAGAGGAGCCATCAAAACTGGGGAGACAGAAATTTCGCTTTAAGCTGTGGCAATTTTCAGCAATAAAACTCAAAATTTGGCAAAATAAACTTTTCGCCCATATATGCATTTCAAATTTACAACCTTTCGTTAAAATATTGATGTCCCCCTAGTACAAAAATTACACTCGAGCATACGTTTAAAAATAGTATTTATTACAAAACTAATATTCTTTTAAGGTCAATTCACACTGCACGACAGATGCCAACAAACATCAATAGGCATGTTCACCGGGTTTTTTCTGATCAGTGTGTTACTCCTGTTGGGGTCTGTTGGCATTGGTCGGCACTTGTTTCGCCAACTGAACATGTTAAATTGAAGTTTGTTGGGTCAGCTGCAGTGTGAATTGGCCTTAAAAGAATGTACTTAAGTGCGTAACATTTTCAGACACATGATCACATGTGATTTACAATTAAATTAAATTATATTATAATTTACATTTTTTAAGTGTGATTATTTGAACTTTAGTGTTTTTTTTTCACCCACTTAAGTATAACTTAAGTATATTAAGGTCTTAAGTACACTACTTTTCCATAATTATTTCTAATTATCATCTTTCCAATATGTAAGTCCACAGTCGAAAGCATTTATAGTAACTAAAATATACCTATACCTGGTTAATATTATGAGCACTATGTTGGAAAAACTAACAAATTGACCTTAAAAGAATTTGCTTAAGAATTGGCCTTAAAAGAATATACTTAAGTTAAGTGCATACCATTTTCAGACACTTAATTACATTTACAATTAAATTAATTTGTATTAAAATTAAAATTTATTTTAAGTGTGATTATTTGAGTGCTTTTTCACCCACTTAAGTACATTAAGGTCTTACTGTAAGTACACTACTTTTTAAGTAATTTCATAGTTATTTCTATTGTCTATTCATTATGTGTTAAGTCCACAGTCGAAAGCATTTATGCTAACTGAAATATACTTTACCTGTACCTGGTTAATATTATGAGCACTTTATTGGAAAAACTAACTAACATTCACCAAAATGTGTTACTTTAGTGGAACAGTTTTGAATTTTGAGCTTTTCCATGTCTGTTCTTATTGTGTCATTTATGTTGAAACTTGTACGTCATGTATTTAAATATTATACAATTGTAATGATAAAGTTGAATTTTATTACACTTAAAATATAGTAACAATCAAATTATAATTATAATCAAGTGATTTACATGTGCTTTAGTATGTTAGTCAACATCAAAATAAGTGTACAAAGTATTACAAAGTGCACTTTTTAAGTATTTAGTATTATATTATCTGCAAGTACAGTTTTTTAAAATAGATTTTTAAATTTGAAGTACACTACAAGTGCACATTCAGTACAATTAAGCGCACTTAAAATAACGCACATAAACGGCCATTTTGCCCTACACAACTTTTTTGTCCCATCAAAAGCCCCTAACACCAGCAACCGATTAGCTTTTTACTTCTTCAGTAAGAAAAGTAGCTTAATTTGGAATTATATACTAGCATACTACTCTTACAATTTATGCAATATGGCAGAAATAGTAAGACTAGATTGCTATTTCGAATTCAGCCTATGTCAACACTGGACAGAAAACTGTCGAAGCGATGTAATGTGGTCTTTACATACATACACGTGTTATCATTTACTAACCTCTGTTTTGTTCCCACCCTGTATTAGTTTCTTTTTTCTGTGAAACAAAACAACAACAACAACAAAAAGAGATCTTCAGGAGGGCTTTAGTTATTCATTCAAGTAAAATGGATGGTGATTTATACTGTCAAGCTCCAAAATAGGCCATAAAAGCACCATATATGAAGTCCATACAACTTGTTCTGTATATTTCAAGTCTTTTGAAGTGGCTCTGCCGTATTTCAAACATATGATGTGCAGCGTTTTTCAAACTTGCTTTTGTCGACTGAATGCAAGCATAAATAAGACTTGAGAACTCCAACGAAGGGTTTTTTGGGAGCTTGGCAGTATATATAATATTTGTTTGTTTTACAGAGGAAAGGAAATAATACAGGGGTCTGAACATGAAGGTGAGTAAATGATGACAACATTTTCACTTACAAAATGACAAAAACTGTTCCTTTAATGACAGGTTTTACAAGAGGATTACAGAAATCATCCATGTATGGCATGGAAGTTGGTGTCTTTAATTACAACAAACAACAAGAATTTGAAAATCAAAGGAAAAATTAGCATTCCTGTGAAATTTTGATGGGATTGGTGAGTAATACCTAAGGATAAACATCTGCCTTTCAGCTATTAAATATTAACAAAGGTATTTTCTGCCCTTGCTGGGCAGCTTTACGAGATCACGGATAGACAGGGTCACCTCTACCGTTGTATTCATACACATATGGATGCATACATGCATGGAGCATAGGGACATGTGGGCTCTGTTTTTAACTATAGTAAGCTGCCTCGCTGTGTAACGTCTCTTCTTTGACAGCCCTCTAACTGAAATGAAAATTGAAATGCTCTATATAGGCAGCAACCCCATTAGTATCAGCCTCAGACGGCACAGTCTGTTCATGCATACTGCACACAAAACTGGAAAGCACTTGTGAAAATCAGATCAGACAGAACTCTGACTGCTTCACAATTTCCGGGAGTCGGGGTGAGCAGGTCAGTCTGCCAGGAAATAAAATTCTGTGTACCTACTTAATATAATGAGCACTTTGGTGGGAAGAACTAGTCTCTGGATTTGAGCTTAGATTTTTGAAAGGTTCTCTTTCTCTGCAACGTGTTGTTTTCTGTAGACCTGTAGAACTATTTCAATGAGTTTGTTGGTCTGTAATTGTGGCATCGTTGGTTCCATTTGCCAAACGATGTGGTTGGTTATTTTATATGTCTGTTACAGCATCTTCTTTTGTGGGCAGTTCTTGACCACAATAAGCTACATAATGTTATTTTAATATCATTTATACTATTATAGTATTTATTAATATATTGATTTAGCTTTGTTATATTTTCATTTTAAGTTTTAGTATTTGTGTTCTTTTGTAATTCTTTTTTTTTAATCATTCCGCTTTACATTTTTTTCAGTTGCAATCATTTTAGTACTTCAAATTAAATTTCAAAGCAAAATTTCTAATATTTACATTTTTCAAGTTCAAGACTTTATTTTTTTCAGCTTTATTTTAATTAACAAAAATACAGTTTTACTTTGTTAACAATAACATTGACCAAAAAAAATTGTGAGTCTCATCATAGCTAATATTGTTGCTAAAGTAACAATTTGATACTGTAATAAGCACAAAAAAATGCATACAATGCACAAATATTTGGTAGAATAATTCAATTTGTCATCACTTAGCACTTTTTTCTATTTTTTCATTGATACTTTGAATAAATTATATTTACATTTGTCATTTTGTCATATTTATTGAAAATCTGCACTTACTGTAGTTTGTTTCGATGCATCAGCAAAGGATACAATGCTGCCTTAGATGTTGGTCTTTCTTATAAGGCAGCATAATTTAGCTGCCTACTGTTTTGGAATAGCATTCACTTCAGGAGCACACCAGTGATGCCTTAAAATGCTGTCTAGGTAGGCAGCTCACTAGGGTTTGGAACAGAGCCGAAGTCATTTGAGCAGAACTCACCTGTCCCAGAGCTTCACGTTCCTGCAGTTGTTGCTGCAACATCCTGCTGATATCAAAGCTGTGAAGATAAAAAAGACTTTTATGAAGTTTTTGTGCACAGCAGTCGGATCTGGAAGAACAAAGCACATTAATTTTCTCTATAAGGAAATATATATTTTAATGCTATGTAAATTCACAAAAAGACCTTTCAAAACTCAGAGACTGTTAAGCAAAGATAAATTTGCTTCTGTAGAAGCCATGCTGTTACCAAGAGAAAAAAAAATCGAAATATTTTGCAATACATTGAAAATACAGTGATTTTACTCTTCTAAGCAAAAGTCAGTTGAACACTTTTAAAAATAAAGGTTCTTCACAGCGATGCCATAGAAGAACCATTTTTGGTTCCACAAAGAACCATTCAGTCAAAGGTTCTTTAAAGAACCATCTCTTTCTTACCTTTTTATAATCTGAAGAACCTTCTTTCGCCACAAAGAACCTTTTGTGAAACAGAAAGGTTCTTCAGATGTTAAAGGTTCTTTATGGAACCATTTAGACAAAAAGATTCTTCTATGGCATCGTGAAGCACCTTTATTTTTAAGAGTGAATAGTTTTACTTCATATCTGCATTTTTGGTGCAGTTACATCATTTGAGTTTCATAAAAGACTTTTATACAACTTTTTCACATTCAGTTTTCATAAGCCTACTTTTTTTTTTTTTTTTTTTTTGCTGTGCATTAAAGGTTGTAATGTCATGATTTGTCTTGGAGCTGGTTGCTTTTTTCATAACTTTTTATTAAAAAAGGAATCCCTACCCTCTTAAAAATAAAGATTCCAAGGTTTGTTTTTGTTGTTGTTGTTGTTTTTTCAGCAATGCCATTAAAGAACCATTTTGGGTCCCAAAAGAACCTGTCAGAGAATAGTTCTAAAAAAGAAAAAAGAAAAAATCCTAAAGTAAAGAATGTTTTAATAATCTAGGGAACCCTTTTCCACTGTATAGAACCTTTTTGATCACTGGAACGTTTCCATGGATGTTTAAGGTTCTTCATGGAACCATAGATGCAAAAAAAAAAAAAAAAATTAATTTGTAGGAGTGTATTAAGAGAATGAGGGACAAAAAATACTTCAGGAACCAAAGCCACTGAAAAAGTGGATGATTGCTGTTGTCCTTGAGATTAATTATAGCAGCTTTTTCTCATAATACAATCCACAACAGTGAACACAGAATGTAAAGTATTTGGATTTGGCTTTTCCACAGATGTGTTTGTAAATTTCGATGTGGTTTGCACATTAAGGTTGACACCGAGGGTGGTCTGTAGGAAATAAGAGGCTCTTGACATAATTTGTTGCCCTCGCAGTGCCTGAGCAGTTATTTTCTCTTTTTAAGGTTTAGTTGCACACTGGAGACCACAGGCAAACTCTGCTTTACTGAGCCTGGCGACAACATTTTCTCCTGCATGTCTGCCCAGACTAAACTAACTATGAACCTGTCTGCTTTTCCCATATGCCACCCCGTCAAACACACACAGACACAATCAGACATAGTGCAGGTCCTTTGGGCTGAGAAACCTCACTCTGTGGAGGGTGTAATTTACCAGAGTAAGAGCATACGGTTAAATACTATTCACAGTATCACTGACTGCTCTTATGAGTAGCTACAAACTGACACGCAACATACAAGTGCACCTTTCATTGGCAGGCTAATCAGAGGTTAGCCAGCTTTCCTGTACTTTGACTGTTCAAAGTCATTCGATATTCATTCAGATAGAGTGATGGCACATCCATTCTTTCTGAGCTCACCTCCATTAAGCCGGCATCAATAGTGCTCTGTTTCATTCACCACTTCTGTTTTTTCATCTCGTTATCATATTTGTTTCAGGCGTGCATGTGCAGTTGGCCATTAAAGATTCATGCCAGTCTGTGGACTTCTAAGAAACACTTTAGGAGGCTTTAGCAGACATCCTGGCCGGTTTATCCGCTAACATTCACAACGTGAAAAGAGAAAAGCGCAGGAACAACCGGGAACGCAAACCAAAACTGATGTCCTGGAGAGAGATAGGCCCTCTGCTTTGATCAAACAGCAGATAATAAGAACGACAAAGAGGTTTAGGACTCTGCTCCACAAATGCTCAAAGGATGATCAAGGATAAGGGTCCAATCAATATTTGGTGATGAAACAAATCAAAAGCAAGGATTCCCAGTATCATGCAATCAAGACTGAGATTTGCATCCATTGAAGCACAATGATAAAATCATACTGGATAACATGATCATCAGGCTTTGCTGTCATTAATTTTGGCATGAAATAAAAATTCATCCTGTTTTCTAAATGCATGTTAGAGAACTTATTGTCTATGATTCACCCATGCATATGGTTAATTTTTTTATTTGTTTTGGCCTCATAATTATTAATCAAAATGTCATAACTGGACCTTCCAATGAACACAACAGACTTTTTGCTGGTGACATACTAATGCAATACAATACAATGAAGACTGAGAGATGAACAAATAAACTTTAATAAAATGTCTGATATATAATACTTAATACTCACATTTTAACATGATTTTTCTAAAAAAGTGATGTATATAATCAAAGTGTTCCTGTTGAATATAATTACTAACAATGTAACAGCAAAAACACGTGTACTTATTTTTACAATTATACTAAAAGGCCTTTTACTTGCTAAAAAAAAACAGTGTGCATAAAAAGTATTAAGTATGGAGTCTTTTTGGGTTATTGAATTCTTAGATCATTTATGTGAAACATGGTAGGAGATCCAAATCTCTTGTTGTCTCCTACCATTAACATTAACAATCATTATACTAGGCTTTACATTATAATAATGCCCTAAGCATGCGTTTAGCTCTTGAGCTTGAATATTGAAATTGCATTGTGTGGGCTTTTGTAATGTCACTGCGCTTCTTGGCTGGTAGCTTATAATGTTCAATTTGTCCTGAGAGCTCATGGGCTGATATTTATGCCATGTGGGGCGACTCAGATCTGTCAGATAGAGTCTATCCTGAGAGAGGCGGCGCTGAGGTCAAGATGTGTGATTTCATATTTGTACAAGTTCAAAACTTCTGTCAAGATGAATATCTTTTTCACATTCACCCATCTCTATAACAGATACACACACACATACACACAAACACACCGCTACCACAAATGCAGACAGACTTACATATTTCCATCATCGTAAAACAGGGATTATGGGAGAATGTCCTATATTTTTAGAGATCATGGGAACGCTTAAGCTCTGACAGCGGGAGGAGATCACAAAATTCACTTTTCGCTGAGAAGAGCAGCTACTTGCTCTCCTCTCAATTGTTTAGAATTAATAATTAAATAATACTGTTATAAATAGATGCAGGCATCATAATGTACATTTTCACACATTATTGCTTTGCTGCATCTGCCTGCAACATATTTGGAGTGTAATTTCATTATTCAAAGGCATAATTCCAAGTAGTTTCATAAATACTTGCAAATATAAAAACACAGATGTTGTCTTAGTTAATCATTTTCACACATCTGCACTCCTGCATGATCATGATTGCAGATTCTGCATGTACTATAAAAACACAGTTTAGCCCCGCTCCAAACATCAGCCTTGTTCACACTGCAGAGGAAATATGTCATATGTAACCAGATCACTTTTGCACCATTCTTAACACTATAGCAATAGATGTAGCAAAAGTGCGAGAAAAATGATAGTGTTTGCCATACGCTTTCAATTCTTGTTGCAACATAACAATTGTGCAGAAAAATAATCTGTGAAATGGAAGATTAACCAAAATCTAATTTCTGAGATTTTTGCTGCAAGTCTAAACAAGGTCTTAGACTCTGTAAATGGCAAAAAAAAAATAATAATAATAATTTTCAGCGCCCATGCTGGAAAATAGCCAATCGGAAATTCTCTCTGAATGTTAATTATTTTGTCTGTTCAGGTTTGCTGATTGTGTGGTTGAAGTTAAAACAGCTGAAATTGCTTACAACACACTAAAATAATGTCATATACTGTATCATCCAAAGGATAGCCATAAAGCCCCTCACAGAGCATGCAGACTGAAGGTCATTGCCTAATGAAGCTCACTGCACATACATGCATCTCATGACTGTATTAAAAACCATATCCCTTCAGGCAGAGTCACGTTCAGTTCAGCCTGCTGCTGGCTCCACTGTAGTGGAGATTTCATTGTCTTAATCACACGCATAACTTATTATTTTCATATTAAACACAAAAACAACTGGATTTTGCTGTGTGCTACTGCTGAAATACATGGAAATAGGATACCTGTCAGAAAACAGTTGTTTTTGCGGTTATGCATGGTGCAAAAACACATGTGGAGATGCAAAGCATTTATTTCTTTATTTTTTTTGTGAAACGCACAATCCTCATACAAAGACATGACTCAACAATCTGAGCTGAGCCTGCTGTGACAATCCATTAGGGGCCCGTGACTAAGAGCTCACTGTAATATTCTTTCCCAGGGAAATAAAAATACTCAAATATGGTGCGCAGGGTAAGAATTATAGGACGTTTTCTCACTTGCCAGATCCTGTTTTTGTTCACTTCATCTGATTAAACCGGACCACTGCCTAAATGTAAGCCTATTACTCTCTATAGCATTTTTCAGCATCAGTTAAACACTGCTAAAGAAGACAAGGAGGCCATATATATCATTCAATAAATTTCACATGTGAGTAAGTTCCTTTATTAGTCTTATTTCCCCTTTATTCAAAATAATATTTACATATTTTCGCCACTTATATTTGTAAATTATATTTCTATTGTACACAGTTGATTTGTTATTGCCTAATTAATTTTATATTTTTATAACTGAAGTCATTGGTGTCAATTGAACTGAAAATAAAACAGAATAAATGCAACCTTTAATAATAACTTGTTAAAGATTATAAACTGTACTAAAATTAAATTAAATTAAATGTAACCTTTACTAAAATCATATAAAGTAAATAAAATAAAACTAAAATGTAATCTTCACTATACAATTGGTTAAAAAGTGTAAACTGTACTAAAATAAAATAAAATAAAATAAATTAATGTAATGTATTAGATTTATTATATAATAGTTTCTTAAAGAGTTTAATCTTTACTAAAATTTTAATAAATAAAATAACACAAAACTAAAATGTAACCTTCACTATACAATCACTGTAAACTTCACTAAAAAAAAATAAAAAATAAAATAAAATAAAATTATGTTAAAAAAAAATAAAATGTAACCATCATTATACAATAATTTGTTAAAGGGTGTCAATTTTACTAAAATAAAATAAAATTAGATTTAAAAAAAAAAATCTAAAACTAATTTTAAAAAGATTTAACTTTTACTATAAAGGGTGTAAACTTTGCTAAAAAAAATAAAATAAAATAAAATAAAATAAAATAAAATAAAATAAAATAAAATAAAATAAAATAAAATAAAATAAAATAAAATTAGCAAGGGCTTGAGTATTTACCTGATTATTCAGCAGGACACCTGTAAGACTGTGTTAGTGGATGTGGGGGAAAGGTCTTTGCCTACTGTATGTGTGGAGGTACACACTGAGAAAGCCTTCAGCTTCAGGGCTAAATTTAGAGCTCGAGTCAGAGGGGGGTATCTCCCAAGGTCACGGAGGAGCGCACACAACACACCGTTCACACTCACACTAACACACACTCACACACACACACACACACATACACACACACAGCAATTGAGATACAGGTCTGCCTAAACCACAGGCTTCCCTGGGGACTGAGAGTTTGAGTCTGAAGAGGTCTGACTTCTGTATTATCAGGAAATGGCCTTTTTTCCCAGGAGTTGTGTAATGGCCGCTTTGTCTCCTCTTTAAAAGCCTCGCTCGTATCTGTGGTATTAGGAAGGTCTCAGATTCACCACGGTTTAAACTGAAGTGAAAGTAGCTGAGAAAGAAATCTCACATGCATAAGAGTTTCAAGAGTTTTTACGCAGAAAAACTTAGACAAGCACACTGATGTAATTTAACAGGCTAGAAAACATGATCATGTCACTGAGTTTATAAGAGAATCAGCGATGTCAGCTTCAAATGTCTTAATGTTAATCAGTGAATAATATCAATTTAAATTAATTCCACAATCACACAATGCTACTGTATGGCTTCAGAGTCACATGGACAACTTTTATGATTTTTTTTTATGGTGCTTAGTGTCTATTAGAAGTTTTGCAAAGCTTGTTACAGTTGGATGGAAAAAAAGTTGACTGCTGTATTATTAAAAAATGTCATAAGAAACAGGACATACGGGTCTGGCATGACATTTTGGTGAGTAAATGATGACAGAACTTTCATTTTTGGGCGAACTGGTCCTTTAACCTTGCTCTGTTTAAAAAAAAAAAACACTTTGGTCCCTCCATTTGCTCATAGTGCGGGGTCAGCAAAAAAATAAAAAATAAATACAAATCTGAGCCAAGAGATAGAGAGAGAAACAAAGAATAGAGCACCCATTTTTCTCTGCCTATAAAACAATGCCCTCATTTTAATGTTCAGACTTTTCAAGACACGTTTTCTTCAGCATAAAGCTGGATATTGACAGATGCTGTCAGCTCAGTGTAGCCAAATACTGTACTGCCTGTATGGAAACAGCTTTCATGTGAAATCCAAAACCATCGACCAAATTTCCGGCATGAGCTGACAGCATTAGCTACTGTACAATGTGATTCCCATGCAAAGTCCAAATAAAGCCGCCCTGAATCTTAACCAGAAAAAAAAAGCTAGCAGCATGATGGCATAAAGATTAGTTTAGAGGAGGTCAAGAGGTGCTTGTTTTCATGCAGGATTTCGGCGAAAAACGCAGAGGGATTGTCTTGTGACGCTGTTATTTAGATGCTCATTTATCTGAACTTTGTTGGCTAAAGTCACTGTGATGTTTATAATCATGTGCTTTGGCTTTTTGAATAAGAGCCACACGCTAAGAAAGCAGAAAAATAATAATTCTCTGAAAACCTCTTACAGGATTATCCAGAGCTTCAACATCACTACATCTACGCACAAGTTTAATTCCCACAACAAATACTACGTTTATGATTTGTAGCGACTGAACACACTGCAACACACTCCATTTGAATAGATGGATTTTTTAACAGCTACACAATGCAATGTCAGTACGGTAATGACTTCCATCATGCAGGTCTGCAAATAGACATCCAAAGCTCTTATGTCACGAACTGTGATATAATCCTGGTTAAACTGTGATATAACTTAAAAATTCAGTTTACTACAGTTGAATGAACAAAACAAATAAATAGCATTGGTTGTCTGGGCACCGTGACCGCAACAGTAAATGCTGACAATGCTGATACACTCTTAAAAATAAAGGTGCTTAAAAGGTTCTTCACAGCGAAGCCATAAAAGAACCATTTTTGGTTCCACAAAGAACAATTCAGTCAAAGGTTCTTTAAAGAACCATCTCCTTCTTACCTTTTTATAATCTGAAGAACCTTCTTTCGCCACAAAGAACCTTTTGTGAAACAGAAAGGTTCTTCAGATGTTAAAGGTTCTTTATGGAACCATTTAGACAAAAAAGGTTCCTCTATGGCATCGTGAAGCACCTTTATTTTTAAGAGTGTAGATCAGGGGTCGCAACCTACAGCACGCAGAGGGATAATCGCTGGCACGCGAGCAATTGGGAAAACTGCATATTGACGTACATTTTGATGTAATAACTTCTCATAGTCACACAGCCTGTTAGGAGCTATAAATACTATTAAAGTGTGAGAATTAACTTGCTCTAGTCTACGGATGCACGCGTGACCCCTGCACATACTAGGCGCTTCAGATCAAAGCCTCGGCGGTCTAATAGCGCTGATCAATCAATGTCAAAATGACTGAGATGGCCAATCAAATCAAAGTAGGCGGGGTTTACCATTCACAGTTGCTGAGCGCGAAGCATCAGTTTAACGCTGAAAGAGATGAAGCTGCAAATCATTTAATATCAGTCATCTGTTTTATGATAGAAATGTTAAATGACCGACAGCTATATCCTACGGTGGCCGAGAAGTGCAGAACAAATCACAATTCTGAAAACAAAATAACAAATTACAAACGCAAATGTAACAAGTCAGAAAACACAATGACAAAGTCGAAAACAAAATAACAAGTCAGAAACAAACATTTTTAAATTATCCACCAAATTATCATCATTTTTGTAAGTTAACAACAATGCCACCTCAGTAAATTATTAAACTGAGTTATTGCCTACATAATATATTTTAATATAAATAATGTATGAAATAAACCTTAAAGCAGAAATGACAAAGATGTAAACCGCATCTCTCATGAGTCTCATTCAAACTCGCTCGCTCCCTCTTCCAGCTCGTCGCTTCTCCGCATTGGATTGTGGGAAATAGTGCTTTAGCGAGTGTACATTGGTTGTACACTCGAAATCAGAATGCATTGTGGGTAAAAAGTAGTGAACGAATGTAGGGAATGAAGTCGTTCACTCAGAATTTGGACAGCACTACAAAATGGCTGACACCCGATGGATAGGGAGCGGATTCGGATAGTGATGGGAGAAACGAACTTTTTCGAAGCTTCGAATCAATTCAACCAATTGCTTCGCAAAATGATTCACTGCTTCGAAGCGCTCGAAACACCACACGCTGGTGACGCCTGCTGGTCAAAAGTGTTTAAATGCAACAAAAACTGATTTTAACAGATTTTAAAACCCCATTGCAAATGTTTTATTGAAAGTATAATACATTAAATAGCATAAAAATTATAAAATACCATTAAATATGAAGTTTTTGTATAATATGTGGCTTTTAAAATATTTTATATTAATTTGCAGGACTTGTTTTGTTTTGTTTTATGGAGAGATAATATCTATAGGCCAGAAAGATATATTAACTAATTCTCATCCTTTTATTTACAGAAATGTCTTGTTAAAATGTCTACAAATTGATGAAACTGATCCGAGATCAGGTAAAAACCATAGACGCTGGTTCAATGGTTCGCCGCTGGGGGACGATCTCAATGAACTCGCATGATTCACTGGTTCACAGAGAGAGTGTATGTGCGCGCGCGCATTGGCACAGTGGTTAACCAGAAAAATTAAAAATGGCATGTCATGCCGAAAAGGTTGCCGACCCCTGGTGTAGATTCTCGATAAAACTGGTCATTGACAGGCACATCAACAAATACAGATGTCAGAACAATATCCTTGTTATCTAGGCGATAAACACAAATGCTAAAGTAAACTGATTGATTTTAAAGGGAATTTAAATTGGACCCCATTGACTTTTAGTGTATGGACCAAAAAAAAACTTTTTTCTTTTTTTTTCTCAAAATATCTTCTTTTGTGTTCTAGAAGGTTTTAAATGAAATGAGGGTGAGTAGATATTGATAGATTTTCTTTTTGGAGTGTACTACCTCTTTAAAACCCAATACTTTACACACTCTCTATTAGTTCATCAATGCCGCAAAGCATTTCAGAGCAGCATTAGTGTCGTTCAGGGGAAGATATGAATGATGTGGAAGTGTACAGGGTCAGTGGACCTGCGGTTTTCCCTTTGAGACCAACACCAGAACAGGCTGTGACATTGACAAATGTCTACAGCAGCATTACAGACACGTAGGACAATGCTGAAACCACAGCATCCAGCAACAACAGTCATCTTGTTAGCAATTACCTTTTATTGTTAGTGCTGAGCTGAAAGCCATTCTTGAGGTTCTTTGCCATTTGTAAAGCTAATATCTTTCAACAACTATTATCGATTTCATTTTGACCTTGTCAAAGTGAGAGAAAGTTTGTTTTTTGTCACCAAGAAGGTGCTATCCTAAACGTAACGAATAAATTTTATCTGCAAAGATGAGGGAAGCTAATTTAACTGTCGAAAGTCAGCTAAAGAAGTTCTTCTGTATTTTGAGTTATTTAAATCAGGACATCAATCTGCTCTTTCTTTGTTCTTATTTCATCTTAAGGGGGCATTTCTTGAAGCTAATGAATGCAAAGTGAGTCACATCTTTCACCTTGAGGTGAGTGTTTTATGGACGGTGTGAACTATAGGCTACTCAGCATGTTCTCCTGTAGAAATCGTTATCTGCAGCTGTGGGATATGCACATAGCTGCCTAGCGCCTTTGATTTGCACCATTTCTCTAATGTGTGTTTGTGTGTGTTTATTTAAAATCATGGGATTTTCAACAGTCAGCACATCTTTTATCTCATAAGCTAGCAATTTCATAAAGAATGTACGTGAAGCAGCGAAAGAATTACATTCTTACTGCACACATGTATGTGATTTTAAATGAAGCGTTTGAATTATCATTTCGCCTATTATTTGTGTGTATGCTGAGGTGTTTGTCTCAATTACAAAAAATACCATTGCATTAGCATGATCCTTGTGATGTTTTTGCTAATGCTAATGCTAATTCTATGGTTTTTAATACATGGTATTCCATGGTTTTCTCTATAGAGGACCTCTAAGTACCAAACCATGCTATAGTATATTTTTGTACTATGGGTCTATATATCTTTGTAGCTTTGCACAGAAATTTGCATTTCTTAAATGAGGCAAAATAGGACACTGTCTGAATGGGAAAGTCTAACACAGTGTCCAGTTGCTTAGATTTGATACTCATTGATACCAGGCATAGGTCTGGTGTCTCTGGAGAAATAATTAACTGTGTTTCAAGATGGATGAGCCAACCATGAGTAACTTCAGCACAGTCCATGGCAATCTGACTGTGGGTGGCAGGCTAGTCTGACGAAAACTGCAAAGACCTCGACATCAGCAATCATCAGACATCAGGGTTATGCTGCCTTCACGTGCTATTTATTATTGGAAATTGGAAATCGGACATGAATGGCCTCAGTAGCCTTATTTATGATTGGGAAACTCAAGAGATAATTTTGATACCCGAGTTTCAGAGTTGAGCAGGCCATAAACTTAAAACATGGCGGAGGAGAGAACCAAATGTATAAATAACCATATGGTGCATATTGTATGTATTTTACACAGCATTTATAACATTTATTTGACACTGTATTGCTAGATTAGGGTGTCCAATACTGCTTCTAGAGGTCTGATGCCCTACAGATTTTAGCTCCAACCTGTCCAAACACCAGATGTATCTAGTAATCTTGATTAGCTGTTTCAGGCTGTTTCAGAGGTAAACTCTGTAGGATAGTGCCAGGAATAGGATTGGACACCCCTCATCTAGACAGTGCGGGTAATGTTTATATGGTTGCCAATGAATGGGATGCTACAAAATCTGTTGGATACTGACTAAATATCTTCTATATATTTTGGCTTTAATAAGATTTCCCCAAGAAATAGGCAAGAATAAACTTGCCATCCTCCATGATTCCTATTCTTTCCAACAACAAAGCACTTGAACGTGACAAACTCATCATCACGACTTCAGAAGTGGAAAGTAGGACATTTCTGAACGTGCACATTTTTTGATCAGACCTCTTAAAGTTCTGCTTCTCGTTTTACCATTTATCAGATCATATATTTGGCGTATTAGCTAATACCAAACTGGTGAACGAGGGATAAAAATAGAGAAAGGAGAAATATTTCTCAAGCATAAAAGCACACCTTCAGTGTTTTCAAATATGTGTCATTTTGCAAGTCAGACCCACCATTCACGCCATTGTAAAGGCTCCGATGGTGTGGCGACAGCTCTTCTCCTGCCAATCTCCGAGGTGACGTCTCTCTACCGGGGCTGCCAAACTTCCCATGTTCAGGGCTCATGCTGTACTGGTGCCTCAGCATCTCAGGACTACTTCCTCCCAGCTTGCTTTTGTCATGGTGGAGCTCTGACATTCCTAGCAGCAGGTGTCTAGCTTCTGGACTCCCAGGCCCACTTCCTAAGCTGCCCCTGTGCCTCTGGATGTAGAGCTCAGGACTCATGGGTTGTCCTGGAACCAGATGGTGCTTCGGATGAGTCTCTGGACTCCGGTGGCCCAGGGATCGACTGTACTTTTCTGGACTAAGCCCTCTAATCAGCCGATGGTCAGGCACAGATATGGAGCCACAGCGTGGTCGGCAGGGCTGGGGCAGTACGAAGGGATACTCCAGGCTGGTGCTTCTGTGCCGGACGGGAGGGTCAGGGCTGGAGATCTCCACCCGATCTCCCTCCCCTCTTTTCCCAGGACGAGCCTTCTGGATCTCCGGGCTTTTATTCCCAGTTCCTCCGCTAGAAGGTGGCTGTGGCTGCTTATGGTGTGGATGCTCAGAGCTGTCGGCGCTTCCAGCGCTAGAAGTGCTGCTTCCGTCCCCCACATCCCGCATCAAGCCGGGTACCAAGAGCCCACTCTGGCTATCAATGGAGTTGCGACACCCAATGGACCCTGTGCCACTTTGGCCTCCTTCCCCTCCGCTGCCTCCTTTCTCCTCGTCTATCAGCAGACAAAGGTCCCTAAGCTCCTGGTTCTCCCGAATGACCTCCTCCTGCTTGCGCTCCAGTTCTGTCAGCTTCTGAAGATACAGTGCCACTTCCTTACGCATAACGCTGGCACTGAAGCGGCCCAGACGCTGCCACTCACGCGACACTCGCTTGCCCTTTTGCCGGTCATCGTCCAGAAAACAGCACAGGTCTCGCAATTCCCGATTGTCATCCTGCAGCTTCTGGTTTACCTCCTTCATCACAATTGGGAACACAAAAAATACAAAAAGTGTTTACATATTTCAAAATGTTGCTGTTCAAGGACAATTTTTGAGGCCACACAAACTATATCATATCATTTCTTTGATTTAATAATTCATTATGAGACTGAAGTGTAGTTAAAAGGGGTTGTTCAAGCAGAGCTCTCATGTTTTTCTGTCACTGATCTAAGATGGAACAGTCTAAAGCTATGATCTTCTTAGGTTCCACATTCTTAGGTTCCAAATCTGCTTGTCCATTAAAGCATCTGCTCACCCGACACACATGAGAACCAATTGCATTTAGCATCAATGTTACCAAACTTTGCGTGACACATGATGATTGAACTTGAATTGAGAATAAAGAGCATCAACTAAGCTATTGCATGGTTTCAAAAAACTCATAGTCCAATTGTCATATGGACTATATTTTATGGAACTTGACAGATGTGGTCACTGTGAATTGTCTTTGTATGGAATAAAGCTGTTTTTTATGTATTTTTTTGATAATCTGTTACTTTAAAGGGTACATTGTGCATTTTATATTAATATTTTATTTATATGCAACATTCATGGTTAAAAATTGAGAAATGCTCACATTCACGCACAACAGGTGTTTTACCATTACAGTTCAAACATCAAAAATATAAACATAAATTATTAATTATACATTATAAATAAATAATTATAAATAATTATAAAAAAATAAATATAATTTTTAAAAAAAACTAAGAAGGTATTCATTATTTATATCAGTGTAAAGTTTTTTTTTTCCTTTCTTTTTTTCCCAGAAGCTTTTCGTTTTAATCAGAAGAAAAGCATATAATGCAGCAAGAAAAATATTCAATGCGTTATTCCTACAAGAAGAATGATGTGCACCTAGGTGCTTCTGGTGCATCCTCAGAGAGCGCAGGTGTGCTCCAGACACCCATGATCTCATCTGCTCACCTTCAGTCCCCGGATCTCGTTCAGATGCAGCTGGAGGCTGCGGTTCACCTCCCGAATCAGATTACTGTGATCCAGAATGACGCTCATTTTATCTTCTTCAGACCTTCGGAGTCGCTGCACCAGCTCCTCTTTGCTCCATTGGAGGAGCTCTTCATCCGTGAGGTTGGAGATGTCTTCTGCTGGACTTTCTGGTGCCTTGGATCCAGGCTGTGCTTGTAGAGATTGTGCTTTCTCCATCAGAAGTGGCGAGCTGCTGCTGTGATACCAGGTGCTGATCAAATATTAATGAGGCAGGCAGCATCCGCTGTGTTAGGAGGAGTCAGGGAGACAGAGGACGCATCGTGGAGTGATGCCCGTATCCGATGCCCTTAGAGTGGGAGTCGCCTCGACTTTTCCCAAAGCAACAGCTGATGCAGCTGACGAGTAGAAGGAAGGGCGGCATACAGAACAAGTCCGCCCAGATTATTCAGCTTCGACTCCCATTCATAGTTCTTGTAAGTTTGGGAAACTGACGGTACAGGACAGCCGGCGAGATATGGGTGGTTTCAGGCGGCCCGATGCGCTCGCCTCCGTCCTCCTCTGCGCGCTCCAGCATCCTCCTGGAGATGGAGGAAGAGAGACGGCAGCATCCTCAGCCAGAGCTCCGGAGAAATGAGCGTGACTGCAGCGACTCTCTCTCTCTCTCTCTCTCTCTCTCTCTCTCTCTCTCTCTCTCTCTCTCTCTCTCTCTCTCTCTCTCTCTCTCTCTCTCTCTCTCTCTCTCTCTCTCTCTCTCCTCTCATCTCTCTCTCTCTCTCTCTCTCTCTCTGCTTGTGTGTTGTGCATGTTTGTGTGTGAGTTGCCAAGAGGTGATGCTGCTCACAAAGTTGCATTTAGATTTGTATCGAGTGCCAATCTATGGACATATTGAGGTACTACAGATGAATGGCCTAACATTTTTCCTTCTGTTGAAACAATTTCTCAGACATTAATTTAAGTCTTAAGGTAAGGTAATTATGTAATTAGGGCATGATTTAGGCCATTCACTGTATACATGCGTTTTGATTATACAGCTCTATTCTGTCTACCTTCATTGTACATTTTGATGTAATAAACCCTCTTTCAGATTTTAGTAGAGAAGTTATGTGTATGTAATTTTTCATTAAAAACCAGTTCATAATAGCCTCTGAGAATAACCTATATAACTACTCTGAAAAATATATTAACTGACAAATAACATGTTGTAAAAATTACAATTTAAATTTTGTCACATTCAGACTTTTTTTTTTTTTTTTTTTCATAGTTTGACCTGGCTAATTTTTGGCCATATTAAATTACATATTAAACAAGATTATTTGTATTGTGACTTTATTCATTCATCCATTCTTTTTCATAATATCTAGGCCTATATAAAGTTCATCAATATTCATAAACAGAATTCAGTAATAATTTAATAAAATATTATAATACATTATCTCGGATCAAATATATTGAGTGTGTATTGTTATAGTGTGTGTGTGTGTGTGTGTGTGTGTGTGTGTGTGTACAGGTTTATATATCCTGGTGGGAACTTAAACCTGAATCACACCCAGACTCATGGGTACTCGTGTCACGATGGGGACCTAAATTGAGGTCCCCATGGATACAAAAGCTTATAAATCATAACAGAATGAGTTTTTTTTAGAAAGTAAAAAATGCACAAAGTTTCCTGTAAGGGGTAGGTTTAGGTGTAAGGTTGGTGCAGGCCGATAGAAAATACAGTTTGTACAGTATAAAAACCATTACGCCTCTGGAGAGTCCCTACAAGGATAGCTGACCAGACGTGTGTGTGTGTGTGGTGTGTACTTGTTTATGCTACATTGTGTGGACCAAATGTCCCCACAAGGATAGTAAAAACTATCCAAATCTAAAAACTCCAAAAACTCCAAAAACTAAAATTTTGACATTTTGGGGGGGTCTGTGGTCCCCACTTGGGGGGGGGGGGGAATTATTCAAAATAGTAAATGATGTTTATCTGAAAAGTGTAACAATGCAAAACAGGTTTTCTGTAATGGGGTAGGTTTAGTGTTAGGGTCTTAAAAGTAAAAGTTAGTAATAAAAGTAACAGAAGTCTATGGAAAGTCCCCACAATTCACAGAAACAAACATGAGTGAGTGAGTGAGTGAGTGAGTGAGTGAGTGAGTGTGTGTGTGTGTGTGTGTGTGGTGTGTGTGTGTGTGTGTGGTGTGTGTGTGTGTGTGTGTGTGTGTGTGAGAGAGAGAGAGTGTGTGTGTGTGTGTGTGTGAGAGAGTGAGTGTGTGTGTGTGTGTGTTACGACTCACGATCAAAACATCGCTTGGCCAAAATATGCATAGCCTACTTTACATGTATATTAATTTGATTATAATATAATATAATATAATATATAATATAATATAATATAATATAATACGTATATAATTCCTATTACGTATCCATTGTTACAGCTCACAACCCGTCAAAATATTGTTTAGCCCGGTTTTAAAAGTATGTGAGAAATTTGAGGTCACAGGTGTTTACGCAGAACTCATTTGCATCAAACGCTGCTATGGAAACCGCTCAGCGCATCTACGCACAGAAATTCGACACTGCGGCGGAACGTTCCTTTGACGTCACGCGGAAGCAGCCAATCGCGGCGCGCGGAGTGTGTAGTAACACGTCACTCCTCGGAGCTCCAGGAACCGGCTGGAGACGAATCCTGCTCGACGAAGACATTTTCACTTTCAATGGTCGTGTGCTCGCGGTTATCACATTTTACTTATTAAAGCCTCATCGATTAAAAAGTACGTTCTATCGTCGTGTTCTAGTAACGTTAATGAAATCGGGGTTCGTTGATGTGTTAGATTTAAACCCGCAGACCCCGGATTAGGTCAGCGGAAGTCAGTAACGATCATGTTACTGTGTGTGTACGGGTTACACGGGTGTATTTATTGAGTAGTATGTTTTTTAAAATATTTTATATAACTGCCTTATTGCTTTCTTTTCCTGTGGTATTTTGAGAGTGTGATGGAAGTAGCGCGAGCTTGTCCACTGAAATGTAGCTATACGCGTGACGTCATGACGATGTTCTTATTTTGATTAAAACATGTATTATTGTAAAGTAATATATTAATAACAATATGTTAACACCAGTGTAATACATTTAAGAGCCTTCAGTGAGTTGCTACTGTCCTGACCATATCTTAGCAATTTGTTGGACTCATTTAGTATTTTGTATCAGGTTTTTCTTATTTGTGGCTTTTTGACATGTATAGCCATTCTAGTGTGTTTTGGAACAGTGAGTTCATGTCTGTCTGGAAACTTTATCATTGTGTAACCAATCAGTCAATACAGGTATTGGAGCATGATTTAGTGTTTAGGGCAGGCATTTCCAGGGATCCCTCTGATTTAGGGTTATCAGAGGCCAAAGTCTCCTCTAATAATTTGAAGTGCTTTGTGTTTAGTCAGCAAACCTGTGACTGGAGTTGAGTAGGTATTCTAGGACAGGTGTGTCCCAGCTGTAGTACATTCTGCTTAAAAATAGCATCTGGTTTTGCTCCTCAACACATCTACGCATGTCTCAGAATAACAAGTTCTTAATGACGTTTTGGGCTTGGCAAGGGTAAGCACTCATGTCAAGTGTATTTGTTCACAGATGACAGTTGCGTCAAAATTTCCTCTTTGAAAGAGTTCCTTCAGTTATGAACGAACATAAAAGAATGCAGTTTCCTCTCACATTGCTGACATGGGTGAAATTGTCCTTGTCACTCAAGTATTTGCTGTTAATTTTAGGCTCTGCTATCCTACTTGTCCAGTTTTGGAGGCACAACCCATTAGGTGTGGTTTAGGGTTAAAAAGACTTCGCAGCTCACTGTTTACTCATTTCGCTGTTTCTGGTCGTTCACAGTTCACACTGTCATGGCGACCTACCAAGAGTTCATCCAACAGAACGAGGATCGTGATGGAGTACGCTGCAGTTGGAACCTCTGGGCTTCCAGCCGCCTGGAGGCCACACGGCTAGTGGTTCCTGTTTCCTGCCTCTACACTCCTCTCAAAGAGAGACCGGACCTGCCTCCGGTCCAGTACGAGCCGGTACTGTGCAGTCGGGCCAACTGCAAAGCCGTACTCAACCCACTCTGGTAAGGACTGAATCACTTTTCCAAGCAGTGTTGGGTTCTGTTTGTTTGTACAGCGTGTGGTCAGTATAGATAAATATCACGATGACATTTGATTTGCATATCTGAATCATTGATTAGTTGGTGGACTGGAATTGGAATGGATTTTGAATATCAGCTTACACTTAAGAACAGTTCATTCCTGTTTATTAAATTAAACATTGGTGTCCTTAATCATATATTGCTGTTGCTGTCATTTTATATACACAATAAAGGGGGTTTAGAGGGTTTTAGGTGAAGCTGATTTTGCCTGGATTGGATGTTGACCTTTTATTTTAGGGTTAGCTAAATAGTGTTTTGCTCAAGTGAAGTTTTGGTCTTTTCCTCTAGTTTTCCACAGACTTGCTAATTACATTATTTCAGAGCTTTTAAAATGTTAAAAGAGTCTACAGAGCATATTTTCCAACATTATCATTGGTATGTTAATTGGATCAGGTTAGTTAAATGCTAATTGTTTCCTTTAATCACTGTGACTAAAGGAAGACAATTGTTTCTCTTCGTGTGCTAATGACTTACATTAGAAAGACTTCGTCATAGACAAGTTTAGCATCTTTAACGCTTGATTTCCTTTTGTAGTCAAGTGGATTTCAAAGCTAAGATATGGGCCTGCAACTTCTGCTTCCAGAGGAACTCTGTGAGTATACATTAGAGAAGCACATGGAGCAAATCCAAGACTGAAAATGAGTTTCAGTAATGTCAGTCACATCTGTCCCTGTGAGTAAATATTAATCTATTTCTTCGCAGTTTCCTCCATCATACGCAGGCATTTCAGAAGTGAATCAGCCCGCAGAACTAATGCCTCAGTTCTCCACCATTGAGTACATAGTGCAGGTAAATTTACTTTACTGTACAAACATAGACTTACTACAACTCCTTTAGCTCACAGATAGCTTCTTGTCAAAAGCCACGTTGTCATTCTGTAATGAAGCTAGTGTTCAGTGCGTTTTGACAAGTGCCAGGATTTTTAAATAGTTCAAATAAATAGTTTAAATAGTTTTCCTTCCAATTTAAAAGTGTGTATACACTTCCATTCAAAACAATTATTTGCCCACCAAGGCTACATTTATTTGATTAGCAATTCAAATAGTAATATTGTGTTTTTTTTTTTTTATATATACTAAAGATGAATTTCTTACACTAAAATAAATTTCTTACATTTATACTTTGATGAATAAAAAGTTCAAAGAACAGAATGTATTTGAAATACAAAATCGTTTGTAACATTATGAATGTCTTTACTGACACTTTTTTTTAATTTTTCTTTAAAAAAAAAAAAAAAATCCAACTTCAGTATATATATATATATATTACTATTTAAAATGTATCAAAATAAATGAATTAAATGAAAGTATTTATCAGTTAATAACATTATGTAATATTTTAATTACCATTATGTAACCTGATTTATTTCTTTTCAGCGTGGACCTCCAACCCCTCTCATCTTCATGTATGTGGTGGACACATGTCTGGAGGAGGAAGACCTCCAGGCCCTGAAAGAATCCCTTCAGATGTCTCTGAGTCTGTTGCCACCTAATGCCCTGGTGGGTCTCATCACCTTCGGCCGCATGGTTCAGGTCCATGAGCTCAGCTGCGAAGGTATCTCCAAGAGCTACGTCTTCCGCGGCACAAAAGAGCTCACGCCCAAACAGATACAGGTCAGTGATCTTTCTTTATTGCATTTTGATTTACCATTCCTAAATCTACAAAATAGCCAATGTGACCATATAAAGCAGAGTTTTCAGTTATTTATCAAGTGTGTCTTCTGTTTGCAGGAGATGCTGGGACTGATGAAGCCAGCCACTTCTGGACAGCAAGGCAAACCACTGGCCCCTCATGACGCTGCTGCTTCCTGCAGGTATGAGATGGTCATCCGTCACTCTCCTTAGCATGCACATTAGAAGTGAACAGAAGCTTTTACATAAGAGTCTCAAGAAAATGATTTACATGAAGGAAGTTGTGCTCATTTTTTATTTTCTTTGCACCTGATTTAGATTTCTGCAGCCTGTGGAAGCAGTAGACATGAACCTGACCGACATTCTGGGGGAGTTGCAGAGAGACCCCTGGCCTGTTCCTCAGGGGAAGAGACCTCTCCGTTCCACGGGCATCGCCCTTTCTATTGCTGTTGGACTACTGGAGGTAAAGCCAGGATGTTAATCATTTAAAAGCTCATCTTTTATGGCATAAATCTGTATTGTATTTAAATCTGCATTTGACCAAAGAGAGATAGGAGAGAATTTAAAATGCTGGATGTATGGCTAAAACTCAGGAAATGCACACTTGATTTTGCATATCTTCACTGAACCAGTGTTCAGTACCCTGATAATTCCTGCAGAGATTTTCTCCTTTCATTATAACTCTGGTCTGGCTGTGAGTTCAAATTGGCAATGTGTCAGCAACGCTGGCTGTGAGATTCAAAGTCCACTTCAGCTGTCATGTCATATCAGAACAGTTGTACCTAGTACTCGACCCAGTCATTATTCTTACATAACTCTCAAGATAGGAAACAGACTACCTACTGCACTCTTGAGTTTGTTTGATAAGTCTAGCATGGCTGATTTAACTTTAAGCTGCATTATTCCCTTTAAAAGACACCATTAAAGTTTGTAATATGTGGAAAAACACTGAAATATACACTTTGACAATTAGCTGAATAAAGTTTTTAGCATTTTATTCATTGTCTCTCTCTGTCATTCTATTTGTAGGGCACTTTCCCTAACACAGGGGCCCATGTGATGCTGTTCACCGGTGGCCCCCCAACACAGGGGCCCGGCATGGTGGTGGGAGATGAACTGAAGACCCCCATCCGCTCCTGGCACGACATCCAGAAAGACAACGCTCGCCATCTGAAGAAGGCCACTAAGGTGATTAAAGATTTTTCTGGTCTGATCTGGTGATGAACTCTTTATTTTTATGGTTTTCCATAAACATTCTGTTCTATTCCTGAAAAGCTAATGAAGAATTTCTGTTGATGTGTATTTAGTATTACGAGGCTCTGGCAAACCGTGCAGCAGTAAACGGACACAGCGTTGACATCTACGCTTGTGCACTGGATCAGACGGGACTGCTAGAGATGAAATGCCTGTCCAACCTCACCGGGTGAGAATTGATTGAAGATTATTGATCTTAATATATCTTACATACTATTTAATGTCTTCAATATCAACATATTTCTTTGAGGCCAAGTAATTCAAGTGTAATATGATATATTTTAAAAAAAAATTCTTGTTCTGTTTTAGGGGCCACATTGTCATGGGCGATTCCTTCAACACATCTCTTTTCAAGCAGACCTTCCAAAGAGTCTTCAGTAAAGACTACAATGGAGAGTTTCGCATGGCTTTTGGTGGTACTTTGGAAGTGAAGGTAAAATAGTTGGACTTAAAATACCTCGCAATATCTAGTAGTGTAAATTATGACATTACCCAGAGTCCTATTCAACCATCTAAACGTTTTTGCCTTTTTCTTCTCAGACCTCAAGAGAGCTGAAGATATCTGGTGCGATCGGGCCATGTGTGTCTCTCAACACCAAAGCACCCTGTGTTTCAGACAATGTAAGTCCCAAGCATGTAACTTCCATGTCTTGCCAGCTTTTGCAATGGATTCCAAATAGGACTTCACAAATGTGTACGCATACGTGAGAATGAATGTCTCGTTTTTTTCACAGGAAATGGGTGTCGGAGGAACATGTCAGTGGAAGATTTGTAGTCTCACGCCTGCCACCACCTTGGCCCTGTACTTTGAAGTAGTAAATCAGGTATATTGTTATATAATTATCAGTTCTATTGTACATGCAGTTGGGTGTGAGAGCTTATGTTTACATTGATGTATCAATAACACTGGTATGTTATATTTTTGTAGCACAACGCCCCAATTCCTCAGGGTGGAAGAGGAGCTATCCAGTTTGTTACGCAATACCAGCATTCAAACACACAGCGGCGAATCCGTGTCACCACCATTGCCAGGAAGTGAGTCTTAGCTTCAGCTTTCAACCTCATGAAATTCTGTTATCAGTCGATATCATATTAAAGTCAAGGTCTTGGTTGGTTCTTTTCATTCATAAGATTTTCCTTTCTTAATATCAACTTTGATGTGGTACAAAAAGGCCTTGGAGTTATCTAAAGTCAACATATCTCATGTTTTCATGTGCTATTAGTGTTTGCTGTTTCATGTGCTATTTGTGTTTGCTGTTTCATGTGCTATTTGTGTTTGCTGTAGCTCAAAATATATTTAGCTGCGTAAATATCAGTAGTCAAATTCTTGAGTATTCAATTTGTGCGTCATTTATTCTTGACAAACCGGTTCTTTCTATTGTCACACCTAGTTGGGCTGACGCACAGTCCCAGATCCAGCATATCGAGTCGTCATTTGATCAGGAGGCCTCTGCCGTTCTCATGGCCCGGCTCGGCGTTTTCAGGGCGGAATCAGAGGAGGGGCCTGACGTTCTCCGCTGGCTAGACAGGCAGCTCATTCGCTTGGTGAGTATCACAGCTATTTAGAAGGAAATGTAGGTCAATGCCTCCATTCAGAAGAGGCGATATGACAAATCATTGAACCATTATTATTATTATTATAATAATAATGAATGTAGAAGTTGCGTCACACTCAACTTTTGTGTTTGTTGTTTGGTTTCAGTGTCAGAAGTTTGGCCAGTTCAATAAAGATGATCCAAACTCCTTCAGACTGTCTGAATCTCTCTCACTGTACCCACAGGTAAAACACGGACTCCTTTAGTTAAACTCTTCTATTTGTGATGATAGGACAGAGTCCTTAAAAAGTCTTCAATTCATTTTGATCAATACAGTATTAAAGTCCAAAAAAGTCTTCAATATCTTAGATGTTATAATAAATGTTTACGTTTTGGTGTTTATATTCTAATATGTTGTAGATGAAGGTGTAAAAGTGCATATTTTATCTATATTTTTTTATATTGTTTGTATTATTTTTATTGCATTATTTATATATATTATTTATGTTTTATCATCTTTTTGAATGACCTGCCAGAAGTACTAAAACAATAGACATTTTAAATTAAGAGTCCTGGTGTATTTATAATTAAAAGTCCCACATTATGCACATGTAGAAAAAAATTATGCCTAAATACCCGACATTTAATTCAAAGTAAACTCTTGTAGCCTGTTTATTAACTGTAGCCTGATTTAATAATCATGCTATTATCACATCAGCCAAATCCAGTATTTTGGATTTAATTTGCATTTATTGATATATCTAATTTGCATTTATTGGTGATATATTTGTACATAAATCAAAGTCAGTATATATGTATATATTGAATATATCATGCCTTGAATATTTCAAACTTGCAGTTACACTGTTTTGCAATTGAATGTGTGCCTGTTTAAATACATAAATGATGCATGATTTATTTTGAGATTGTACTGTGTGATTAAAAACTCTGCAGATAACCTGTACGAGAATATCACATTTCTAAAATTAAAACTTGTCTATTTTCTTAACAGTTCATGTTCCACTTGAGGAGATCCCCATTCCTGCAGGTGTTCAATAACAGTCCGGATGAGTCTTCCTACTACAGGCATCATTTTGTGCGTCAGGATCTGACACAGTCGCTCATAATGATACAGCCCATCCTCTACTCTTACTCTTTCTACGGCCCTCCAGAGGTGATTTGAAACCCATCCATGCAACATTATAGTACAGAATGTTATGTTATTCAGCTCATACTCATCTCGTATTTGTCTGGTTTTGTAGCCTGTTCTTCTGGACAGCAGCAGCATCCTTCCTGATCGCATTCTGTTGATGGACACCTTCTTCCAGTTGGTGATTTACCATGGAGAGGTACAAATCAAATGCTTTGTTGCAGCTCACTAGATTTTGGATCAGAACTGTTATTTTCAGAAGGTTCCTCAAATGTTAAATGGTGTTTATTTGAGTTCAGTTTAGTGATGGTGTTATTCTCATCTTCACAGACTATCGCTCAGTGGAGGAAGGCTGGATACCAGGAGATGGCAGAGTATGAGAACTTCAAGCAGCTCCTTCAGGCTCCTCTAGATGACGCTCAGGAGATCTTGCAGACACGCTTCCCCATGCCCAGATACATCGACACTGAGCACGGAGGTTCACAGGCCCGCTTCCTCCTCTCCAAAGTCAACCCCTCCCAGACCCACAACAACCTCTACGCCTGGGGCCAGGTACACACCTTTAGCTCTGACGGAGCGTTATGTTGGTTATGTGTTCTTAGGTGCTTTAAATGAATCCAGTGTTGACCGGAATGTCTGATCTCTAATGTTATATCTCCTCCTTGTAGGAGTCCGGAGCACCAATCCTCACAGACGATGTCAGTCTGCAAGTTTTTATGGACCATCTCAAGAAACTGGCTGTTTCAAGTTCAGCATAAACTTTGTGCAGAAGATCAGTGAAGGATGTACATTTAGAGTGTTGAAGAAAAGAACTTTTGACCTAATCTTCTGGAAAAACTTCCATATCCAACATTGACACAACAAAATGCATCTTTATGTTTGTTTAGGAGGTCCTCCAGAGAAATGGTTTTTAGCTGTTTTCTAATTCTCATCTACGCAAGTAATTATGATTTGTCTGTCATGTTTGTTTGCTTATTTAATTAATTTAGTTTAGTTTGTGTCTAACAGAAAGTGTTACATGTTAAAACTTAATAACATATCATCTGATTTCCCAAAGAGAGAATGTTTTCTGCCATGTTGCTTGTGTCGCTCTTTCCCAAGCATATTTAGACTGAAATTCCTGTTAATGCTTATTTGCAAGAATCCTCTTGTCTGTTCTTTTTTGTATTGCACAGATCTACAGACTTCTCACTCTCATAAACTGTACCTGTGATCTGCTCACTTGCGAGGAGAAACAGTATTTTATAGTCCTGTTCCTCCAGTCCTGTAATTAAATGAATGCTGTATGTAAAGAATTTAAATGTGACTTGTGACCCACATTCCAGTTTTATCTTGATCTACAATTATGAACTAATGCTATGTATAATATTTATAGTCAAAATATCTTGTAGGTTTACTTCATTTCAAAGGTAAAGCCAAAGTTGAGCACCTTGAATGTGCAAACTCTGGTCTTGATCTAAAATAAAACATTACAAATCAACATGACTGAGGCATTTGTACCTATTTATATCAGGATTTTATGTCTGATGAAATGTGGGATCATTAAAATTAAAAACAATTTATGCACATTGTTATTTGTAACTGTAAAGTTCACAATATGATTTGTTATTTGTCTACCATACAATGATTTCTTTTTTTAATTTATTATAAAATATAAATGTTGACACCTAATTTAGTTTATTTTTTAACTCTGTCTGTCTGTCTGTCTCTATAATAATTTCATTCATTACATTTAATAACAAATTTTTATTATAGAATATCATTACAATATCATAAGATATTGATTAAAATTACAGGTGGGTAGCTTGCATTATGTAATGTTATGCTCTACAGGTGTTTTTAAAACCTTTAAATAGAAACTAAAGAAAAAAAAGGCACAAAACGAATATGAAACATTCTTTGCGTATTTATCAAATACTTTAGATTAGTGGAATCTGGACATTAAAAGTAAATTGACGGACGGGATTGTTGGTTTGTCAAACAGACTCGCATTCAAATCTAAGGACGTTTTGGTGACTGAACTCTATATTTTATTAAATTTATTACTAGCAAAGATTGCTACCTGACATGCAAATAACTCTTTATTAAATGTTTAGATAAAATCCACTCATCTAGTAATCACCAACAGTTGCGATTGGTTCTTTTTGGCCAGCGCTGAGAAAAGTAACAGATACCAAGTGACCATGCTTTTATTTACTAGGCCTGGACAATACTATTTATCTAAATAATTGCATTTTAGTATTATTTGAATTTACTTGAATTAATAGTATTTGAGTGAATTCAATAAAAAACGTCAGCGAGAAGAAGTCTTTAGTCTGTTTTAAGAAACTCGTTCTGATTGGTCACTTCTCTAACAAGCACGTGACAACAAATCAGAAGTGAAATGCATAATTTGGGAAAAAAATAAACCATGTTGCAAGTAAGGTGAGATAAAGAGGGAAAAGGGAGACATGTGAACCTACTGTTTGATCCACGCTCCGGAACAGAAGACGGCGGTAAAGTACCAATAAGCTGGACGCCAACCGCCGTTTACGACGAAGAAGAAGAAGAAGACGAAGAAGAAGAAGAAGACGAAGGAAGAGGAAGTGACAACACGAGTGGTTTACTCTTGCAGAGTCCTTGTGAATATTAACATCTGCTCAATTTAATAGCCTACATTTTTGATATTAAATTGCAGATATGAAGATAGATCCCGTAAAATGGAACCGGAATGCGTCGCTGGTCTATGCAATTGGTGTGTGGACCATGCTCGGATACGCATATTACAAATACACGCTGGGAGACGAAAAGCCCAAAGGTGAATTATAATAGGTTCAGCTGTCATATGCATCGAGAGTATTCGATTAATCTACAGACATTTCGACTTAAAATGTGTCATAGAAGCTTAAAAAAAAATCACTGTGGGAATTTATATATTAAATATAATGACAATGTTGTGTCATTTTCAAAATTGCATGTAATTTGTTTCACATAATGCACCGTTTTGTTTTATTTTTAGGTCAAAATGTCGTCGAAGACGACAGACTCAATGTGAAGATATATGAAACAAAGCACACTCGGACCACAATTATCTACAAGGCCGATTCTGTGCCATATACCACAATGCTTTTAAACTTCATCAAGTCTAAATGTGGAAGTTCTACAGAGAGTCAAAAACAAGAAGAAGAAGAGAAATGAGCTGACTGTTTGCTTGTTTTTCCAAAGAAAAGATTAAGTGTCATATTTTAAAATTAAATTTAAAAAGCAAAATGAACTTTTGGGACACTGAACTCAACTGCAGCATAAATGAGGCGATTAAATTCCCTGGCAACACATAAAATGTTTTGATGATTGTCTTTTGAGATAAGCAACACATTTCAAGTCAAGTTGAGCTTTATTGTCATCCTGCTACATGTGGAGACATACAGTGGAAAGAAATATCATGCCTCACAGGACCACGATGCTACATAAACAGACTTACAACAATGAAGTAAAACAGTATAAACCTATACACAACTAACCTACTGATAGATTTTGACTATAAATATACTATATATAAATGTTTACCTATGCATAAACTAAAAAATACAAGCTATACAAACTATACGAATGCTTCAGATAAATACTGTACATGTGCAAAGAGAAACATTGTGAGTCAAGCAGCTGGCTGGGGAACAGTGCAGGATGATTTGTAGTGCATGAGCATGTAAACATACATATATTTTGTGTATATTTACACAAATATATACATATATTTAGTCTTTTGTGGGAAAGGAAATATTGTGTTCACATCATTGGTGTTAAAGTAATAGTTCACCCAAAAAAAGTAAAATGTGCTGAAAGGTTTACTCACCCTAAAGACATCAAAGATGTAGAGGAGATGTTTCTTCATCGGAACAGATTTGTAGAAATTTAGCAGTGCATCACTTGCTCATCAATGGATCCTCTGCAGTGAATGGGTGCCGTCAGAATGAGAGTCCAAACAGCTGATAAAACATCAGTTAATGACGTAAACTGAAAAGCTTGGTAATTAATCGTTTAGTTTCTTTTCTAGAAACTAGAAGATACAACTTGTGATAAAATCTAAACTTTTGTTGGTGTGTTTATTGAAATGTATTTTTTTTTTAATTTATGTAAAAAATTATTTAAATTTTTTAAAGTTTTTTCTTTTAAAGTTTATGTAATATTTTTGGGGTTTGTTTTTGAATCATGTTAATTGACACTTAATAACAAAGCAAAAACAGGTTTATAAGCAGGCTGGTGTAGTTTTAACATAGCTGTGAATTACACTACCAGTCAAATGTTTGGCTGCACCTACACATATCATTACTGCTTTACACATTTGAGAATAATAGTAAGGTCTTTAGAAATATAAAAACAAATTTAATACAAACTTTGAATGCTTCTTCAGTACCCAATTGAATAAATTACAATCAGGAATATATTTCAAGGGAAAATTAATAATTCTAAATAAAAAATAAATGTTTTATTTTACTTGAATATTTATCTGAAATTATTTCACAAGCCACTAGCGTCAGTGCGCAGCCGCTCAGAGGGGCGGGGCTTCGTAGAAACCGGAAGATCAAAGTGTTCGAGTGTTACACGTGATTGGAGACCAAAATAATGAAGGCCATCATTCAAAGAGTAACGAAGGCAAGCGTAACAGGTACGGCACAAAGTTCACACGTTTCGCAATAAATCTTGCTGTCAGCTAGACGCTGCTTGTAATACTGTCGGTTAATCTGTTGAAGCGGCTTGACTGTATACACTGTACACGGCTGTCATGCGCGCTCCACGCTTCAACACCTTCACATTACTGTCTTACTAACCGCATTTGAAATGTGCGTTTTAAAATATACTCAGATGCTGAAGGGTATGCATCAGATCTAACTGTTTAGATCAGCACTAAGTATCATGTTAAGTACGCGGCTCGTGTTACGCTCACTTTACGCAGTTGGGGAGGAGCAGATCAGCTCCATAGGCAGAGGACTCTGCGTCTTACTCGGCATCTCAGTGGAGGACACGCAGAAGGATGTTGACTACATGTAAGTACTGATGTCTGGCCAAAAATCAGTTTTGGCAGGGAGTTCATATGTAATATAATAATAACACATATAAACTAATAATAATAATTATTATTATAACAACATCAAATACCGTAATAATGAATAAATTGTATTTTATGAATGCAATTCATTCATTAGTATATTTAATAGTAATATTATAAAACCATGGTATATTTTTTTTAGATCAGGTATTTCATTCATAAAACCAGGGTTAATCCTGAAAGTGAAGTACATACACTATATTGCCAAAAGTATTGAGTCACCCCCTTCTAATGAACAGGTTTGACTACTTTAGTAATTTCCATGAGTACAAATCTTAATGTTTAAGCATATAATGATATTCTAGGGAATTGTGTACTTCTAATTTTATAGCAACAGTTTGGACAGGACCCTTTTCTATTCTAACATGACAATTCCTCTGTGTATAAGGCAAGGTTCAAAAAGAAATGATTGATTTAGTCAGTGTGGAAGAACTTGACTGGTCTGCAGAAAGCCAAGTCCTAATCCAAGCTGAACACCTCTGGTGTGACTTTAAATGCAGATCTTGAGCCAAAAACTCATCACCAAACACTAATGACTTGTACATACACTATATGGACAAACGTATTGGGACACCCCCTTCTTTAGAACAGAAAAAGGCACTTCCAAAACTGTGGCAACAAAGATGGAAACATAATTCATGTATTTAAAAATTGTATTTCCATCTCTGTTGCAACAGTTTTGGAAGTGTCTAAAATGACTGTACCCATATGTACAAGTCTTTGGTGTTTGGTGATGAGTTTTTGGCTCAAGATCTGCATTTAAAGTCACGCCAGAGGTGTTCAGCTTGGATTAGGACTTGGCTTTCTGCAGACCAGTCAAGTTCTTCCACACTGACTAAATCAATCATTTCTTTTTGAACCTTGCCTTATACACAGAGGCATTGTCATGTGAGAATAGAAAAGGGTCCTGTCCAAACTGTTGCTTTAAAATTAGAAGCACACAATTCCCTAGAATATCATTATATGCTTAAACATTAAGATTTGTACTCATTTGAAATTACTAAAGTAGTTAAACCTGTTCATTAGAAGGGGGTGACCCAATACTTTTGGCAATATAGTGTATTTAGGCACGGATCTTAAATAAGTATTATCATGTGTGATCTTTCCGTTATATCCCAAAGACATTACACTGAAGATTATGTCCTGATACTTGTTACCTGAAATAGTTCCACAACTGATTTTTCAGTTTTTGACACTATATTGTTGTTTGAATGTGACCCTGGACCACAAAACCAGTCATAAAGGTATATTTTTTGAAATTGAGATTTATACATAATCTGAAAGCTTCCCATTGATATATGGTTTGTTAGGACAGGACAATATTTGGCTGAGATACAATATTTGAAAATCTGGAATCTGAGGGTGCAAAAAAATCACAATATTGAGAAAATCGCCTTTAAAGTTGTCCAAATGAAGTTCTTAGCAATGCCTATTACTAATCAAAAATTAAGTTTTGATATATTTACATTAGGAAATTTATAAAATATCTTCATGGGACATGATCTTTTCTTAATTTCCTAATGATTTTTGGCATAAAAGAAAAATCTATCATTTTGACCCATACAATGTATTGTTGGCTATTGCCAAAGACTATAGAATACCCAAGACATGTCACTCGAATAGTTTTGAATGGGGAAAAATGCAATGCTTAACATGGCCACTCAATCAAACGAAGCCCCACCTTCTGAGCAAAAGAGCCAATTGCTATTCGGGAAAGTCAGCGGGTCACTGCAGTTGCCGTTAGAAGTCCCGGTTGCTATAGAAACAGTCAGCATTCTGAGACGTGCACCTAGGACTGCGCATGCGCACTGGCTGATCTAGCCTGAAAAACAAGCTTTTTATAACGCTATTTGAGCAAAAGAAAAAACATTTATGACACAGTTGTTGTCAGATTTCATTGGTGATTTCAAATATGAATTTTAATCGTAAGCTTAGTGAACAGTTTGGGAGAATTTGATGTTTCCCCATTCAAAGTGATAGGAGCTGCACTTGGATGCCCGAGAGGCGTTTCAAAGATGGCCGCCGAGTGACATGACTTGTCTTAAAGGGACTTTGCTATTGCTACAAATATACCCATGTATGGTGGCCGAGAAGTGCAGAAAAAATCACAATTCTGAAAACAAAATAAATTACAAACACAAATGCAAATCTAAAAAACAAAATAACAATTCAGAAAACACAACGGCAAATCTGACAAACCAGAAGAGGTAGGTATAGTTTGAGACAGCGCCTTTGGTGTGAGAATAGATTACTCACCGCTGACTGGACGAGACATCTGTCAATCAAGGTACAGGAAGAACAGCAGACTAGCGGTAGAAAGTTCGGCGATGGTATTAAAGTCATATGTGTACGAAACCGCTCCCTATCCACTTTATAGTGCACTAAATCGATGTGTCTGAAATCGCTCACTCGTTCACTCATTCACTAATCCCTATATAGTGTATGACAGTTGAGTGGACTATTTCAGAAGGAGTGAACGAAATAAGTGAACGGATTCGGACGGTGACGTATACACTGCGCGTGAGACTTGGAGCTGTTGCAAAAACATCTTCACATATCTACTTTTATATTACACGTACCTTATTTTAGAAAATAATATTAATAGCAGTAACACTCAAAATGACTATTTTGTAATTATACATACCTCCTAGCTTCATGGTTTCATCGATGGTATATTATTTGTTTTGTAATGCTTTTATGTTCAATCATTAAATATACTATTAAAATACTGAGCACAAAAATAAACACACATTAACACGTTCATAATTTTATGTATTTATTATTTTTAGTGTCTTGAAACTCTCCCAAGCAGTGTTTTGAGCTCAGATAAGATGATGGTCGTAGAGCACCCTCAGGCGACCGTTAATTTTACATCAGGATGAATACGCTAACTACAGGCGATTAACGAACATTTTTAAATTATCCACCTAATTATCATCATTTTTGTAAGTTAACAACAATGCCACCTCAGTAAATTATTAAACTGAGTTATTGCCTACATAATATATTTTAATATAAATAATGAATGAAATAAACGTTAAAGCAGAAATGAGAAAGATGTAAACCGCATCTGTCATGAATCTCATTCAAACTCGCTCCCTCTTCCAGCTCGTCGCTTCTCCACATTGGATTGTGGAAAATAGTGCTTCAGCGAGTGTACATCGGTTTTACACTCGAAATCAGAATGCATTGTGGGTAAAAAAGTAGTGAACGAATGTAGGGAATGAAGTCGTTCACTCAGAATTCGGACAGCACTACAAAATGGCTGACACCCAATGGATAGGGAGCGGTTTCGGATAGTGATGGGAGAAATGAACCTTTTCGAAGCTTCGAATCAGTTGAACCAATTGCTTCGCAAAATGATTCACTGCTTCGAAGCGCTCGAAACACCACACGCTAGTGACGCCTGCTGGTCAAAAGTGTGTAAATGCAACAAAAACTGATTTTAACAGATTTTAAAACCCCATTGCAAATATTTTATTGAAAGTATAATACATTAAATGCCATAAAAATGATAAAATACCAATAATATGAAGTTTTTGTATAATATGTGGCTTTTAAAATATTTTATATTAATTTGTTTTGTTTTGTTTTGTTTTATGGAAAGATAATATATATAGGCCAGAAAGATATATTAACTACTTCTCATCCTTTTATTTACAGAAATGTCTTGTTAAAATGTCTACAAATTGATGAAACTGATCCGAGATCAGGTAAAAACCATAGACGCTGGTTCAGTGGTTCGCCGCTGGGGGACGATCTCAATGAACTCGCATGATTCACTGGTTCACACGTGTTTTCTGAATTGTTATTTTGTTTTTTAGATTTGCGTTTGCGTTTGTAATTTATTTTGTTTTCAGAATTGTGATTTGTTTTGCACTTCTCGGCCACCGTACCCATGCTACCTGTTTTGTGGTCCAGGGTCACATACAATTGACGGCAACGACTATAAGTAAAGTATATTGCTTCACAAACTGTGTTGTTGTGACTGGATATGACATCGTTTGGATGAACGGCCATAGTTCAAAAACAGTTTACACTGAAATAGATGTCATTTGAATGTGAAAGTTTTGAAGGGAGTGTAATTTGATCAGCTTGTAAAATCAACTGAATTGTCGAAAAGAGAACAAAAAAAAAAAAAAACACATTGACTTGTGAAAAAGTACTTTGAAGGTCTGAATGAAAGAATTTGTGAGTATTTGTTTTTCAAAGAAGTCTCTTATACTCATCAAAGCTATTTATTTATTTAATCAAAACATTAGTGTGAACTGTTAGCCTAATACAATTTAAAATAGCCGTTTTCTGTTTTAATATATTTTAAAATGTAATTTATTTGCGTGATGGCGAAGCTGAATTTTCAGCATACTCCAGTCTTCAGTGTCACATGATCCTTCAGAAATCATTCTATGCTGATTATAATTCATTTACACAATTTTCATTTTCTCCTGTTTTTCAAATGTATTTCCTTATTCAATAGAACACGAGATGTTTTGACGAATGTTTGTGCTGCTCTTTCCATTTTCATGCTGCTTACAGTGACCATATCAAATATTTTCTGTATGTCTGATCTGTATGATGTTGTTTATCAGGGTACGTAAGATTCTTAACTTGCGTCTGTTTGAGGATGAGAACGGCCGTGCCTGGAGCCGCAGTGTGATGGACAGAGAGCTGGAGGTGCTGTGTGTGAGTCAGTTCACTCTGCAGTGTATCCTCAAGGGAAATAAGCCTGACTTCCACTCTGCCATGCCGGCTGAACTGGCCCAGCCCTTCTACAACAACATGCTGGAGCAGCTGAGGGAAGCCTATAAACCAGAACTCATCAAAGGTGAGGGCAGACCAGCTAACCGTTGAAGGTTTCATTCTTCTGATTAGGATTTGTTCGTCGTTTAAGGTATTTGCTGCATTAAATGAACACCTTAGAAGAGATATTGCCAACCCTTCAGAGGACCTCAGATGATGCCAACCCTCAAACAACATACAAAACTACCAAATTTTGCTTTAAGTTTAATCGCAACATATAATCATTTCAGTTAATAGTGTTCACGGTCTGTTTGATTACATGTCATTAACTAACTGCATGAATTATACTGTACATGTCTGCCATATGGACATCAACTTGACATAGTCACCACTGATAAGCTACTACTAAATATAATGTAGAAACATTAAAATTGAAACTTCTGTAAAGCTGCTTTGCAATGATTTGTATTGTGAAAAGTGCTATGCAAATCAACTTGAATTGAATTGAATTAAATGGATAGTTTATCCAAAAATGACATTTTTACTCACTTGTTATTTACTCACTTATGTTGTTCCAAGCCTGTAGAACACAAAAAAGTACATTTTAAAGAATGTTTCCAAAGTTTTTGTTTGGTTTAATGGTGAATGTAATGACAATTTTTGTTTTTGGTCGAACTATCCCTTTAATACTATAAGTCATTGATACATTAATCAAACGGTAATTTAGAAATGTGCAATTTTACTATGCAGTAAGAAGACAGCTAGAACAGTGGTTCTCCATTTAGTTTATTAACCTAATTTATTATAATAAAAATTTTATAAATGCTTAACTTATTATATTTAAGAATTGTATTAATTGTATTATTTGTTTTAAAATTAATAAATGAATATACAGGTGCATCTCAATAAATTAGAATGTCATGGAAAAGTTCATTTATTTCAGTAATTCAACTCAAATTGTGAAACTAGTGTATTAAATAAATTCAATGCACACAGACTGAAGTAGTTTAAGTCTTTGGTTCTTTTAATTGTGATGATTTTGGCTCACATTTAACAAAAACCCACCAATTCACTATCTCAAAAAATTAGAATATGGTGACATGCCAATCAGCTAATCAACTCAAAACACATGCAAAGGTTTCCTGAGCCTTCAAAATGGTCTCTCAGTTTGGTTCACTAGGCTACACAATCATGGGGAAGACTGCTGATCTGACAGTTGTCCAGAAGACAATCATTGACACCCTTCACAAGGAGGGTAAGCCACAAACATTCATTGCCAAAGAAGCTGGCTGTTCACCGAGTGCTGTATCCAAGCATGTTAACAGAAAGTTGAGTGGAAGGAAAAAGTGTGGAAGAAAAAGATGCACAACCAACCGAGAGAACCGCAGCTTTATGAGGATTGTCAAGCAAAATCGATTCAAGAATTTGGGTGAACTTCACAAGGAATGGACTGAGGCTGGGGTCAAGACATCAAGAGCCACCACACACAGACGTGTCAAGGAATTTGGCTACAGTTGTCGTATTCCTCTTGTTAAGCCACTCCTGAACCACAGACAACGTCAGAGGCGTCTTACCTGGGCTAAGGAGAAGAAGAACTGGACTGTTGCCCAGTGGTCCAAAGTCCTCTTTTCAGATGAGAGCAAGTTTTGTATTTCATTTGGAAACCAAGGTCCTAGAGTCTGGAGGAAGGGTGGAGAAGCTCATAGCCCAAGTTGCTTGAAGTCCAGTGTTAAGTTTCCACAGTCTGTGATGATTTGGGGTGCAATGTCATCTGCTGGTGTTGGTCCATTGTGTTTTTTTGAAAACCAAAGTCACTGCACCCGTTTACCAAGAACTTTTAGAGCACTTCATGCTTCCTTCTGCTGACCAGCTTTTTAAAGATGCTGATTTCATTTTCCAGCAGGATTTGGCACCTGCCCACACTGCCAAAAGCACCAAAAGTTGGTTAAATGATCATGGTGTTGGTGTGCTTGACTGGCCAGCAAACTCACCAGACCTGAACCCCATAGAGAATCTATGGGGTATTGTCAAGAGGAAAATGAGAAACAAGAGACCAAAAAATGCAGAAGAGCTGAAGGCCACTGTCAAAGAAACCTGGGCTTCCATACCACCTCAGCAGTGCCACAAACTGATCACCTCCATGCCACGCCGAATTGAGGCAGTAATTAAAGCAAAAGGAGCCCCTACCAAGTATTGAGTACATATACAGTAAATGAACATACTTTCCAGAAGGCCAACAATTCACTAAAAATGTTTTTTTATTGGTCTTATGAAGTATTCTAATTTGTTGAGATAGTGAATTGGTGGGTTTTTGTTAAATGTGAGCCAAAATCATCACAATTAAAAGAACCAAAGACTTAAACTACTTCAGTCTGTGTGCACTGAATTTATTTAATACATGAGTTTCACAATTTGAGTTGAATTACTGAAATAAATGAACTTTTCCACGACATTCTAATTTGAGATGCACCAGTATATCAGCCAATGTGTTAAGAGAAATGAATAGAAACATTTGCTAATTTAGTTGATTTTTACTGAATGTATAAATTACTTTTAATATAATTTTTATATACAAGTGTCATTAAGATAAAATACTAAATAAAGTATTCTATTTAAAAATGTTTTTTGGAAATTTAGTTTAATAATTATACCTGATGACAGACTAAGCAGAATCCCAGTAAAAGAGATTCATCTGAAAGGTGATTTTATTATAAGAATTATGTGTAGGCCTATGAATATATACATATTTACTTGTATTAAAATTACAAAATCAGTATATAATAAAAATTAATTTATATACTTAATTGAAATGCTAAAAACATAATTTTTTTTCTTTTTCTTTTTTTTCCCCCTCCATGAGTGTTGGTTTTAACTTACACAGCTTGTATTGTGTTGCAGATGGGCAGTTTGGTGCAATAATGCAGGTACTCATTCAAAATGATGGACCTGTGACCATTCAGCTGGAGTCGCCTGCTGGTCCTACAGACCCTAAACTGGTATCCAGCTTTGATTCGCAATGCCTTAACATTATCTTCTACAGAAACTGTAAATTCTGTAGTTCTGATTACAGCATGAATTGTTTTGGGACTGTATAAACCCACAAACCAGTTTGCCTCTCTTCATTTTTTCATGCTTCAGCTGTCCAAACAAGAGAAGCAACAGCAGCGGAAAGAAAAAACACGGTCAAAAGGCCCCTCTGAGTCCAGCAGAGAGAAGGCAGCTCTGCGCTCGAAAGCGGACCCCGGCGCCAGCAGCGGAGCGGAGGGAGACGTGTCCTCTGAACGCGAACCATAGAGTACCTCACGGTACACTTACAGCCACAGTCAAAACTGATACATTTATATAAACTGCTTTTTTATTATTATTGAATTGAATCAAGCTCCAGGGGTTGCTCTTTGGAGACTGACACCAAATATCACAGTCTGCTCACTTTTTTTGTTTTATTTTTTATTTTTTTAGGATTTTGCAACTTGCATATCAATCCAGCTTCCAGTGGAATGCTGCTGTCTTCAGGGTCGTCTTTCAGTGCAGCTCATACCGCTGACTCTCCGTCTTATTACTGTCCTTCTCAAATGTCCACTATAGTGCCCGGTCTGATTTTCTTCTGAAACCTGGATTGTACTGTATATAAACATAAGAACAAGTGGCAGCTCCACATTTACTAGTAGAAAAAAGACTCAGGCACACATCAGTGGTATTTTAGCACCACTTTGAACACATTATCTGAATATTTACTATGCCATCTAATTTATTTAAATGTATACATCTCTGTGATGTGTTTTAATAAAAACAGGAAAGAAAAATGTGAGTTTATAATTACTTATTCCATAGCTGTTGAGTACTATTGTTATTTTTACATAATGCCATCATATTTGATGATCTTGTTTAGATCTACAAATCTGAATCATTATTCATAAATATTTTTTCTATTGTTACAGAGCTAGTGCCAGTCATTACGGACATAGTTTGAAATTTAAATCACTGTATAATACAGTGTGACCAACAAAAGAGTAAATAATTTCATAGAATAATTGCCAAATATGGTAAATAACAAAAGAGGACAAAATGACAATGGACCTTTTGTGAGGTAACCTGCTTATGGCACTTTAAGTAGAAAAAAAAAAGCAAAAGAGGATTATTCCTGAATGTGAAAAACGTACAATTTAATAATAAAAAAGCACAATAATTGTCTTACACTTGGAGAGGATGTTTTTCAATATCAGAAGTTAAAGATAGTTTACAGGTAATTGATTGGGTGGGGTGCTGTGCTTTTTCATACATGCATTGGAGGACATTAATGCTGAATATTTCCTAAAAATATTTAAAATTGAATGAATTTTCATTTAGATAATTATAAAAACATGCTAATACATTTTTCATTATATTCATTTTTGATTGTATTTTTCCATATAAATAAAAAAAAAAAAATGCAAATTTTGTGAACATACACGAGACACGGCTATTTCATCATAACGGTAAGTCAGTATTGACGTATTAAGGAAACAAGGAAGTCGCCTGAATTTTAACCCCTTTAAATGTTCTTTTCAACTTTGTTCTTATTTACCATATTTAGCAATTATTCTATGAAATTGTTTACATGCCTTTACCACTAATAACGTGCAGCGTCGGTCATGTGACCGCGTGTGTCAAACTGGGATGGAGACAGAATCACTGGACTGTAGTTACTGTAGAAGCATGAGCTGCTGGCGGCAGACTGGAGAGGAGCACTCATAGGTAGGTCTATGTAATATCGATGTTCTTATATAATAGCACTGCGTAATTAGCTATTAAATGCGTTAAAATTATATCAGTTTGCAATGGACTTGTTTGTTTTCTCTATTGAAACATGCTGTTTCTCTTAAACTAGTGTTTAGACCTTCAGACTGCAACTTAATAATATTCATCATATTTACTTAGCCTATGCATAACACGATATACCATCAAACATCACTGAAAGTTGGACGAATATGTCACACAATGCGTATTTACTTTAAATTGTAACATTTAGATATACGTTTGGCATGTGCCAGATGATAATTGTGTTATATAAATACCTGTAGAAATATCTGATAATTACATGTTAGCACAAAGTGTGAAATTATTCAGTACTACCTGAGGCAAAAAAAGCAAAGGCACTTAATGTAATGTTTACTTATATATATTTCAAATTATGAGTTGACAATTTAGTTAATTAAAAAAAAAGGTACTCATCTGAAAAATAAATGTATTATTTGACTTTTATACAGCCATATGAATATATACATATTTGATGAATAGCCTATGTATTATATTTATGAAGAGAGCATTGTAAAAATAAATACAGTGCATGATATAAACACTGTGTTTGTAATGTAATCTTTGCGAGTTTGCTTTGCATTAAACTATTACAAAAATATTCCAGAACAAAGTTAAAGTACAATCATGGTCCTAGTTTGTTTGTGTGATCTCCACTGCTGATGGCGCCAGCATGCACTTGGTTTGCACTGAGGACCGGTGCAGTGATGTGATCCATCTTTGTCAGGAATTTATAAGCATATATCACATCAAATTGTTTCCATGCACTGTAGTGACAGGAACAAACGAAGGTATGTGTGTTTGTGCACAGAAAGAGGGTAGGGAGCTGTAGAGCGTTCACCCTCCTGCAGAAAACAGACTTTTAGCTTTAGACCTCCTTGACTATTGATAAATGTTTCCGTGAAGTATGCATGTGTTTTTCTGTGGTTTGGGTTACTAAGAATTATGTTCTTACAATGGATATGGGAATGTAATATATTTCCAGAAATATATTTATGTTATGTAAATTATTATTATATTTATTTTTCAAGGCCTTTGTCAAGCCTTGAAACCAATGGTATATATCAAAATAAAAAAAAAATGTAATACTGTATATAAACATACATATTTCCAAAACTATGTTATGTAAATTATTATAATTTATCATTTTAAATTAATACATTTAACATGCAGTCTTTTTTCAGTGCCAAAGCCTGAAAAAAGTTACGGAGAGAATGTCCACTTGTGTATGTGACAAAGAGAATTTTATGCACTTTTTAAATAAACCTCTAGCTCTTTTTTTTTTTTTTTTTTTTTTTTTTTTTTTTAGTCTTAATGTATTGGTCACACATGTCTTTGTTTGACTGCAGCTGTGTTTTAAACTCACATACACACTAGTTTCACTTCAGACTATTGCCTGACTATGGATGTCCCCAAAGACAGAATCAGTAGTGTGAAGAACACAACAATACTTCATTGATACAGCAATTCAGAAAGTGAGAGCTATGGCTTAACACCTGCTGCTTTCATAAACTGGATAACTTCCCTGATCTGTAATTAAGAGTCCAGGCTGTTCAATAAAGCTATTTTGCAGCCTCCCTGGAGTGTGTAGAATCCTATTAAACTGTAATTTTACATCTAGTGTCTGTACTAACCACACAGAGTTGTACTTGCTGTAACTGATCTGACCACTGTCCTCTCTGAATAACTTCTGCAAATTTTGTTTTGAGGAAATTATCTGTTTAAGATCTTGTGCTTGCATCTGTCTCCATGTGAGTGTGACTTCAGTGCTGTGTACGCTAATTAAACAAATATCGCTTTAGAAAATATAGCCTAGTTTCAAGAGATGTCAGGCAGACAGGGCCGTCAGTGTGTAATTGTCTCTTTGAGGAAATGATTACAGCTTCTAGACTCTTTCATCCGTAATCATAATAATATAATAATATGCCACAGATATGCACAGAGTATGACTGAATGCAAAGGGAGACAAGAGTGTGGCAAATACAGTATGAATGTATGCATCAGTCATACTGAAAACAGACCATTTTATATCAGAGTCATTTTATTTAGTGATCCTAATGCCTCTTTTGACTTGCAGGACTTTAAAAAAAAACAAAAAAACAAGAGCAACATGGCAGTGAACTCGTCATTACAACCCAGCCGGATGGACAGAAGTGGTAGTTTTCTTCAGGTAGGAGGATGATCATTTGTACACTAAATCTGCACTTAAATTTGAGAAACCCTGACAAATCATTTGACAGCATTTGTGATTTTTGTATATTTGAAAGAAAACGTTTGGGTGTTTCTCGGTGGCTGTGACTAGGTGTTGTTTTTACTGGCCAATGTAAAAATTGCTCACGCCCAAGTCAGCTTATTCTGGACCTTTGGGATTTTTATTAACCAGTTTTACTGTGTGGCTGGTGGAAATTTTAAATCTGATCTAATAGTATCTGTAATGGAAAAAGACACGTATAAAAGCACACTTATCCTTAACAAAATGCATGATTTGAGGCATCATAAATGTTCATAGCATACACAATGCAGGACAATTTAAACACTAAATTTATTACTTCTAGGCAACAATAAATGAAGATTATTTCCATTAGATGTAATTTTTTTTACATTGATGTATAATCTTTAGTTCCAAATTAATTTTTATGAGTTTGTAAATCTTTTTTTTTAGTCTATGTTGCTTATGTGCTTAAAACAGTTTGTGTCTTAAAACATTTGTGTAACAATTTAATAAGCGCAGGAAACGCAGATGGTGCTACAGACTCATTAGCCAATGCGCTCAGGCAGGGACTGTTTTTGGATCAGTATAAATATCCCCATTCTCCTACAGAACATTTTCTGTTCCACTGCGTACATTCACTGGCTGTCTGGTGTTCCTTGTAAAAAGCAATGGACAGAAACTCTGTGTGTGTGTGTGTGTGTGTGTGTGTACCTGTTTTTCTATTCAGGTGGAGACTTAAACCTGAATACACACAGACTCACGGGGACTTGTGTCACGGTGGGGACCTAAATTGAGGTCCCCACGGGTAAAGAAGCTTATAAATCACATAGAATGAAGTTTTTTGAAAATCTAAAAATACAAAAAGTCTCCTGTGAGGGCTAAGTTTAGGTGTAGGGTTGGTGTAGGGCAATAGAATATACAGTCTGTACAGTAGAAAAACCATTACGCCTATGGAAGTCCCCACAAGGATAGCGAAACAAGTGTGTGTGTGTGTGTGTGTGTGTGTGTGTGTGTGTGCGTGCGTGCGTGTGTGTGTGTGTGTGTGTGTGTGTGTGTGTGTGTGTGTGTTTGTGAGTGAGACTGCAGCAGGGCTTGTTGCCCAGACAGGACCATTCAAGCGTTCCATAATAGATGTCTTTTTTTTTTTTTGCAACTCATCTCTCTCTCTTTCTCTCTCTCTCTCTCCTTAATTAGTCCTTCATCTCTTCTTCTTCTCCAGGGCTTTTTTTATTTTATCATTCAGTCTAAACAATTGCTCTCTCTGTTCCGTCCTCATCCTCCGTCTCACTCATCTGAAGTTTTTCTTGCCTAGTTTATGTTGTATTTTATGACATTCAGTCCAGGAATTTATCACTAGCACTAGGAATTACAAAAGAAATTTCAAAGAACTGTTGACTTTTGATTCTGTTTTCATCTGCATTTAATTGCCTGCAATTTAATCCAAAATAGCCCATAATTGCAGATCAGCATTAAAAGCACAGGAAGCTGGCACAGTGATTCAAAATATTTACATGGAGTCAACATTGTGCAGTCACCATAGTGGCATATTGGAAACATTACTTCATTTTCAAAGTAGTTTTGGTCAAAATGCCACTAACAGCCTGCTAGGCTGGCTTTTTTTTTTTTGTTTTTTTTTTGTTTTTTGTTTTTTGTTTTTTGTTTTTTTACTTAATGTTGTTTATCTACAAGCTAGACAGTTGTTTATACAATGCTGAAAATTTTAATGTATGCAATATAGAGGATTTAGTAACCTGTATCAAACTAGTCCTGCTCCATTTGCACAATAAATATAAATGCTATATCAAATCATGCACTTTGTTGAAAAGGGATGTGCTTTTTAAAAGATGATCCTATTTACTTTTTGCCTCGTGGACAATCAAATTTGCCCAAAAATCCCATAGACTTGCATTACAGTAGCATGGAAGCTTGTTTCCGATAATAAAGGTAAATAAAAAAAGGTAATTGAAACTTTATAATCCCACAATTCTGACTTTTTTTTATTCTGAGTTTATATGTCACAATTCAGTTTTTTTTTTTTTTTTTTCAGGATGAGATATAAACTCACAATTGCAAGAGAAAAAAAGTTGCAATTGTGAGACAAAAAGTAGCAATTACCTTTTTTATTTTTTACTCTATGATGGAAAAAGAAAAAACAACTGCAAAATGTAATAATTGCAATTGCAACTTAGAATTCAGAGAAAAAAAAGTCGTAATTGTGAGATGTAAACACGATGTTGAAATTATAACTCAAAATAATTTTTCTTATTTTTGTAGTGGAGTTTATTTCGCATATCTACTGATGTCATTTAAAAATCACATGCAATTATTGCATAGAGTAATGCTGTGATGGTTGGGTTGTGTTGCCATGACAAATCCCATTTCCTGTTGGGGAAAATAGATTAAGAACACAGGAAAGTGACTAACTTGCTTCCTGCATGGATAGATGACAGCGAGGCTGAAGCTGTTGCTCTTGTTTTGGTCATAAATAAGCCTCTTTCAGCTTGTTTTTTTCTTCACTGTTCTCTGCAGGTTTCCTGACAGTTTCTCTTTTTTTCAGATTCTTTGTTAGCAAAGGGGAAGTTGCCAGAGTGAATTTTAAAAGAGCACTATATTAATTCACTGAAATGTTTTCTCCTTGGACATGTAAGGTTTTACTTTTTCTATCAATGTGCAGCTCGTCGATGTGTTTGCATTGTCACTGGGAGCACTACAGCAGCAAATGGTTCATGCTGTGCAGGAAAAAGACAGAGATCCAGACAGAGATCCAGACATTTCTATGCTCATAGAGTGAGTACACATACCAAACACATGTCGAAAATGTATTAAGACCGTCATTGTACAGTAAGCTAAATAAGAGTGCATTTAAAATTAAATAATGCATATATTTTCTGTATTTTTGATAGATGCATTGCATTTACATCTGTTAAGTTTATGTACTGTAATATATCTTTATATTTACAAAAAAACCTCTGTATGTTTTACAGTGGAGTCCAGTAGAGGGCGCCAGTGTCTAGTCTGTCTTTCTAATACCTTTTCTTCCTTTAAAGGACATACAAGACATTTCTGTCAAAACAAAACAACCCTCTACATCCATGCCATGTTTTGTTCTCTGTAGGATAGAGGGAGAGATGAGTCCTGTGTGTCTACAGTATCCTGCGGTTGATGAGGAAGGTACGAGCGTAAGTGTGAGTGTGTTGGACAAACTGATACACACACACCCCATCTGGCTTCTGCTTTCCATCGACCAGCAAGAGGCCACTGGCATCCTTCTGCAGCAGCAAGCAGGGGTAAAATATGTTAGAGAGAGTGAACGCAAAGATTTTTTTAAAGAAATAGTTCACAGAAATTCAAATTCTGTCATCATTTATTCACCCTTGTTTTATTCCATCCGCATTGGACTTTCGTGAAATAGAAAAAGAGATGCCCAAGTTGCTGTTTTCCAGAGTGGATGCTGATTTATATAGCTTCAAAAATATAGCTTAATCAGTGAAACATTTGGTACAGGAAAATATGAACTTTAATTGAGATTTTTGACAAATATTTTTCAAAACACAAACTCTTTTAAAGAGCAAATTCATTGCCATTAGAGCTGTGGTTCTCAGCCAGTAGGGGGCCTCAAAATGAGCGTTTAAATTAATACATTATTATTAATAAAGTAGAATAATTAATTAAAGCACATAAAATCAAGATGTAAACTGAAATCACATTTCTTTTCACCCCTTCAGTAACTATTGATTTAATTACTGAAGATCACACAGTTCTTGAAACTTTTGCAATCACAAAATGAATCATGGTAAATAAATTTAATATATCAGTACTTTTATTTTAGAACTAGGAGGTAAAAATGGTTAATGGTATAGTTCACCCAAAAATGAAAATTCTGTCATCATTTACCTCACCCTCATATCATTCCATTCTGAAGAATGTTGTTAACCAAACAGTTGATGGTAGCCATTGCACTTCCATTGTATTTTTTCCATTCTATGGAAGTCAATGGCTACTGTCCACTTTTTCTTTACCAACATTATTCAGAATATCTTCTTTTGTGCTCAACAGAAGAAGTAATTCACACAGGTCTGGAATGACATGAGGGTGAGTAGCCTAAATAATGACAGAATTTTCATTTTTGGGTGAAATATCTGTGCACTGGGTACATCTCTATCCAAAAAACTGTTTTATTTTATTTTTTATTTTTTTTTTCCCCTGTCCAGGTGTTTTTAGTGTGGAAATCATCTGTCCTGCAAAAGAAGGTCCTGTCATTCCACATGGATGGTACCTCAGACTCCTCTGTCATTCACATCCCTGTAAAGGAGAACCAGTACAGTATGTTGGGTCCCTTATATCATACTAAGCCATATCTGCTGTTGACGCTCTGCTCACATCTAGCCATATCTACTTCTGTGTACTGTGTCACCATAAGTTCAAGATGTTTGGCTGTGAAAGATAAATAGGAGTTTCTTTTTGATTTTATGGTCTTTTATTGGGTATCTTATATTTTTTATTGTTTGTTGGTACTGAGCAGCTTGCTACTTTCACATGCACGCAGTTGTGAGGTCAAAGATTGACTCTGCACACGTGCACTTTGTATATCACTTTATAAATCTCTGTTTTGTGTCAGAATGTTTCACAGGTAGTTAATCAGTTACAAAAGCCTGAGCAGCTATTTGCAACCGGCTTGGTTTAAAAAAGAGGCAGCATATTTGCAGCTAAACGTCACAATAGTAGCCTGGCAGGTTTTCAGGCATTTACAGCAGTGCAGTTCCAAGAAGTTCTTCATGTGAAATATCAGACACACCCTAGTGTTTTTGGCCTGGGCGCAATCCAGCTGAGAATTTCCTTGCCTTGGAAATTGATGTGGTCTGAAAGGTGCTGAAGGCTTTTGAGCGTTTTACCTGCCAAGTTCAGAATCAGTTCAGAAATTTCCCAAAACATTTTCAGAAAATTCCCAACAAATTAAGAATCTAGGGCAACACTCAATGCCCCAGTGCTGTTATGATGGATGAAATTGTGAAAATGCTTGGAGATTATAGACCTTTATTGATTGTTGTGTATTGTTCTTTTTTCCTAGCATTTTCTCTACAGGGTTCAGGAATCAGTTTTGCAGACCTCTTTCGTCTTGTGGCCTTTTATTGTATCAGCAGGTAACATGTTTTCTATGTCTGATACTTATTAAGGTATAGGAAGTTGAACAACCCTAACGCTAAGCACTGTACTTTATGCATGTAACTCAACCACTCACATTTTCTTTGTAGTATATAAAAACAATCCACTATGAACGATTTGATTAGATTTGGAATGGATGAAATGTTTTATTGCTGTCTTGCCATCTTTACCTTCACTGCAGTGCTAAAGTGTGCATAAAAGACAGCAGATGCAAGATTTATGAGTAAAGAAACTATGAGTGATTGTGCAGAAATGAACCCACTGCTCATAAAACCCAATGATATCCATCACCTTATCAGCAACAGGATGAAGTAATATATGGCCCTAAGTACAAAAGATTTATTTGATATCATCCATAAATCGGAAGACTACAACAGTTCTGCATGTGATGTTTGTTTTTTCAAGCCGCTCATCGAAACTGAAAGTCTGCCCTCTCTCTACTCAATACTAATTCCCCACCCAGTAACAGCAGAATTATTACTTTTTCTGAATTTGATGTATATGTATGATTTGACCTGTCACTTTAATGTTGGAAAAGAGTGAATGATTGTGTATATTTTCTTTCCCCTCTTTGGTTTTCTCCCATTGTTTTTTTTACCCACTTTCACACACTATTTGTCTTTCTGACTCTCTTTGTTTCATGTTAGAGACATTCTGCCGTTTACCCTGAAGCTTCCTGAGGCCATCCATTCAGCAGCGACCGTGTCAGATCTACATGAAGTGGCCCAACAAGGAACAGGTACTGACCAAGCTCGTCTAACCCACTTGAAATATCGCATTTAGTACAGATACAGTTATATAAAATGATATATAATAATACACTATATACTGTTTGGCTGCATGATTATTTATCTGCATGTTCCACCTATATGAATCTGAAATATTATATCTGTATAGTAATGTAGATATCTGTGATTATGTGTATTATTTGTGATTGGTGAATTGTGAATTTACTCAAAATAGGTTTGGGGGAGAAATGTCCAATGCAGGGTTATTAACCAAAACTGAAACAATTAAAAAATATTTTCGTTACTTGAAATAAATTCAAACTTTAACTGAAATAAAATCGAATATTTGAAAAACATGAAATTCATTTTATTTCATTTAGTTGACAAAGCAATATTCTCATTCTCATTTAGTTAAACTTCATGTACAAAAAATAAAAGTAAAATTAAAAATTAAAAATATAAATGATATAGACATTAAAAAAAACATACAGCAAAATTACTAAAACTTTAACTAAAATTAAAATGAAGATTTAAAAAAAAAAAAAAAAAACGAATTCAAATATGTTGGGGAAAAAAAAAAACTACTAGTATCTCAGTGGCACTAAAATAGCAGTGGTCCAACGTCCATTCAAATTCAGGGGTCATTCACTCTCTCTGATTTTGGAGCCAAGTGGAATTTGAAACACAAAAAGAGTCTTCAGTATTATCAGAAATTCAAAATGGCCCTTTTCATACAATAAAATTATAATTATCAAATTTGCTTCATTTAGTTTTTTTAAAAAATAAGAGTTTTTAGGATTAGAGCCCCTGTCCCCTTGCACACTAAATGAAAACAACACTAACAAAAACAAACTAACACTTCTTATATTTGTAAAAATGTCTTCTTTTTACTTTTTCTTTTTTTTTTCTTTTTTTTTTGCTCATGTCTCAGACCTAGGGCACCAAGAGAGTCAGGTCTGCCATTGGTGCTTCCTTAAAAAAGCACAAGTGACATAATGCCAAGTGTGTCAGGAAAGTAGTGTGTTTTTTCTTCAGTATACTCAAGCAGGTTGCATGTACATGTAATAATTAGTAATGCAATATTTTTGCATGTTCTTACATGCTTCAGACCAGCTTGAACCAGTGTCAAATATTATTTGTCAGATAATGAAGAAATGTTGCAATGTTCCTAGAGAAGAAGGAACCTTTGCCATGACTGTCTTGTGAGTAACTATGTGTTTGAATCTCTCCGTCCACCACAGCTGAGACACGCTGGGCTACTATTCAGTTCCATGTTATTATTAGTCCAGCTGACATTCCAGATTCCAGATAGTGAGTGAGACTATGTGAGCTAATCAGCGTATAGAGGTTACTGAGGGAAAGAGTGTGTGTGTGTGTGTGTGTGTGTGTGTGTGTGTGTGTGTGTGTGTAACCATATTTTTGGGGACAAATTTGTACCCAGAAGTGAGCTAAACTTGACAAAATCTCCCAAAACCTACTTTTGGGATGTGCTCAGCTGACTTGGTTTAAAAAATGGTAAAAATAAATAAATCAAATAAAGTTTTTTTTTTTTTTAATTGTAAAAATGCAGAAAGTTTTTTTTCCACATTCTACATTTGCTACATGGAGGGGACCGTGTGTGTGTGTTTGTGTGTGTGTGTGTGTGTGTGTGTGTGTGTGTGTGTGTGTGTGAAATTTAGTAGACAATCATATTCACCTAAAAAGACACAGGACTTCCATTTTTCCTTAACGGTGATAGTTCCGTTCTGCATTTTTGAGAAGCCAGCAATGAGCTAAAAAAAAAAACATTTGTATCACCTTAGCAACACCCATCCACACTAAAGTTGCCACAGAGAACTATTGTAAGTTTGATTCAGTAATACGAAGTCTCATTTGAAAGAGGCTGACTGTCGTATAAATATCTATTCCTAATAGAAACTGGCCCATCAAACCAACACTATACTAAAATGGGTGGGGAGAGAGACAGAAAGCATGGGGAGGAGAAAGAGGAGGGGTTTAGTGTGCTCTTCCCCATACACACTGTCTGTTTGCATAAGTGACTCTGTGCTGGGTGTGTTTGTATGACGTTTGTGAATCAGTTTTCTGAAATGCACGACTGAGCTCGCTAAATTTCTCCAAGAACTTCAGTGGGCCTGAGGACAGCAGAAGTGAACAGACTCTTTAGCCTGGCTGTAACTAGATATAGCCACACACACACACTGAAATTCACATGTGTGCTGTCATCGTGTGGTGGTCTATGGTAGAAAGCTGGACTGGGTGTGTTTGCTGCTTTTGTTGGTTGTGTTTGTATAAAGACTGTGCATGTGTGTTGTTAACCATTAATCAGATTCTCTCTTTTATTCCAGCATTCTGGGAATCTTCTCTCAACAAACAACTTGGGACAATCTCTGTCGCAGACAGTTCTCTGGTTCATGACAGACCACCGATCTTTCTGCACAGCAGCTGCTCTGATGTCTTACTCACAAAGGATCAAACCTGCACACCATTTGGGAAGCTACTAACCAACACCTGCCCTGATACCTCAGAAGGTGAAAGGAGTTGCTCCAGCAGTGCTTTGTCTTTTATCAACCCTGTCTTTCTCAAGACACAGCAAAATGTCACTGGAAATTCAGAAACAGTGATCACAAAGGACCCAACAGCAGAAAACGGAAAATCTCGTCCCCCTCCTCCACCAAGACCACCTCCTCCTCGCATTTTGGTTTGTAGACCTACTTCACCTTCAGGTCCGAGGACTATGCCTTTGAGTGCTGGCATTACTAGAACGAGTCGGAGACAAAATCCTCCACCACGACCTCCACAACCTCCAGACATCGACAGCTACCGCTGCACCATTGCATTAGATGACGAAACCATCTCTAGGGCCCTTTCTCAAGCCAATACGACTCCTTTAAACCCGACCAGCAGCACCATCCTGCAGCAATGGACCGGAACCGAAGAGAAAGGGCGAAGCTCAAGTGGCCGAAGCTTGTCTACATCCTCATCCGACTCTTTGGATTCTCCTCCGCATCCTCTCCCATTGGGACTATCCCAAAGCGTGGGAAAAGGCCTCTCCACGGATGACAGCAGTGATGAGTATGAGGGCGAGGAGGACGACTACGGTGTGGGGCTTGAAAGGGATCTGCATCTTCGCCTTCGTGCTTCCCGCATGTCAAAGAAACTCCTGTCGGTTGAGCTAGTGGGGGCTCGTCCGAGATCGCTTGTTATCCCACGAGCACTAAGAGGACACTTCCGTAAGGTCCGAGGTGTTTTCAATGTACTGGCTACGCCTGAAAAACGCATCTTGCTTCGGATCATTGAGTTGTCCCAAGACAAAACTTCTTACTTTGGGTGCCTCGTGCAGGACTATGTGAGCTTTGTGCAGGAGAATAAAAACTGCCACTCGTCCAGCCAGGATCTTCTGCAGACGCTCCGGCAGTTCATGACCCAGATGAAGGCTTACCTCAAACAGAGCTCAGAAATGAACCCACCTATAGAGTCTTACATATCTGAGGACCAGATAGGTAAGGAGATTTCCAGAGTTCCAGTCATGTTGAACCACTCAAATAAAGAGAGTCATTTTGAAAGCTCCTTTCTGGGAGATCAACCTACGAATGGCTTACTTTCAGGGGTCCAATCCTGCTCCTGGAAGGCCACTTTCCTGCAGCGTTTAGCTCCAACCTGCTCGGTATTTCTAGTAATCTTAAATTAGGCTGGTTTAGGTCTGTTTAATTAGGGACAGTACTAAACTCTGCTGGTGGCTTTCCAGGAGCAGGATTGGACACCCCAGGATTATTTAAAGTAACTGTGCTGTGCTGGCTGGGTGAGTTTTATTCACTGTTCATTTTACTAGTGTCTGGAAACTATTAGTTGCAGCATTTTGAAAAGTTAGCTTCCTTGTCTTCCAGATATGTATCCTCAGCTTGCATTTTTGTTTCCTAGATTGTGCAGTTTGCAAACTCAGTTAAATTCAAGGTTTGTTTACTTTGACTTATCTGACAGTTCAATAATATATTATGTATGTAGTCCAAAAAAGGTGCAAAAATATGTTTTATTTTGAATGTGAGTCTACCCTTATCAGTGCAGAGCTGCTTTTGTTATTTTGCCTTTAGCTTCAGTGGAAAATGCAGGCTAAAAAGTTGTTGATAGTGTGGTGGGAATAGCGAAAATAGACAACAAGAGCAACTGAGCAGTGAAACACAAGCACTATATCCGCATGCCGATATGAAATATCCGCATGAAATACCTTTCAAATTCAGCTGTCCTCTCTGCAGTTGCATTGAAAAGTGTATGAAAATACTCTTGAGAGTGATTGAGGTAAGTGCAAGGCCAAAAAGATCATATTAACTAGTCTGGTTTGTATAAAAATGACAGCTTCAGACCAGACTGCTATGGAAATAGCTGAAATGAGGAGTACATTTCACAGTTCTCACAGAGTAGCAGTCGTTTTAACAGCAGATTAAATATTGAATAACTGCATTTTAAGAAAATATGCTATAATCCTGTTTTATAGCTCCAAATATATTAAGGATATTGTTTTTAAAAAAAAAAGTCTTGTGTCTTCAGTAAAAAAATAACTCTTGTGTTTGGTGAGTCAGGACCAATAAAGAGAGCTTGAAGGCAGAAATTTTAGAACTCTGCATGAATACTTTACTTATACAAAAAAATTAAACCTAAGGCAAGTAAGAAAGTGTTCAAAGTGTAAATTCTTCATGAGCAGAGCACTTAAATTTGTGTAATTTATCCCAGCTAAAATGTTGTTGGTTTAACTTAAAGATAGGTTAATGCTTTCCACATTAATGATTAATGTTTTCCAAAGGCCTGACTTTTCTTTGTTTGTTAAACTGTAATGTTAATAGCTTTGAAGCTGTGTTGTGATACTATGGTTGCACAATATTTCATAAGGGACATAACAGTAAATCAACTCCAATAAACAAAAATGAGGATCCTTAATTCATACACTTTTGCATGTTTCAAATGCTTAGCATACCACCTTGAATAACAAAGCCGTCATTGTTTTTAATACATTTATCAGAGGTTACAAAATAGTACTGTAGTACAGTGGTGGAATTAGATGGTAATAGCATGTTACTTTGATTTATACCATGGTACTGAATGATTATCCTAATCATAAATCCATATCTATATTCCCAGTGTACAGCAACCAGTGTTGTTTTTTTTTTTAGTGGAATCAAAGTACTTCAGAAGAAGGGTATAAGTTTGATTTTAACATCATAACAGATATAAAAAATATCTGATTGACAGATAAATGACACACTCTTATTTCAGAGTTGTTTATTTCATTCAACTGAACTGTGAAAGAGTGCATATTTGCTTAAACATCTCAGGTAACGTCAGTGGTATGACTCATTTCAGATGCAGCCAAAATTACATTAACAGTGGTTATATGTGCATTAAATGTAATTGTTTGATCAAAATTATTGCTAGGGACATCAGTAGTTGCTGGATATATAGGGACATGTCTATTGCGTCACTGCTAAATTCTACACCCTTGCTTCAAAACATGCGAGTTGTTTGTGTGTGTAAGTAGGAGTAACTCTGTCTGTGTATCGTGTGTTTGTGAAGTCTGTAGGTTTATAACATTTTGGTGCATTTTTAGGGTTGATTATTTTATGTTTTCTGTAAATCATCATGTCTAGCCATTATGATAGTGGATATGTAATCTACAGGTGGCTGTAGCTTCAAATATTTATAAGTCCTGTGTATATTGTGAGCAATAGAGTTTCATTAGAAGTGTCATTGTGATAGTGTGTAATTGCTTGTTTAATAACTCTATAGTGTACAGACAACTGATGTGAGGCCTGCTTTTGTCCTCATTTGACTTGCCCTTTGCATCTCAGAAAGCCCTCAGCCTTATTTCACAGGGAGACTTGAATATCAAGAGCTTAGGCCTAATATATCTTGTAACGTTTGTGTCAGATTTTCCATAAACTCAGCAGAAACTGTATGCTCTCTAAGCATTCAGGGTGTTTTGGTTTTTCACTTGTGCAGAACAGAAGAGGTAGAAAGGAATAGTTCACCGCCCCCACAAAAAATAAATAAATAAATAAATAAATAAAAATAAAAAGGAGAAAGAAATCATAAATTGTTGTTCCAAACATATATGACTGGTTTTCTAAGCTGCTCTTTTCCATACAATTTAAGTGAATAAAAAAGCACTGACTGCACCAAAAAAAAAAAGTATCATAAAAGTAGTCCATATGATTTATGTGCTATATTCCAGGTCTTACAAAGCCATACGATAGCCTTGAAGAAAAGTGAGTAAAAGTTGATATGTTCTTCAGAATATCCTTCAGAACAGTGTCATTTTAGCATCATTGATATTGTTTAAATTTTTACTGTATTTTCATTTTAATTGTCATTAAAGTTTTAGTAGTTTTGTCATGTTATTGTCATTTTATTAGTTTTTTAAAAATATGTCTGTATAATTCATATTCTTATCTTTATTTCAGTTTTAGTTATTTTAGTACTTGAAGTCCAACTAAAAGAAAATGTAATTTAATTTTGATATTTTTCTTTAATTTCAAGTGACATAAAAACATGTTTTTTTATGGTTTCAGTTATAATTTTAGTCTTTTTAGCCTTTTAGTTTGGAACATGAAGGTCGAGTAAATTATGGGATTTTTCATTTGAAGGTGAACTATTTCTTTAAAACTGTTTATTAAATACAAAGTTTAAAACGTCATGCCTGTTTTCGCTTTTGTTTTTTTCTATGAATATTGTGAATGTCTCTGAAACTCTTATATATTAAAGCTTTAACTGATCTCTTTCACAGATCCAATGTTGGAGAAGGCCATGCATAAGTGTGTGCTGAAACCTCTGTACGGCTGCTTGCAGTCGGTGCTGCATGACTTCCAGGTGGCCGGTGGAGTGTGGCAGAGGCTGCAGGAGAATCTGGCCCTGGCAAAGGCTAAACAGCCTCACGAGCTGGGAGTGAACGGAGCCCGGCCTCCAGACGCCCACGCCATCCATAGAATCCGCCGAAAAATCCGAGCCATGTGCCAAATGTACTCACCTGAGAGGAAGATTATGGTGCTGTTAAAAGTCTGCAAACTCATCTACAATATTATGCAAGACCATGAAGGTGTGTACGGGTGGAGTTATGCCTCGAGGGTTTATTTAAAGGCTTTAAAAGTGTGTATGTTTTAGGTGTGTTTGAGATCAGTAACTGAATTAACTTGAAGGTACTTGCTGGAATAGTTTGTGTAAAGGTCACTAATAAATGTTTCCTCTGTGTGCGCCAGTGCGGATGTTTGGAGCGGATGATTTCCTGCCCATGTTGACATATGTGTTGGTGCAGTGTGACATGCCGCAGTTGGACACTGAGATCCTGTATATGATGGAGCTAATAGATCCCCCATTACTGCATGGAGAAGGTGCGTTAACATGTACTCATACTTGTGTGATAATGTTACATAAACCTGAATTCTTTTTAAAAAAAGTGCAAAAATGTATTATTTGGAAAAAAAAACAACAACTTCAGAACCAAAACAGTATTATTTTCTCCCATCCAACATTTCATGTGAATTCTCTTTCTTGCTTCATGATGACAGAATCAGTAATGTAATGTTAACAAAGTTAGTGCAGAATCCAAACTGTAGGAGTTTCAGAACAGACAAGCATTTTCCATGTGTGACGAACTTCCTAAGTTCTGTTCCCCACAGAGTAATTTCCTCCTGGGTGTGTGTCTCCTATTCTTACTGAGCACACTGTGGCAGCCATTCATGGAAAAGATTTATTGTGTTGTATGTACACAGTCAAGTCACAAACTTTATGATCTAATGTGACAGATAGGATGATCCATCCTCATTATAGTGATAATTTACCCTTTTTGTCAGTTTCAAAATGGTCTGGGCAGTGAGTAATGCATGTTTTGAAAACACCACTGGCCAGTTCTGTTCCAAAACGTAGAGAACTGCTTTGCTGTCTGTTGTTGCCTATAGAGTGCAACAGTCAGGTTCTGGAAGTAAAAACGCCATTCATTTTCTCCACAGGGAAATTGATTGAACTGATAAACCTTTAAAATCTGTTATGAGCTCTGAGGTTTTTAATTGATTGTATATCCTTTTGTTGAACCTGTTTGCGCTAATTCAACTAACTTTTAAAATGATTGTGTTTAATTGTAGAATTTGTTGTGGAAAATTCAATACCCACAATGCTGTATAGAAAATTTCATTAATCAGGGAGTTACTGTAAGCAAAGCACATCAAAAGATTCCACCCACTCCCGTTAAAATATTATGTTTTGTTTCTCTGGATACAACCAACACCTTAAATAAGTAGTTTTATATTTCTCTCAGTTGTTTTAATTTGATTATATAATATGCAATGCTTCATGGGATAGTAGTTCTTTCCTTCATTAAATCTGTTAAGTACACAGTCTTGTACCTTTCTCTTTTTGTTTGATTATCAAATGCTTTTTTGCTTCTTATCAAAAGCAACATCATGCCACAAAAATAGCAGTTTTCACATACAAAGGGATACTTGACTCACAATTGATTCAAATATATAATGTTAATCAATTGTGACCAGACACAGTAACAGTTTCTTCCCTCAGGCAATCCATCTCATGAACACTTGACATTAAAAGTGGAACACACAACACTATTGTAAATTATTTATTCAACACACATACTTATTTTTTCATTTCAGATTTGCACATATTAGACCTGTACACCATAATTGTCTATATTATATATTGTGTTTTTGCTATTTGTACATTGCCTATTTGTATATTATTCTTTTATTATCTGTGTCCTGTCCTGTTGCTGTCTTTCTGTTGCACTGTAGAGCTTCTGTCACAAAAACAAATTCCTTGTATGTGTAAGCATACCTGGCCAATAAAGCTCATTCTGATTCTGATTCTGATTCTGATTAAAATATTGCTAAACTTATTATGCGTTACTCGCACATAAACGTCATAGCACAAACAAATATACACTGCCGTTCATGTTTTGTGTTTTGTTTTGTTTTTTGGAAAGAAATGAATACTTTTATTCAGCAATGATAAAGCAAATTGACCAAAAGTGGCAAAAAAGTGAAAAAAACAAAACAAAACAACAAAAATAGATGTTTCTTGAGCACCAAATCAACATATTAGAATGATTTCTGAAGGATCATGTGACACTGAAGACTGGAATATTGTCATAAAAATTACATTTTAAAATACATGAAATTAGAAAGTTTTAATTTGTAATCATATTTCACAATATTAATGTTTTAACTGTTTTTATCAAATAAATGCAGACTTTGTGAGATTATTTCAAAAACATTTTAAAAAAAAATCTTACTAACCACAAAGATTGGTTAAATAGGTTAAAATAATAAATTTTCAAGTAGATTTTTAGCCATGCTTTATTGTACTAAACAAGTTTTTTATTTAGGTTTTGGGATGTTCACTAGGTTTTTGTTCTATATATTAAGATCCTGCTTTCTCTTGATCCTATACAGGAGGATATTACCTCACCAGTGCTTACGGAGCAATGTCACTGATGAAGAACTTCCAGGAAGAGCAGGCAGCTCGAGTACTCCGCTCTACAACACGCGACACACTCCACCAGTGGCACCAGCGTCGCACACTGCAGAGAAACCTGCCCTCAGTGGATGACTTCCAGGTAAAATCCTGACCTCCGAACAGCATTTGCAAAGTTAACTGCATTTATAGATATGAGCTATTTTCATTCCACAAACTCTGTAATGTCTGTTTGTTTGTGTGAAGAACTACATGCGAGTGGCTCTGCAGAAGGCAGATAGCGGCTGCACGGCTAAAACCTTTCAGGTGCGGCCCTACGCCACGACGGAAGAAGTGTGCCGCCTTTGTGCGCTCAAATTCCGCGTGTCTGATCCAGAAAACTATGGCCTGTTTCTTTACACGGATGAGAGCAGCCAGCAGTTGGCCGCAGACACACACCCACAGTGGATAAAGGCAGAGTTACACAGTCGACCGAAACGTCAACACTTTTACTTTGTCTACAAGTCGATACCCAGCATGAACTGTTCCACTCCTTTGTCTTGAATGCAGGACATTTCCTGAACACTCAATAGCCAGAAAGTGTTTAACGAGGGTGTGACTTTAAGGAATGTGTATAAAAATGGGGAAATGAAAAGGTCTCATGGACACAGTGTCTCAAAAAAGAATGATTTAATTGGCACTTTACATGAATAATGTACGTTTGGGTTGTTAAAATGAGTAATTTCAAAACAGACTTGTGTAACAGGGTTGCAAACTTAGCCTAAATGGAGTAAGGACTAGCAAGTTTGGAACCAAATGTTAGTTTGTATTTATAGATATAACTTATATTTCCCAAAATTTAGGAAGACTTTGCAATAAGGTTTCATTTGTTAACATTAATCGACCAAATTAGTTAATCTGAATCAACAATGAACAATATTTTTTACAGTATTTATTAATCTTAGTTAATGTTGATCTCAACATTTACTAATATATTTTTAAGATCAAAAGTAGTGTCTTTTGACATTAATTAATGCACTGTGAAATAACATGAACATTTTTAAAGTAACATTAATAAAGGTTATTGCTAATTTATATTTAATCTTAGTTAATGCATTAACTAATGTTAACAAATGAGACCTTAGTGTAAAGTGATACCAATATTAGTTTGGTCATTTTTATCTTACAATAATGGTAACTGGGTTGAATAACTGCACTTGATGATTGCTGCAAATTTCTATAAAAAATTTAAATATACAATGATTATATTTTACTTTTTATAATTTACTTGTCTTTCCCACTAAAGGGTCCAAATGATGTTATTTCATGGGTATCACAATTTTAAGCAATATTGCGTTTTTTTGTAATGTTGGAAAATGATCTAGTAACAGGCTTGCATACAAAATGAAGATGACTTCTAATTCTACTAAATATATGTGTTTTTATTTCAAAAATGACAAATATTTTTATATTTATCAGTTCCACAGAATAAAATTGTAACATGATCATTCATAATTTTATGATAATATAATAACAATAGTTCATATTACAAATCTGACAATAAAAACTTTTTTTATTTTCCTTTTTAAAGAAGTGTGACACCAAAGTGTGCTATATTTGTAGAAAGTCCCAAATATATGCATATTACATTATGTAAAATAGTGTTTATTCACATTGTTATGTTTTGAATAGAAATGTTTAATATAAAAGGCATTTATTGGGTATTGTCAGTAATGTGGTGTTGAACATGTGAGTATATATTTTTCCTTTGATTCGGTATGAATTTAATGTAGCATCTGTCCCCAAAAATGCCAGGACTGCAATGAAAGCCACATTGTGCCGTTGTTATGTATATACAGAGGTGTCAGGGATTCTCTCTAGTCAAACCATAGAGTTCTGTACATAGTCAGCTATTTTTGCATTCAGGTTGAGTGAGTGTTGAAGTGTTTAGAGATGATGCTTGATCACATGGTTGCTTTTTCTTTAGCACAATAGAGATGCGTCAGTGTGACCTTGCAAACGGTTAAATTAGCTGAAGAAGCTTTTTTTTCTCACTTTGTTCTTGTGGAAAAGGAACACTTTCTTCAGCCAAAGTCTAAATGTGCTACACTGTAAATGTGTAATATGTACAACGCACTTATGGCAGAGAATGTGATTTTTACCAGTTTCCTTACTGTTGATGATCATTTAAACACTGAACTTGTGCATACTTTATTCTCTTTGTTGTTATTTGCACTGCAGGAAATAAAGAGTGTCTTTATTCTTTTTATGATCTCAGACAGTTTCAAATGTTTAAGTTATGCTGTACAAATATTTACTCAATATAGTTTTTTTTTTTGGTCATTGTTCATATGTGCATATTATTTAATATCAGTATTTTAAATAATTAATTATTTATTTTTACATTTTTATTGATTGTATTAATAATGCAAAAAATCATCAATATTATTGTACATGAATGAATCAACTAGACTACTGTATACCAAAAGTTATTAATATAAGATGCATTTAAAATAATTAGATTTTTATTTATTCATTTTTTGTTTAATTTAATTAGTAATGAATTATATTAACAGTGCATACAATAGTGAATACATTTATTTATTTTCTGTTGATAAATTATATATTGCGAGAGAAAAAAAACATTCTTCAACATGAATGAATCGACCAGACAACATTGTTACACCAAAAGGCTGTTGATATTAGCATTTTAAATAATTATATTATTTATTCACTTATTTTTACATTTAGAAATTATATTAATATTGTGATTTATTAGGTAAATTATATTAATATTGTTTTTTATGTAAAGTATTATTTAATATTATTTAAAAATATTGGGTAACACTTTAACAACTGCATGCTATGAATCAGTTAAGCATTAGTAAATAGTCAGTTCATCCTTTATAAAGCATTGTGACAACATTAATAGGCATTAGTAAGCAATTAATAAATACAGCTATAAATGTTTTGTTCTTGAGCATATCTATAATGTTTAATAAATGTATTTTCATACTTTATTGACGATCAATTTATCATTTCTAAATTATTACGTTCTTAACAAACCAGTTATTTAGGAGTTGTCAGTGGTTCAAAAGATCATTTAGAAAGTGTAAGTAAATGATTAATAAAACATTTAAATGTACATTTATAAATCTTATTATTTAGACATATGATAATAGTTGCTCAGTGTGTTAATATATGCTTTATTAACACATATTCCTGCTGTAATTCATGATTAAGTCAGGTAGTTATAAAACATTCAGTAGTTTCCAGCCATCTATTCGTGTGAGCTCATCTAAAGTGAGGACTATTTATACCTTGTAAAGCATAAGGAGATTTAAAGGTTCATTTATCTTCCAAACAGAGGGATACAGAACACAGAAATATTTTTTCAAGATGCAAAAAATGAAACTGTACAACTGTACACTTGATAAAAAATTAATAATAAACCTCTGCAATTTCATAGGAAAAAAAATAAAATAGAAATTCAAGTGTACAGTTGTACAGTTTCTGAGTTCTGTATCCCTCTGTGTTGTGTTTGCTTAACTTTTCTGTTTGGAAGATAAATGAGCCTTTAAATCTTCTTTGTAATAGAGATGCTTATAAATCAAGAACAAGGCATTTATAGCTGTATTTATAAACTGCTTACTAATGACTATTAATATTGGGACAATGCTTTATAAAGGATGAACTGACTATTTACTAATGTTTACCTAATGATTCATAGCATGCAGTTATTATAAAGTGTTACCAAAAGTATTAATATTAGTATTTTAAATATCTATTTATTACATTCATTATATATATAAATATTATTATTGCACGATTTAGTGTTATTAAGGTTATTAAAGAACAACTTAAACTGTTTGGCTTTTTACAGTGTAGTCAGCTCCCTGCGTCTCTCTCTCCTGTCACTGTCAGTGTCTCCCCCGGAGAGGAGGACAAGACGCCTGACAGCGCTTCACATTTCCCCTCGTCTGGATGCAGCATCCGCGCTGACTGCGTGCCCGTCCGTCACCATGGTGACAGTGCAGCATCAGCACCACCGCTGTCATCCACAAAACCTTAATCTTAACCGGCTGTCATTTCTTCCATGGCAACCACGTTATTCGATTTGACCCGTCATCAACACACGATCTTCCACACCCGTTCAGAACGTGACTAGTTCTTCGCGTCGGTGTGTGCAGTCACGCTTGTAAACGTTCGTCGTACGTGAACGTGGTGACGACGAGTCCACGCCGCGGTGATCCAGTTGACGACAGAGGCGCGGAGGGGGGCGAACCCTGATGCTGCTGCGCCCGAGTCGACGAGATCCGCGACGCACGATTCACCCCGGTGGAGCCGAAGATGGTAGCGGTGCACGCCTCTGCGCACTCCGTGGCCTCCTCAGAGTGGATCATCTGCCTTGACAAGAGGTGAGAGACACCAGATCGCGTCCGAACGCGATCTTTACCTCCGTTCGTTTCAATATCCGGAGGGGCTGCAACAAGGTGACAGCAGCAGAGCGCGCGTTCTCTGTCCTGCGTCCCCGATGCATCACCTGCATCTGAATAGGCATCATGTATAATTGTGCATTTTGTTTTCTAAAAGGATTTTGTTGGGAAATCGTTTGAAAGCTGCGCTGTTTCTTCTGTCAGCGACAGTGAATGACATGCTTCTCCACTGAACTCGTTTGCCGGTGTCACATCATGTGAATTTCATGCGTTGTATTTTTGAATGACACATTTTAATCAATTTATTTAAAAGGAGTTCTGCAGCATTAAATCAGACTTTTTTGTATCTAAAATATGACTGTATAAGCCCAGTATACTGCAGGTTGTTTAAACCAGATGAGTTCATAGGCTGCATGCTATTGGATGCTCACTTTTTTGTTCTCAACTTTAAGATAAATAAACATATTGAACATTATAGGAATATCTGTTACCTTCTCCCAGCCCCTCCTAGTCCAGACACATCCCTGCAGGTTACCATGGCGATGGGAGGGAAAAGTGAGATCACCTTACTGGGTGTGATGGGTTTTCAGTGGATGATGTTTTAATGGACTCTTTAAACATAGTCGAGCACATCGTCTTTACACTGATCAATGTAATGGTTCTTAAAGATATCCATGGTCTCATTAACATCCGACACCAGGATGCATTGTGGTGATCAATAAATGAGCACACACACAAAGAAGAAAAAAATGGACTGCACTGTTGGATGATACTGTGCTGCATTGTGCTGCTCTGGCAGTTTCTACAGATCACTGACACAATGAATAGGCTATACTGACTGCGAAACAGCTGATCTCAGTCGTATCATTTCAAATTAGGAGCGGTTGGTTGTCTGGCTTGAATTATATTTCTTTCCGTATCAAACGTTGTACTGTATTGTGTTTAATATGCTTGATAATCAAAGGGTTAAATATCGCTGAAGACAGAGACAGTTAAACTGTTAGCTTCCCCTCCATTGATATTCATACTATGCAAAATTATGAAGCCACCTGTCAGAATAATGATCCCCCGCTGTACTGATGCTGTGAGAAAACAAGTGTTATCTTAGATTATGTATCTACTGTTATAGTATTTATTAATATTTTGAATTAGCTTTTATTTTTAGCTTTACAGGTTCATTTTAATTTTAGTTTGTTTGTTTTTGTCTTTTTATTCTTTTTAATAGTTGTATTTTGCTTTCATTTATTTAAATTTTATTTATTTTAATAAGTATTAAGTTTCAGTTTTAGTACTTAAATTCAAACTTATACTTTGCTAAGGCAACATTTCTAATTTTCGTTTATATTTTTTTAAGTTGAACTTTTTCATCTAATATATATATATATATATATATATATATATATATATCATTTTTTGAATATATTAATATTAATATATTTCAATTAATGGAAAAAGCTGAATTTTTTTTTTTTTTTTAAATTGTCACATCTATGGTGATTCAAGTTTTTCAAGTTCTGCTTTGAGTATTGAAAATCTACACTGTAAGAAACAAATCTGTAGAAAGAAAAAAAAAGGTACTGGTCATTTTTTGCCAGGATATTATCCATTATGTTTACAGTTGTTTCTTTTAACTGTGAAAAAAACAATACAAGGCAATGTGTAAAAATACAAGTAAAACACCTGTGAAAAATCAATATGGAGAATTCCTTCATACTGACATAGTATATTGTGCCCTATTATTACAGACTTTTCTTGTGTATTTGCATTATATTTGGCTTGTATGATAAATTAAAAAAAATTGTTTGGTCAGTTTGGTGTTTTCTATGGAACACAGAAACAATATATAAAAAATATTACATATATATATATATATGCATTGATTCTGACAGGCTCTAACTTTTTTTTTAATTGCAGTTTTAGAGGAACTAATGCCTCTAAAAACCTCTACACCTGCACCTTTAATGCCTACTGTAAAACCTCTGGCATTATGTAATTTAAAAAATACAGAGACAGAGAGACACAAAGGGAACGTGCTTTTTCAAAAGACTCTTTGGAGAGCTGAAGAAAGCTTCACAATGGGCTGGAGCTATATGAGAAAAAGAGAGAAACACGGGTGAAAAGAGCATGAGCGAGACAGAGAGAGGGAGGCATGGCTTTGCACTGGCAGCCGCTGTAATGCAGTGTCCATTCTGTGCCCAGCAGATATATGCTGGTAATGTGTTTCCACGCCAGTGAATCTCGGCACATAAAAGTCAACGGCACTCTCACCCTCTCACATTCACAGCAGCACAGGCCAACTGGTCCAGATCACATGAGATCAGCCTGCTGCCCAGCATAACCTGCAGGCAAATAATAAATATAGAACTATTAATATAAATGACGGTCATCTGGTCTAACTGGATCTCAGCGATGCACTGAATCATAAAGGAGCTTTACATAGAGTGTGCAAGTAATAGCTGAAGAAGGTCATCATCACAGTCATATGATGTGATTTTCCCTCTTTCTGTGGTCTCAGTGGGTTCAAGCTCTGGAACTGTTAGTGTCTGTCTCTCAGCTGATCTGCTCTGTTTAACAGTACAGATCACAGACAGTTGAATCTGGGATTTTATCTTCATTTAACCGTTTTGATGGTCATTCTGAGTAGATGAGTTTACCTGTTCACCGTGATGATTTTTAATGTCACGACAACCTCTGTAGTTTCATTTAGCCACTTGTTAGCAACCACCACTTTCAAGACAAGTAAAAGCTTTTAAAAAATCAGGTATCCTTTACACAAAGAAAATGTATTTTCTCATATATTAACAATCAGTATATTAAATGATTTATTATATACTGAAAATATACTGAATAATATATTGTGTTAATATATTCCAGTATAATCAGTAATACATAAGGAATTGCTACAGTTCATATATTGAAAAAATGTGACAATATATTTACTTATATATCATAACACTGTATGTGTAATTTTTATATTCAGTAAAATCCTTCATAATATATACAGTAGGTGTAAAATATGGTACTGTTTTTGTGTAAATATATTTGCACATGCATGTACCATATATTTACATACAGAATATACAGTATGTAGTTATAAGGAAAATATGCATTGTGATTGATATATATATATATATATATATATATATATATATATATATCAATCATGACAACTCTCGGAAAAGTTTAGCATGGTGATGGATATGGCAATGTTAATGTATTTGGTCTTGGCGGAATAGATCTGCTACACTGCTGCTGAATTGCTGCTGCTGTTAGTTTTTGCTGTAGTTGTAGATTATTGCTGCTGATTATTGCAAGTACATGAACTTGCTACTGCCAATGCATATGGCGATATGGTGCCATGAATATTTAAGACATACTGCTGCTGCACAAATAGCATGTAAAATACCGTAGCAGATCTATACAGGTGGAGCTGGGGAAGGTGGAGGGCTTCAGAGATACTCTGAAAGTGCGCTGCAGGAATCTCAAAGTGAATACTACTAGCCAGCCATATAAATGCAAGGCATTAAGCTCATTGGCTGCATGTCCAGCATGAACCAATCAGCTTGTGCCAAGTCGTTTAACTCTCTGAATATCATCAGTTACGTTAACAACCCCGTCTGCTTGTGCCATCTAGAGTTTCATGATTGAACTATTTATATATATATATATATATATATATATATATATGTGTGTGTATATGTATATATCCTTGTATTTATTTGTTTATGTACATAAAGTACTCATTTGATTAAGTTAAAAATGTCAAAAATCATTTTCCACTCACCATTTTAACAAGACACCCAATTGTCCAAAAAACTAAAACTTTATATGTTTTCAGTAAATTGTTCAGGTATTTTTCTTATATAAAGTAGGTCACACATATTTACATATATCAAATGTGTAACTACGCAAACAGTAAAGTGAGATAATATGTGTTCAGTTTTATGTAAACCTAAGCATTCATTCTTGACAAATTACTTGAGTGTTTCAATAAAGCTATTTCATTTTCTAGTATATATCCATATAATTTTGTTTCATAAGGGAATTACTGATGTATTTTATGTCCTAGAATGAAAAAATGTCTTGAGTTTGTGTTAACTACAGACCATAATTCAGGCATTTAACAAAAAAAACACTGACTTTGGTATGATTGACTCGTTTCTTTGGGTTTTGGCCTATAAAAATACATGATCCCTCCATCCACAGGAAATTAGTAATAGGTTATAGATCCGGTATTTTTGTGTGTTGTTTATAAGTTTATCTGAGAATTATAATAAAAGTATACACCAAAAAAAGAATCAGGTTTTGATGTTTAGAAACAATGACTCACCCGCCTTGTTTTGTTGCAGTTTCAAAGCCAGTACTAAAAGAGTAGGTCTAGTTTTTTGTTTGAAATCTCTTGTGGAACTTCATTAGCTTGATTAGTCTCCATATGAAATTTGTCCCACTGAATTTGATTTGAAAAATGTCTTTGAAGTCTTACTTTCCTCATACTGTAATCTCCATAGCAACAAGGCATTTTGGAAATAAAAGGAGTCCGAATTACAGCATACTGACATCATTAAGAGAGGCAATTAATTCACTCAAGTGCACAACGCACACACACACACTCATACATGTACATGTCACTTAATGAGCTGAGAAGTGAGAGCATTGCTATATTTGTGCAAATGTGAAGAGGACCTTTATGTGCCTGCATACAGTCTCTCAATCTCTCATACACCATTAGAGAAAAATGATGCTGCCTGACTGAACAAATAACTCATATAAGAATTCATTTAAGTATTAAGTATTTTGTTTGCTCAGGAATGGCCAGAAACCAATGCAAATACTAAAGTTTAAAAGCTGCAAACAACTGAATCAGTTTCTCTCCAAAGATGATTATTAGTTCAAATCACGCTACTGAAATTCTATATTAATGTGTACATGATTCATGTCTTGTATTTTGACAGGACTGATGACAAAAACAGTAATCTTGACCACATTAATACACATTCCTTATCCTACCGACAGCACAATGTGCTTATTCTAACGGCCACAACTTCGTCTGTCCTTGTAATCGTCACATGCATCGCTGCAGTGTCAGGATTTTCTTGTTGGTCAGTTTGGTTAGAGAGCATCTACCCAGACCATAAGATCTATTTGTCTGTTTTTAGGCCAGCAGAACGCTCGGGAGAAGATGTGGATATCATTCTGGCTCGACTGATGGGTGTGAAGGCCTTTGAGAAGTTTCACCCCAACCTGCTGCAGCAGATCTGCATGTGTGGCTTCTATGAGTACCTGGAGAAAGGCATCACCTGTAAGAACCACGTTTAGTATTTTTATCATGATGCTTTCAGATTTTATTCCAGTATATGTTTTTTTTTTCTTTTCTGATTTGAAACCAGTTATGTGTTTTCAGGTGTCTGTAGGAAAGACATGAATTAATTAATCAAAATCAAAAAAAAAAAAAACAGATTTGTTTGTTTGTTTTTTTGTATGGGGTGCTTGAGTTCCTTATATGATTCTTTGGAGATTAAAAAAAAATGTTTTTTATTGTACTACCATTTAAAAGGTTTTTATTTTTTTATTTATTTATTTTTAAGCAATTAATACTATTTAGCAAGGATGCATTAAATTGATTAAAAGTGACAGTAAAAGATTTATAATTGTACTAAAGATTTTTATTTCAAATAAATTATGTTCTTTTGAACTTTCTATTCATCAAAGAATTCCAAAAAAAGAAAATGTATCACAAAAATATTATACAGCACAGCAGTTTTTAACACTAATAAGAAGAAGAAATGTTTCTTTAGCACCAAATCAGCATATGAATGATTTCTGAAAACTTGAGTTATGGCTTCTGACAATTCAGTTTTCCCTTCGCAGGAAAAAAATACATTTTAAAATATATTAAAATGGAAAACAGTTTAATTTTGTAACAATATTTCACAATATTAGAGTTTTTACTGTATTTTTGATATTAAATGCAGCCTTGGTGAGCATAAGAGACATTTCAAAAACATTAAAAAATCTTACCAACCCCACACTTTTGAAAGGTAGTGTACATTATAGGTTCTTCATAACACTATGTTGGATTCTGAATTATTTAGATGGTTTACTAAATAACTAAAAATAAAATATTCTCTGTGGAACCTGAAAATGTTCTCCTATGGCTTCAGGCTATAAAACTCTATTATGTTCTAATTGAAAGTTTTATTGTTAAGCATGTAGTCCTGAATCTGTGCTTAAGGTTGAATTTGCCACTTAATGAGACAATAAGAAGCACATGTTATGTTAATGAAAAGAAGTAACTGTCCTGAAATCAAAATGAAGAATTCCTCTGCGATTTGTGAGTCAGTATTCATAGACTCTGTTTTTGCCTGCAGTGTATCGGCAGGGTGATATCGGTACCAGTTGGTATGCGGTTCTGTCTGGATCTCTGGATGTGAAAGTGTCCGAGACGGCCAACCATCAGGTAAGAGAGACCGCAATCAGGATCATTTGAAGCCTCAATCTGCTAGGAGTCAGCTGAGATAAGTAGTAGTTTAGCCTTGCAGACATCATTTGCATCCATCACCATACAGAAACTGCTACAAAGAGCCATGCTGTGAGTGGGCGACCGGTCCACGACTGGCCTTGCTAATAGTCTGATATATGAGGACGCTGATGCAGTGCTGCTGGGGATAGAAGCATCTTTCTGTGAATCCACTGGGAATACAATGAGTCACACTGTCAGATGTGTTTACTGGCTCTAAAGCATGCATCACTCCCACACAGCTCAAGAGGGATTTCCAAAGATTCCAGGAGCTTCCTTGTTTTGCATAGTAGACCTTGTAGAAGCTATATATTGATGTATAGAATGTGATCTTTTTGCAGGTAAAGTTTAGATTTCCACCAAACAGAATCGCAGAAATGATCAACGTTTCTCGTTTGCCATTGGTCAGTCAAACTTACAGTCCCACCACAAACACATGGCATTGGTTGAGCCAGTGGTTCTGTGTTAGACTGGTTCAAACAAAGCAATGTTGAGCGGTTTTTGAAGTGATCATGTTTATAGACATATTAAGCTCAAAGATAGTATTTTTACATCATCACACAACAGTTCAAAAGTTTGGGATTTTTAAAAATATTTTGGATGAAAAATGCTCACCAAGGCTGCATTTATTTGATCGGAAAAACAGTAAGCATTTTATTTTATTTTATTTTATTTTTTTCTATTTGAACTCCAGTCTTCGGTGTCACATGATCCTTTAGAAATCATTCTTGTTGAAATTGGTTGTGCTGATTAATATTTTTTGGAAATTATGATACATTTTTTCTTGATAATTTCTTTGATGAATAAAAAGTTCAATAGAACAGCATTTAAGTGAATAAAAATCTTTTGTAATATAAATGTCTTTACCTTCACTTTTCTGCAATTTAATGCATCCTTGTTGAATAAGATATTAATTTCTTGTGAAAAAAAAACAATCATACTGACCCCAAACAGTAGTGTATGCTGAAGTCTGCCTTTTAGATTTTTCTCATGAGAAAACAACCACAGTAATTTCACGTGTCCTTTTATCTCAATCTTTGCTCAGATTTTGTGCAAAGTCCAAACCATTCTCATAAATTCTTCCAAAATCTATTCTACCCATGTTCATATTTTATAGCTTCTGACAGTATGTCAGAATAATCAGTTTGCTTCTATTTTTATTTCTCCTCAGGAATTAACTGAAATAAATCAAAAATGAAAACTAATTCTCCTGAACTATGAATGAGTAACCTCTGAATAATATTTTTCCCTCTGAGTCTGTATGCATTGTAGCATTCATATTTAAAGCATTCTGGGTTGTACTTGTTTGATTACATGCACAATTGTGCATAGAACTGACACAAGATATCATGTTATGCTTCTCTTTCACACTTCTGTTGTTGCCCTGCAGCTATGAATGTCCTGTGCGCAGATGAACGTGTGTGTAGTTTTGTCTGCATACAGTATGTGCATGTGAGAATCGCTGTTTCAGTGATGCAATATTAACGGCTTGTGTGTTGCTCCAGTTTCATGGAGTGATCTGTTGGGCAATAAGCTATTATCACGCTGCTCTGGTTAAATGAATGTAAAACGCAAGACAGGGTGTAGAAAAGAAGTGTATTTGTGAATGTAATATGACTCATTTATGAGTGTGTGAGCTTGTGTTTTACTGATCTCAAATCACTTGTTATGTGTAAACATGTTTTTAAACCTCACTGATCACATTCCCTTAGAGTGTGCATAAATGTGTGCACAAATTTACATAAATTACATGAATTAGAAGAATCTTTAAAGCAATAGTTGACCTCAAAATTAAAATTATTTTCAATGCAGTTACAATGAATGAAGATTTAGGGGTCATTTAAAGCCATGTGGAGCTTTGAATTTAAAGGAATTGTTGACCTAAAAATGAAAATGTACTGAAAATATACTCATCCTCAGGCAATTCAAGATGTAGATAAGTTTGTTTCCTCAGCAGAACAGGTTTGGAGAAATTTAGCATTAAATCACTTGCTCACCAATGGATCCTCTGCAGTGAATGGATGCCGTCAGAATGAGAGTCCAAACAGCTGATAAAAACATCACAATAATCCACAAGTAATCCACACAACTCCAGTAATTCAATAAATGTCTTGTGAAGTGAAAATCTGCACACTTGTAAGAAACAAATCCATCATTAATGTGTTTTAACTTTACACTGTCACTTTTGGACAAAATACTGACCAAAAGTCCATAATCTATAAAAATGCTTCCTCCAGTGAAAAATTCCTGTTATCCTCTCACATCAAAATTATGTTTTATTGCATACATAAATACATAGTTATTTAGAACTGTATTGGACTCTTTTCACTTTTGATCTGTGATCTGTGCAGATTTCTCTCCTGATTCAGAAAGCAGTATTATGGAGACTCTATATTTTAGCTGTAAGTAATGTTAAAAACATCTTGAATGGTGGATTTGTTTATTGCAAACATGCAGATTTTTGCTTCACAGGCTGTTAATTGATGGACTGGAGTGGTGTTGTTTACTTGTGGATTATTGTGATGTTTTTGTCAGCTGTTTGGACTCTTATTCTGACGGCATCCATACAAGTCATGTAATGCTACATTTGTCCAAATCTGTTCTAATGAAGAAACAAACTCATCTACATCTTGGATGGCCTGAGAATGAGTACATTTTTAGAATTTTTTTTTTTTTTGTAATCTATTCCTTTATTTGTTTATTTGCTATTCACTGAAGCCTAACATGTTTACATGTGGAATGATTTTCATTTTAGGTGAACTTCTCCTTTAAGATCTTTATAATTAGCTTGCAAAGATGTTATCATGGTCTTTCTCCCTCTGTTTGTCTTTCACTCTTCTTAATATTTCTTCTTTTTTTCTGTAGGATGCTGTAACGATCTGCACTTTGGGAGTGGGGACAGCATTTGGGGAGTCAATTCTGGATAACACTCCTCGACATGCCACGATTGTCAGCCGAGAGAACAGTGAACTTCTGCGCATCGAACAGAGGGAGTTCAAAACCCTGTGGGAGGTTCGTTTGTGTGCAAATGTTACTGAACATTTTCATTACTGCTGCTGTAAGTGATAAAATGCTCCTGCTGGCTGACAGGTACAACTGAAATGAAAAATCTGTCTGTGGGCCTCTGACATAGAGTTTCCAGTTTTTTGAGGGCAGGGTTTTGGAAAGAGGCTGCGTGAAGTTGATTTAATTCAGGAAGTGTGTTAGAAATTAACAATATGACAAACATTGGCATCTTAAGTTTTTATTGTTTTGAATGGCATACAACCATGCTTTATTAGCAGTAATTTTCCTTATGCATTAAGTAACTATACGTTACAGTTTGCAAAATGTGCAGTATACAACGTTGTGTAGATTTCTTTAAGTGATTTCAAGTGACTCATAATTTTTTATAGGCTTTTGCCTATTTATTTTTTATTTTTTTAAGTAAAATAGGACTAAAATACAAAATGTTGCATACTATTGTTCATCATCGCATACTGTCAATATTATATTTTAAACAGTCAATATACAGTACATAAAGTCCTGTCAGCAGTATGCATCTATTCCATTCTGATCACAGCCAGTGTGTCTGTAACAAGGCGCTTTTTCATTAGTAATCACTGAGGATCAGTAACACTGGGGGGCGCTCTCTGATCTGCTAACGGCTCAGTCAGTTCCTTTGGGCTGTTCTGCACAGTCATAGGCCAAATCTCAGGCTTTAACAGGCTTTCATAGTGTGTGTGAATGTGTGTGTGTTGTAAATGTCAGCCAGTGGTGTCAGTGATAATCGATTCAGGAGTCATGTGTTGGTCTTTGAAGTTTGTCTCATTAACTTATTAGAGAATTAGGAGAAAATGTATTAAGATATTGTAAAAAAGGCAAGATATATGGATTCATTGCCTTAAACGGATTTAGCATAATTGTTAAGTCCCAGCATGTCAGAAGCTTCTGAGTGTGCTTAGGACTGTATGAATGAAACGCATTACACAGACACTTTGATATAGTCTTTTTTTTTTGCATGCCTTCATGCTTGAATATTGAGGAAGAAAGGCTGAAATTGCATCAAAAAAACAAAACAAAAAAAAAACAGGGTTTCAATCCCCATCTCATAAAGCCTTTTTCTTGATATGAATGAGATCTCATATCTTGCAGCACTCAATTATGCCTCAGTGGAGTAAGGTTTTAACCTGAATTATGAGAAAACAACATGATAGCATAAATGACGTATATAAATATTTATCAGCCTTTGTGTATGCTTCTGCTTAATATGCATCTTCATAATATAGATTTAAAGCAATAGTTTAGTTATAAAAGTGAACATTTATTTACCTCATATAATGTATCATTCCAAACACTTTTCTTTAAATATTTTGCTGAATGTACAGTAGCTGCTCTTTTTCCATTCAATAATTGTATGCAGACAGAGGCTGCTGAGGTTCAAAAAATGACAAAAAAATCACAGTAAAATTAACTTAATGTAGTCCATATGATTTATAAGCTATATCTCAAGATTTCTGAGGCCATACAAAGACCATTTAAATTGGTATTTCATTGAAAATCTTCCTGTCAGTTCTCATTTATGTTAATATACATTTAATAAAGGCAACGTCCTGGGTCAAACTTATCATGACACCATATTTGAACATAATTAGACTACTTAATGTAGAGTTAATATATAATATGTTACAAAAAAACTCTATTTTAAGAAAATGCTATTCTTTTGAACTTTCTATTCATTAAAGGATATTGAAAAAATGTATCATGGTTCCCACATATCTATTAAGCAATACAACTGTTTTCAACATTGATAATAATAATAATAATAATAATAAGCAATGATATTATCAACATATTAGAATGATTTATGAAGGATCATGTGACTTTGAAGACTGGAGTAATGATGCTGAAAATTCAACTTTGCCAACACAGTTAGTGTTACAATATCTGTGGACACCTGTTTCTTATGAAGAATCTGTCTTCAGTGCTTTTATGACTTTAATGTGCTGATCATTTCTGATCCTAAACATTAAACATGAAGTGAGTGTGACTCAGTGTGTGAGAGACAGAGGCTGTTGGGCTTCTGTCATTATCGCTGTGTGTAGATAGTATCACCCGTGTCTCACAGCTCGCTACTGACCATATGTGCCTTATTTTTGTTTCATATCTCGCTGAATAGCATGAATTATGTATCAGTCTCTGCTGCATCAGTGGAACAGTGTGGGTGAAGATCTCTCTGTCTCTCTACAATTTTCCTCCTCCCTCTCTCATAAACCTCCTCTCATTCAGGCGAGTGCTCCTAACAGTGTTTTTGTTTGTACATAAGTGGTGTGTGTGTGTGTGTGTGTGTGAATGAGGGAAAGGGTGATAGAGTTTATATTTGTGTATACGTGTGTCGTCCACCATTTCAAACCCTTTCAAACTCATCAGCCTCAACTACAATATGGGTACTGAATTCTAAACAATATAAATGGCAAAAAAATGTTCTTGGCTAACAACACAGCCCTTCTGTAAATAGTCTACAGACTTTACAACTCATTAAAAGCTGAAAAGTGTATGCCAAGTAAACAATATTAGTGCAACAAATATAATACAATTTAAAAACAATTATAATATAAACAAATACTTAAAAAAACAAATATAATATAATAATGTAACAAACTTTGAAGAAGATGATTCAGAGTTAAATAACAATTAAATATCTGTTTTTAGCAAATGTCAAGAGAAATCATATACAATTTTAAGGCTCTAGAATAGGCTCTAGAATCATTGCATAAAAGTATCTAACTAAAGTAACTTATTGACTGCTTGCTTCATGAGTCTGTTTTGCTTATAATCTAGACAAATGTTATATATTTTATTTTATTAATTTTATTTATTTTTTTTTTTGCAAGATTCCTGACTATTGTCTGACCAACAAATCTGAAAGATCACATGATGTTTATTGGTTAGATTTACAATGTTGTTATTGTTAACTAAAACTAAACTATTTAAAACCCCTTTTTGTAATTAAAATAAAATAAAATTGATGAAAAAGTTAAAAACCAAACTCAAATGGACAGTAGAAATGTTGCCTTGCCGAAATTAAACAAATAAGTTAAAATTAAAATTACAAACTATAACTGAAATAAAAAATAATCACATAGAAAATTAAATAGAAAATTAAAAAAAAAAAACATAACGATATAAATATTTTTAAAAATTATAAAAACGACATAACTACATTACTAAGCACATACAATATCAAAATGACTAAAAGTTCAGTTAAAATTAAAATGAAAACTGAAAAAAGCTGAAAAAACATTTTAAAAATATTATAAATAATAGTAAAATAACACTGGACTGACAGACAAAGCTTGAATGGACTGGACTTGATCTGTAATATGCAGCAAAACAGGGTCCTCTTAATATCGTAAAACTATATTAGTGTATACCTGACTGGAAAAGGGCTGAACTGATCCTCAAAGACCCTCCTCTCTAATTTGATAACAGTGATTTCACTATAGCTGCAGGGCACACACACACTCACACACTCACACAGCTGTCTGTTCAGTGTAAATACAATTTAATACCCTTAATAATTGATGAAGCCACAAGCTTTTTAGAACCTTTTAGCAGCCCATAGTTCCCTCTCTCTCACTCATGTGTAATGCTGTGGTACAGGGTGAATTGAGCGAATACGGCTCTCTGATTGGCTGCAGCTATTGCCTGGCAACGGCAACTGAAGTCCAGTCAGATGCTCAGCCAGAAAGATCCAAAGAGCACTGGATCACATTATCCATACGTGTGTAACTGGAGCATCAGGGTGTGCGGGTTTGATTGCATGTCTTTGTGTATCTGACTGGAAAGCATAGGAGCGTTTGCTGGATAATTCTGGGAAGTTGGCAGGGTTTAGGAAGTAGCCAAGTATCACGTCCCTGTCGGACTACACTCCACAAACTCTTACCAGGGTGAGTCCCATTGGCTCATTGTCTTTAATGCACAAAGATTTGATGCTGTTTTCATAGTTTATAATCAAGAAACCGCACTTATAGATATATTGGGTTCAGAGCCACATCAATATCAATGTGGTTTTTGAGGTTAATGATGTCAGAGGTCTTTTTTAGCAAACGGTATTGATTGTTACTGGTGCAAATCGTGGTCTGATGTTTGAGGATGTAGTATTTCTGATAGGATGGTCATGACTTGATAAAGAGGCCCTGTCCTTGTGCCGGCGGTGTGAGGTGAATATCAGCTGCTGAAAGCCAGGGATGTGCGCTGAATGTTGAGGGGCTTCTGTCTCTCCGGGTCAGTTCTGTGCCAGGCTGCAGGGGGCACCGCCTGACCGGGCGATGAGGGAGGAAGTACTCTTGTTTTGTGTGCTTATGTGCTGTTAATTGCATAATCCTGGCTGGATTACTTAACCTATGTGAAGGCAGCCAGCTGGAAAGAGCAACAATGTATTATGTGTCTGGGGGATGGGAAAAGTTAAGAAAAGTTAGCTTTTGTTTCAGCTTCAAGAAGCAGGAAGGAAACAGGATATACAAAGTGCATTTGTGTGAATGGCACAAAGCCTGTTTGAAGATTTCAAATCAGTGGCCAAAGAAAACCAAGTGCTCCGGTTGTAACCCTCTGTGTTTTCTCTTTAACTCTAAACATTAAGGTCACTTTATTATACAGAATGTCCTCTGGACTCTCTGTCACTTCTACTTAATGGAAACACAGCGCCTCAGAGTAGCATGGGCTGTAGTGCTGCGTTTGAATTAATGAAGGCTCAGTGCATCTGCATTACATCAGTTCACTCAGAGACCCATAATCTCACAGTGTGTGGTGAAGGATCCTGTGGATTTACAAAAACATACATGTCCCTGCCGAACAGCATTTATTTTCACTCTTTTAGATGCTTTCAAATATTATGGCTCAGTTTGTTTTCTGGAAAAGTTCAGAAATGCATTCTATTCTATTCTATTCTATTGCTTAACAAGCATTGTAGCAGTAACTTTTTTCTTTACATTTTAATCATATTTAAAATCATATTCTATTTTATTCTATTCCATTCTATTTTATTCCATTATATTGTATTCTATTCTGTTGCTTAACAATAGTATTGTGGCAGCAACTTTTTTCTTCACATTTTAATCATATGCAAAATCATTCTATTCTATTCTATTCTATTCTATTCTATTGCTTAACAGCATTGTAGCAGCTACTTTTTTCTTGACATTTTAATCATTTTAAAAATCATATTCTATTCCATTCTATTCTATTCTATTGCTTAACAATAGCATTGTGGCAGCAACATTTTTCTTTGCATTTAATATATATGTAGCATATACAGTATAAACATGTGCCAAATCGGTTGTGCGGATCACTCCGCTGTGGTGACCCCTGATAAAGGGAGCAAGCCAAAGAGAGAGAGAGAGAGAGAGAGAGAGAGAGAGAGAGAGAGAGAGTAGCATATACAGTATACTAATGTTCAAAGGTTTGGGGTCAGTTTGTTTGCTGGGGTTGGGGTAAGTTTGTTTGCTTTTTTTATAATTTATTTATTTATTATTTTTAAAGAAATTAACACTATTATTCAGCAAGAATGCAGTAAACTGATAGAAAAATATTGTTCTTTTGAACTTGCTATTCAAATTGAAATTCAAATAGAATTTAAAATAGTAACAGTAGTTCATAATATTACTGTTTTTACTGCATTTTTACAAAATTACTAAAACTCAAAACATTAAAAAACTCTTTTCAACCCAAACTTTTGAATGGTAGTGTATGTGAATGTGGTATTAAGATTTGTGCTCTCATTCATATTTATGCAGAATTTTGTAGATGGTGTGAAAGAACCCTTTAAACTAATGATTAAATAGGAAACTGCTTTGTAGTTGAAGACATGAGAGAGACAAATCAATTGCTAAAAAATTGGAGAAACCATTAATTAAGCTTGTAGTAATTAAACACTTTCCTGATCATTTAAATTAATCAGTATTTTTGTCCTGTATTCTACTTAAAATATAAAAAAATGGTAAAAACAAGATGTTTACAAATTGTAAAAAACAATATTACAGTTATATTTAGAATGAAGTGTATCTTGAATCAAGATTTTTTTTTTACCCCATTGAATAGTTTTTTTTTTCTTCTTGTTTTAAGAAGCACATAAAATTTCACAAAACATCACAAAATTTTGTTTAGATTTAGTTTCCTTTTTTCCTTCATTTTTAACAGATGTTTAGATAATTTTCTGAAAAACAACAAAAATACTGATTAAGAATTATATAGTTTTACAGTAATCACACTGGCCAAATAGATCAACTTCTCAGCCATTTTGACAACGTCTAAACAGATTTCCAGCAGGTGCAGTATAATGTGTGTGTTTGAACTCTAGGTGAGTTTGGGCCGGTATCAGAGTCTCATTCATTGCCTGCTGTTCCTGCATGTGCCACCTCGTCACCCATCACCATGGCGATAGGGAGAGGAAAAGAATGAAAACATCTGAATATTCATAGTGATCATTGCCAAGCCACAGAAGGCTTCAATCTGATTGGTAGAGCTCTATGTTCTTACTACAGAGCTTTCAGTTTAATGATGTAAAGGCAGTTCACCTATTTGAAAATGACTCAGTGCACATCTGAGGTTTTGAGGCTTAGAATACATTTTCATTGTGTTATTCTGTGTCTTGCAGAAATACAGGCAGTGCATGGCAGGGCTTCTCGCCCCGCCGTATGGAGTGATGGACAGCGGGGCTACAAACGATAGTGAGTATCACACGCAAACATACACACTCACATAACACATCAGTGATTATTTCTCAGCAATTTTCTGCTTGATGCAGGAATGCCGGACAAAGAGAATCTCAACAGCGACCCTCTCAATTTTATGTCAAAAAACCTGAATAAGGTACGATTGATTTAATATCTATTTTGACTTACACCCCATATAGTGAAAGTTGCATCATGACCCCATTCAGCACCTTTACAGTTTAATGGGTTGTATAGATATAATAAAAATACAGTAAAAACAGTAAAATTATGTTTTATTATAATTTATACAAATAACTGTTTTGTATTATAATATATTTTAAAATGTAATTTATTCCTGTGATGCAAAGCTGAATTTTCAGCATCATTACTCCAGTCTTCAGTGTCACAAGATCCTTCAGAAATTATTATAATATGCTAATTTGCTGCTCAAGAAATGTTTCTTATTATTATCAATGTTGAAAACAGTTGTGCTGCTCAATATTTTGCTTCAATTTTTTATTTTTATTTGAATTCACTGATGAATAGAAAGTTTAAAAGAACACCATTTATTTTAAATATGTATTTTTTGTAACATAATAAATATATTTAATATCATTTTTAATCCATTTAATGTGTCTGTGATGAATAAAGTATTAATTTCTTTTTAAAAAAATCTTACTGACCCCATACTATTTAATGGTCATATATTTTTCTATGTTGGTTACAATCCCTGTACTTTGGACTTGCAGTTGTCAAAAATCAATATTTTAATTATGTCATTTTTTATTTATCTTCATTTTTCTGGCACAGCTTCCTGAGAGTGACTCAAAAACAGTTTTTGATGATTAATTTGACAGTAATTCCCATTTCCATGCGCATAACTCAAGACCGCAGGCGCCTCTTTTACACAGTTTTATGCTAATTATGTATAATTAATTGAATTTAAAACACACCATCTGCTAACAGAAGGTCTTTTATGTCATTTACACTAGCAAATTGAGTGCAGGCCATTGAATCCAAATAAATGTGCTGTTATAGATCAGAAAATAGGCTGTGCAGGAGTGTTTTTCTGTGCCTCACTCTCAACTTCCTCTCTCTCTGTCCCGGATTTGGCTTCAGGTCCCGTCAGAGAAGATTTTGAGGGAAGAAAAAGTCTTACGTAATGCTATACTGGCCAGAGCTCCCCACATGATCAGAGATAGAAAATATCATCTGAAAACCTACAGGTGTGTGTGTGGCCTGTGATGTTATATGCCGCAGCATATGCAAGGTTTATTCATTTAGGTCATGTATGTAGAACACACAGTGCATGTGTTGGGCGTGATCTGTGTGTGTGTTTACAGGCAGTGTTGCGTTGGCACTGAGCTGGTCGACTGGCTGCTTCAGCAGAGCTCGTGTGTTCACAGTCGGGCTCACGCTGTGGGAATGTGGCAGGTGCTGCTGGAGGAAGGGGTCCTGAATCACGGTACACCTGTGCCATTTGCTGTAGTGACAGCCAGGTTAACAGACGGGTCATTCCTACTATGCAGTACCTTTTCACATCTTTATTTGTCTTAATCCCTTGGTAAAAAATATCAAACTCACAAATTATAATAATTAAACTGAAAATCATATACTAATTTTTCTTTTGTGATTATTAAATGATCATATTAATTTTTAAAAGTTGTTTCACTACACTGGTTTGAGTGAATTTTGCCATTTTAAGCATTGCAGATGTTTCTTAATTTTATTTTCTTTGATTTTCAGTTTTATTAGGAATATTATTTTAAGCATAAAAATATAATATATTTATATAATATTTTGAATTATCTTTTATTTTTATATAGTTTTAGTTTTCATTTTAATATTAGTTTAAGTTTTAGTAATTTAATTGTGCGCTTTTGTAATTTTTATTAGTTTTTTATATTTCTGTTTGTTTAATTTATTTTTATTTAAATTTTTAGTAATTTTTTAGTAATTTTTATTTTGTTGTTCATTTATTATTTTTAAGTTTTTTTATCCAATATTTTTATTTTATTTTATTTTATTTCATTTCATTTTGTTTACTTTTATTTCAGTAGCTGAACACAAGTTTTTAATAGTTTTTGATAACACTGATTTTGAAAAGGAATCATTTAGGTTTTTTCAGTGACCTCAAAATCACTTTCCATCGTGTTTTTGCAAGAAGGTATGTGTACACTTGTTCAGCTTTCACAGCTCTACACAGCATTAAAGAAATGACCCAGCTAGTTAAACTAAGTAATGGCTTGACAAAATAAAAATAATCCCCCATGCTTTTTAAAATGACTCTAATTAGAGCATCTGAATGTATTCATGCACCAGATCACGTTGTATTTTATCTCTGATCTTTCTTTTTGTTGTCAACAGTCGACCATGAGTTGAACTTTCAAGATAAGTACCTCTTTTACCGTTTCCTTGATGATGAGGAGGAGGATGCGGTGTTGCCTAGCGACGATGAGAAACGTGAAGCTGAGGAAGAGCTGCAGGAGACCCTCCTCTCTCTCCCAGATCGGCCCTGATGCGCACATGCGAATGATCCTCAGGAAACCGTGAGTGACCAACAGCGCCCTCTGTAGTATTTATTCACGTGAAATGTTCATTTGGTTCCATTAGGACATGAGTGCTTCTTGAGCAATGTGTTCGTATGCCCACAAATTCTGCTATTGTCCTCTTTTACTCTTCCTGAACTATTCTACCCATATTTCTTTGTCCCTTGTTCTCTTTATAGGCCAGGTCAAAGAACAGCTGAAGACCTGGAGATTATTTATGATGAGCTGCTGCATATCAAAGCTCTCTCTCATCTATCTAACACTGTAAGTCCTCCATTGAGACCTCTGTGCCTCATTTCCACAGTAATGCCTGGTATCAGCACTGGAATGAGCAGATTAACATGAGCTGTGCTGTGCTGCCCTCTGCAGGTGAAGAGAGAGCTCGCCGGTGTCCTCATCTTTGAGTCGCATGCCAAAGCAGGCACTGTCTGTGAGTCTTTACTGCTCTTTATATTCTGATAATTACAATGTTGGAGGAAACGCAAGTTACATAATCAGATTACTTTTTTCAAGTAACAAGTAAAGTAATGCATTTCTTTTAAATTGACATGAAAATATCTGAAAATATCATTTATTTATCAACATCTCTCCTATCCCTGTGTTAAGAGAAATTAGGAGTGAGGTGTAGAGGCACTTCTTTTAGCCTGAGGCTTATTAATTTCACTTTTAGTGTGAAAGGGCCTTTAGAGCTGCCAAAAATATAGATTTATTATTTTTTTTCATTATTAAAAAATTAATAAGCAAGCCCATCTCAGGTGACAAAAAGTAACGCAAAAGTAACGTAATGCATTACTTTCCATAAAAAGTAGGTCAGTAACGCAATTAGTAAATTTTTCATGGAGTAACGCAATATTATAATGCTTTACTTTTAAAAGTAACTTTCACCAACACTCGTAATTAACTTATACACACTTAAATGCTGTTGGTATCGTAGTACTTTTTGAGAAAAAAAGATTTTTTTATATTTTTAAAAGCTCACAAGGCTGGATTTATTTGATCAAAAACTACAGTAAAAAACAGTAATATTGTGAAATATTATTACAATTTAAAATAACATTATTCTGTTTTTATATATTTTAAAATGCAGTTTATTGCTATGATGGAAAAGAATATTTTCAGCATCATTACTCCAGTCTTCAGTATCAAATTATCTTTCAGAAATCATTATAATATGCTGATTTGGTGCTTTAGAAACATTTTTTATTTTAACATTTATTATTGAAAACATACTTGCTACCTTATATTTTGTAGAAATCATGATACATTTTTTTTCAGGATTCTTTGATGAATCGAATGTTCAAAATAATTGCATAATAATATTTGACATTTTTGTAATAATAATAATATTTGACATTTTGTAACATTACAAATATTATTATTATAGTCACTTTTGTGAACACAATGCATCCTTGCTAAAAAAAAAAAAAAAAAAAAAAAAGAAGAATTTCTTTACAAATAAATAAATAAATAAATATAAATAAATAAATGTAAAAAAATAAATAAATCTGACTGACCTTTTGAAATTTTGAGCAGTTATTTTTGTCTATGTTGGTTACAACCCCTGTATTTAGGACACGAGATGGTAATATATCAAATAATTTTGTTTTTAACCTTCCTTTTTCTGGCACATATTGACTTCAAACTTTTGAACAGTAGTGTACTAGGTTGGCTCAGTAATATTCTATGTATGTTTGCTTTTCTTATTTTAGTGTTTAATCAAGGGGAGGAAGGCACTTCTTGGTATATTATCCAGAAGGGATCAGTAAATGTTGTTATCTATGGCAAGGTAATGTCATGTCATGTTATTTCTGTTTATTTACTGTATGTTAATGTTAAATGAGTACATATGTTTTCATTTATTTATGTAGAGTGATTCTAGTGACAAACACTGTTAGATATTTCAGACTGACTCCTGTGAGTGTTTAGGGTGTGGTGTGTACGCTGCATGAAGGAGATGATTTTGGCAAACTGGCCTTGGTGAACGATGCCCCCCGCGCTGCTTCCATCGTACTCAGAGAGGACAACTGCCACTTCCTGAGAGTGGACAAAGAGGACTTCAACCGGATACTCAGGGTACACAAACATCAATTACAGCTGACACACAAGCATCAGGAGAAAGAGTAGTGAGTGAACCTTATAGTGGCAAAATTAACCCTTGACTGCATGTATATTGGTTTGTGTTTGTTTGTGTGTGAAGGATGTTGAAGCAAACACAGTGCGTCTAAAAGAGCATGACCAGGATGTTCTGGTACTACAGAAAAGTCTCCGGCCCTCCAGCCATGGAAACATCCCAGCCCACTTCAAGTATATGATCACAACCATCAGTCTGCTCAGTTTATCCATAAATTTCTTGATCCATCAACAATAAATTAATTCATCCATGCATTTATTTAAACAAACTACATTTGCTGTGTCTGGGTTTTCTGGACAGATACACTGTGATGTCAGGTAGTCCAGAGAAGATTCTGGAGCATCTGCTGGACACAATGCGACTGGACATTCACTTCTCTGACCCAGGTACTGCACCTTCTCACTCATAAATAAATAAATAAATAAGATTAATCAAACTAATTAAACTTTGTGTGAAAGGAATAGTTCACCCAAAAATGTAAATTTGCTGAGAATTTACTCAGGCCGTCCAAGATGTAGATGTTTGTTTCCTAATCAGGACATTTTGGAGAAAATTAGCAGTACATCACTTGCTCACTAATGGATCCTCTGCAGTGAATGGGTGCCATCAGAATGAGAGCCCAAACATCTGATAAAAACATCAAAATAATCCAGAAGTAATCCACACCACTCCAGCCATCAATTAACATCTTATGAAGCCAAAAGTTGCATGTTTGTATAAGAAACAAATCCATCATTACGGCATTTTAACTTTAAACCATCACTTCTGGTCAAAATATGAGTCCATGATCTGCAGTAAGACTTCCTCCAGTGAAAAAGTCCATCCACTGTTGTTCACTCACATTGAAATCCACCGATATATTTGTTTAGAAATGTTTTTGCTTGTAAATAGTGCTTGATCTCTGCATATTTCTCTCCTGATTCAGACGACACAACTTTTTTATTGGCGAAAGCAATATTATGAACAGAGATAGAGGACAGTTTGAAGTTAAAAACAATTTAAGGATGGATTTGTTTTTTACAAGCATGCAACTTTTTGGCTTCAGTAAGATGTTAATTGATGGACTGGAGTTGTGTGGATTACTTGTGGATTTCTCCAAATCTGTTTTGATAAAGAAACAAACTCATCTACATCTTGGATGACCTTAAGATGAGTAAATACTCAGCAAATATTCATTTTGGTTGAACTATTTCTTCAATACATTTTTTTTATTAATTTTGCAATATTTTTCATCCAAAGATCCAGCTCTGGATGATTTTGTGCTCATGCACTGCGTCTTCATGCCCAACAGCCAGCTGTGCCCTGCCCTTCTGGCCCAATATCCTTCTAGTGAAATCAATCAACCAATCAGCCATGTCTATCTATCTATCTATCTATCTATCTATCTATCTATCTATCTATCTATCTATCTATCTATCTATCTATTTGTAAGAACAGCACACTGTTTTTGTAAGTATACATATGTTCCTTAGCGTGTGTGTGTACCTATCACTCTCAGGCCTCTCAGGGCTCAGAGCAGGAGCGTCTAGACTACTCTGTTGCCAGCAAGAGACGGGTGCTCAGCTTGGCTCTGCGCTGGGCTGCCCTGCAGGGCCACCATCTGCTGGAGGATGACACTGCACTCAGCTTTCTGGAGGTTACAAACATACACAAACACACACACATCCACCAGTCTGCATGGAGATATGATAGTAGTCAGATGAAACCAAACTGACTATCATGCATGCTAAATGTGTTTCGTGTGTATTCAGGAGCTGCATGGGTTTGTATCTAATGATGCAAGAGTTTTGCGTCCACTGAAGGAGCTACTGCCTGAGCTGGAGAGGTTCATCAAGCAGTAGTAGGTTTTTAGCGTGTTTTGTATGCCTTTTGGGCTGTTATTATTAGCTTAATCTGAAGGGTTAATGTTACTGATGTCCACATGTGTCTGTTCAATTCATGTTCTCAGCCCAGATGATGCACGAACCTCTCAAAAAAAGGTAATGTAGATCTGCTTTCTTATACTTTATGTTTATTGTTTAAAGATCTACTGTATATCTGTGGTCTAAATTGGATTGTTTAAAAAAATTATAAATATTTTGCCATTTGGTTTTTGTTCTCTCAGCATAAAGTCCTCCTGCGACAGTTCAGCTCTGGAGAGGAGAGGCTTGCAAAAAAGCAGCCAATAAGGAGCTTTGATGACAGTGAGTATCCGTATGTATATACTTATATGAACAGTTTAGAATTTTTGGGAGTAAAAATATGTGTCACTAATAAATACATTTGTTGAAAATAACCTGGAAGACTCTGCTTGATGCAGATTTTGCATAACCTTGCTGCTGATTTCAGCTTAAGTACTGGTGTCAGTTAAAACAACAGGGGGACCAAATACTAATAAGATATTCTGACATGCACGTTAATTTTAAACTTTTAAACCTCTAAACTTTTATTTTTATTATTTAAACATTTCACTTTTCTTCTGACAATTTTTCATGGGAGAATATGTCTTTTTTAAGCATGTCTGCAAGTAGTCTCAGACCTTTGGACAATCCCAGCTAACAAAAATATGTTCTAAGAATGTTTTGCTAAAGTTTCCATCAAGTTATGAAAATGTTATTTCTTAATGTCATCTGAACATTCAAATCATCCAAGTTTTAAAATGTTCTAAAAATGAAACGTTTTCTATGAATGATAAGGGAACCTTCTGTTTTTATCATTTTTATCATTATGGGAAAGTTACTTTTGAATGTTTTCTGAAGGTTGTGAAACGAGTAGTAACATTAAAAAGAAATGTTTCAGATAAAACATTCCATGAACGATGTATAAATAATGTTTTTTTACTAATGTTTTGAAAACATTATTAAAGACCAGATAACTGTGAAAGAGCGTTCTGTTGATGTTACTGGAAGAACATTTGTTCATATCTGACTTTGAGAACCTTGACAGAGCATTTGCCAAATTTCTGAGAAAGTTCCCTGTTAGCTGGGATATAGAATATATCTGTTTAATTTTTTTGAATGCATGAATGAATGAATGAATTAGATCATCACTCAATCAGTTAAATTTCCTCTCTCTTTATCTTTGTCTTTCCATGTGTGTCTAGTTCTCCTGAAGGTGTACTGCAGCGATCACACTTACACCACTATTCGTGTTCCTGTGCTGGCCACGGGGAGAGAGGTGACCGCAGCTGTAGTGGATAAACTGGGATCCACTGAAGAGCTGCTTTTGATAAACCTCAGCGCATCTGGAGGTGATCCACACACACTCACAAACTCATGAAATATTAGTTGCCCTTAGAGATGTGACAAACAAATACACACAAACTTTGTAGATATTCAGCCCGTTTGTTGCTCTAGCAACATTCTGTATTGAAGCACTCTGTTTCTGTATTATATAATCCACTTCCAGATCAGTTTCAAACCAGACCTTTCAGAAACTGTAAATCCTGTAATAGGTTGAAGTTTATGCGGTAGTCTAAATATTAATGATAGTAAATAAAGTGCATAAAATCTATCATAAAATGCATTAGGTGTTGATCTTGTACAGCTGAAAAAGTGTTCAGAATGTGATTTGTGGTCTGGCTAATTCTGGGCTTTATTTCTGTGCAGAGAAGCAGATTTTAAAGCCCAATGATGTATCGGTGTTCCAGTCACTAGGAGTGAACGGCCGATTGTTTGTCTGCTCCAGAGAACAGCTTGATTCACTGGTGAGACCAAATGTGGAGTATTTGGACACTTAAAGGAATATAGTTCACCCAAAAATGAAAATTTGCTGAAAATATACTCACCTTCAGGCCATCCAAGATGTAGATGAATTTGTTTCTTCATTAGAGCAGATTTGGAAAATTTTGCATTTCATCCCTTGCTCAACAGTGGATCCTCTGCAGTGAATGGGTGCCATCAGAATGAGAGTCCAAACAGCTGATAATTACATGTCAATAATTCACAAGTAATCCACACCATTCCAGTCCATCAGTTAATGTCTTGAAGGGAAAAGCTGTGTATTTGTAAGAAACAAATACAGCATTATGGCATTTTAAAATTTAAACTGTCTATATAAATATAAATACAAATACAAGTCCATGATCTATAATAACACTTCCTCCAGTCTAAAAGTCCATCCACTGTTGTCTTCGCACATCGAAATCCACCGAAATATTTGTTTGGAAATATTTTTGACTGTTTTTGCTTGTAAACAGTGCTTGATCTGTACATATTTCTCTCCAGACAAGATGAATTTTTCACTGGAGAAAACAATATTATGGATAGAGAACTATTTTAGCCAGAAGCAGGGGTTTAAAGTTAAACGCATCTTAATAATGTATTTGTTTGCTATGAACACATAGTTTCTAACTTACTATGTTCATAGCATTATGGATTATGGATTACTTATGGATTACTTGTGGATTATTGTGGTGTTTTATCAGCTGTTTGGACTCTCATTCTGACGGCACCCATTCACTGCAGAGAATCCATTGGTGAGCAAATGTTCTTTTTTTGATTAGTTTCTTCATCGGAAATATGTTCTGATGAAAAAAACAAACTCTTCTACAACTTGGATGGTCAGAGGGTGAATACATTTGCAGCAGATTTTCATTGTAAATGCAGCTTTGGTGACCATAATACACTTCTTTCAAAAACATCTTAATTATTCAGAAGTGTACAAATATTTTTGTAAATAATGTTGTTTGTATTTGTGTGTATTTAGTAATGACTGTGTATGTGTGTGCAGAATCCTCTTCCAGAGCAGGAAGGTCCTTCCACAGGCTCTATGTCCAGTTTTGAGCTGATGAGCTCTAAAGACCTGGCCTTCCAAATGACCCAATATGACTGGGAGCTTTTCAGCTGTGTACATGAGGTAAAGATGCACATACAGTGATACACACAGACAAATGACATTTTTAACCTACAAAATGTGTAGTTTGACTGTGCATGTGTGTGTGTGCAGTATGAGCTGGTGTATCATACATTCGGACGGCAGGCATACAGACGCTCTACAGCAAATCTGGAGCTGTTTCTGAAGCGCTTTAATCAGGTGCAGCTGTGGGTGGTCACAGAGGTCTGTCTGTGTGGGACACTCAGCAAACGGGTACAGCTACTCAAGAAGTTCATCAAGATTGCCGCCCAGTGAGTTCTCCAGCACACATAATATAATTTCACCAGAACTGATGATGAATTTGCACTGGATTTGAGGCATTGCATGTTATATTGACGTTTAAGATTTGATAAGCACTTTATATATGTGTGCTTTATTCCCTCAGCTGTAGAGAGTTTAAGAATCTGAACTCTTTCTTCGCCATTATTATGGGCATGTGCAACCCAGCCGTCAGCAGACTCAGCCAGACATGGGAGGTCAGAATATAATAAGTCTAATTTAATAATAATATGTAATAATAATATATAATATGTCTATTTTAAAAGTTTAGTCTAGTCTAGTTAAGTTTATTTTTAAAAATGGAGTCTTTGTATTCATCTTTTCATATTTTGAAAAGTGTCTATACCATTTTAAACAAAATCTTTAATAAAAACGTTTTTCCCCTTTTTTAGAAACTGCCTAGTAAATTCAAGAAGTTCTACGCAGAGTTTGAGAGTTTACTAGTGAGTCTATTTCAAACAATTTTAATTGTAGCTCTCTTTCTAAAAAATATTATTTTTTGATTGAGACGCATTAATCATTAACGTATGATTTATCTGTTGCTCTCAGGATCCATCCAGGAATCACCGTGCATACCGCCTCACTGTGGCTAAGATGGAGCCGCCAATCATTCCCTTTATGCCCCTCCTCATTAAAGGTGTGGGTGGGGCCTAGCCCTAATATTCTTAATATTTAATATTGGTTGTGTCACAAATATTATTTCAGTTCAGTTCTACAGCATAAAATATTTCTTCTCTTTTCAGACATGACATTCACTCACGAGGGGAATAAGACTTTTATTGATGGACTGGTGAACTTTGAGAAGATGGTGAATCTCTTACTGTCATCTCTGCAGTGTTGTAGTATCATATACTTATAATATTTAAAAGTACATAGACCTTTTTTTATTTTTAATATTTCTATTTATCTTTATTTTTATTTCAGTTTTAGATGTAGTAATTGTAGTAATTTTGTTTCAGTTAGCATTGAAACATTGAGTTTTGAAGTTGAAGTTTGTCATGTAATGTTTATATTTTATTTCAGCTTTATTTCAATTAACATATTTTTAATTGTTTTAGTTAACAATATCAACACTGAATCCATGACTTATCTGGCCAGCTAGAGCATATGTATTTATACTTTTTTGTTTGTTTGTTTTTGCAGCGGCTGATTGCTAACACAATCCGGGCGATGAGGCACTGCAGGAGCCAGCCGTTCAGTGAGTCATCTGCACACTAATGCTCTTTTTCATTTCTCTTTATGGCTTATGTGCTGCCTAGTTAAAAAGCGACATCCCAGAGATCAGTCAGTCACGTCATATTCATAACAATCTGAGTTTAGGTAATCTGGAAGGCATAATTGGCCATGTCTAGAGGTAAAAGAGAATGGATTGCCATTAAATCACAACAATTGTAAAAATATCTAAATGTATGTATAAAAATATTGTAAATAAAGTCCCATAAAATTTATGGTCAAAACTGGCAGCTGTGGTTGCCAGAAATTCAAAATACTGTGACAATGTTTACGTTATGGGCATAAATGGCATACTGGTACCTGTATATTTTACAACTTATAACCGTATATTTCATCTAGAAAAAAAGAGAGTTATTTAGCATTCAGTATTGTGTTTTTTTTTTTAATAATCAGTCTGCTACAAAAAAAATAAAAAGTAGTAAAGAGAAAAAATAGCAGCTGCAATCACACCAGGTTAATTAGTAAAAGGTGGTTCAGCAATTACTAAAAGAAGTTTGACACTGTTCCGTCCTCCATCAGATGCTGAGGTGTCTCCAGCTAGCAAGAACCCACAGGAAGTGAGGAATTACGTGCGTCAATTGAATGTGATTGACAACCAGAGAACCTTATCCCAGCTGTCCTTCAGACTGGAGCCGAGGCGGGGCTGAAGACCAATGCTCAGACTGTTGAATGCCGACTGGATGTGCTATCACTGCCAACTGAACTACGTGTACAAGATGCATTCTCATACGAATGATTGTTGTGCGCATGTGCGAGTTGCATGTTAATGACTTCAGTCATAAGAGCTACCTTGGTTGACAGTGTGTGTTTGTGTGTGTGTAAGCAGAATGCACTTGGTAAAAGTGTTCATCCTTAGATTCATTCATGTGAGGCCCTTGTTCATTCCCATGATACAACAGTGTAAACCTGCTGCCTGTGCTCAAGCCTGCATTTTTATGATCCTACGAAACCTTCAGAACAATCCTAAAAATAAGAGTTTATTACAAGCTACATATCATGCATACAAATAACAGTGACACTATGATCGTACGCCGGCCACAGAAAATGAATCATTGGTACTCCGTAAAACCTTCCAGGCCTCAATGTCTTGTGGTATGTTGTTTTGAGTCATATAAATGTCAGTATTCTGGCTCAAGGACTATTTTTTACCACTGGTTAAATTGTGTGCTAGTAACTTACCTCTCGCCATAGCCTGTAGCAGTATTGATGTCATTTTGTACATTGAGTTATATTTGTATATTTTTGGGTTGGACCCATTTTGCTAAGTTATCATAATCGGTCTGACAAGGCCTTCGTTTGTTCTCATCCTGCCGTTTGGAAAGTGAGACGCTGTGTGTGTAGGGCGCTTATTTTCTTTTAGGAAAATGTCTACGCCTACCTTGTAAATAGTATAATCTAAATAAATGTATCATTGAACGCTTTGTGTTGGTGTGAATGGACTTTTCACTCCAAACGAGGGTCTGTTTTATGTCTTCTGTCTCTGTTCTGTTTTGCTCTTATTTGTTCTTTGGGACAATAAAGGAGTAGTTCACCCAAAATGAAAATCCTGTCATCATTTACTCACCTTCATGTTTCAAAACTTGTGACTTTATTTCATCACACAAAAATAGTTAAATGAGTTAGAAGATTTTCATTTTGGGGTGAACTAACTTAACAGAAAACATACAAGTACATTATAATGCTAAATTGAATAGAACAGACTATTACCATAAATTAACATGTACTACAGTGTGCTGGTATGCAAGTATGCATTACTGTTTGCTATACTCATTATAATAAAATATATATTAATACCATACAAAGCAAAGTGCAAAAGTACAGATAAAGATTTCAATGCATTATTTAAAATATTTCTAGACTTAGCTGATACATATGTGCATGCATATGTATTATTTTATATTATTTTTCATTACATTTCTGAATGTACATAAACTGATACATTAAGTGCTTAGTTATTTACTAAATATAATTATTAAAATACCCTTTGCTTGTCTGTGTCCGTGTAGAGGCGCTATTGTCATTTAAATTGTGACACCGTTATCAGACGAATTCTACTACGGCGAATGCTTGGCTAATAAATATTAATTACGTAACATGACGTCTGCCTTTTACGTCTATCTCATTGGCTGAAATGCTGCGGCTAGAAGGTGGGCGAATAAACGAATCTTACCTTGGCGACTCATGAATATTAATTAGGTTACGGATTCTCCCGTGTGGCTACCGCTTAACGTCTGTTTGTCGTAATTAATATTCATAAGCTAAGCCTTTACCATAGTAGGATTCATAATTTGTCCAGTGGATCCGTCCCAAGCGAGTGTCCTCTTATGGAAGTGCGGTAACACGAGACAATGAGGCTCTGCATATTATCTGATGACTGGGATTGTTCAGAGAGCGACAGTCCAACGCGTTTCACCGGACCGCACGGAAAACACGACAAACAGGTAGGAAGGCATGCTTTAAAATGTTAATCGGAACACACATTATGCTATGCATGTGTTAATAGTAACATTATATGTTATATCATTGGATGAGTGTTAACTCTGCAGCTGATTTTGCGCTTGGCGACTCCAGGAGAGTGACACAATGTTTGTCCTTTATGTTTTTGCGTTACAGAATCTCCATAAGTATTCCAAAAACTACTGCACGTTATCCAAAAGTATTTTGAAGTATTTCAAACTCTTTCAAAGTTGAAATTAATAAAGAACAAAAACAACAATGTTTACAAATTCCTTCTCAAGGAACATAAATATGTGCACAAATGATGTGGAAATAGCCTACTACAAACAAATGTTTTAACTTAACCCTTTCTATTCCTATGACTTCCTATTTGCTGTTTATTTGCATAATAAGTAATGATATTATAGAAATGTTAGGATGTTTTTTTGGCAATGAATCAAGTCAGAGGTATGAATGAGCTGTTTCTAGTTAGTTGAAGGAGTGACACATTTGCCTCCTGTTGGCCCCTGATGTCACCGTCAAAGGGCCACAGTATGATATGCGGGTTGTTTTTAGAGACTGAGCGCTCTTTATGTGATAGACTGAGCAGGGGACATAAGTTGGTCACTCTAAACCGAAACTGAGGTGAGGTCATAGATTTCAGGGAAGAGTGACGCATGTGCTAGTAATGTATAAGAAACCAGACCCCATTAACACCTAATACAACAACAGAGGTGAAAGCTAACATGAGCCTGGTTTGGAAGTGAAGTACTCAGCAGTGCACTCTTCTTGGATTGGAAAAAAACTGGCAAATTCAACCAGTGTTTGTTGCAACCGGTTGCGTCACACTTAATGGTTAGTTGACATGACAGTATGGTTAGTTGATGTTAAGGAGTAACAGTAATATCCTGCATTGTGACTAAGTTATACTTCATTTATAACATTTTTCTATTTTTTCTAATTCTTATACATGCATTTTCAGAACCTCATAGAGAGACAAGGGAAATAAAAAATATATTAAAAATGATCTTAATTATTAATTATAAAAATATATGATAATAATAAAATTACATTTGTCACATGGCAGGACTTTTAATTTAAATGCAAAAGGCTAATACAGGGTTTTTATTTAATTTTTTTCCAGTTTAGTGTTCTTCAGTTTGTGACAATAGCAGAACACTTTTTGGTGCTGAACCTTTTATAAAATACTATAAAGAACCGTGATTTGAAATTGAACCTTACTGGTGAACCTTAATAAAGAACCTTTTCCAAAGTTGTAAATAAAGATTAATTCAAAATATCTCATTTAATTCAATGTGTGTACTTGCCATTTTACAATGTAATTGTGAACTTGACTAACATTTTCAGTTTTTAAGTAAATCCTACACCATATTTTTCAGTATATATATTGCAGACTATGTAACATCAGCCATATCTAGGTGGCAGAATATGCTAGAGATATATAGGTGTACTCTTTTGAGGCAGTGTACTGAACCCCGTGCGGGGCCCCCAGCCATATCAGAATATTACAGAGACCTGGACAATCATGGAAAAATAATCAGGCCAACATTGTGACAGCACGTTCTGGTTAAGCAAGAGACAGGTTATAAATATCCAGTTTATTGACTCACTAGTTCTTCATGGCTGCAGCTGTAAGTGCAAACAAACACATTAACAAGTGTATAGTCATATCAGTGCTTAACTCCATTTATTCCTCTGCGCCCAGTTCAATAAACCATAATTAGTTCAGAGTTAAAAACAGGTGGTTACATTCTCCCTAATTATTATGATCTCTCCTGCTTTAAAAGCTGTTTTTTTTTATTTTGTGTAAACAGAAATTTCTAATCTCTATTTCAACAGCAATCCAAAACATTACAGTTGTTGTTTAGCCCCCTCTCTCGTTTGTCTATCCTTATGTTCTCATAATGAATGTAAAATAAGACTGAGGTTTAGTGTAGACAAAAGTGGCAGGAGTCCAATAGCAGATGTAGCAGAGAACACCGAAAGCAAATACATGGCAAGTGGTTTTGCAGTTATGTGAACATGTTAAAGGATCACACTGTAAATCACACGCAGGGGGTAGACATTTCACACAGACCTCCGCTCAACACAACTCCTCTCATGCTCTGATTGCTTAAGAATCATCAAAATTCATCATCCTTACAGCAGTTTTCTGTGCATGACTGTAGCATTCTGCTTTAGAGATGTTTCAAATCTTTCTACATAACAGAGTGCTGCAGGAATGAGTCCTATGCTTGGAAATGAGTTATCAGTTTTACACTTCTGGTTCAATCGTTCCGAAGTCACTATTTTTCATGCCTGAAATGCTTGAAAATAAAGTTTGTAGTTGACAGAAATGCAGGCTAATTTTACATTTTTTTTTCTACAACATTATAATACAGTATACCCCACTTGTGATTTTTATAAGCTTTTACTACAGAGGTTGTCGGGGACATTAAACATCATGATGCCGAACAGGAAAACTTGTTGTATTTATACTGGCACTCTTGCAAACTATTCTAATTCAAAAGTTTCCAACATGTAGAGATTAAATAAAAATAGAGTTTAAATAAAGATTGGTGACCCTGGAGTGTAGCATTTATTGCTTGACTATTTTGAATTACCTTTTATTTTTATATTTTCAGTGTTCATTTTAAGAGTAGTCATTTTGTTACGTGCTTTAGACATTTTTATGATTTTTTAAAAATAAATATTTCAGTTTAGCTTTAATATATTTTTGTTCAGTGTTGGTTTTAATATTTTAGTTGTACAGCTTGACAAAGCAACATTACTAACTCTGAAAAGGTTTTTTTTTTTTTTTTTTTTGTAAGTTTTTTTTTTATCTAATATTTATAGTTTGTTTAAGTGTTATTTTAATTTTTAAAAAAATCCTATTGGCTTTTTGTCAAGGATAACTTCCGTGTTGGCCCTACAGCAATCTATATATACGTTTTTGTTAATGTTATTCAAAGTATTGGAGGGAAATGTTCAAGAACTTAACAAAAATACAAAATACACACACACACACACACAATTAAACAGTCTACTTTAAAGGGGTCAAGAAACTGTCACTAATCAATAAGAACCTTTCCCTGTAAGACCCGCCCACACAAGAGGTTTATATCAACAAAACTAAACAAAACCAAAAAAAGAAAACTTCAGTGTAAATGAAAACTGGCAGCACAAATCCTGATCAGCAAAACTGAAACATTGCAAACTGAGAAAATTGTTTACTGTGGATGTTGTTTAATTGAAGATCAAGTCAAAAGTTTTGACTTGAAAGTATTTTTCTGTTTGAAAATACTGTTATTCTCTCTCAGTTTATATTTTTATATATTTATATGTTTTTTTATTCTGTTTTTATTATAAAATTATTATTTTTATTGTTATAAAAAATAATTTGTCACATTGTCCTGATCACTTCATTGGCCAAATATGTTTATATATATTAATTTGCTTTGTCTCTGTCTTTCTTCAGCCACAGTGAATGTCAGTATGAGATGTCGTCCCTCAGCTCTAGCTTCGTTCAGATCCGTTTGGATGACATCCGCTTCCATGAGAACTGCGGCGGTGGGAGTTTTGGGAGCGTGTACCGGGCACACTGGATCTCACAGGACAAAGAAGTGGCTGTCAAAAAACTGCTGAAGATTGACGCTGAGGTTCGTCAGACTCACAGTTTGTGTTTTTGATTAAGTCAAATCAATTTTATTTTACAGTACACATTGTTTCAGAGCGGCTTTACAGAAAATCATGATGTTTATATTAATAATTTCTAATTCATGCCTTATAATCATGTTTAGCAGATTAGAGCTGGATGATAAAATAGTTTACATTTTACAACAGTATGCAAGCAATTTAGATTTGCTATATATTGCATATATTGCTTTACTACTGACATACGTACATATATATTATTGTCAGGCCTGTTTTAAGTGCTTAACACAATTATGTTCAGCTGTTCATGTACAGTTTGTTTTAAAAGTGTAAATAAGCATTCTGTGCAAAAGAATAAGAAAAAAGCAGTACATCAAATCAGCATGTCCCAGTATTCACTGTGCATGTAGGCAAACAATACTGAGAAGACATACTGCATCCGTTGAAATATTGGTAAGTTATTAATCAAATTCAGTGCGTAATCTAAATGTTGAGAAAGCTGGACACAGTATGTGTGTACATAGCCAGTGTTACATCATTTCCTGGATTCCATCCATCCATCAGACTTGTTTATTGTCATGAGAGAGGGGGAGTGTAAGGATGTACAGTTTTCCATGACCATCTCTCTTTTTCCCTTCATCTCTCCCCCGCCTTTCTCTGTTTCTCTTTGTCTAAAGCAAATTCGATATACTGTAAGTGTAAAATGTAGCATCTTAATGTGGGTTTGCAGGCGGTGTGTGTTACTGTCGGTATTAATGCACGCTCAGCAGCACTGACAGAGTCTGTTCCACTGTTTACTGGAGTTTAGCAGCTTTCCTGGCTGAAGCCATTCAGTTTGAGTCCCAGCGGACATGTCCCACAATACTGCTAATGGCTCCATGTTCGCACACATTTCTAGCGTAATATTTGACCTCGACATACTGTAATGAAAAAATAGTTTTATGACATTGATGCAGCACTCATTTGAGCCTGAGTGTTTGACCGCAGTCTGTGACTTTCACCTCTGCATCTGTTTGGTTTTTTCCTTCACCTCATCCAGGCTGAGATTCTGAGTGTCCTGAGCCACAAAAATATTATTCAGTTCTACGGAGCCATTCTGGAAGCGCCCAACTATGGCATTGTCACAGGTAATAATAAAATGTGGTCTCTTTTTGTTTCATAACCAGTTTCTGGTTTCTCTTTAAATGCTCATGAGACAAAAAAAGTTCATAGGTATTCTAGGCTCTGTCATTGTTCAGATCTCTAAAACCAAGGTTCCTACATAGTATGGAAAAGTATGGAATTTGATTAATTTCCAGGTCTGGATAAATATTGAAAAATGAAAACAGAGTATGGAAAAATATTTGTTTTTCCAGACTATTGTCTATGGAAGCCTGACTTTTTATCTCATACTACTTTTGTCTCACAATTTGGAATTTTTTTGAATTCTGAGAAATTTTCTGAATTGTGAGATATAACCTTGCATATTTCATTTCAGAAACAAAAACCAGAATGTGTGAGATGTAAGCTCAGAATTCAGAAAAAAAGAACTGTGAATTCAGAACTGTGAGATATAAAGAAAAAAAAGTCCGAATTTTGAGTTTATATCTCGCAATTCTTGCGAGAAAAAAAGTCAGAATTGCAAAATAATTTGCTATTTGGAATTAATCGCCCCTTCCATAATTGTCCCTATTCTGTTTTCTAAAATATCTAAAAAGATAAGAATTAAGAAGATTAAGAATTTCTATGACTGAATGAACACAAGTCACATAGAAAAAAATGCAACTTATAATTTAAAAAACGCTAAATTATATATGTATATATATATATATATATATATATATGTGTGTGTGTGTGTGTGTGTGTGTGTGTGTATTAGGTTTCTTTTAATCATGTAAGACCATGTTATAACTTACTAAATGTAAATTTATCGTATAGCCAACACTATTACAATACATATGATATTTAATAGTTAATGCAATATTTTCGAAATAAATGTAATAAGTGACAATATTATTTTAAAACTTATAATATGAATTTAAAAAAATGTAAAATGTATGCAGCCATGCAGTGAAAGTGTATCAAACAATCCTGTAGCTTTAATAAAAAGCTGCTTATTGAACTTTGGTCTGAAATTTTAACTGTTATTTCATCTGCAGCATACAATAAGAGCATACATAGCCAGCATGTAACATACATGTTAACAACTGGATTTTAAAACCAATTATCAGATGTTAAAAATCATCTGAAGTTGAGTCTGTAGTTTTGAAATGGAAAATGTATATCTCATTGCTGATAATCATTTCTTTGTGATTATTTTATTCCTAAGCGATGCTGTGATACCCCTGTTGTACCCCTCTCCCAAAAATTTCACTACTGCCTATTGCCATGGTGTTGTGACTGTAAAAAGCTTTGTGGGTAATCAGAGTGTGAGGATAATTCATCAACAGGACAGATGCACACTTACACTGTTGTCTTGCCATTTCTTTAAACATCCTATTGTGATCTTTGTCTCCAGGGATGTAAATGCGCTTATGAGCAGATTTATGTGGCCTAATCATTTCTCGAGAGCATGTCTTTCAGTGGCTTTGTCAGCTGGGTATTCAGTAAATCTAACGGTTGTGCATGCTGTCATCCTCTGACTCCTGCTGCCAGCATCTGCTCCCTGTGTGTCTATGGATGTGTGTGTGTGTAAATGGGAAACGCTGAGTGTGCTAAGCTGTGTTTGACTTCACTCGAGGGTTGGTGATAGATGATCTCATGTGTTGATTGACATCTTGACATGAGACAAGCTTTTTGCTCTCTCTCTGCTTCTCTGTATGTAAAACTGGTTACAATGACAAGCAATACACACAGATGAGTACTTTTTGTTCGACAAAGATGTATTAAATTGAAATGATAGTAAAGACTTTTATAATGTTACTAAAAATTAGTATCTTTCTATTCATCCAAGAATGGGGGGGGCTTTGCATCACAGGAATAAATTACATTTTAAAAATATATTCAAATAGAAAAAAAGTTATTTTAAATTGTAATAATATTTCACAACATTACTGTTTTTACTGTATTTTTTATCAATTAAATGCAACCTTGGCGACCATAAGAGACTTTTAAAAAACATTAAAAAAATCTTACCGACCCCAAAATTTTGTGGTTCAAAAAATAAAGCTATCATCTACAGTATATATCAGCTCCACAACATTTAGTTGACACATGTGGTGATATGTATATGGTTTGCATGTTTGTATTGTAGAATACGCCAGCAGAGGATCACTGTATGAATATTTGTCCAGTGCTGACAGTGAGGAGATGGATATGGATCAGGTAATGACCTGGGCGATGGAGATTGCTAAAGGTATGTGCCTGTATGAATACCTGTGTTTATGTAATGAGCTCAGTCACATTTTCCTTCTGAGATAATGGCTGGTTCTGTGATTTGTTTCTCTGTAGGAATGCATTATTTACATTCTGAGGCCCCTGTGAAAGTCATTCATAGAGACCTGAAGTCAAGAAATGGTGAGTTCTTAGCTGTCCTCTGAGCAATTTCAAGTGCAAAAAATGCAAACATGAAGATTATACACAAAAAACTGTTTTCTTTTCTCTCCATTAGTTGTGCTAACTGCAGACAATGTATTAAAGGTATGCTTCTTGTTTTTTTTATTCACATCCAAATTTTCGTAATAAAATCTTAGTATTTAAACTGTGCTCAAAATATCAATTTGACTGTCCCTGCATAATGCATTTTGTCTGTGTCAGATCTGTGATTTTGGAGCATCAAAGTTGGTTTCTCACACAACGCACATGTCTCTGGTGGGCACCTTCCCTTGGATGGCCCCTGAAGTGATCCAGAGTCTGCCAATCTCAGAAACATGTGACACCTACTCATATGGCGTGGTCAGTACTTATATTTGTTGTATGAATGTGCTGTGATCACGTTTTTCTATCTCTGTGTCCCTGTAATTTAAAAAAAAAAGTTCATAGAATGGGATAGTTTAAGAATTTAAATTCTGTAAGATTCAAATTAGTTCTTTTTTCATGTAACACAAAGGGACTTTTGAAGAATTTTTTACGCACACTACTTTTATACTTTTATTCAGCAAGCATGCATTATAATTAATCAACAGTGACACCAAAACAGACTTTCACATTGTTACAAAAATTATTTTTCAATTCATCAAGTAATGCTGAAAAGAAAGTGTCATGGTTTCACTTTCATTTTATGGCGAAGAACAGCCAGGACATTTCACTAAATATCTTCTATTGTATTCTGTGGAAAAAAAGAAAAGCAAATGTGAGGCTTGTATTTTATATATATATATATATATATATATATATATATATATATATATATATATATATATATATATATATGTACAGTATATACACACACATGGCAGTTGTGTATGTATGCTTGACTGTCTGAATCAATTGTTATTTTAAACACAGTCTGCATAAACTGCATTCCAAGTGTTGTTCAACCCATATATGTTTTTGTTTGTGAAATATGCCAGTTTTGTTGTAGAGAGCAATGTCAGGACATATGTACATTTATTGTTTGATTTGTGGTTGGTCTTGCAGGTATTGTGGGAGATGCTGACCAGAGAAGTGCCATTTAAAGGTTTTGAGGGTTTGCAGGTGGCCTGGTTGGTGGTGGAAAAACATGAGGTACTACACAGTATCCCATAATCCCTCAGTGTTCTTTAGAAAGGAATGTTATTACTGTACAACCACCACATGAAGGTAATGTTAGTATAGTTACATTACTGTTTAAGTTTTAAAGTCAGTTTTGCTATGAATATGTTTGTCATACATTGTCAGTAGTTGTAGTAGTTAACCTTGGCTGACTCTTTTTCTGGCTTTGTTCCAGAACTTAGTGACCTGCCTTCTTTCCTACATAGACAGCTGCGTCCTCACTAGATTGGAACCTCTATTTTAACCTCTGTTTCCCGCATGGAATCTGTGCCCACAGAACTCATTAGCGTTTTCATTTATCATATCTTGGTGAATTTTATCATGCTTTCAGCTACAAATAAGAATGTGGAACTCTTAGATCCACCCATCTGGTGTGATCTTGTGACATTCATAGGCAGCAAATAGTAATGGTTTTCACTGGAGTTTACTGTAAGAATGGTATTGATAAGCTTTAGCTTTCCTGTAACTTACTGTAACTTGAACAGTAAGTTACAGTAACAGTTTCCTGTAAAAACTGTAACTTGAATGCTATGTAAGTCGCTTTGGATAAAAGCGTCTGCTAAATGCATAAATGTAAATGTAAATGATAAGCATAAAAATACATACAAGACATAAATATTATACAAAATAGCCAACCTTAATTAGACTGAACTATTTGAAGTAATACTTTTAATTACTGAATGAAATTGTAGTACATTTAGAATTACTAATTATCTCACTAGCTATGTTTACATGCACTAATTTTCTTCAGTTTGACTGAATCCAGTTCAATTTCATATTCTGAAAGTCCTGTTTTATATGACCTCAAAACTTTGCAGTCCAATTTACATATTTGTTTACATGTACATTATATGTATTCTGAACAAAACGCATGCGTAGTACTTAGTTGCCACGTTCAGAACTGGAGAAAGTCACCAAAATAATGTCACCAGAACTACCACAAGTATAATTGTCATTTTTGCCTTGATGACATATCTAAAAAGAACAGTGACATATATGTCAAAAGAGATTTTTCAGCAAATATTTAGTAAAGATTCAGTCTCATCATCTTACTAGTTTCAGACTAGTTCACTAGTAGTTTGTAAGATGTAAACAAACATACGCATATTTATAAGATGTAAAACACATGCATCATGGGACTGCGTATGTGTACAAGCTATTCTTGAGTCCGATTGAGAAAATAGTCAATTTCCAGTTTTTACATGCTTATTTTTTGCCTATTAATCAGATTATTTCAGGTCTACACCAGCTCTTCCAACCCAATCGAAATATCATTTGGATCACCCTCAGTCAGATTGATTTTGAGGTGTTTACATGAAGGCTTTTCAGCCCGACTGAGCCATCAATCCATTTACTATCATATTATTTGGTTGCGTGTACATGTGGCTACTTTGTCTGCTGTCTTTGGATTGTCACAGTGCATTATGGGATTGCATTCCCCACAATTATATATATGCAATTCTTCCTAAGAATTTGACCTAAAGAAGGTATTTTAGAATTAAAATTAATAATGCTGATGATGAACTTTCGGAACAGACTTTGCATTGATCCACACCTAATGATAATGATTTGGAACTGTACGTTTCCTGTTCTTCCTGTGGGTAACAGAACAGTATGATCATAGATTCCATTGCTTGCTTTAGTTGGTTATTTATAGTGGGCCGATCCAGAGGCTTAGCTCTTTATGTGTACAAGAACCCCTGCAACTTTTATTGAGCTCTAGCATACATTACAGAAAGTTAAGATATATTGTGGTTTGCAAGAGAAGCCATCAGGTGAAGATTGGATTAGACCACAGTGGTTTTAGTGCTGTAGAGGGTATTCAGGAAACCTTTTTAGATAAACATCCCAGCCTGAGACAGAGAAAAGGGAGCAAGTACTTATAAGAGAAAATGTTGGCGAGGGGGAGTGGGAGAGGTCAAAAGATGGATGAAAAGATATTTTGGTTTATGTTAAATTCCCAGTGGGAAGGAGCAGTTTCCATTCTCTTGTGGGCTCATGATTATGTGGTGTGCCAGTGCTGTTTGTCAGATCTAATACTGTGCAGCTATTGCTATTGGACGAGCCACTTGGACAGTATTAGATTCCTACATGTGTGGCTTATCAAATGGGATTCGACAAGTCTCCATTACAGCATCTCTCCTCACATGCTCTTAAAGTTCCATTATCTTGAGTGAGAACTCAGTTTTATCACTTAGCAGTGTAAACAGCGGCCATGTAAAAGCTCTTTGTTAATCCTTATATACTGGTTATTATATATCAGACTCTTTGAAAATGGAGATACACGCTCCATTTGAGTTGTGATGTAAACTTAGCCCAGAGAAACGCTTTGCAGCAGTTGCTTTTGGGAGCTTAAACGGGACTCGTGCTAAAATTAGAATTTTATGTAATGGCTGCTATAATGGGTTTTTGAAATGGATTCTAATGTGTGTGCATGTGTCTGTGGTATTTGTGTGGGTTATGTGTTCCAGAGACCGACCATTCCCAGCAGCTGCCCCGCCAGCTTTGCAGACCTGATGAGACGCTGCTGGATTGCAGAGCCAAAGGTACGTAGTGGGACAGAGCCGAAATTCAGCTCATATGATGATCAGGCTCGCTGGAATCCTATAAACTGTTTACATTTAGTCATTCAGCAGATGCTTTTATTCAAAGAGACTTGCAAACGAAGGAACATCACAAGCAGCTGTTCCTTAAAATGAAGTCTTAGTGAAACAAGTCATGAACATCTTCACACTGAGCCTGAAATAACATACTGCAAGAGTCATTCTACATTGTTCTCTTTTTTCAGCAAGTGGAGAATTAGTGTTGTTGTTGTTTTTTTTCAGAGAAAGGTGATTCATAATCAAATTCAGTGTGAAAGATTTATGTGCAAATTATGTCATTTATTCTTGCTGACCTCAGTTTGACCTCAAATTTCTTAAATATTTAGTAGTGAATAGGTATGTGTGTCAAAGGTTTATGACCTAACATTTTAAGAGTTAAGTGAGAAAGTGACCAAAAAAAGGAGAGTGGGTGAGGTCTAATGAACGCTTGAACTCAAACTTTGATTTAGTTGGTGTATTACATTTGTGCTGAAGAATGGCCAAAATAAACACGCTTTTTCATCTCCAGGAAAGGCCACAGTTCAAACAGGTCCTGAGCACCCTAGAGACCATGAAAAACGACAGCAGACTGCTGGGCCAGTGCAATTCCTTCTTACATAACAAAGCAGAGTGGAGGTACGTCCAGTCCAGAACTTGCTGGCAACTTTTTTGTAGTTTTGAAGTGCTAAATTAAAAAAAAAATAAGGTTATAAGCATGTTCTTTAAAAAAAAAAAAAAAAAGCCAAAATATTTGAGGGTTTTGTATGAATTTTTGCAGATGACAAGCGTGATTCATATGGACCCATAATCTAATTATAAAAAGTGTATACTTTGGAAACAATTAATCCAAAGCCCAAATATGAAACAGGAAGTAACTGTCTGTAAGAGACATGAACAATGTGGAAATTACTACTATTGATTCGTAAAAACTGGCAAAACATATGTGTGTGTTAACGTACACCTGAATGTTAATGTAATGGACACCTGTGAGGTGTTTTGGAGAGTATAAAAGCTAAAATATTGAGCTTTTTTAATACTTTTAGGTATGTTTGTTATTTGAGGTAAAATTGTCTACATTTTATTAGCTGACTACTGCACTTTTCAGTCATATGAAATTACAACATATAAACTTGCTGGCATAATTCTGAAATTATCCAAATAGTTTTTTGTGAAGTTTAATTTGTATTAAACTTTTAAAATTTTGTGAGTATCAAGTTTTGAGGAGCTATAGTATAATCATTTACAGTAAGTAAAAAAGTAGACTAGGTTTTATCTAGGTTACAACTCATAGAGGTATGAGTTGTAAGAGCAAAAACACGAATAGAGGAAACAAACACAATGAATGCACGACTTCAGCAGAGCTGCAGTGCATGAAGGGAGATATGTCAGAAATGAACTGAGAGGAATGGAAAAAGAGAGTGAGGAGCAGAAGGGGGAGGAAGAGGGAGGGTGAGACATTCTGGAAACGCTCCTCATGAGAGTGGCAGAGAAATCAATTCTAGCAGGAGGGAAGTTTTGAGAGTGTGTGTGGAGAGATTTTGGCAGGGGCAGATATGGCTTTGAGGGCAGAGGGGTTGAGGAGGGGGGATTCTGGCCTTCCTTCACATACCTGTTTATAAATAGCCACACTAAAGGCTTTGTGTGGGGGTTGTATTGTTTAGCATACAGTACCATCTGCAGGCACAGTTAGGAATTGCAGACAGCTGGGGGGGTTTTTTTTAGGTCAAAGAGCATTTTGAATTGGCGATAATGATTATTCCATGTTTTTTGTACATGATGTAAGTGTGTTGCTCAAACTTCCTGTGTCTTCTGTCTGTAAGGTGTGAGATAGAGGAGACGCTGGAACGCTTGAAGCAGCTGGAGAGGGAGTTGAGCTGTAAGGAGCAAGAGCTGGCGGAAAGAGAAAGGCGACTGACAGAGTGGGAAAACAGACTTATGGAAAGATCCAGATCCTGCACTCCTGTGAGTCCTCATCATTCTGTACTCAAAATAACAACTCATTTTGCAACCACACTTCTGCATACTGTGTGCTACATAGTACATTATTACTGTTACAGTATTATATTATGAGTCAGTTTGACACCACTAGTGGCCCTTCACCTTTATGTGATACCATTTGTGGTATCAAAGAGAATTGTAATATAATAATAATAATGAGGATTCTCAAATTCGCCTTGCCTGAGATTGGACAGACAAAACAGACAAACAGTCTTACCCAAAACTCTGATTGAGTTAAAATTGCTGTGTTGGGCTGGTCTGGATGTTTTGATAGTGTCACAGTGTTTATAATTTCTACTGGAAATCCACCTATGGCTTACTCATAGTTGGCTCTGCATTTTATGCTGAGATACTGCAGGAGAAAGAAGAAAATATAGGCCTACACTATGGGCTTCATTCATGAAACATGAGCAGAATGATTCTTTTGTGTGTTTGTGTGTGTGTGTGTGTGTGTGTGTGTGTGTGTGTGTGTGTGTGTAAATCGTTCGTTAAGTCACTGGACTGGCGTACATTTTTGGATTTATGAAAATTTTCGTATTTTCAAAATGTTATTTGGTACACAAAAAATGTACACCTGCTCCCAACCATCTCTAAATGATGTGGTGTAAAACATCCAAACGTTTCATTTTTTTAGACACTGCATTTTAATAGCAATATATGTAATATAATAATATTTTACGAGTTTGTTTGCCACTATAGCTAGGTAATCTTTAAGAGATTGAGGTTCAACTTATTTGGCTTGTTGTCTCCAGTGGAGGGGCTCATTAACATGCACACGTTTAACTATCAAATCTGAGGTTTGTGAATCTGGAGGAAAGTCTATTTTACACGCCAATTACTCTGAATTTATTCATATATTTACAAACGTTTTATGAATGAGGCCTATGATTTTAATCAAGAGTTTATATGACACCAATGCACAGGTTTAAAGTTGTATTATGCTGATATTGTTGTGTTTTCACGTGACCTGCAGCAGTCTGATAAAGTAGGAAGTTGCACAAAGGAGTAGTGAAACTTCAACAAAGTCTGGGCTAAAACAAAACTTTGCATTGTGTGCTTTAAATGTGTGGTGCAAATTTTGTCAGACATAGTAGGTCATCTGCATAGAGAAAATCTGCATAATACAGTATACACAGTAACATAGTCTTGCGAGAAACAAGTATGCTTTAGCATACTTTCAAATATTTGTTTTATATTTGTTATTGCATATTTTTAATGAAGTTTGAAGTTTAGTATATTTAAAATATATTAACGTTAAATGTTATATTGAATACCACTCTACAGTACTTTACTATAATAATACTTTAATAAAGTACTTTGCATGCACTGTAGTGTTATTCAACACGTCAACACACACTTCTTTAAAGCGCTACTTTTGGTTTAATATTATTACATACTTTATATACAGTATATTGTATACTTTTTAAGTGTACATACGTGTTAAAAAACATGAAAGTGAAAAGTGTAAATGTCATGAAAGTGTACTCTCTTTAAATACACTTACAATGCCTTTATTTCATTATTATGTAATCGAAAAGTTTTTTGTAAGTTTTTTAAAATATACTTTTAATATTTGAAGTACGCTACAAGTGCACATTAAATACAATTAAGTGCACTTTTAATGCATTAATTATGCCTTGTTATTAACCTTATAATGCATTGTATGATCTCACAAATAACTGTAACCACAGTTGTAATACATTATAATACTTATCTATTCATTATTACACCTTTAGAAAGCATAATGCATTAAAACACGACAAACAAACCTTCAAATATTATAATGCATTTTAACTTTTGTTACAAAATTATTTATGAAAAGATATAATGCATTACATTGTACATTATGAATATCTTTATTGTGCATTATACATAAAGGCTTATGTAAAGTGTTACCAAAGTATTTTTAGAAATCATAGAAAAATGATGGAAATTTGTAGGCCAGAAAGAACTGTACTGTAGTTTCCATTGAACTTAAATGTGATTGTAAGAGTACATTTCCACCTTTAATTCCAATGACTACTTACAAACTGTGAATTGACTTCATGTCCTTTTCGCAGCTGTTTTCACATATTTCCCCCTTGGCGGCCACTCTCAGTGCCGAGTCCTTCTATGAGGCTCACATGGAGGAGAGCAAAAGCTCGGAGGTCAGCTGTCAGATTTCATCAACCTGCAGTAATGGGGATCTGGGCCAGGCCAGCCTACAGAAGCTCATGCTGGGGTTCGGAGGCGTCTTTGACCTGGATATGAACATTCCCGGCGGTAACCTCATCAGCCAATCAGGGATGCAGTTGAACATGCAAGCAAAGAAGAATTCCTCCAAGTCCTGCAGTGTCCGTGAGGGACGTAAACTAAACATGGCCATCACCATGGACGACTTTGGCTGGTCTGACGATGACAGCGATTAGTGGAGGGCAGCTCGGTACAATAGGGCAGGGTTAGAAGGGGTCAGAGGTCAAATATCGAGAGTCAGATCTAGCAAAATCAGGAATTAATAGTTTAAACTGTAACGATTGATCTGAATATTTAAAAAAAAAAAAAATTTGCACCCATGTGTGGTATGTTTCAGTGCAAAAAAACATGCATTACTTGATCCAGAGCAGAATATTACGCTACCCTGTTAGCAGTAGGGCTGCTGTTCTGAATATACCGGCTAACCAGTATAAATAAATTGCAAGCAGATGAATGATACTGCGTAGTTGGGAAGATACAGGGTACTGCATAAATGCCCATAAATGGCAGGATTTACCATTGGTAGGAGGGATTTACCTCTGCCTTCTCTGAGCGAGACAGCAGATCATACTGAGATTTCCCCTGTGAGATAGTCACATTTACAGTATTTATAAAGTGTGATGTGAGATTTAATGGGATTTCTGAAGCTGTGTTTTTGTAAAGCCCTGAGGTTTTTATAAAATAAAGGAAATACTGAACAACCTATGTGAAATGGGTCAAACTACAAGGGAACATTTCCAATATATGTTTAAGAATATATATGTAGAACAAAATATTATAATTCACTGCATTGTTTGTGGTACAGACATAAATTATACATCATAAAAATAATGCTTAGACCTATTTAAGGACCACAATATAAAGTAAGAAACTTATAAAGTAAGTTTCATTCAGCTGTTGAGCACAAAAGAAGATATTCTGAAGGTTAAAAAACTCAACTGTTGATGGTAGCCATTGACTTCCATAGTATGAAAAAAAATACTATTGTCAGTGGCTACTGTCAACTTTTTGGTTACCAACATTCTTCAAAATATCTTCTTTTGTGCTCAAGAAGAAAGAAACCTACCGAAGTACCTCTTTAGATGAGAGAACACATTCACTATCAACTGTGAGTTTTCCCTCAATAAACTCCTAATTTCATGCTATTTAAGAGTTAGTGAGGTGGCTGTTAAGTTTAGGTATTGGGTCAGATTAAGGGATCTTGGTCATGGAGAATAAGGCCTAATAAGTGATAATAAACAGTCAATATGATAGTAACGTGCATGCTAATAAGCAACTAGTTATTAGTGAGAACTGGACCTTTAAATGAAGTGTTACCATTGTATTATTTAATATACTCATTTGAATAATATTTGAAAATTTGATTAATAAAGTCATCTTGCACACTCCTGAGGAACAAAGAACAATCACAAAGCAACTCCCTGGCATTGTGGCTGTAACATTTGCATTCAAACTTGTGCTCAATCTCACATATAACCGCACATGCTTGTCATCGGCTCACATGATTTGTTTAGCAAATTTCTGGATTCATGTGCTTTCAATTGTTTTTTTGTTTTGTTTTGTTTTTTATAACTTGTGCGGGATCTGGATGGCTGTTTCAGCCCCTTCGCTGGACTATGCGTGACAGATAAGCTGAGTGCCAACTGGAGTCAGAGCAGAGAGGCCCACTTTGTACCGTACACTCCATGAGTGCTTAAACCACGTCTGCACTCTATCCACATGTCAAACAGGCACAGGAAGAAAATAGGCTTACAGGCTTACAAAAAGTCATATTTGTCTGCCAGTTCTCCAAGTTATTATTCTCACATATTGTATAAACAATACTTGGTCTGGTAGCACAGTTGTATGTTGTGTATACAGAGGCTCATGTGTGTGAGTGTGTGTGTCCACTGTGTGATTCACTGGAGGTCTGGGTGTGTTTGTTCCCAGCACAGAGATCTGGCTCTGCTGTTTCACATGCAAGATAAACACACAACCCTATTCATCGTTAGTGCATGTTTAATCTGTAAACTATATCCAAAGCAGGAGACTGGATATGAAGATTAGCCTCACTGCGTCATTATGTAGTTTGGTTCCATGGCATTGAATATAGAGCAACATTTCCAAGTTTGACTGAATGTAGGTTTCTCATGATCTTGAAGATTTAAAGGATTTGGTTTGAATGCTTCATGTTAGTTTTACAAATATAATTGTGGGAGGGTTTTAAAAAACTGTTGCAAAGGTTTGTCAGGTTAGATACCTCAAATAAACGTTATCTAGGAAAAGAGATGTGACTTTAAAGTGCTTCAAATATTTGAGTTTTAATTTAATATTTTAGTCGTTGTATAATAACCATACAAAGAACAAGGGTTTCAGAAATTAGATGGATAATTACCATATGTGACCCTGGACCACAAAACCAGTCGTAAATATCTCAGGTATATTTGTAGCAATAGCCAACGATACATTGTACGGGTCAAAATTCTGCCAAAAATCATTAGGATATTAAGTAAAGTTCATGTTTCATTAAGATATTTTGTCAATTTTCTACCATAAATATATCAAAACTTATTTTTTGATTAGTAATATGCATTGCTAAGGACATCATTTGGACAACTTTAAAGGCTTTAGACCCTTCACAATCGTGTGTAGATACGTGTTATTTAAAAACAAACTCTGGAGTGGTTATAGAATAATAATGACACAGCATTTTTGCATACCTGTGAAAACCCTTCTTCCCTTTTCTCTTAGCAAAACTGTGTATATAACATGGTTGCTAACTTATCACAATACCACGTCAGCTACTTTAAGCTGTGAAGTTTTGGCAAGGCTCAAGGTCTGTCATACTCAAATATACTTGGAGACAAAAAAAGACAATGGCAGCAGGTTAATTAAGCATTTTTAATGAAAAGGCTGACCGAATAAGAGGAACAATTTTATTTCATGGAATGTGGTTTTTTAACAGAACATTTTTCATATTTTTAAGTCGGGCATGAGTTGTCTCGCTAGGTTGTGCAAGGATCAGCAAGCCTTAAATTTAATACTCCTCTCCTTCTTCATCCTCTTCACCAACGCTGTCTGTTCCCACCTCTTCATAATCCTTCTCCAGGGCAGCCATGTCTTCTCTGGCCTCTGAAAACTCACCCTCCTCCATACCTTCACCCACATACCAATGAACAAAAGCTCTCTTGGCGTACATCAGATCAAACTTGTGATCCAGACGAGCCCAGGCTTCAGCGATGGCTGTGGTGTTGCTCAGCATACATACAGCTCGCTGCACCTTAGCCAGGTCTCCTCCAGGAACCACGGTTGGGGGCTGGTAGTTGATGCCAACCTTGAATCCAGTGGGACACCAGTCCACAAACTGGATGCTACGTTTGGTCTTGATGGTGGCGATGGCAGAGTTGACATCTTTGGGAACCACATCTCCACGGTACAGCAGACAGCAGGCCATGTACTTGCCGTGACGAGGGTCGCATTTCACCATCTGATTGGCTGGCTCGAAGCAAGCGTTGGTGATGTCAGCAACGGAAAGCTGCTCATGGTAGGCTTTCTCTGCAGAGATCACTGGGGCGTAGGTGGCCAGAGGGAAGTGGATACGTGGATACGGCACCAGGTTGGTTTGGAACTCTGTCAGATCTACATTCAGGGCTCCATCGAAACGCAGGGATGCTGTGATGGAGGAAACGATCTGCCCGATCAGCCTATTGAGGTTTGTGTAGGTGGGGCGCTCTATATCGAGGTTTCTACGGCAGATATCGTAGATGGCCTCGTTGTCCACCATGAAGGCACAGTCGGAGTGCTCAAGGGTGGTGTGGGTGGTAAGGATGGAGTTGTAGGGCTCCACCACCGCAGTGGACACTTGAGGAGCTGGATAGACAGCGAACTCAAGTTTTGACTTCTTCCCGTAGTCAACAGAGAGCCGTTCCATTAGGAGAGAGGTGAACCCAGAGCCGGTGCCACCACCAAAACTGTGGAAGATCAGGAAGCCCTGGAGCCCAGTGCACTGATCAGCCTGCAAACAAAATAGTGAATGTTTAGATGGGAAAAATATCACTTATAATAACATCATAGCAATTACAACTTAATTCACTGATATTTTATTACCTAGTATGTTTTGGAGTGAACTTTTATGTTCTGTGAATTTCCTAACTAATTTCGACAGTTTATAGAGAAGACGGTGTCATTAAAAGGCATCTTACCAGTTTGCGAGTCCTGTCCAGCACCAGGTCAATGATCTCCTTGCCAATGGTGTAGTGCCCACGAGCGTAATTGTTGGCAGCGTCTTCCTTCCCAGTGATCAACTGCTCAGGGTGGAACAGCTGGCGGTAGGTACCTGTGCGCACCTCATCTGAGAAAAAAACAAAAAACAAAAACCTTTTTAACTGCAAGCTAACCAAAACACCTAAAGTTGCTCCAAAGCTCAATTTTACAGCTGGTAAAAAAATAAAAATAAATTTAAAAAAAAAAATGAGATTTATAAGAAATAATTACCAATGACAGTGGGCTCCAGATCGACAAAGACTGCTCTTGGGACATGTTTTCCAGCTCCAGTCTCACTGAAGAAGGTGTTGAAGGAGTCGTCTCCTCCTCCAATGGTTTTGTCACTGGGCATCTGACCATCTGGCTGGATCCCATGCTCCAGGCAATACAACTCCCAGCATGCATTGCCCATCTGGGCTCCGGCTTGGCCGACGTGCATGGAAATACATTCACGCTGTAGAAAGGGGTGGGGGAAGAGGGGGGACAAAAATTGATATGGTTAGCAACAGCAACTTGGAAAATGCTTGGAAGAAAAATTATTTGTGATCATGTCAATTAAATATGTCTTTAAATGTATCAAATAAATAGGCATCATTAAAGAAAGCATAAAGTCCCTGCACACATTTCTGTTAACCTCCTGGAAAAAGAGGCCACAGCAGGTACCCACACACACACACACACAACGTCTATAAAGGAAATGGGGCAGACTGCTGTGGCAGGATGTTTATTCTTTTCATATGGAAAGCTGTTGAATGGTGCCTTTGTTTGAATCCAGTGATGTATACGTTGTTTTCACTGTAACATTACACATCCCTAACATTACAAACAAGATGTGTAATAGGTAGGGACTTTCCTGTAACTGAAAATGTCATGTCAGAAACATGCTCAGTGCCCAGATTGTCTTTTTACTAACTAACATTAACACAGATTAATAAATGTATTGTTCCATGTTCGTTTGTATACAGCGCTCAAGGTTTATGTGCATTGTCTAAGTCTTCTCCGTTTTAGTGCATCTCTGTGGCAGAGTTACAGTGCCACATGCTGGTCTGGCATGTATACTACATCGTTTTGTGTCGGTTTCGTGTGTACGCAGATATTTCTTGAGACAAAGAGAAAAAAAAAGATCGGATAGGGAAAGCTCTGGCTTCGTGTGGATGTGGCCTAAGATGACTTGTTTCCGAAGATCGATTGGTCAGCATGTGGATCAATACCCATTACCAGCTCCCGACCAGCCACACTGCAGCTGTTCCAGTCGTTTTTATCTGCATGAACGCATGCAGGCTTAAAATGCTGACTAGGCCCAAAGGACAGGGAGGGTGTAAAATACAGCCATTTTGCTTTCGTTCTCATTCCTATTCTTTGAATGTGAAGTACTCGTTTTGAAATATGAAACAGAATTGAAGCATTTATTGAGTCTGACTGTGACTGCAGTGTAGGCAAGAGGCCCAAAGGGCAGGGCTGTTCCCTTCCCCCACCCGACGTGCACCACCCAGTTTTCAGTATTATTCAGTGACAAGGAACGAGTGGAAGAAAGAGGCGCGTTATCTGATCGCGCGCCTTTACTGCAGACTTTTATCCGCGTCTTTGAAATTCTGACGTGTCTGCTACTCCACCCTCTCGCGCATCTAACAAAAACCCAAGCTATAGCATTTATAACTGTAATACCGCTGCTAAATATGTATTATATGTATCTTATGAGGACGTTTATCATCAATTTTCTACATAAATTGTTTTGGCTTTTGCTGATTTTCTTTGTTCTGCGTGTTTTTAGAAAGTGCGCCAGACTTACCAAAGCTCCTGCCGTTAAGCGCGCGCCCGCGCGCATTTGTCTCGCTACCGCCCAAAGCCTTTAAATACTATTATACATCATTAAACACTAAGTTTAAACGAATTAACATAGCTTCTATCTTATATTTAAGACAGAGAGATGCTATAAATTTTTACGAAATAAGTCATTTCGTACTAAACACGTAACGTTACATCTCAAGCTGTAAAAGAACGGTTTCCACAGAAAATAATCGTCTGTGCTATTTACTGAAAATAGACGTTAAGTTAAAGCTTACCATTTTGTCAGATTTTCCTTCAGACCGACGTTAAGGGTTCGGAGAACGAAGGCAGGATTGCTGCGGAAGGGGTCGGGCTACGTTTATATAGCGGCGCGCGACCGGATGAAGGAGAGGCGGGGCTCTGGCTGCACTCTGGCGGGAGCGGCCGGCAGTTAGCGGACACGAAGAAGAAGAGGAGGGAACGTGTGGGCGGAACTTGATGTGAAGCGAACCATTCAGAGAGTGGATGGAAAATACCCAGTAAATCAAGGGAGGGGTTTTTTTTTATTTAAACTGAAAAAAATAAATAAATAAATAAATAACAACAATAATAATAATAATAATAATAATAATAGGGATGTAACGATTCACTCAACTCACGATTCGATTCGATTCACGATTTTTTTTTTTTTTTTTTTTTTTTTTTTTACAAAATGAGATTTAAGACAAATTATAAATTAAATGTGTCCTTTTATTATTGCTTGGACAAAATGCTGCACGTTTCTTTGTGAAATTGAAATATAACACTATAATAATATACTAATATAGCACTTGCATATTATTGTTCTTTTGTTTGTTTTGATTGCTTCTATTGTCCTCATTTGTAAGTCACTTTGGATAAAAGCGTCTGCTAAATAACAAATAAATATAATGTAAATGTAAATAACAACTAAATTGAAATTTTAAAACAAGCCCCAAATCAAATAAATAAGTAACACAAATAAAAGAAATCTCTTCGTATAAACAAAATAAGGCTTTGTCTGTGCTCTTTCCATTTAAAATTAGAGGCAACCACTGCATTTTAATCGTGATCCAAGCAAAGATGCTGCATACATGCAACATGAGTAGTTTTTAATCTAAATTAGACTGTATAATTTAGAAATTTGAAGCAAAAACAGAATGGTCTGACTTCAGTTTTGTGAAACTATACATAAAAAATATCTGCATGAAACAGAAACAGCAGACGAGCTGAATGAGACGCAGATTCAGTCTCTGCCAGCAGGCGGCGCTTTAAACGTTTCCATGGTTTCCGCTGTAAACAAAGCAGCGCTGCACTTATGAACTTTAATATGCATTATACAGAGGCAAGATGAAAAGAAAAAATACCACCTAAACTTTTCTAAAGACAGTAAGTTCCCCTTCAGATATACATTCATATAAACTCCTACCCTTAACTGAATCACGATTTGTTTAGCATCTCAACCGATTTGAATCGTCACATATTTGAATCAGTTTTCAACCGGCTCGCGGTTAATCGTTAATAATAATTAAAAATAATAATAATGATTTACACCCTACACAAATATTGGACACTACGTGAGGCTGTTTTTATGATACATATTTGCTAATATCCATTATAAACCCTTATCACCACACCGGTCAAAGACAGATGTTAGGTTCCATTTCAATCAGACTTACAAAGGTTTTAATGTGATTTTGTGAACAGTTTACTTAAAGAAATAGTTCACTAAATACTGAAAATTGTCATTATTTAACTCTTATATTGTCCCAAACCAATATTTCATCTGTGGAACACAAACAGTTGAACAAATAGTTGATTTTGGTAAAGTTCTTTTCAATATAACGTGAATGAAGACTGTAATGTACAGGGAATGTAAAGTAAATGCTGACTATGAAAAAACAAAACAACTAAGCACCACATTATAGGCTAAGTATCATAAATTAGGTTTTCAAACTCAGGGGAGTGCTAAGGGGTTGGTCAGTAAGTTTAGCGAAAAACAGTGTTAAAAATCTAATATTAAATAATAAGATTAAAAGTGAGTTGGAAAGAACATAATATAAACTAAATATTTCGGAAATAATATTTTATTATTTTTAATGTAATTTTTTCACAGTATAAATGGGGTCTTTACACACACACACACACACACACACACACACACAAAATACAGCTGCTTTTTAAATTTTTATGGTCCCTCACACTAGAATCACTGAAGCCTGAAATCCCCTGCAACATTCTTTTCTCTTAGCTTAGCTTTTTTGTTATGTCACATTGTAAGCAAGCACAATATTGTTAAAAACATTTCATGTTTCATCAACATTCACAAAACCTGTTGCTTTCACATAATAATATAAAATGTATTTCCAGATGTTGCTTTCAAAAAATAGGATTTATTTTTGAATGACACCTAAAGGACAGATAATTTCTGAAACTTGATATCCTCCAAGTTACTAAAAGGGTATTTGCTATAGAAGACCAGAACATATTTAGTCAGGTATGAAAACATGTTGCAACCTCACGTTTATCTATCATAAACTTTGCACTTTGACAGATTTATGTCATGTATCCAGATCTGTTCTGCAGGAAACCTCATGAGATGTTTTCTGGAAGACAGTATTGTAATTGTACAGTATGTTCACATCAAACACTGTGACTGCAATAATGCTTTCTCACTCTTTCCCCACATGAGATTTTGTGGCTTAGATAAGTCTAAATGTTTAGAGAAGGACTCAGCGGAGAATGTCTGGAATGCCTGGTAGGGCCGTTGTGTTTTTAAGTGGAGGGCAGTACATTTGTGTCAGCATATAAGAGGAAAGAAGCTATGAAAGGGTCAAGTTCAAATTATCAAGTCAAGTCAAGTCAAGTCGAGCTTTATTGTCATTCTGCTACATGTGTGGACATATAGTGGAACGAAATGTCGTGTCTCGCAGGACCACGGTGCTATTTGGATGCAAAGCAAAGTGTTTGCTTTGCATCCAAATAGATTATCTTATATTATTATTATGCTCCTGAATGTGAGAGACCATAAAAAGTCATTTGGTTTTAGAGGAAAAGTGTCTATATTCCTTCTGCGCCAGACAGGGTGGGGGCAGATTTATTTTAAAAAGTTAAATAAAAAGAGCTGTATGTATTATGAGCTGTTAAGTGTTTGCTTTGCATCCAAATAGATTATCTTCAGTGTAAATTAGACCATTGTTTGTGGAAACTACCTTGTCTGGAACTATTTGCAATCTCACCTCGCATTGAAAAAAACCTTCTTAAAAAGGATTAAGTGCTACAAATATTTCAAATATATTAAAATAAAAAATAAATCTAAACAGAAAGTCCAAGTCCCTTTTTACCAATTTCATAATTTTCTATACACTATATGACCAGGAAGTCATGGCAATTGTTTTTACATAAACTTATCAAAATAAGTTGAGCAATTTGAACTTTTTTTGTATGTTATATGAAATCCAACTTGATTTTTAAGTCAGTTTAATGTAATTTACGTTGAAATCGCTTACAACCAAGTTGATTATACTTAAAAATTTAAGGTAGCAAATGAAGTGAAGTTCTTATGTTGAAATAGGTGGACATTTTTACAGCTTAAAGTGTTTCTACTTAAGATTTACTGTTAAACCTTAGTCTTGAAAGACTGTTTGAAAGACTGTTGTCTAGAAATTATCTTAAAGTGACATTTATGTCATTTAATTCAACAACTAATATGTTTCAAATTTCAATTGGGAATAACATGATTTTAAACCAAGTTTGTGCAAGGGTATCTCAGGCATGCTGAAACAGACTTGACTGATTCATGATCTAAAGGCATGCAAATTGTGATAGAATGTAAAACTTTTGTTGATTGCTTCCATGGCACCCTTTCATTGTGTTCCCCATTTGCATTCTCTTAGTCTTCAGGCAGTCGAATTACAAAGACATTACACAAGCCGTCTTCAGGTGGCACAGAACCGCCCAATCTTTTATTCTTAGCCCAGAGCACTTAAACCAAGAAAACAAAAGCTGTTAGCGTGGTAACATTTAAACCTTTTAGTCACTATAGTAACTGTTTTTAGAAACTGGTTATCTTATTTGCTGATGAACTGAGTTTTATGACAGCCAACTCAGTGAAATAGACAAACAACTAAAACGTCAATATGAAGTCTTTAAAAGATATCACCTTAAACTTTATGGTCTGTCACATGGACCTGGAGGTTGGCTTATGAGTCATGTGGATGATTTGCTCATACACTGAACACAGACAAACAAAAACAGACTGACAACTTCCAATATCAATAACCAATATCAGTGAAATATGAGGGGGAAAGGCACATAAACTACATATCAAATACAGCTTTCAAATGAGAATAGGAAACATAAAACAATATTTTGTTACAGTGAAAATACTGTTGTGAAAGCTATCTGTTATGTTTCCTGACAAGATTGTGTATGGATTCCTTTAATACTCCTCTCCTTCTTCCTCTCCCTCTTCTCCGACGCTGTCTGTTCCCACCTCTTCATAATCCTTCTCCAGGGCAGCCATGTCTTCTCTGGCCTCTGAGAACTCACCCTCTTCCATACCTTCACCCACATACCAATGAACAAAAGCTCTCTTGGCGTACATCAGATCAAACTTGTGATCCAGACGAGCCCAGGCTTCAGCGATGGCTGTGGTGTTGCTCAGCATACATACAGCTCGCTGCACCTTAGCCAGGTCTCCTCCAGGAACCACGGTTGGGGGTTGGTAGTTGATGCCAACCTTGAATCCAGTGGGACACCAGTCCACAAACTGGATGGTACGTTTGGTCTTGATGGTGGCGATGGCAGAGTTGACATCTTTGGGAACCACATCTCCACGATACAGCAGACAGCAGGCCATGTACTTGCCGTGACGAGGGTCGCATTTCACCATCTGATTGGCTGGCTCGAAGCAAGCATTGGTGATTTCTGCAACAGACAACTGCTCATGGTAGGCTTTCTCTGCAGAGATCACTGGGGCATAGGTGGCCAGAGGGAAGTGGATACGTGGATACGGCACCAGGTTGGTTTGGAACTCGGTCAGATCTACATTCAGGGCTCCATCAAAACGCAGGGATGCTGTGATGGAGGAAACGATCTGCCCGATCAGCCTGTTGAGGTTTGTGTAGGTGGGGCGCTCGATATCGAGGTTTCTACGGCAGATATCGTAGATGGCCTCGTTGTCCACCATGAAGGCACAGTCGGAGTGCTCGAGGGTGGTGTGGGTGGTAAGGATGGAGTTGTAGGGCTCCACCACTGCAGTGGACACTTGAGGAGCTGGATAAATGGCAAATTCCAGTTTTGACTTCTTCCCGTAGTCAACAGAGAGCCGTTCCATTAGGAGAGAGGTGAATCCAGAGCCGGTGCCACCACCAAAACTGTGGAAGATCAGGAAGCCCTGGAGCCCAGTGCACTGATCAGCCTGCAGGATTACATGAGTTATTCTACAATCACTGGCCAGGATTGTTCTACTATAGCTCTGCTGTAGACCCTAATGCAACACCCAAGATAAAGCCAACTTTTGACCCCAAGATTGTCTTACCAGTTTGCGAGTCCTGTCCAGCACCAGGTCAATGATCTCCTTGCCAATGGTGTAGTGCCCACGAGCATAATTGTTGGCAGCGTCTTCCTTACCAGTGATCAACTGCTCAGGGTGGAACAGCTGGCGGTAGGTACCAGTGCGCACCTCATCTGGAAAATCAAATTGCGTCATATATTCACGTCAGATTACTCTTGAGTCGATGCACGCTAAATTGAGGGAAAAAAAATTTAGACACTTCTTCACTGTAGAATTGAATTAATCAAAGAGAATCAGTTTCATTACCAATGACAGTGGGCTCCAGGTCAACAAAGACAGCTCTAGGAACATGTTTTCCAGCTCCAGTCTCACTGAAGAAGGTGTTAAAGGAATCGTCGCCCCCGCCGATCGTTTTATCACTTGGCATCTGACCATCTGGCTGAATCCCATGCTCTAGGCAATACAGCTCCCAGCATGCATTGCCCATTTGCACACCTGCCTGGCCAACATGGACTGAGATGCACTCACGCTAGAGTGTAAATGAGAGGCATGTTTAAACCTACTAAAAGTAAAAGTCTCTTGGGAAAAAGTAGCTTTGTATTTTAATTTTCATAACACAAACCAAACCTAAAACCAAAAACCAAGACAATCAAAATTGAGACAAATTAATTGTTGACAAAAATATACATGAAGACTAAGACCATTCATTAAAAGTCAAGTATATTTGTTTAGTATTATAAATAATGCATCAGACAAATAAATAATTTAAAACATCCTACCATTGTAGAACTTTCCTCTGGCCGACGTCAAGAGTCTGGTTGAGAAATGTTGTGTATGTTCTCTGTGACGATATCATCACTATATAAAGAGCAAGCTGATGCCACGGTAACATGGTTTGTTGTTGGCAACTTAAAGGGTTAAGTGTAATTATGTGAATGTCAATCATAAATGACCGTGGTGCACTGAACAAACAGGCCTAGTCACATCCCAGTGCTTCTTGTTTCCTGCAAAAACACATTTTAACAGGCCAACACTAGTCCACTCGTCCACAGACAATAATATTTAACCCTGCACTGGTGGATCACATCTTTGGTGTGGTTTATTATATCACCAACGTAAGAGCCATCTAAAAAGTTAGAGGGGAAAGGAGTGTGAACTTAATCTTTGTTCCAACAGCATTGAACCTTTACACACACTGTGATCAAACCCTTAACTCTAAAGGCCTGTTCACATCAAGAATTAAAACTGTAATGATAACTAATGATAACTATATTAGCATCCATGCCAACAGACAATAACATTATGTTTATTCTAAATGCTTAAAAGTTGAATGGATCTTCGTTGGTTCTCATTGTTTTCAGTTAGCTGGGAAAAATCGCTCTGAAAGTGATTCCGGCGATATTGAATACCTGTGTTATTATACTTGTAGTGTGGACTCTATTCTCTTGGAATTAGAGCAGTTTTTAAAGCATTGTGGTTATATTTAGCATACTTGAAACGTGGCATGTAAATGGCCTTTACTGTTTTTGATACGGCATGTTTTTTTTACCCTTGTCTTCTCCATGTGTTTTAGCATTTTGTGCATTTATCCAGTTACACTCAAAGTATATAACAGCCAAATCTACTTCTCTAAAAGCTTTCTCTTTGTTTCTGTCTCTACGTAAGTGGTACAAACTATCCCCAAGTCACCCAAAGCACTTGCTGTCATATCTGTACACTAATTAAGTCTAAACTATTGTTAACCGGCTGGGTGTCCATGGAGCCCAGGAACAAACATTTCTCATGTATTCCCAGACTGTTCCCATGACAATAAATGCACATGAAGCATGTACTCAAGTCAGACTGGTGAGGTTGGAGCTTTGTTTAATTGTTAGTAGCTGTTCACCTGTGTTATGTATTCTGAAGTTCTGTTAGTCAGTGAATAAGGTTATTAAAGTGCTGTCAGTTTACTATTATTTTGGTTGTTAATATCACATATATCCCATAACAAACGTGATGTGAAATGAACGAGGACGCTATATAAGTTCAGTATGATTTTAATTTTAATATGCTTTTTGAAGGCTTCTTGACAGGGTGTTTCTTACAGAGAACTGCATGTTAAGACAGAACATCCTAAGCTACCAAAATGCTGCAGGACATTTTCCCTTTATGATGAAATGTATATGTAGTTCATGTGAAACATCTCAGATTTAAATATCAGAACCTTCACCATTCAGGAGTCACTTTCAACATTCACACATTTTTCATTCACGTGAATAGACTAGACCTCTTGCAGCTGTTTGCTCAAAGGCCTGATAAATCTTTCATTATTCAAAACTGATTCAAATATAGAGCTTACCAGGTAAGAAAATTACAGCTCTGATATGTAAACAGGTCAGAGAGAGATATTATATAAACTCTAGATTTACACAGTACACACTGACAACGCCAGAGTCGACAATACATAAGAGTTCACAAAATAGCAGCTAATTTACTCTACTTGGGAGATTCTACGCTATTTTGGCAAAAGCAGATTCCCTGTGTATTTGATAACAGATTAAGCATTAAAACGGGCCTGATTATATATATGTCATTGCCATTTCTCAACGATGCAATGTCATTATTTATCCTGATTTACTTAACATAGAAACAGAGATTAACATAGAAAACTGAATTTTAAAAAGAGACGTTAGTGTACATATTACTATTGAAAATGGCAGTGGTAATTCATCAAATGACAGAGAAGAGTGTTATAACCAGGCATATAACCAGATGCCGGTGCAGATGAGCACAATTTTGCCTTTTTAAATAAAAAATTCGGCCCAGATTACAGTGGTGGAGTGATACTGTACTATCTCAGTAAAGTATGCGAATAAATCTTGCGCAGTTCATTCAGTGTTTCCACCCTAATGTTGTATCAGTGCATCACAGGCTACATTTTCCCAGATCAATATGAAAATCAAAAAATCTATATTTTTGACATGAGTTTCTATTTTAAATATTAGTAAGATCATGAAAATTACATATGTCTGATCTTCTCCAGTTCTGTAAGAATAAAGCTTTTGTGCACCCGTCTAAAAGGAACTATAAAACATTCATGCAACCATGACAAATGTTTAAATTGTTTAAAGATTTTAAAATACATTGCAAAATGCGTTTCAAGCAAACAGTTGTTCATACAGTACAACACAGTGGTTTGTCCCATTGTATAATTTTCATAATCTTTGGTGGCATATACCTGAAGACCTTTATAGCAGAACAAAGAAAAACAAATATGAAGTTTTTGGATCATAAAAGTATTGAGATGAACCCCTCACATGCAGTGCAGTGCTGGAAACCCTATCTAGGGAACAACATGTTAAACTATTGTAAGGTAGTCTGACTCTAGAGACAATAAAACCAGCAAAAGAGTCCGTTGTCCCTGATTTTAAAGTCAACATGAAATGGAGTTTGCACTTCCCACTTTTTTCCCGAAATATGGCATATTTCTGAATAAAACAGAATATACTGTATACTGGACTTCAGGACTTGATTGATTTGGGAAATACTGACAGAGATTTGTGACATCAGCAGGCTATGCCAACCTTTTTGCCCACCAGATATTTTATCTTTAGTACAAATAGTGTATACATCTATTTACACTTTGTGTGAAGAGCATCTGTCACTCTTTGCACTTGTATATAAGATGCTATTTGTTTCTATTTATACTTGGTGGAAACAGTATCTAACACATTTTTTTTTTTAATTTTACAGTATGTGGAACAAGCACTGAAGAATTGTGCACAGTAATTTCATGTTGACTTTAAGCAAAAGAGTAAAAGATTTCACTGAAATACATTGATTGATGTGTGTGATATTCAGTTTAGAGCAAAAAATCTGATGCTTTATATCTTCCCAAAATGGCCCAATGACAAAAATCAATCAAATCGGCCCCAGTCTTCATCCTTATTAGGGATTTTTTAATTGTGTCCATGGCCACGTTCACACTGTAAAGCTTCAGGAGTGACAACCCATTAAAATATGGGACTGAGTCTCCTAAATTGTCAATTAATGTGTGTACTGAGCAGAACTGAAATTGCAAAGCTGAAATTGCGACGACTGACACCATGGTAATCATAACGTTCTGGAGTCTTGTGTGTTTGGTATCTGCTATTTTTAATACTACATCAACCAAATACTCATTACGTTCAACAATTTTAACAAAATCACTGTTGACAGAGGCGTTGTTTATTTTTGAAAGTCTGCTTCACAGAGCATGTTCTTGCAGTGTTGCCATGTCCACTTATCAGTGTATTTGGGATTATGGTTTCGCTCATAAAGTGATCCAGTTTATGTAGGCAGGTGCAAGTTGCAATATTTTGTCTTATTTCCAATATAAATCATTTGGATTTATTTAGGTTTATTTTTTGCTTGTTCTTGTTTGTTTTCTTTCTAGCAAGACCTGGCAACATATGTAAGTCAAGGCTCGTATCTCCTTCCCTGTGACTTTCTTGCACTGTGCATAAAGCAGAGTGACATATCTAGTTTAAATACATCATTAACATAATTGTTCTCTTCAGTTGTATACAAACTGCGAAAAAAGTTTTTTTAATGTGGTTGTCACTCCCGTAAATTACTGAACTGTGTGTACAGATCAGGATTAGGCTTTAAAGGATGAACTGACAAGCAAGTTTGGCTGCAGTGTGCACGTGGCCCATATTACTTCATGAATTTGTGTAAAGCATGCTGCTGCAAATATCATCTAATGCCTTTTACTGTTTATACTTACGCCAATTCTACAAGTGACCACAATATATAGATTAGAGGTTGTATTTTTTTTTTTTTTGCTTGAGAAGCCCTTATTTTTGAAGATGTTTTATAAAAAATGTTATCACAGTAAAGTGGTGAGAAAACGAAGTATAAGAACAGGTGATTCTGAGAGGGCTGTTCCGCTCACAGTTTCTGGGTGAAGTTTTCAGGGAAGACTCCTTTAGCTAGGAGGTTTTTATTCTGAAGCCAGTGTGACTCTTTTACGCCCAGTAACCAGCCTTCATCCTGCGCACACAAACAAAAAGACAATGAGTCATTGTCCGATTGTATGTGATTGTGTATGCATGTATAAACATGGGTGCCATGACTGACTTGTTCATCTGGGTTGGCAAAGGGAAGCACAAGCACAATGTCACCAGCCTTCAGATCAAGTTCATCGCTGTCTGTTGCTCCGTAGTCATGCATCACTTTCACCTACCAAAAATCATGTAAGTAAATTCTCTCTCTCTCTCTCTTCATTATATATATATATATATATATATACATATACAGCACTGCTTGAAAGTTTGTGAACCCTTTAGAATTTTCTATATTTCTGCATAAATGTGATCCAAATCATCATCAGATATATATGCATATAAATATACACAGTACACACACATATCTTATGTAAATACAAACTTTTATTTTTGGAAGTGATTACTTATAATTAATCAATTTGACATTATATATAAAGGTTGGTTTTATAAAGGTTTTATTTGATAAAAATACAGTAAAATACAGTGATACTGTACAATATAATAATATACATACTACCATTGTAAACCTATGGGATCTTGGGTTTTCAGTGCATCTCACCTTATAGAGAACAGGTGAAGGAAGCTCTGCATCTGATGAGCCATTTGTCACTGTTGGCGCTTCATTCTAAATACAAAGAATAAAGAGAAACACCTTAATTACACCTGAGCAGCTCAACAGAATAAAAAAAAACTTGCAATATATAGAAATGTACACAAAAACTGGCATTTAACATGACCACAGTGGAAACCTGCCACACCCACAGAACAACATGATCTACTTCTGATCCATCCTAACTCTATGACATTACACCACAATACAACCAAAATTATTCTTGTTCCTCTTACACTCTGAAGCTCCTCCCACTGAGGCGGCTCTGACTCCGCCTCCCAAGCCTGAGCCTCACCACTGCCCCAGTTTGTATCTGTGTCTTGCTTTTGCCCTACCTGGGACCCTTCCTCGCCCCAGCGCTCCACACCATCATCCTCCCAGTCTGGCTGCACAGCCGCAGCTGTTTCACTGCCCCAGCCTGACTGCGCAGACACACTGTCCTGCTCATCCCAGCTGGGAGGTTCACACGGCTGTACGGCAGGAGCGACCTCATCCTCCCACTGAGGAGCCTCATACGGCTGCTGGACGTAAGTCTGAGCGCCAGCTTCTTCATCTGAGTCCCACTGCTGGGAGGGGTCTGCAGCAGGGGTCTGATCAGGCTGGGATGGAGAGGAAGGGTCGCCAGGATTGTTTGTTGGATTTTGGGAGGTAAAATAGATGGCGGGAGAAAAGGCCAGGCAATATGGCAAAAGGTGCAAATAATTAGCAAGAAAAAGGGAATAAATGAAGGAAAAGATGAAGAAGAGATGTGAATTACTGTTTATTCTAAACTCCCAAAATGGTTATTTTAGTATTATTTGTATTTTTTTTATTAATATTTTGAATTAGTTCTTATTTTTAGACTTTCAATTTTAGTTACATTTTTAGTCATTTTGTTACATAATTTTTATTACTTTTTGTTTATTTAAATTATTACTATTTAGGTTTCACTTATTTTTATTTCAGTTTCAGTTTTAGTTTGTACTTTATTTCCAGTTTTACTGCTTCAACTTAAACTAAACAAAAAAGAGAAATGTTGCCTTGCAACTAACTGAAATAAATTTAGGCTTTTCATCTAAATTTACATTTTATTTCAGCTTTATTTCTATTAACAAAAATAGTAATAACTTTAACTTTATTTTTAGTTAGTGTTAGGGTTATAAGACCCTGACAATTACAATACAGTATTTATTTAGTTTAATTCACAAATTTTTTTTTTACAGTATAAATCTTGCAAGTCCAAATATATGGCCAAAAAACGAGTGAAATCTGTTATTATATAATTCACCAGGTGGCAAGATTCACACACACACACACAAAAACCTAAACAGAGGTGCAAGTAAACCCCTGAGCAAAGCAAACTGTGCATTAAGATATAACTTGTGTTGTTGTTGTTGTTGTTGTTCTTGTGTCTGTAATGGACATCTGTTTTGAGCTCACAAATCAACTGACCTGACCTGACTGAACATGAGACATACTGTGACTATTAAAACTATTGGATATGGCTTAACTTTTTCTAAACATCTGTTTGTTTGTTTGTGTGTGCTTTTCTTTCTCATTTATCAATCCAAAGACTGTAGAATTTCATTCAAAAGCCCCATCAAATGGTTCTTTCTTGCTCTTTAAATGCAACCCACTGCCATGATCAATCAGACCACAAGAATCACAAAGATTATGTCAAGAGCGATCTGATCCATCACAAGAGTGCCAGCACAGCAGTGCCAGTCTTACCTCCCATGAATCCCATGAAGCCTCCTTCCATGAGGCAGCACAAAATGAAAGAGTGAGATAAATGAGGGCCAGAGCTGAGAGTACTACAGTACAATTAGTAGCTGACAGCAAAGTAAAATTAGCCAAAATATTTGTTTATACTCTACCATTGAAAAGTTTGGGGTTTGTCCATTTTTGTTCTTTTGTGCTCATCAAGGCTTCATATTTTTGATAAAAAAAAATACAGTAAAACTTTAATATTTTGAATACTATTATTATTTAAAACAACTCTTTTCTATGTGAATATATTTTAAATGTAATTATTCCAGTGATGCAAAGCTGAGTTTTCGGCATCATTACTCCAGTGTCACATGATCCTTCAGAAATCATTCTGATATGCTGATTTGCTGCTCAAGAAACATTTCTCATTATTATCAATGTTGAAAACAGTTGTCCTGCATAATATTTTTTGGAAACTGTGACATTTTTCAGGAATCTATGAACGGAAATTTCAAAAGCATCATTGCTCAATAAAATTATTTATTTGTACAAATACTGACCCCAAACTTTTGAATGGTATATGTTTTATTTATTTATTTATTGTATTATTTATTTTTGTCTGTCCCTGGACCTTGTTTTGGGAACTAGTAGGAAGCAAGTTAACAAGCATCACATGCGAGCAGTTAATGCATTACATGCTGAACCAAAGTGGCATTTCAGTTCCCCAAAACTCAAAGGGGAAGCATGCAGAAATTTCATTCCACTTCAAAGCTCAAGAGGCCGAGCTGTTGCATGCATCGTAGATGGCAGCATGTGCTGAATTCAGAACTGCATACTAGCATACTACTCTTACTACTTTTACCATATATTTCTATATTAGAAATAGTAAGAGCAGTATGTGGTTCCAAATTCAGCAATGGTTTTTCTTGGCTGTGAACCCTGACCTTTACCCTTTGCCATCCTGACCCTTCCTGTCTTCTGACCCACAGCTGGTGGGCTGGAGCAGCGCTGATTGCTTGCCAAGCATCCAGATCTAAATCCAGCAGACTACACACTACTGGACCATTACACTGCTGTGCACAGCAAAAAAACCCAGCTTTACTACAGCAGTGACAGTTTTTAGTGGATTCACTGGTTTGCAGAAACAGAAGATGGTAATGCCGACAAACTCAAGAGCCAGTAATACTTCAGTTGAGAGTTAATAATAAGATGACAACAGTCACTTTTAGGGTGAGAATGGAGGATGAATGTACTAGTTAAGGATGAAGATGATGTATAAACGAAATGGAGATGAAGCCAGGAAGAGACTGGTGAGAGTGCTTAGATGAGCCGGGGAGGGAATCATTTGACCTCTGACCTGTGGCTGGGTTGAATTGTTAATGTCAGGCACCACTGCATCTTCAAGCAGGTTAATGATGTTGTCCTGTTCCACCTCCTGAGATGAAGCCGGCCTGGGTGGCCGTGACACCGGCGGTCCTTCTCTGGACTGCCACACCAACACACACATGCAGATACACACAAGCATTTAAAACACCAAATCAGAACCGCTTATGGTTAGTTTTTTTTATCTGTGTAACATGCTTTAAGTTTGCTTAAACACACTCATGTTTACCTAATTATATACAAATCACAGACTCTATTGTAAGGCAGTGTTGTTATTGTTAACTAAAACTACTAAAAATAATATAATATAATATAATATAATATAATATAATATAATATAATATAATATAATATAATAATATTAGATGAAAAACATAATTAAAAAATAAATAAATGAAAGCTAAATAATTCTTTTAATATTAATAAATACTCTAATAGTTTAAAAAAATAAATAGCTCAAATAACAAAAAGCTGAAATAAAATAATGAATATCAGATGAAAAACCTACACTTTTTATAAATGTCTTGACAATTAAACAAAATATGAGCTCTGGAACTAAAGCTAAAACAGAATCAAAAATAAATTAAAGCTAAATAGAACTATTAAAAGAATGAAAATGACAAAAGCACATAACAAAATTCCTAAAATTAAAATAAAAATGAAATTTAAAAATATGAATAAATACTATAATAGTATATAAATAATACTAGAATAACTGTTGTAAGGTTAATTATAAATACTGGTGTAACACTGCCACTTAAAGAAAACTTTTATCATATCACACACGTATTCACATGGTTTTGTCCAGTTTTTTTATGAGGAAAAAAAATCAACATTCTCTCCTATCAGGAGATCCATCACTTATTTAAAAACATATATAAACCCCATTGCAATGTATGATGTATAAATGTATAAAAAAGGGCTTGATTTTATTTCTGCTTCTTTAGTTTCATACATACTGTAAGACATAAACAAACAAAACACAAATACATAAACATAATATAGAGCGCATAAAAACATCAGCTCTCTCACAGTACCTTTGCTGGTGATTTCGGGGCGTCTGACCCAGACTCTGAGAGGTTGTGATTGGCTGCTTCTTCACTGCATGAAAAACACACACACATTGGTAAATAAATACTACACAGTCATGCGTGTCCTGACTGAAATAGATCACTAGGTGTCAGCAGAGATCAGTGTTAATACTGCAGGCAGATTGGTTTAAATCACTACCATGCACAATTAATGCATTTCAAAGACATTCCAGACATGCCGTTATATTTTTTGTGTCAGCATGTACACACAGCCCCATGCAAGCGGTAATTTTCCACAGCAAACAAGTGTTAGTGCATTTTTAATATTTCAGCTGTAATTTGCACCATTTTTTTTTGGTTGTTTTATTTTACAAATGGAGGAAAAACATGCACTTCAAAACAAATGTTTCTCAGACATTTCTTAAGAAGAAGGCCTGAAAGCCAAAACACTGGTTTTTCTTCCATGTAAAAAATAAAACAGCTAAATTTATGAAGTCATTAAAAAGATTAACACACCAAAACAAGATATTATATGAGATGAGAGAGCATGGTGTAAATAATCTTGTTGAAGTGCATCTTTAATGCAATAAATGTTGCATAAATACACACATAAAACATTGGAGCTGTTACCTCTTCCCAGTGCTTGCTGTCATGACACCTTTTCTGTGGGTTATTTGGGGGAGCGTTGGTTTAATTTACAAGGAAAACAAGAACTCGCACATCTGTGTGCTAAACTACAGGAAACCAGAAGTGTCTATACAGACAGGAAATATCCCAGGATAAAAGCACTCACTTGGCTAGACGCTGCTCATCCAGTTTGGTCATAATATCACTCAGATTCTGGTTCAGCTGTGTGTGAGAGAGCGCAACATAACTAACAACATATAACATAACAACATATTCCTTAACTAACAACAATAATCTCATTAATCTCTTGTTAATAAGTCTCTTATTATTGGCTCACTTTGCCCATGTCCCTGTGAAAGTTTTCCTCCAGGCCGGCAACGCTCTGGAATGTGTTAACATAGATGCCAACACGACTGCAGAGAGAGAGAGAGAAAGCGACAAGTCAAAATCAGTTCATTTAGAGGAAAAAAAAAGTTTTAGTTTACAAAAAAATGTATATTCTGTAATGTACTTGTCATGATGTTATTCAAATCATGCTGCTGTTTTTTCTGTGAAACACAAAAGAAGAATATTTGCAGTTTTTCATATAAAGACCGTTCATTATGATCTCTTAAGCTCAATAAACAATGTCTTAAACCATACAGATCAACAGTTTAGGGTCAATAAAACACTATTTATTGAAAAAATAAGTTTTCTTTTAATTAGCAAGAGTGCATTAAATAAAAAAGTGACAGTAAAGACTTTAATAATGTAATATATATATATATATATATATATATATATATATATATATATATATACATACATATACATCAAAGAATCTTGAAAAATGTATCATGGTTTCCACAAAAAATATTTTTCCTTTTGTGTTCCACAGAAAAATTACCAGCACCAAATAACGTTTAGAACAATGTGATGGTTATTCATTTTTATGTGAACTATTCCTTTAAGAAGACAGAAAGAGGGGAAGGAATAAGAGAGATAAAAAGGGATTATGGCAGGATGAATAGCTGGTTATTACCTGTCCCACAGGGTGGGAAGTTCCTCCTGGAGATCATAATTGATCTCCTCAAATACCTTCTGAGCTCTGCCCAACTCTTCCTCAGCCTAAACACACACAAACACATCAACACACACGGTCATTAGGCTAAACACACTATAATTTATGAAAATACACATACAAAGAATTACACGTTCAACTCTGCATGAATAGACTGTGGACAAATGTATAACGCAAAACAACCAAAAATACCATAAAAGCACTTCACATGACTTGTGTGCTATAGCCAAAGTCCTTTAAATAATGACACTATTGTCTTCGAGTTGATTTTTGTAGGTATAGTAGTCCAGGTGATATGTGCAAAATTTGAGGTGATATGTTCACTTTTTCATAAAAGCATGAAATTTGGTACACTTGTATAGTTTGTGGCCCAAATCATTTTCAGAAATGGAGCCATCGCAAAAACACCTCGTGGTTGCCATGGTGACCATTTTACTTTCCGCCATAACCAAATGATGTATTTTGTGTCATATCTCCTGAACTAAATATGATAAGAAAAATTAATAGCCATAATATGGACTTTTGTAAATGTTGTAATACTGTGATGCTCACTGCTGATTTCACCATTAGCTCTTCACCTGAACAGTTTATGTTGCTGTATATGGTATCATTGTAATCCTTGACCAACAAAACATAGGGGTAGACATCACCTTGTCTGTGTTATCATGTTTGGTTCAGGAGATATGACACAAAATACATCATTTGGTTATGGCGGAAAGTAAAATGGTCGCCATGGCAACCACGAGATGTTTTTGCGATGGCTCCATTTCTGAAAATGTTTAGGGCCGCAAACATGTACCAAATTTCATGCTTTTATGAAAACGTGAACATTATTGTCACATATCACCTGGACTATAGGTGAATTGTAGGTGAGTAAAATACATAAAGAGTTTCATTAATTTTTTTAGCAAACTATACTACTGTTTAAAAGTTTAGGGTCATGTGGGTCAGTGAAAGTAAAGACTGCAAAATAAATGCTATTGTTTTAAACTTTCTATTCATCAAAGAATCCTGAAACAAAAATCACAGTTTCCACAAAACCAGAAAAACGGTTTTCAACACTAACAAAAGTAAGAGATGTTTCTTAAGCAGCAAATCAGCATTAGAATGATTTCTGAAGGATCACGTGACACTGAAGACTGGAGTAATGATGCATCACAAGAATAAAATGTAAAATATATTCAAATAGAAAATGGTTATTTAAAATTGTAATATTAGTTCACAATATTACTCAGTATTAAATAAATGCAGCTTTGGTGAGCATAAGAGGCTTATTTCAAAATCATTAAAAATCTTACTGACCCCAAACTTTTGTACAGGATTCTTTTAAACAAACGTAACTTTCATGTCATACATACAAAAGCATGAAGTAAATACACCTGAGGAACACAGATGCTACATGAGGAAGCCACGCTGTGAGTGGGTGTGGACTGTGAGTAGGTGGGTGGAGTTATGCAGATTAAGGGGAGGGTTTACAGGCTGAGTGACAGATGAGTCACCTGGTTTCTCGAGAGGTTAGTTTGAGCGATTTGATGTGCTGTGATTATTCCCTGAGCCCAGCCGGGAGCAGCCTTCTCCACCAGAGCCAGAGGCTAGACGTGCAGCAAAGAGACAGTGACACAGAGAACAGCGACAAACACACTCAAGTGCTGATGTTAGCTCACACAAATCTCATCAAGCAAGATAACAGCTTGTGCAAACACACACATACACTCACTCAAGCATATAAACTGACTGCAATACATGAATTATGCATTGTTATAGCAATAAGTTGGTTAGTTAACAAGGTTTAAGGACAAAAGGCCAGACAGTACAGTATCAGTATAGCTTTCGGTACCTTGGCAATCTTGGCCTCGTCCTTTTTCTTGCTTTTCTGTATAGAGGCAAAATGATGTCTGGCACTGTCAAAATCTACCAGCTTCCTTTCACGCTTAGCGATGCGAGCCTGCAGAGGGAGTCAGAGAGTCACAAGTCCATCTAACATTATAAAGTTGTAAGTGTTGCTAGATGGTTCTTGCTATGTGATGCAACAAATTCTGGTGTCTAGATGTATCCGGAACCCTACTTCAGTGTAAAGCCCTATTCGGTCAGTAATTGCTTCTCATAGGAACGTCTGTAAAAATAAATTTGCATGGCACATCTGTGATAAAAGTCATGCATTCGTATGGCGATTTATGCCATGATGCTACGAATGAGATGCTCACATGGTCAGTCACATGATTATCAGCTATAAACCAAATGTGTGTTATTGCTTGAATTGCTCATATTTAATTTAACAACAGGAAAATAATATCTGTATTTATTATTTTATTATTTACAGTCAAAGATTTGGATAATCAATGCACTTTAGATTAAATTGCTTTCTGTCTTGCATTTTAGCTCTCAAATTGATGTTATTTTAAAAATGTGGAAGATAGCAAAAATAAGTTAAAGCAAACTCTTATTTACATAAGGTAAACATTTGACCCAACTACTTGTTTGACTAGTAAAATTATTAGTTGTGCAAGCCCCAATTTATACACTGTAAAAGTTATGATCAGTAAGGCATGACAACTTATATTTTTACACTACTTTTTATAAGTTATGAAATATAAGAAAGTTATGAATGATATAAAATTCAGCTTGATTTTTTAAGCCAGTTTAATATAATTTAAGTTGAAATGACTTGTACAACCAAGATGATTGCACTTAAGGATTTAAGGCAGCAACTGCGCTGAAGTTGAAATAGGTTTTTTTTTTTTACAGTGTACACATTTATTGCATACCATAATAATGACCCATTGCAAAATTATACATGATTTTGTTCTCTTTTTTTCTTAACAGCTCCTACTTAATGTAGTGGAACTGTGACAAAATAAAATCCCTGTAAACATTTTCCAGCATTTCAGTAATAAAAGTGTCCATATTTAAAATGCGTGCACATTAGCACGAAGCACAACCATTACTGTACGGTGCTTGGCAGCGTTCAAAAGACATTTACAAAACCACTTTTTGATTGATCCCTTCTTGTAAACTCAGAGATGTGGATTCACACAGCAATTAAATTACCACACAACCTTGGTGTTTGTCAAAAAACAGTAGGTAATTTAGCTGGGAATTTTTACGCGGTCGAAAACAAAACAGACATTCTGAATTTGGACAGCAATAAAATCACTGACTAGTTCCTGTAAATGTTGAAATACTAAACATGTACCACTTATTAAAGCAAAAACAAACCTTTATGTCTGGAAACTGAGCCAAATATGTGTCCATGGAAATGAGAGCATTGTCCACAAGCTTCTGGTGGAAATCTTGCCACAGGAGGTCAGTGTCCTGTAAAACAAATGTGATCAGACACGTACAGCAAGACACATACTCTCACAATCTCTCTCACACACACTGACAAACCACTGATGACAAAAGTCTAAATGTATGGGTACAGAACTATTCTAAAATAGAGTTCACTGCAGTAGCACTACTCTAGCATCACCAGCACCAGCTCTAGACTAGACTGTCATGTTTACCTCCAGATTATTATCCATTTCTTTCTCTATCATCTCCTTTACTCACAGAAGGACGGGTGAGTGGAAGAAATCAAAGAAATGTAGAAAACAGAATCAATTTGCAGATTAATAAGTCAACAGAGATCTAAACATCAGTGTGGACAGCAGCGATCCTTCACTTGCATACAGTCTTAAAGGAATACTTCACCCAAAAATGGAAATTTGCTGATTTTTTTGGTCAGGTCAATTTACTCACCTTCAGGTCATCCAATATGTAGATGAGTTTGTTTCTTTATCGAAACAGATTTGGAGAAATGTTCACCAATGGATCCTCTGCAGTGAATGGGTGCCGTCAGAATGAGAGTCCAAACAGCTGATAAAAACAATAATCCACACTTTTGTTGTTTTTATCAGCTGTTTGAACTCTCATTCTGAAGAAACTCATCTACATCTTAGACGGACAGAGGGTGACTACATTTTTAGAAAATTTTTGAGATTTAGAATTAAAATATACACTTCTGTTTGGGGTCAGTAAGATTTTTTAAAAATGTTTTTGAAATCTCTTATGTTCACCAAGGCTGATTTATCTGATCAAAAATAACAGTAAAACAGTAATATTGTGAAATATTATTAGAATTTTAAATAACTGTTTTTAATAGATTTAAAAATGTAATTAATTCTTGAGATGCAAAGCTGAATATTCAGCATCATTAATCCAGTCTTCAGTGTCACATGATCCTTCAGAAATCATTCTAATATGCTGATTTGCTGCTAAATAATTATTTTATTTTTTATCAGTGTTGGAAACAGTTTTGCTGCTTGATACATTTGTGGAAATTGTGATAATTCTTTTCTCTCCAAAAAATAAATAAACAAATAAAATTACTGTCCCTGACATTTTGAATGGTAGTGTATATTCAAATGCTGGAAGATTTTGAGATAAGTATGAGACTTGATTAAATTGAATCTAGTCTCCTGTGATCATTAACATTTTCCTCTGGTTTGGTAACTGGCATCTGGTATCTGGTATCAAGCGACACATTTGAGGTTACTGTGGCCCTTTTGCATACAGTATGTAAGAATCAAGAGACTTCAGAAGAAACAACTGACATATTAAAGAGATTTTACTTTCCTATGAGATTTTTCACACTGAAAACACTAATTTCACACAATCCAGACAAAGTGTTTTGCTCTGCCAGAGACATCCTTACACACCTCTGCGATGGAGTCCACCTCCTCTTTGCCAAACCACTCGGGGTCGTACATTTCTGCCAGACAGTCATGCAGACGCTTCGAACACTCGTGCATGGCTGCGGAAACAAAAAACGGGTCAGCTAAGAGACAGTCATTGGCACAGATGCTCAGTCACTCAACCCAAAACACATCTTTCAGAGAAGTGAGAACTGCTATGGGCACAGGGGAGGAAGCTGACGCGATGGGGTTGTGCATTAGGGCAGCACACTGTAGAGTCTGCTGTAAAAGGAAGAAGGAGATTTTGCTTACTTTGCATTTCTTTAATGTACTACCACTCACCAGTGGTTAAAGTGGTAGTTCATCCATAAATGAAAATGCTGCCATTAAGATTTGGAATATAGTGTACCAACTGCTTTTATGGTGCTTTTTGTTATTTTTGGAGCTTGACAAATCTAGTCCTCCCCCAAAAAAACTACACTTAACATTTTGTCAAACTTACATGTTCCAAGGAAGAAAAAAAATATGGGGTGAGTAAATGATGACTGAATGAGGGTGAGTAAATGATGACAAGTGTTTAATTTTTAGGAGAACTATCCCTTTAAGAGCAAACCAGTATGGCCAGACCTGAAAACACTTTCCACATGTTTACAACCTAGAAAGAATTTGTGACTCCCTTATCTCTGTTACATATGGAGGCAGGTACAGCTATAGATGCAGGACTGAGTATGTTCAGTCACAATCTTCTGTTTTGCATTTAGAGAAGCTTGTGTATTTTATCTGAGAGAAGGCTGCATTTAAATACAAAGGAGCATGATAGAGTGACTGCACATTTGGTTCTACTTTTGCCTTATGACCGTACTGAACTGATGCTTTTTAAAATGTTTTTGGACATGATTGTGTTTGCGTTTTCTTTAAAATTTACTAGATTAGCTTTCTCTAAATAATGTCATATGCCACTACAAAGGCGTTAAAAGCATAGCTCACCCCACCTCCACCAAAAAAAGAAAACTATATCATCATTTACTTGCCTTCAAGTCGTGTAAGAAAAATGTTATGACTTTCTTTCTTCTATGGAACATAAATAAATATATTTTGAATAATGTCAGTGTTTTTGTTCACACAATGAAAGTCAGTGGTTACCAAAATATATTCTTTTGGGTTCCACAGTAGAATGAAAGTCATACAGTTTTGGAACAACATGAGGGTGAGTAAATGATAACTGAATGTTAATTAAACTCTCGTTGATCTCGTTTATTAAAATATATACACAAACACACAATTAGAGTCTTACTTTTCACTGCCGTCATATATGTCTTCAAGTCTTTCTGCAATTTGGTGCCATCAGCCTGCAGATATAGATCAGAGAGAAGAAACCATCACTATATATTTAAGAACTATGAAGAGGGTCAGAGGTCAAATGGCAAGGAGTATATTAAGGAGGGGGTCAGAGAGGGTGCTTACCAGCTGCTTGTTGAATTTGGCCACTTCCTCCTCAAATGCTGTGTCTTTTGTTTCATCCGCCTTTCCCAACTTCTGCAACACCTATCAGAGAGCAACACAAAACAGCCAACATCATACATACACATACAAACACAACTTCTGCTTTACTGGTTTGCAGGCCAGCCTTTGTGTTTGTGGGTACCAAGGCGAGAATTTATAAATATCATAATATAACAACACCAAATGTAGCAAGTGGTTTTTCTTTGTAAATGAAAGTGCTAAAAAAAATCACATTCTACATAACTTGAATTAAAGTAAAGAGACAACAAATGAAGAACTAAGTATAAAGGTGAGTAAAAAGTATAATATATTTTGTGAAAAGACTGTTTTATTTGCATCATGCCCTTCAAATCAACTAATTAATATTGAACTTATCCCACTGTACCAGGTTAGAACTGTGTGAAAACCATAAACTGATCAAATGATTTATTATTATTATTATACATTGGTGTCAGGTTTAACCGCATCATATAATTGTGATCAAATCATTGGCATGACATTATTGCTTTTATAACTTCTTCAGCAGCATTTTAAACAAATGAAAAGTGCAGTCTTAAGAGTGTAGATGTGTATGTTTGTCTTAAAAAGGTGGCAAGAAACAGGGTCTTAGATCCCTGGCCACCACAAATGGTGCTTTCAGTATCGGTTCCATGTTCCTCTTCCCCATGAAGAACGCTGACATACAGTAACTGTTCATAAAAAATGAAACTTATTCAAGGAGGCTTACAATGAGTTCCCGAGATTGTGTCATTGACTGAATTTTACTTTCTTGCCACGCACGCATACAAACACCTGCCAAAAGTTCAAAGCACAATGTCCTTTTATTCCATAGGATGTTTCCATTATACAAGACATAACTATTTCCTAGCAGATTTAATTATGCACATTTCCTTTAGTTCAGATTGCCCTACTTCCTGTCCAACACGTATGAGGTAGTGCTTGAATCCGGTTCTATTTATTCAGAGGTCATTTCCTTTTCCTTCTGCTCCCCCATATCAACTCCTAGCAGCATATTAAACATGCCATGCCATTTGTGACCCAAAGAGATTGGTCTCCGTCAGCCTGATATGGACAACAGTATAGCACATCCTATGACGTCCACTTCATAATGTCAAAAGATTCAAGATGAAAGGATTAATTTTCTCACATTTTTCTATTTTGAAATGCTTTCTAAAAAGTTTAATATACAAAGACAACTATAAGTAAGCCATCTGAATGCTAATAAAAAAAAAAAAAAAAAAAAACAGTTTGGGATGGGACTGTTTGACTAATGGAAAATGGAATTTTCACTTCTCTACTACTAAAAACTACCTAGAGGAACATCAGTTTCAATAAATTGCTACACATAACAGGAAACTTGGTGCATTCTGTTCATTTTTGTAACAAATGTCAGATATAACTAAATAGAAAAATACAGTAAGTTCCAGAGAAGTTCCTGGTCTAGTAGAGCAAAGGAATTCAATAATGCTCGAGGGGAAATCACAGTAACCTCTAATCTCCCGCTGGCTTTCTCTTATTAATAAAGGCCGTGTCAGCTGTGCTCTTCTTGAAGAATGTATGAATGTGTATTACTGTGCAGGGAGTGTTTGAAAGCTGATCCTGAATGCATTGCAGCAGGACCCCTCCCTCGAGCCCCCTGACATCTTAAAATACAGCGGCCTGGATCTGTGTCATGATGACCTGTGCTCCCTGTGCAGTAGAGCAGATCTGGGATGAAGGCATTCTCTCTGACTCAGAGGTCTTCCAGGAACACTGGATATGACTGTCTTCACTGAGCTAGTGGTCGAACGACACTGATTTTTCAATAGCTGACGAGATATCTAGAGAGCAGGTGGTTGGTGAACGGTTTGATAAAATAATACAGAATTTATAAGATAGAAGATGATTTATTTCACTCACTACTTATTTAAAATTCACTTTAAATTTTCTGAAATAGAGCAATATCCACTAATACGACTGTCAGTAAATTTTGTTAATACTGAGTTTTGTTTATGAGTCAAGCAGACAAGGTTATTGGTCAGTTAAAAAAAAAAGATTATTCAATTAATCAGGCTGGCTAGTATATCAGTTATTTGGTCTGTATCTTTTTGTCTCGAAAGCTAATGGGAATACGCTATTATTCGAAAATTGGGGGTTGATAACATTTTTTAAAGTTTTTGAAAGTTTTTTTTTACTCACCAAGGCCCTATTTATTTGATCAAAAATATATTAATACAATTTACATTTACATTAAGATTTAGTCATTTAGCAGACGCTTTTATCCAAAGCGACTTACATTTGAGGACAATGGAAGCAATCAAAATCAACAAAAGAGCAATGATGTGCAAGTGCTATAACAAGTCTCAGTTAGCTTAACACAGTACACGTAGCAAGGTTTTTTTTTTATTATATAATAAATAAAAATTAAACAGATAGAATACAAAAAGAATAGAGCAAGCTAGTGTTAGAGGACTTTTTTGCTTTTTGTTAATTGTATAATAAATAAAAAGAAAACAAACAGATAGAATACAAAAAGAATAGAGAGGCTAGTGGAGGTTTTTTTTTAAAGAAAACAAGCAGTTAGTAAATGAATAGAGTGAAAATCTAAAAGGGGCAAGTTTTTTTTAAAGAATGGAATTAGAATAGAGAGAGCTAGAGTTAGAGGGTCAAATAAAGATGGAAGAGAAGCGTTTTTAGCCGATTCTTGAAGATGGCTAAGGACTCAGCTGCTCGGATTGAGTTGGGCAGGTCATTGCACCAGGAGGGAACATTTAATGTAAAAGTCCATGAAAGTTATTTTGTGCCTCTTTGGGATATTTTGGAATTTAAAATATTCTGTTTTAATATTCTATTAAATTCTATATTAATATTGTAAAATAGGCTATCATTTATTCCTATGATGCAAAGCTGAATTTTCAGCATCATTACTCCAGTCTTCAGTGTCCTTCAGTGATCCTTCAGAAATCATTCTAATATGCTGATTTGCTGCTCAAAAACATTTCTTATTATTATCAATGTTGAAAACAGTTGTGCTGATTAATATTTTTGTGAGCAAACCATTTTTTCCAGGATACTTTGATAAATACAATGTCATAAGAACAGAATTTATACACCACAACCAGTCATAAGGGTCTATTTTTGAAACTGAGATTTATACAATAAATAAGCTTTCCATTGATATATGGTTTGTTAGGATAGGACAATATTTGGCTGAGATACAACTATTTGAAAATCTAGAATCTGAGGGTGCAAAAAAATCAAAATATTGAGAAAATCGCCTTTAAATTTGACCGAATAAAGTTCTTAGCAATGCATATTTCTTTAAAAAAATAAGTTTTGATATATTTACGGTAGGAAATTTACAAAATATCTTCATGGAACATGATCTTTACTTAATATCCTAATGATTTTTGGCATAAAAGAAAAATCTATAATTTTGACCCATACAATATTGTTGGCTATTGCTACAAATATACCCATGTGACTTAAGGCTGGTTTTGTGGGTAGGGTCACAAATGCCTTTGATGCCACTCTTTTGATCAATTAAATGCAACCTTACTAAATAAAAATATTAATTTTGAACTTGTGATGAGTCAGTGAATGATTTGAATCATGTTTTTTTGAATCTGTTTTCTTTGCTAAATCAAAACACGGGTGCTTATAATAATGGATGCTATGCAGCTAACTATACAAAAAATAAGCTCTGTTTATACAAGTTGTGTTGTGTGCAACTTCACCCGAATGCAGCACTGATGGGAAGATCGCATCATTCTGCCAACTTCATTGTTGAATATCATGCAACTAAATGAACTAATTTATTCTTTTGAGAGAAGGAAAAATATTTATTTTCATTATCCAAATTCCTTGAGCACATCCATGTCCATTCTTTGATCATACTGCACATTAGGAAATCATTATAATGCAGCCAAAGATAAATTATGAGAAACATAAACAATTAGTTCACCTCCAAAGTCCAGAGTTTTTAATTCATTTGTCATGTAATAGATGCACAATGAAAATTGTTGATTGATGACCCATCACAAGCACAAACGGTTTTAAAAGCACCACAAGTGATACATTTTTAGGAAGTTCTATTCCGAGAGCACTTAATAAATTTATAACCATAAACAAAGGCATTTCCTATGAAAAATACAAAAATATCCTGAATTTCTCAACTTTTGTTCAGTTACACTTCTGCTCTAGCTTCTGTACTCTTCTGATTTACAATCGAAACTAAGTATTGGAGTACTGCTAATTTTATCATCCTGTATGTTTCCTCATTTGGAAGCTGCCTTACATAATGTGTCCATGTCCTAAAAATTGCTTAAATTACAGTCTGTTCATATGGCTTTAGAAGACTAATATAGTGCACAAGTCATATGAACTGCTTTTTTGTCCTTTTTGGAATCTCTGGGCACTATATACTTCAATTGTATATGAGCAGCAGGAACATTTTTCAAGTTGTCTCCTTTTGTGTTTCACAGACAAAAAAGTCATCCAGGTTTTGAATGACATGAGTAAATGATGACAAAGTTTTCATTTACAGGAGAACTATTTGTGAATCAGTATGTTTAATTTATACAGCTCTGATCAGACCAGCGCCAACCATTTGTCAGGCAGCTGACAGATTTCTAAGTGTGTGTGTGAGCGAAACATTCGAGCAACTGAGAGGCAAGTTTACACTAATTGATACAGTTATCCATACACCCTTATAATCTGACACCACACAAATGCAAATTCATTCTCTCTTTCCTCTACAACCGCATAGACTTCTATTGATTTCTGTACTGTAAAAGAAAGATTTTTAGCTTCAAAATGCCCTGAGAGGTTCCGTCAGACTGAGCTATATTTCTGGGACAAATCTGTCTAAAGTAAACACACACACACACACAGACACACACTTCTGCTGTCTCATAGGAGTGGCAAGCGGATGGGCTTAATTAGTGTGTCTGTGGAGTCTTAACTAACAGGTTAAAGAAGCTTACAATGAGAGAGATTTAGCAGTAGCCTGTATGTGCTTGTGCGAATTTATGATTGCATTCTATCAAGTATAATCCAAATATCACTTCATCTGTATTTTATAAAGGCCCCTGGACTTTACTTCTGGTTGATGTGTGCTGGTGTTCAGTTACAGCCCCAAAAATACCCCAGACCACAGCCGCTGGCATTGACACGCACCACAGTTTGTTCGCACAAGGGGTTTCTGGGGATTAGCTCACAGCTACAGCCTGTCTGCTATTCATAGCCCAATCCACATGAGGAAGGACAGGTGTGTGGGTGGAGTGCGGAAGAGGGGTGAGGCTCATGCTTGAGCTTTTGATTGACAGGTCGCCTGTCCAATCAGAGCAGAGGTCAGGGGAAGGCTGAGGACACTTCCTTTGGGTTTCTAATCTGAGAAAAGGAGGTGGCTGTAACTTTGCACCCATCTCTTGTCCTCCAGGGTCATTATGCGAATGAACACTTCTGGAATGTTTCTACAAAATAAAAAAAAAGGATGAGTGACTCAAGAATAACCTGCCTTGATGTTCCAAATTAGTGACAAACACCATCTAATGACAGACAGGTGGATGTGGGAGAAGCGAAGAGTGAGAAAAGATAGAGGAGAGTGTAGAGATGTGGGCCATTTGCCACTAGAAGATCATGGTTAACTCTCCTCTACCTGGCTGAGTTTCAGGGGGGAAGAGGAGACCGCGACCTTACCTCAACGCAATCACGCTGATGGCCAGCGTATCACTTTGAAAGAGTGTACACACACACAAATACACACATACAGATACTTTCAGAGTGAGTCCAGCTTTTCACACTCTGAGACAGCTGAGGACTTGAGCCACCGTGAAGTACACTAAATGCAACTAAAACAAGTGCTGACAAATAATATTTAGGCCCATTGTAAAGCTTGCAGACAAAAGCAATCTGTCCAAAAACATATTAAATGGATCGTTTGTGCAAAGATTAAAATTCTGTCAATTAAAGCAACATAACAAACACTAGTAACTATACTCCAAGTCTTCTGAAGCTAGATACTAGCTAACTCTTCATGGTAAACAGAGCAAAATTTAAGTTGTAATTCTCTGAAAATGTAAATCTCACTCACACTATCACATTCAAAGTTGGCATGTCAGAGACATGGCAGGTTCGACAAAGTAGCTAGACAGCCAGCATGAACATTCAGCAAAATATATTCTGTGTTCTACCAAAGAAAGAAAGTCAGATAAAATAGGAATGACGGGAAGAGTAAATGATGACTGTTCGTTTTTGGGTTAACTATTCCTTAAAGTCAGGTCACCTCAGACTTATAAAACGTCTTTTATACCTTCTATACAAGATTCCTGAAAAAAAGTGTATCACGTTTTACACAAAAATATTAAGCAGCTTAACTGGTTTCAACATTGATTATAATAAGAAATGTTTTTTGAGCATCACATCAGAATATTAGAATGATTTCTGAAAGATAATGTGACACTGAAGACTGGAGTAACGATGCTGTAGTGGAGTAATGAAATTCATCTTTGCATCACAGGAATAAATTACATTTTAAAACATATTCACATACATTATTTTAAATTGTAATAATACTTCACAGTATTACTGTTTTAACTGTATTTTGACCAGAATAAGAGAATTCTGTGAACAACATTAAAAAATGCTGGAAGTGTATTCCAGCTACAAATAAGTCTACCTTCACAAAGTTTATTTTATGTGATTTCAAGTAGGTTTTTCGCAAATAAAGAGCAGTGCCTGCTGAAGGACGCCACTTTTTTGTTCCTCCATGACAACAAGGGATAATTTCATACTTTATTGATTGCTACAGATACTGTTTCTTAAATGCAGCACTTGATGATGATGTTGAGAATGGTGAGAAACCTCAGAATTACACACAAAACAACTGAAAATAGGCATTATGAGTCTAGCATGCAGGACAGAAGAGCCCCTACTACAGGAAGAGGAACACAAACACAGAAGCAGACAATGATCCTAAATAACCTCTTAACTCTCCTTGTAAACATCTGTATGATTACAAAGTAATGAGCCTGCTTGGTTTATAGGGACAGGAAACAATAAAACTATCTTTCCTAGAAATCTCCTATCCAAGATGTCTAAGCCTCTTATGAAATACTAAAAGTGTGAAACAATATTTAGCATGAAACGACCTAAAACAAAAATGACCAGTATTCTAAAAGACTAAAATGTATTGATATCTGATGTTTCTGTACTGATTCCAGTGCTAGTTCAGATTATTAACTCATTGAAACAGTGTGCAAGTGTCAGACCCCTAACTAGAGACTGGCTGAATTTATCAAGTAGTTCCTATAACCCATGGTCTTACATCCTAAAATTACTCAAATCAAAAGTGTCACTTTTGCACAGTGCAAGGCTCTGGTGTCCAGCTGTGTGCTCTGGGAGGCCAGCGGTCATTTGGAGCATTTAGTGTGGAAATGACACTTCCTGTGTACCTCCTGCTTTCAGCTGGGGGTTTGTTTTTGTTGATGCACCACTCATACCCTGAGACTTAAACTGTGCCACAACACCGCCGTTTCAAAACTGCTCCGTATGTTCCAGAGAGCCAGGGACTCATTTTGTAGTGGACATATGATGTTGTTGTTTGTGAATATCTCTGATTCCATTCTTCCTAGTCCTAAGTCCTAGTGTGTCTTAAAGAAAACATTCTGGGCTTTTCTGTGATACAAAATGTTACAGGAGAGAGCGAGACTAGTTGGGGCACGAGGATGTTGTTGTAAGGGTTGAGTAATTATAAAGTGACACAAATGCTTGTTTTCTCTAGCAGTGGGTTTTATGAATCCAAACACCTTAAACAACCCCCCCCCAAAAAAGATTATAGACAACATTTTTCGTAATGGTTCAGCGAGGAGCAAGTTGTCACATGTGTAATCTTATAATTATTTATAATTTTGTCTGTTTTATGAACTGTTTCAGAATAATTTTACTGTTTAAACACTGTTTAATGTTTTGTAGTGGAGTCTACAAAACATTTTACAAAACAGACACTGAGTGAATATTTTATATATATATATATATATATATATATATATATATATATATATATATATATATATATATTTTATTATTACTATTTTTTTACTTTAAATTTTATATTTTAAAAAAGGTGTTGTTCTCAAATCAGTGTTAATAGCAGCTCCCTAATGTGACAACTTACCCCATATGACAACATCCCCATAAATGATTAATTATTTTGAACTTTAAATTGAACTGTATTTTTAATTGTTTATTTATTTATTTGAGAAATGACAGTGGAAATGACATTATTTATTTAGTTATTTTTGTACTCAAGTCTTTAAGGTAGCCCATGTGCCTGACTTTCAAAATAAATTGAACTTAACCTGGATTGAAATATTCAATGGAGTACAAAAGTGTGACAAATAGCCCCCAGTCTCCACTATATAATATAATATAATATAATAAATGATTGATTCAATGGCAAGGAAAAACTCAAATGTCAAAAGAGCTTTGGTCACTAACAGCTGCTCTTTAATGCACTTCATCTCAAATGGCCCCATCAGTTTCAAACCCAACTTTAACAGGAACTGCTCTCAGAATGAGAAATAAAACCATCTTTTCAAGTGCTTCAGTGCTGTTCAGATGTTATTTTTACAGTCTCTTCCTACAGTAAACACAGTGTCAGATTATTTGACACTTAGAACACCTATTCAGCCGGTCGCAGTTGAATGTACAAACTAAATAACAACAAGAAAATACATAACTGTTGCATATACAAAGAGATGTAAGCACGCATACCTTCTCTTGTGCTCGGGTTATCCTCTTCTGTACATTACTGGCCAGTTTCCCGGCGTTGACTCCTTTCCCTACCTCTGCCATGTTTGAGCTTCAAGTTTCCAAAGTGAATAAATAAATAAATAAACCGTTATGAATGAAGTAAAGCGCAGAGAGACTGGCAGCAGATACAGAAGAACAGTAATGTATGGGGAAATACTGTCGGATCAACAGGAGGTCGGTGGGTAAACCCTCTTAAAGAGACAGTGCGCGAGTTCAGAGTCCTAAATGTGGACACGAAGCGTTATTATTAAACTAAACTCCTTCTAAACTACGCGATCAAAAAGTTTAAACTTAAAACTGTCAAACAATTTACGGTCTAACGGGTTCCGTTATTCGCCTCTGGTGACAAGCGACTGGAAAACGAGAGAGAGAGAGAGAGAGAGAGAGAGAGAGAGAGAGAGAGGGAGAGGGAGAGAGAGAGCGAGCTGGATTATGTTTCCGCTTCTTATTATAGACGCTCTCTTAAAGCCACAGGTAACAACACGATCGCGATTTTATAAGCATCTTTTTCTTTTTCTTTTTTTCTGGAAAGTTGCACAAAGTCTTATTGGATACTTATATCAGGGGGTTTCAAACTGGGGTCCAGGGGACCTCCTAGGAGTTGCAAGGAAGTGCTAAGGGTCCTTGAAGGGTTTAGAGAAAAATAGTGAAAAACATAAAATAAATACATAAATAAAAAATATATTAAAAAGAAAAAAGAAATGACATAAATTTATAAAAATGGATCAATTAAAAATGGATTTAAATAAATAAGCAATATATCTAACAGTACAGAACTACAGGCAGTAGTCAACAAAACGTAGTAATGTAAAAACTAAATATTTTCCAAATAATACTTTACACATTTATTATATTGATTTTTTTCACAGTATAAATTAGGTCTTTATACATGAAAATATACAGTTGCCTTTTAAATTTTAGTATGGGGACCCCTTGCAATAGAATTATTATTTTTGGGGGTCCATGGCATCAGAATTCAAAACCCCTGCATTATACAACAGATAATCTAGTTACATTTACTGTTGCTCTGCAAATTTTCACAGGTGAAATTCAGTCATTTCAATAAAAATCAATGCAACCAGGATTTTTCCGTTCTAAAAGTTGGTCACGTCAGTGACGTGCTAATTTGCATTTATCTTTATTTATTTAGCAGATGCTTTTAATATAACATAAGAAGTTCATTGTGAAACGTCAATAACATTAAAGGTGTCGCAATACAATTTTATAAAGCTTCCAAAATGTCATCCTTTTTAACCTAATGTTTTAGTCTCTTGAGAATTTGAAAGAAGAGACTAGTCTAAATGCCATGTTTGCATGGTCTCATTAGTAAGAGGAGAGTTTATCTATTCAGTGGGGTCATATCACATGTTTGGTGGGATTCCTGTTACATTAAACCCATCTGACTCTCTTGCACACTGTACTGACCGTTTTCTGCCAGCAGGGAACAATTACATAGACCATGGTTCTAAACCAGTTTTTATTACAACACAAGTACCAGAGGTAAAAATCAGCTTAGACAGGAGGACCTTCCAGTATTGCCTTGGACAAATGGGGGATGTGGAGTCAAAAAGGCTGAGGACCATTGACAGACAAAACATCAAACAGATGACAAAAATAATGAATAAAAGAAATTGTAATTGCCAGCAAAGAGCAACTATGAGACAAAATAAATAATTTGTATAAAGTTTAATTTCAAAAATAGATTTTAAATACTTTACTCAAATACCTTACATTACCTTAATGATATTACAAAGCAGTTTTTTGAAATAACATTTTTAAAATAGTTTAACAGACTGTCTTAAGACTGATGACAATCTAATGAGGAAAGAGACTGGATTACGGGAATAGTGAACAAATATAAGGCACAGACAATGTTTGGTCTCTCACAATTTCTGTAAGAAGCAAGACAAGAGGTCAGTTTGTAATCTGTTCTTTTTACAGTTAAAGGTGATGTGTGGAATTTTTTCAAGGTGAAATACTTTTTTAATTTTAGCTTATACAGCTATAAGTATGACGATTCTCCCAAAAAGTGTAAACACTGACACTGTTCCATTTGTTTGAGCATCTTGACAAATGCGACACAGCAACACTGACTCAACCCGATTGACCCACGCTGGTTCCCTCAACAAAAAACCAATATGATTTTTCCACTGACTTTTGGATTGATGAAGAAAATAAACTCTGTGACCAACAAATGTTTATGATTCTTACATGTTTTGTTCATTATTGCTTTAAACAAACAGCACCATGACTCTTGCATGGTCAAGCATGGTGGCCAACTCTTTCAGTCTTTATATAAAACAATTTACCTGAAAGTTTGAGTTAGAAAAGTTTGTAAGAGATTATAAACACATGGAGGAAAGTGGGCTTGTGAGTAGATGAGTATTCCTGTTTGGCGTGATGATGTGTAATATCCTCAACAACCTCTGTAGTCCCATTTAGACACTTGTTAGCAACTGCCTCTCTTACTAATGACAAGCAAAAGTCCAGCATTACTGATATATTTGATGTCATAGAATATAATGTGAAAATATCCTGGGCTTGTGTTAACTACAGACCTAATTTCAGACATTTAAAAACCCATTAACTTCTATTAGATGGAACTTTAAGTGTTAAAATGCTAACTCGTTTCCTGGTTTTGGCCTACAAAACCCTGGAACCCTGGAAATTTGAAAAAGGGTCCATGGGATGAGTTTGGGGTTGGAATATCTGGGCATTAAAATTACTTTTGCAATTCTGCTTGGTGCTGCTTTTTGCACAGAAATTACACTCTTCACCTTTAGTCATTAAAAAGTCTGCTTTTGGTACATTTCGCCTAACTTATCACTATCCCCTTAAAGGGATAGTTCACCCAAAAATGAAAATTCTGCCATTAATTACTCACCCTCATGTTGTTCCAAACCCGTAAGACCTTCGTTCATCTTTGGAACACAAATTAAGATATTTTTGATGAAATCCGAGAGCTTTCTGACCCTCCATAGACAGCAACACAACTGAGACGTTCAAGGACCAGAAAGGTAGTGAGGACATTGTTAAAATAGTCCATGTGACATAAGTGGTTCAACCTTAATTTATTGAAGCTATGAGAATAATTTTTGTGTGCAAAGAAAACAAAAATAATGACTTTATTCAACAATTTCTTGTCTTTCGTGTCAGTCTTCGATGCGTGTTCAGGAGAGTACCACAATACATGCTTGTGATGCTATTGATGTAGAACTAGGATGCTCTGCACCTTGTTTGCAAACAGAGGAAGATGCATGTTAAACATGAAACAGTGTTCGTAAACATGTCCGAAGATTTTGACAGAGAGGATGACTTGCAATTTTTTGTACAGCCTTATTATTCGAACCAGAATATACAGACAATGAACGTTCTACATCAGAAAGCTGGCTCCTGCGTCAGCAGCACCAAATGTATGCGTTATTTTTGTTTTCTTTGTGCACAAAAAGTATTCTCGTAGCTTCATAACATTACGACTGATGGATTACACATGGACTATTTTAACAATGTCCTTACTACCTTTCTGGGCCTTAAATGTGGTAGTTGCGTTGCTGTCTATGCAGGGTCAGAAAGCTCTCAGATTTCATCCAAAAATATCTTAATTTGTGTTCCAAAGAAGAATGAAGATCTTACGGGCTTGGAACGACATGAGGGTGAGTAATTAATGACAGAATCTTAATTTTTGGGTGATCTATCCCTTTAAGTCATAAACCCTGAGCGTTCAATCATTTCCATCTGTCTGTCTTCCCACCACTCACTCATCTCTGAGTTCACTTTCAATCCATAATCTTTCGTGATCTTCTAAGGCCCAAGGGTGGAAGAGTTCTGAGTCTAGCAGTAGTGTTCCCAAACTGAGTAGGACCTGAGAGTACCAGTGTAAGCCGTTCTTAAGGATCCGATCCGGTCCGGTCCAGCTATACAACAGGCGTAGAGGTGCAAATGCCCAATGAGCTAGCCGTGGTTCATTCACCGCAGCGTAACATGACGTCATAACTCCATTCACCACTAAAGTCCCATGGGCAGTAAGTGGGGCGTAAGCCCCCCGGTCCTCCCGCACCTCCACTCGAGTGATCCGTGAAACACGCTTCCTGAGATCTCCTTCATCGATGATCAGCAAACACTGCCCTGGCTGGGCATCACTGGCAAATATCGTCCGGAGGGATCCAGCCTTTGGCTGGCCCCCGCTGGAGCAGTTTCCAACCCAGACAAACAGTAAATGAGCTGCCGTTAAGGAGACGCTGGCCCCATCCTCAGTGTTGATCACATAAAAGTGCTTCTGGGTAATGAGGCTACGGTCCAGGAAGGTGAGGACTTTGCTGTAGATGAGCTCGCCAGTCCCGTCACTTCCCGTCGAGGACAGAACAAGGTCTCCTGCTCGTAGGTCTCGGATTGGTCTATGAGTGCCGTCTTCCATCGTCACCAGAGCCCCTCCAGGAAAACAGCCGCCCGTCTTTGCTGCTACTGAGTGCTCTGAAGAAAAGTGTGAGGAAGGAATGGAAGAGAAGAATGGAAAGAAAGAAAGGAATAGAAATGTTTCATTAAGGAAATAAAGAATGGATTCAACGCCCATGCCCGTTTCTAATCTTCACTTCTGACTAGTTGATATACCTCTGGCCTTCAACCCCTTGTTCATTGGTTGGTCCTATGGTGTTTCCCTCAGTGATTGGTTGAGTTGGTAAATAGGATCAATGTGGCGTCCTCAAAGTAGGACTTTTACTTCTTCTTCATTGGGACGTTGGTGTAGGAGTGCCTCCTAGTGGACTGATTCTGACTTGACTGGCACTGCCAGCAATCTTCCCTCTTTAGACTCGTAAGTTTTTGTACAAATTGCAATACATAACAATATACAATATATATAAGATTATAAAACTCTGTTTTCCTTCTGATCATGTCAGGGACAGCTGACTTGCATAACGATCTGGGCAGGAAGGACAGGAGAAAAAGGAATAAAGAGAAAGAAAACAGTGGGAAAAACAGAGAAACAGATAATGAATATTAGAGATTTTATTATGAAATACAATGTATGTAAGAAACAAAATGGTAAATCACATCTCTATAAGAGATGGGCCAAAAAACAACTATGTAATCTGCAGACTTTTTTCCCCATTTCTCAGGTGTTTTTGGAGGAAAATCTGCAGAATGCATTTAAACATGGTAAAATGCTTTAAACATACTTATAACTTAATTACTGGCCAAAATATTTAATAAACGAGCATGCAGAAGCGGAAGTTTCTGAATGACGAATGTTCCAATTCTGCCAAATCGGTGGTGTTTTCTGAGAGTTTTGTGTGCACAGATTATATTTACATTTATGCAGACAATTGTTTGTGGGCCTGCTAATGGCTAATGCATTTCACAATATTATGTTGCAATGAAGTCTTAAAGGGTGAATGAGAATGATTTTAGTCTTACCTTGTTGTTATATTGTTAGCTTACAGCAAAATTACATAATATATAGGAAGAAGATATAAGGAATATTAAATTGTCAAAGTGCTTCCCTGATTTTTCCCCTAGCTTGAGTAATTCTTATCACTAGAAAAGATCAAATAGCATGTTGGCTATGGATGCTGAAGCTACATGAAACCTATGTTGACTTGCATGGAAATAAGGATCAAGGTAAAGCATAGCTGGAAAAGTAAGAAAGGTAAAGTAAATGTTAGAAATGGTGAAAAAAGAAGTGTGCATTCATCAGACGGCCCAGTGCTGCAAGATTGTGCTGTTTTAATATAATCATGTGAAGCAAAGAAATTACATCCGATACCGAAGATGACTCAAACATAGCTCTCTACATTAGATAGCTCATTAATCCACAGTGTGTGTATCTCTTGCCCTTGTCTTCTCACATTACATGTCTGTGGGAAGCTTTGTTAGTTATGGTTAGATTTAAAAATAAAAATTATAAATAAAATAAAATGAAATAAAATTGCATTTATTGATAAACTAAAACAGTTAAAAAATATATTTAAAAAAATAATATTGTGAAATGTTATTTCAGTTTAAAATAACTCATTTAAATATTTTAATTTTTTTATGTAATTTATTACTCTAGTCTTCAGTGTCACATGATCTTTCAGAAATAATTCTAATATGCTGATTTTGTGCTCAAGAAACATTTATTTTTATTATCAATGCTTAATATTTTTGATGATCTTTTTAGGATTCTTTCAGAATATTTTGTAACATCATAAATGTATTTACTGTAACTTTTGATCAATTTAATGCATTCTTGCTGAATAAAAGTATTAATTTATTTAATTTTTTTTTTTTTTAAATCTTACTGACCTCAAATTTTGAACAGTAGTTTATGCCATGCCCACTTTTCTGAATTCAATTAATTCCCCAAAAATAAGTCCCACCCTACTGTTTTCTCATTGAATTTCATTGTTTTTTCACTGTATTTCACACAGAAATACATCTGATTGCAGAAATAAAATGAGATGCAAATAGTGTTTCAAGGTGACTCAAAATGAACTTGCTATTATCCCACCATGTTTGTTTTCCTTTCCTTTCACACCTTTTATTCGTAACGACAAGTCTGTTTCTCGCTTGACCTCTTTCCCCCTGCACAACTTCAGCACAAACACACACAGCTGCTATCACCTGATTTGACACTGCAGTGTATGTGGCCTTTGGATTCATAGAAGACCCAGTCGAAGCCGGCCTCCACTGCCAAACGGGCTAGCATGGCGTACTTGTTCCGGTCGCGGTCCGAGGTAGTGATGTCAACCGCCCTGCCCTCATAATGCAGAGACTCTTCAGAGTGATGGCCGTCTTCATCCCAGCCCTCCGTCACACGCAGACGCACGCCAGGCCACAGGTTCATCACTGAGATGGCCAGGGAGTTCAGCTTATCCTTACAGCGCTGCAAAAAATAATGCATGAGAAACACTTACTAGAATGCAGAAAAGTGACACTGGCAACAAAATCAGTCATAAGGGTCAATTTTTGAGATTTATACATCATCTGACAAAATATACATCAAATATATTATATACTTATACATTTATACACCTATACATCAAAGCTGAATAAATAAGCTTTCCATTGATGTATGGTTTGTTAGGATAGAACAATATTTGGCTGAGATACAACTATTTGAAAATATGGAATCTGAGGGTGAAAAAAAAAATATTTATTGAGAAAATCGCCTTTAAAGTTGTCCAAATGAAGTTCTTAGCAATGCATATTACTAATCAAAAATTAAGTTTTGATATATTTACGTTAGGAAATTTACAAAATATCTTCATGGAACATGATCTTTACTTAATATACTAATGATTTTTGGCATAAAAGAAAAATCGATAATTTTGATCCATCCAATGTACTGTTGGCTATTGCTACAAATATACCTATGCGACTTAAGACTGGTTTTGTGGTCCAGTGTCACAAATGTGAAAAGTGATTAAATGAATAACAGGTACTAGGGTTATTATTGTTAACTTAAACTAAAACCTTTTATTTATTTATTTATTTAATTTTTTTAAAAAAAAGAAGCTGTAAAAACACAAAGATTTGGACTATATTTAACAAGAAAATAATGTAAAATCAAAATTGTAAATAAAACAAAGATTACTGGAGTACGTTTTACAAGACAATACTATTTCAGTCTTTCTACTTCAAAATTTCATGTTTAATTCAATGTGTTACTTGCTGCTTCTTTGTAATTACTTATGAAATTTACTAGCAATTTCTGAGTGAAAATCATTTGTACTCATGTGTATCTTTCTTTTTTAAAATTTCATGTTTAATTCAGTGTTATTGTCCATTACTTTGTAATTATTTGTGAAATTTACTAGAAATTTCTGAGTGAAAATAGTTTCAAAGTAAATCCTACACATTTTTAGAGTACTTGAAATAAAATTAAACATTAACTGAAATATTGTAAAATAGAAAAAAATTATTTACTTAACTTTTTTATTTTTATTTTAGCTAGTTGCCAAAGCAACATTTCTTATTTTCATTTAGATAACTTGAAAAACTAAAATAACAAATTTAAATGAAAAATAATCAAAAACTATATGGACATGTTTAAAAATGTCCAAAAACAGTCTAGTGCTGTCAAACGATTAATTGTGATTAATCACATCCAAAATAAAAGTTTTTGTTTACATAATATACTGTGTATACTGTGTATATTATATTATATATATATATATATATATATATAAATACAAACACATGCATGTATATATTTAAGAAAAATATGTTATGTTTATATATTAAATATATTTATATATAATATAAAATATAAGAATATAAATATATAAATGTGTATACATGTAAATATTTTCAAAATATATACTGTATGTGTGTGTATTTATATATATATATATATATACATAATAAATATACACAGTACACATACATATTTTATGTAAACAAAAACTTTTATTTTGGATGTGATTAATGGCAATCAACCGTTTGACAGAACTAAAAAACACACAACAAAATTAATACAAATATGAAATAAAAAATCTAAATAAAACTAATGAAAAATATTAATAAAAACTATAATAGCATGTTGATGATACTAAAATAACATTGTCAGGTAGCTATAGCAGTAAGTGTCTCAGTATAAGTGTGTTTTATGATCTGTTGTTCTTCCAGGCTAATAATTAACATGCATTCAATGTGAACTAAAAAGGAAATTAATAATGTAAAATATTACAGTAACCATAATTATAGTAAACATTTTTACATTGTCTGGGGAAAAAGCAACTTAATGACATGAGTACAAAGTGAGCTCATAGATCAGTCACAATGTCTCACAATGAAATATATAAATATGTACTTCTGGTGGTTTATGTAGCGTAAAAAACCAGTGTGACAGCATTTAAACCCAACTGAATGCTGAACTCTGATACATAAGTTACCAATTAAACAAACAGAAGGAGGCTTTGCGTGCCTGAGTGAGAACGAACACAAGGCCATTGTCTCGACTTTGTGAATTTCCTGCAAGAAATATGGATTTTAGTACACTCATGTCAAAAAGCCTGTGGCAAGCAGTTGCTAGGTGAGAAACACGGTGAGCAATGGCAAATATAATCCTGACAGCCATTTGTAGAACTGACGCATTTGTGGTTAGCACAAACACACTCAGCCCATGGGCTGATAAATCCCTGTCTCAACCAGAGGCCACGAGACATGCAAGGTCACTGGATAACCACCAACTAAGTGGTCACAAATTGCTTACTGAGTGACGGCAGAGATTCTTTGATGTCACCATCCTAAATCCTCACTACATAGTTGTGCCATCAAACCATCTATTTCTGTTCTCCTAATTGGAGACCCACCTTTCCACTCAATAGCTACTCTATAAAGCTCTGCGGACTATCTGTTTGAGTCTAAGCTCAGTGATTCGATGTCTCTGTGCTATTAGGATCTATCTCTCAGAGCTGAGCTCGGTCTGTATGGATACCATCAGTCCAGTCCAGAGGCTGGTATGGGAAAGGAAAGAAGCTTTGAAAATACAGTGTCAGTGTGTTTGGTTTCTCTGTTGAGTCTCCAAGGTTCACTGAAACCAAAACATGTACAGCAAATGCTTAGACTACAGTCATAGTGTCAACAATGATAATGCGCTCTCCCACACTCAAATATACTTACTTGTATGCAAACCTGTATATATGCAAACCCTTGGCTTGCTTTTTTCCATGGAACCCAAATAGAGATGTTTTGAAGAATGTTCACACTGTTCTTTCTCAAATAATAAATGAAAATGCAATGGTAGCAGATACCAGGGGCTGTCAAGCTCAAAAGAAATGATCGAAAAATGATTCATAAATGTGGTCTATGCACTATTTTTCAAGTCTTCTAAAATTACACCATAACTTTGTGTGAAGATCAAAATTTAAGTCGTTATTCACTGCAAGAATCCAGTGTTTTTTAAATGGGTTTTTGAATAAATGCCTGGAATAAGGTTAAGGTATTTTCACATTTTTATCTATGACATAAAATTCAGAAATACCCCCTGTGATTTTTACGTTTTTCATGTTTTGAAAAAGGTGGTTGCTAATAAGTGGCTAAATGGGACTACAAAGGTTGTTGGGATATTAAATGTTATCATGTGAAGCAGGAACACTCATTTACTCACTAGTCCACTTTTACAGCCTCATTGTGTTCACACTCATGCTCTTGCTTACTTTTATAACTCAAACCTCCCAATTTGTAGATTTTAAATAAAGACTAAAAGAAGTGTTGGAAGCTTAATGATGGTGCTATTGAAGTCATGCAACTCTTGTGTGTAATTAAGGTTTTTACTTCTGGAGATTGTGTTTAGGTTTCAAATTCATCATTTATAAAGGTTATCTTGATGAATAAATACTGTATAAATTATAGAGCATAGATCCTATTGGCTTTTTGTCAAGGGAACCAGGGTGAAGCTACTATAAGTTCCAGCTTGGCCTACAAAAGTACGTCATCACTGCACAACTCTATAGATTTCATTTGCGTTTGCGTATATTTAAACTTGCAGGAAAAGACAAAGCACATCAGGTTTGAAATCAGATGCCAAATGCTGGTTCTAACATGTAAGCTGAACTTTTTCAAATAAATCTCCTTTGAAAATCATACGGGTTTGGAATACCAGAATGACTGAAGTTTCATTTCTGGGTAAATTTTTCTTTAAAGAACAAAACCGTCACTATCCCTTGTGAGATTTGGGGGACCGAATACCATTTTAGATGCATCTTGCAGAAGAGAGTGGAGCTAACTGACATTTTAAAAATGTCAAGTCTTCCCCATTCCAAAAGTTAAAACAACGAACTCCTGAACCTTGAAGAGCTGCAGTGAATCTTAAAAAGACCAAGATCGATAAACTCTAAGACTGCAGAACCGGTTTATGGTGACCTGCAGAAGGAAACGGTAGTTTATGGTTAACTAGAAATATGTGCATTTGGCATGATGTCAGAAATGAAATCTGAATGGAAAAAGGGTGTTTTTTTAGTTATAAGAATACAAATATAGATATTTATGAAGACGTTTTTCCGAGCACGTCTCCGGATTGGACGATAAGAATAGCGACTTGGCGAGCTGTAATAGATGCCTATTCACATAGCGGTGTGGATTTCAGCTTTTTTCGTTGTGGTTGCAAAAGTGAACTGGACTTCATAAATCAGCCCGTGAACTCTGTTAGTTTTGCTTTCAAAGCAGAGATCGACGGGTTTTCAGGAGGAGAGCCTTCACACTAACCGCGGGCTACACAAACATTCACCCCGCACGCACCGACGGCGCGGGGCCCTGAACACTCGCGCCTGTATGAGAGCGACGGGGCCACTTGCCGCTGAATCAAAAATAAGGTGGAGAAAAATATGTGTAATTAAGGCTTAAATGCATGTGAAGCCGACTATTTTTACACACGTATGCCACAAAAACAAACAAAAAAATAACACAGAATAAAAAGGAAAAACAGACCAGAGGTTGTCTCCAGCAGTCGCCGCAGTTTGGCCCTCATAAATCGCATGAAGGTCAGGTAAACGAGCATGGCGCTCGCCGGAGAGGTGACAGGTAAAGACGGGGTGAGATCTACGAGCCCCTCCTCAGTTCCCACATGGCTCTCTTGGATATTAACATGTGGGCATTCAGAGGAAAATAGCTGATATAAATACTTTTAGGTGAGGGGGAGATTGGAGTCAAATAAAATCCACTCGGTACCACATCAACGTCGTAAAAAATATCTGACAGTTCGAAAAAGGGGGTGTACGCCGTTAATCACAAGCGGTCGTGTTTAAGCATACGGGTAAACATTAAAACAGTCACAGGTCATGCTCAATCTACAAGGGCCATTTTAATGTTTTCTTTTCCAATCGCGCTTAAAACAGCTATGGCACTGTTTTAATTAAATGTTTCAGGTTTCCCTTCCCCTCCACTTTATTGACAGTCACCCCTTTTGCGTTCATTCATTCACATAAATTGAGAAAAGAGCCCCGTGGGAGAAAGTTCAAATATGCGGTTATAAAATAACCTGACGACTACTGTGTCTTTAATTTGACGAAACCTGCCCCCATATACTTTGTTATGAAGACTGAAAGACCTGAAACCTTGAATGAACTCAAGGATTTTCACTTTTCAGTGAAAAAAAAAAAAAAAAAACACAACAAAAAAAAATCTGTGGTCTCTATACCCACATGCATCAGCGTCCACGACCATTTTTCATTTATGAGACAGAATTAAAAAAAGTGACATGAACAAAGGGTCCACATTGACAAAGATCTGGGAAGGTGACTTGAGGGTTGTAGGTTTGAACCCCACAGTGATTGAGCCATAAACTCAACATACTACTGACACTAAACCACTTGTTATTCCAGGTGGTCTATCTTGAAGTTAATTTTGGATGAAAGTCTCAACTATACAATGAATGATAAATCTGCATATTTTCTTGACCATATTTTCAGAATTATCTCAAGAATATTCCAAACCAAATCCCTGACATTTATTGATCTCCAATACAGTTTTGACAGTATGACAATGTACCCCAAATTATTGGGCAAATACAAAGCACACTGTATGGTAAATTAAATAACAGCATTGGAAATATTGTAGTATTAACTGTCTATGTTGAAGATCTGGGTTGAAAACTTAGGGTTGCAGGTTCAAAGCTCACTCATCCATGAACTATCACCATTCTGCCATTGATAAAGACCCTTCACCACATGTTGACTCAGATGTTATGATTGAAGTCAGTTTGGATTAAATTTTAAACAGAACTTCTTTACCATATTTTCTGAATTATCTCAAGGATGCCTACATTTACTGATGTCCACTACAATTTTTAGCCTAAGTGACAATACCCTAATGCACTTGATCTTGAAAAGGCAGCTTTACAAAATTCGATAGTACACTGTAAAAAAATGACGGATTTTAACGGTAAAAAACTGTGAAAATGCTACAGTAAAAACCTGTTAAATGGTTAACAGTAAGTTCCCCTAATATATAAGGTGAAAAACTGTAATAGACATTTCAGACAATTTTACGGTGAAATACCGTTTTTGGAAGTGAAAAAAAAAAAAGTACAGAGAAAAACCGTAAATTAACGTTCCCAGAATTCCCTGCGTTGCATTTCAAATTGGATGCTTTTTCTTTGAAATAGCTGTTTCTTCTTAGTTTTTTCTTATCAGTTGGGTTGTATGTTACATGTAATGTTGTTAAATTAATGTTTATTGCATATTTCAGTTTAATGAGTCTCACCATGATGGTGTTTAGTGTTTGTGTGAATGACACTGTGAACCTTCTATATATGTTATTATTTAAAAGCTGCTTGTGATGGGCTTTGGTTCATCATGTGACTTTCTCATCACCAACTGCATTTGGTGGTTATCAGTGTATTTCAAAAGTACAAAACAGATTTCAGTACTTCTACAGGTTGGTATATTAACATTATATCAATTAATGAAATTACGGTATTTAACGGTAAATTTAAGTTAAAACCGTAAAACCTAAAATGTTACTACCGTATTTTTTACGGTAGAATTCCGGTAACCACAGCTGCCGTTTTTTTACTGTAAATTTTACAGAATTTTTTATTTTTTTTTTGCAGTATAGGAGTAGTAATAGTACTCTACTGCATGAAGCATAGAGTGATGTAGTAGCTTAAAGATCTGGGTTGGTAAACTAAGGGTTGCAGGTTCAAACCTGATTGACCAAATAGTTTTGGTTACAACTGACTTCCACTGAATGGACAAAAACACCAAGGCATTTCTCAAGATATCTTTTTATGTTCACCAGAAGAAGGAAAGCCACAATGGTTAGGAATAAAGAACTGTCCCTTTTGGGTGAACTAACCACATGTTACACTTTCAGAAAGGTACACAACGGTAGTAGAATTATGTACACTTTAGGTACTAATATATACTTTTTAAGCACTATTAAATATTATTCAGGGGTAAATACAAAGATGTATCTTTTAGGTTTTGTACATTTGGGTACGGCTGTTGTACCTTTTTTTCTGAGAGTTTAAAGCAAGTCCTTTTGGATTGAAATCTCAACTAAAAACTAATAAATTAACACTTAGCCGACCTAATTGCTCTGATGAAACATTTCCGCGTGTGTCTGGCTCACCTGCGTCATCATGCGGTCCGCACCTGTGTTCTCCTCATCCTTGAAGATGATGTCTGGGTTGTAGTTGGGCGTGAGCTCTTTAAAGCGCTCGGAGTTGCGGGTTATCTTCCCCTCATATCTCCCACTGGCTCCCAGCGTTTTTTCGGCAACGTTCGGCCTGAACTGCTTATAGGCGAGTGGCGTGAGTTTCCTTGGAGTCCGTCTCTTGCCGTAACCTCTGCCCGGTCCACAGCTGTCGTACGCCGGCGAGAAAGCCAAGATGAAGCCGGTGAGGAGCGCCGCCGCTGTGGAGAGTCTCATGCCAACCGGTGCCAGCGGGCACTCCAAAAGATGGAGTGTCAAAGATGGTGAAGATGATGGTAAAGCGACCCTCCTCCCCCCAATCTCAGCTTCAGTCCCCGCGCAAGATCACCGGAGGGGGAGGAGGACCAGTCTGTTAGGACACCTGGCGCTCACCATCCTTTTACGCACGGAAAGACACCCCGGCAAACGTAGGGTTCCTCAGGCGGCGAGGCTGGTGCCAGCTCGTCGGTCCTCCTCTCAGGTCTATAAAACTCGCTTTCTCTCAGTCCAAGCGGAGACAGGGGGAATAAATAGAGAAGTTCCGTTTATCTTGGCAAGCGCGTTTAGAGTCGCCTGCAGGCGGGTCCTGGTTGCGCAGAGCCGCGGTCAGAGTGCGCGTCCCGCAGCGGTTTCTGGCTCCCGGCTCGGCTGTTTGACTACTGCGCTGTGGCGCGCGGCTCTCAGTTGAGATGGAAATGGAAGTGACCCGAGCTCAGATGCTACTGAAGCAGCCGCACCCTGCCAGTCCTGCCCTCTGTCTGTCTCTGCCCTCCTCTCCACCCCTCCGGGCAGACGCGCTTTATCAGCCCTGCCGCTCTCCCCCTGTACCGCACCCGGCGGCTGCCAAGACGTGAGACAAACAGGAGGCTCGTGCATTACAGGTCTGGACTCTCGGACCCTGATGTGTCCAGTCCTTTGAACCTCAACAGCAATGCTCTACTTACTGCCTGTCAACAGTACGTCAGCACACGTAGAGTACTTAAACACACACACAATTATCACTTGGGATACAAGGAGCCTTTAATATGACTAACTGTCAACTTACGCTTTTATTTTTCAAAGATTGTTTATATATATATATATATATATATATATATATATATATATATATATTTAAAATTAAATAAATTAGCATTTTTAATGCTCATTATTAATCCATTAAATTTGTATTAATCTTTTATTGAATAACGCAATTATTATTTTAGTTTTTCAGTTTATTTCCAATTTTTATTTGTAACTGTATTCGTATTTATTTCCAGTTTTATTTAAATTTTATTCGTATACTGATTTGGTTAAGGTGGACCATTAAAGTAGTTAGATCATTTGTGACACTTTTTAGTTAAGGAGGGACAGATAATCAGCAAAAGTGTGACAGTGCAGCATATGTATTTTATAAATTCTATAAAAATGTCAGAAATATTTCAATCTTTAAATTATAAGAATCTTTAAATTAATTTTGTGCTATTTAGAAAATAGAATTTTAAAATAAAAAATGTATTATTATTGATGCTCATTATTAAACCACTAAAATTTTCATTAACGTTTGTTTTACTTTTGTATTAAAGGGTATTAACTTTTTATTAATAATGGCATTATTATATTAGCTATTCAACTTGTTTAAAACCTTTATTTAACCACTTTTACTTTAATGCATTTAATTTTTATTTACTTTAAGTTGACTGGTATGGTTAAGGCGGACTGTGAGAATAGGACAGTTTTGGTTGTAGATGGTGGAACATTTGACTAAGGTGGGACAGATCATCAGCAAAAGTGGGACAGTGGTTTATAGTGTTTAGAAAATACATTTGCTGCAATTGAACTGCAAAAAAATCTATAACAATTTTCTGCCATTTATAAATTGAATTTCGTCAAATTAATCATTATACCCCTAATGGGAAAAAAAAAAAAAAAGTGACCACCTCAAGTTTTAGCTTGAGGTGGTCAAGGTGTTTGGAACTTAGATGGTTTGTTACTGGTGCAAAGTGGTCTTGAGGAAGGTCTACCAGGTCATCTTTGGCCACACAAGCTTGTAGTCTTGCTGATCCATCACCTAAATCAGCTTTGACCAGCTGCTGACCATAAATGACCAGCTTGGTGTAGCTAGAAGTCACATAAAACCAATCACTACAATGTGGCTGGCAGGAAATAGCAAAGCTCTAGTACTGGATGACATGTTTCATTATATGTTAGCTTATAAAAGAGCGCTAATTTATGATCAAAATCCATCAGAACAATTTTAAAATGTCCCACTTTTCTGAATGACAAAGATTATTGTGATAATTATAAACTGACTGTTAACTGCTCATTTACTCCATGTTATTTAAAGGACAATCAACCTTTAAACTTACTTGTCCCACCTCACATGATGTCCCACTATTTCTGAATCCTTTTTTTTTTCTTCAGTAAAAATTGGATTCAGTAATAAGTGTTCAACAATGTGTTCCAGACTGAGAAGTGCAGTGATTGGTGGTCAGGTTTAGTTTCACTGACAGACACTGGAGACAAGACATGATGTGCCGTCCCTCCCAGGAACTGGAATGTCTTTAAAATAACACTAATGGCTTCTCCACTGAAGACGAATCACCAGTTAAATGCCAGAACTATTACCAGATGATACTGGTAGGAAAAGTATGACAGTTCTGTGTCTCCTTCAGTGGTGCAGACATTTTTTCTGGTCCGCTGTGACCGCACTGTTGACAGCTTGAAGATGTTACTGCTATTGCTGAATACACTTTAATTAGAGACTGTTTTGGCCAGGCATCAGAAAATAATCTGTGGACAGCAAAATACTACAGTAAAAAGGGATTACCCAGATCCTTCTATCAGTCTACAACTAGATTTAAAGCATCGTGCATTTCATATTTAATTCAGTAGGTTTTAGAGTAGTTTCACAGAGTCAGACTGTTGACTACTGGCATGCCCTCTGGTCCACTTTAAAGCTTACTCTAGCCTGAATTAGATGAGGAGGCATCTGGCTAACAGGTAAAACAATTAACCACAATTCACTTTTTATGTTATGTTTACAGATGGATAAATCAACATTACTAGGATAATAGAATGACGTGAAATAACGTGGTAGCTTATTCTAACAAAGGCAAAGCCAAAACCAAAGAAATTAGTGGAATATGTGTGTTGGGTTTGTGGTCAGAATTTCCGTCCATTCAAAAGTCCTGATGATTTTACAGAACATGAACCGGAATATGAAGCGGAACATACATTTGTGCTCAAGCATATCACATTTACTTGCTAGTAAGGGCCTCAAACTAAACTCTGGATATCTACTGCCACAAACCTTACAAACTTGTGGCCTTCTTGTCTTGCCTTCTCTCTTAGAAGCACTAGTTGTAGCAGTCCGTACCCTGTAAAACATATTGTTATCCTCCCAAAAGACTAATAAAAACCTCTTGCCTTCTAAAAATTGCGTAAAAGTACACGCACAGATCTGAATTTGCAACTCATCTTATGCATACTCTGAGCATCTGTACTTTTTTCACATGCTGCCAGTTGGGGTGCATGAACCCTACCAATGAGAACATGTATTAAGAAATGCAATATTTTATTTATTACTTTTAAAACATTAAGATGGGCATACAGACTAAAATACAATAATAAAATGTCCATAATCACTTAAAAATCAAACCTAAAAAGAATAAAAATGTTTATAAAGCATTCAGAAAATAAAAGGGTCAATATGTGCACTATTCTGATTCAGAAGCATGAACTGTCACCGAAAAAGCCCCACTGCTTTCTTCTTCTTTGGCCACGAGGTGGAACGTTCCTCAGAACCAGCAGCAGCAGCTGATGGTAACGGTACAGCCTGAAAGAATCATTCAGGATTGGTTGTAGTTCCCTTAAAGGAATAATCTGGGTCCAAAACAATTGGTAATATAAACTTTAATCTTTAGCATTTCTATTAATTGCCACAGAAAATGTTTTTGACTCGTAGCTTGATTTATATCTGCAAGTCTAAAGGCAAGCATACAATGGTTGCCCCAAGACTTCCATTGTAGGTGCATTTTTGTACATGTTTTGTTTGAGCGTAATTTATATTCAACCCAGAATATTACTTTAATCATATCAAGGTGAGTAACATTTTGTAGCCTGTTTAGATGCATGTTTAAATTGTCTTTTTGATGAACTTCCAAAAACAAACATAGAGGACAAACTCTACCAGCCTAAAGGCCCGTTCACACCAAGGACGATAACTATAAAGATAACGATAAAGATATAGTTCTAAAAATCGTTCTCAATATTAAAGAATATCAGAGTCCACACCACAACTATAACGATAAAGGCACAGAGAAACGATATCATTGGAATCACTTTCAGAACGTTTTTTTTCCAGCTGATGAATGATACAAACATTGACATCCAATCAGAATCCATCCTGCTATAAGGAGCTCGAGAATTTAAAGCGGTGTGCGCTTAGAATAAACAGATGATATCGTTCACTGGTGTTCACTGGTTTATAGTTATCATCCTTGGTGTGAACGGGCCTTAAGGCAATGATAGCAATGATGGGTTCATGGTAGACTGAGGATTTGAAACATTCAGTTGAAAAGATCAGCTAAAACATTGGGTTCATGGCATGACAGTCCTCTGAAAGAATGAATCAAATATTTGTTAAATTAAAAGAAAAACTAAAGAGCAAACCTGTTTACAGTCTGCCACCTGAGGTCTTCCTGATGATGCTTTGACATCGTGTTCTTGAAAAGCCAGTGAAGAACCCACATCTGCACAACACAGCAGACAAGACAAACAATGCTCAAAAATGACAAATGTCATCATTTATTCACACTCAAATTGACAAAAAGGCACCAAAAAAGTGTTCCATATAAATTCAGAAGCTATACAATAGTTTTGTGTGCATTGAATTTAACCACCAAAAATCTGACATTTCTATGCATGTGTTCACATGTGGTGCCTTTATATGCATTTGATGCCCATAATGTTTGGTTATGACACACCGCAACAGCCAATGATGTTTGATACGACCAATGTCAAACCTGGCCGTACATGTATACAGGTGCCATACAGTGTAACAACACCCGTTCCCTCGCTCATTCTATGGAAAAGAGCAGCCAGGACATTCTGCGAAACATTTTCTTTTGTGTTCCCCAGACATACAGGTTTGGAATGATTCCTTTAACTCATGTACTAAGCTCAATGTCAGTGAGGCAGTAACCTGTGGGGACATCAGTGATGTGCTGGTGATGTTTAGAGACGTGGTTGTCTTCTGCCGCAGGGCTGCTGTCAGGAGAGTGTTTGCGTTTCTGACCCGTTTTCCCCGAGCTCACAGGCATGTATAGCGCCTGCAACTCTGAGTCAAAACCCAAACTGTCCAGTGTCACACCCATCTGTGGAACAATCTAGTAGACAGAAAAGAGAAAATGACCACACCATAAAGAAAGAGGAGACATTTAATTACTTATTAGTCTCCACAGAGGAACTGTCTTGGACTATTACTTTTCTGAGTACTATTCATTTCTTCAGCAGGAAAATGTTTTAAATGGAAAAATTGCTTTTGTAATATTACAGTTTTGGGTATATATGCATGAGTAATAGGTATGTGATGGCAAATATGAATTTTCAGCATCATTACTCCAGTTTTCAGTGTAACATGATCCTTCAGAAATCATTCTAATATGCAGATTTGCTGCTCAGTTATTGATAATTGTTATTTTCATTATCAGTGCAGAAATCAGTTTTTGCTGCTTAATATTTTTTGTGGAAACTGTGAAAATGCAATGAACAGCATTTGGAACAGAAATCTTCTCTAACATTGTAAAAGTCTTTACTATCACTTTTGATCAATTTAACGCTTCCTTGCTGATCAATTTTTAACATCTTTGCAAATTTATTAAAAATAAAAAACTTAAATTATTCCATTGCATAAGTATTCAAACCCTTATCTGGGACAGTTGAAATTTAGCTCAGAAGCATTCATATTGCTTGTAGATGTTACTACACTTCAAGTGAAGTTAACCTGTGGCAAATTCAATTGAATGGGTATGATTTGGAAAGGCACACACATCTTAAAAGTCTAACAGCTAAAAATGCATTTCAGAGCAAAAACCAAGCCCTGAGGTCAAAAGAACTGCCTGTAGAGCTCAGAAATAGGTTTGCGTCAAGCCACACATCTGGGGAAGAGTTAAGAAAAAATTCTGCTGCATTGAAGGCTCACAGAATCATATAGCCTACATTATCCATAATGGAAGACGTTTGAAACAACCAGGACTCTTCCTAGAGCTGGCCTCCTGGCCAAACTGAGCAACTGATGGAGAAGGGCCTTGTCTAGACAGGTAACCAAGAAGCTGATGGTCACAAACATCACTGCAACACTCCACCGATCTGGGCTTTATGTCGGTGTGGCCAGACTCAATCTTCTCCTCAGTGAAGACATACAAAAACCCACTTGGAATTTGCAAAAAAGCACCTAAAGTACCCTCAGACTGTGAGAAACAAGATTCTCTGGTCTGATGAACCTCAATTCCAAGCATCATGTTTGAAGAAAATCAGCTCTGCTCATCACCTGCAGAGTACCATCGCTAAAGTAAAGTGTGCTGGTAGCAGCTTCATGCTGTGGGGCTATTTTTCAGCAGCAGGGACTGAGGGACTCATCAGAGTAGAAGAAAAGTTCAATGCACCAAAATATTGAGATAGCCTTAATGAAAACCCAGTCCAGAGCATTCAGAACCTCAGACTGGGCAGAAGGTTCACCTTCCAACAGGACAATGGACCTAAACACACAGCAAGAGTGGTTTATAGACAACTCTGTGAATGTCCTTGTGTGGTCCAGCCACAGCCTGAGATTGAACCCAGTCAAATATTTCTGGAGAAACCTGAAAATGTGTGTCTGCCCCCATCCAACCTGACAGAGCTTGAGAGGTGAAGAGGCAAGGAGAAGAATGACAGATAATTGCCAAATGCTGATGTGCAAAGCTTGTCGCATCGTACCCAAAAATACTTGAGGCTGTAAAGGTGCTTCAGCTAAGTAATGAGTTAAGGGTTTGAATACTTATGCAATGTACTTATTTCATTTTTTTATGTTTTATAAATTTACAAAGTCGTGACAGTTCTGTTTTTCTGTAATTTAAAGCAGTTTAACATAAGGCTGCAACATAAAACGTGAAATAAATGAAGGGGTATGAATACTTTCGCAAGGCACTGTATATATGTAAACTTGTCAAATACATAATACAGGGATTTTTATTTACAAACTTCAAGTTTATTTTTATTTCTTTTTTTAAATTAATAGTAATCATTAAAATGTATATCAAAATGTGCAACATAAGATGAAGATTCCAGTCCTATCAATTCCCTGATAGAATCTTTACTCTATGTAAGAGTGGCCACCATGTTAACATCACATGACCAGTCAAACACTAATCACTTTATCTCCATAAACCCCTATTATCTGACACTTTAAGCTGCAGAATAAACGAATCATAGTTATGTCTGAGAACAGGCTGTTTCTACAGTGCCACTGGTAACCAGAAACATTTGCATTGCATGATGCTGCATCCACACTGATAGGTGTTAGTATAAAGTCCACTGAAAAAAAAGAAAAGTACAAATAAAAATAATAAAGTTCAAATAAAATTTAAAAACCATAAAAGTATGCATTATGACAATTTAGAATTTGGGAGTGAAATGTTCTTAATGGTAATAAAAAAAATGCAACAACAAAGAAGTCTTAATGGTAAAGGTTGGGTGACAGCCAGTTCAACAGGGTAATGGTAAAGATGACTGCATTCACACATTTCCCAAACACATTCTCTTTCACAACAGAGAGGACAAATTCTCAAAATTAACTTGCCAAATATTGACCTGGTGAGATTGGTGACCACTGGATGAATGAAGGGCCCCTAAATATACGTGTAGACATTTGGGGTTTACATTGATTTATTTTTATTATTTGTTTGTTGTAATATCATAAAAATAAATGAATGCTTTGAGTTCCTCTTTGGGGACAGAGAGGGCAATGTGAGGAGAGAAGCCACAGTTCATGAGTGTGCACTTCCTGTCTCACCTCAAATCATTTCTCCATTCCCGATCCTTTCATTTTTTTCATCTTCTTGTCATATCATTTGAGCAATTAAGTTGCTCTGCTGAAAACGTGCAAGATTTAAAACTGAAATTGATTATGTGCACGCAGTACAATCACACTAGTACCAGGTCAGATGATCTACACAGATATCATCCATCATCATCTGTGTGCGTCAGAGAGGGAAGTGTCAGGAAAAGCGGTTCATGTGTTAGTGCATCATGTTGATACACCTATTCATAGCAGGTAAACAGCATTGGCTGGTTTTTAGTGGTTTGTGGAAGAACTCTAAACCAGTGGACTCTAATGGAAGATTCCAGAGAGCGTCCTGATTCTTGTTCTGTGTTCTACACTTTGTTGGTGAAGGGCAAGCGTATACTTCTGAGTGTGCACTAAGATATTGAGACATACTACCAAAATTGTGACTAATTCATTAACTTTCAAACTCAAAATTACTTATCCTGTAGATTCATACATTTAATAAATTTTGGCAGTATCTATTACAATTATTACATCTCAAATATGTGTATAGAAATTTTATTATATATATATATATATATATATATATATATATATATATATATATATATATAAAAATTTGGTTGGTACACCCTACAAAGCTAGTGCCCAAAGACAAAACAGTGACATTTTAATTTTGAATTTGACATCATAGCAGAATAATTCTTTGTGAAAATTCACTACAATTATACTGTGAAATATTCTTACAATTTAAAATAACTGTTTTCTATTTAAATATATTTTAAATTACATTTAAAAAATAATAATAATAATTTATTCCTATTATGGTAAAAAAAAAAAAGTTTCAGAAGTTTTTTTTTTTTTTTTTTTGTACATTCTAAATGTCTTTGGTGCTTTGGATCAATTTAATGCATCCTTGTTGAATAAAAGTATTATTTCTTGAAAAAAAAAAAAAAAATCTTATCATCCCCAAAAATTCGGTCATAAAAACAGACTTAATTTTCTGCAAAGTTGCTATCTATACAGATCAAAAACAAATATTTTACTTTTTTTTTTTTTTTAAATTATTTAGTGGCAAAATATGACCCAGACCTATGTTTAACAGGTTTCATGTGATTCAGACTTAGATTCTTATTGCAAATGAAAGTTAGCATCAAAAAAAAAACAAAAAAAAAAAAAAACACTGCCAGCCCCAAAACCACTAACAATAAATATGAATAAACTGCATGTTTTCTTTTATTACCGGAATTGAAACCAAGTACACACACACACACACACACACACACACACACACACACACACACACACACACACACACACACACACAAACTGCAACAGTCTCACACACACAATCTATAGGGAAACAAATAAAGGCAGGTGAAGTCTTAAATGGGCATCATGGATTAAACCCCGAGAAGAGCTTCATTTTACAGTCCTCTATAAATCTGTCCTCACTCTCATTCAGGCAAACCCCCTCCTAAAAATATCTATTACCTCTTCCTCTCAGTTCAGCCTCTGTCTCACACTCCCTAGATTTCTTATTAGTGGTGCGTACTAAGACAAACATCACATTATTATCATACTTAGGGTTAGGGATTTAACAAACCTTAGAACAAATTATGTGGCCTGTTGAGGAGAGCTGTGTTTACTTTTCTACTTGACTGGACAATTTTTGCAGCAATAAAACAGGTAAAACCTCCCATAGATGTACAATGAAGGCGGGACTGAGCCATATTTTTGTCTTGGGCAAAACTTCTGCACAAGCAAACCCCACTATTGCTTTAGAAAGCAAAAAAAATTTAGTTGTTATCTCATTTTGCTATCTATTTTTACATTTTCTACAATGTTTCCATTCCATCTATTACATTTACGAGAGGGACTGGTGTTTGACGGGATGTTACTCTTGTTCTGGCTGGCAGGGCAGCTCTTCTCAGGGGTTCAAAGTAGGCAGAGTAAACCGCAGCCCAGCTACAGCTAACTAATTACAGATCAGAGCTCACCCTGTGGAAAACTGGACCAGAGCTACGGAGGGAGAGAGAGAGAGAAGAAATAACAGAAAGAGAGACATCTGACCTCGAGAAGCGGTCCTGAATGGGTTTCATGGTTATCAGATTGGGGTGATTATAAAGGCCAGGAGCCAAGAGCTTCAGTTACAGGAAGACGTCTTGAGCTTTAGCTGGAATTAAGGCATGGACACCTGACAGATCCTGGTGTCTAACAATAAAACACACACTCACACAGCGGTGTAGCAGTTATGGGGACATGTTTATTTTCCCCTACTTTACCCCCTGAATTTTTCTTTAGAAAGCTGAATTTTCGGCATCATTTCTCTAGTCTTCAGTGTCATATGATTTTTTACTAATCATTCTGATATTCTTATTTGCTGCTCAAGAAACAGTGCTGCTTAATATTTTTGTGGAAACTGTAATAGCCTTTTTTTCAGGATTCTTTGATTAATAGAGAGTTCAAACAAACAGCATTTATTTGAAATCTTTGGTAACATTATAAATGTCTTTAATGTCACTTTTGATTAATTTAATGCATCCTTGCTGAATTAAAGTGTTAATTTTTTAAATCTTACCAACACCAAACCTTTGAATGGTAGTGTAAATGGGTAAAAAGATAGATACTAAACACCTCTCACATTTGCATACTGTTTAACAGTATGATTTTTTTTATTCTTTTGCCTTCTAAGATCACCAAAAGTGTTCAAAGAAAACATAAATACTTTGATATTAAGAAGTGTTTTGAGAAGACAATGAAAAAGTTATTTCAACAGCACACATCTTTGTCACAAAAAGCCTAAATTCCTCATTATTTTGTTATTTATCCTGCAGATTCACTCAGGACGGGTGATGTTGCTCATGTGGCAAGAAGGAAAATCCAGGAGAAGAGAGTATGAAGATACACAAATCAATCCCCTAAATCCCCTTATAAGTACTGGCGTACTGTAAAAACTTATTTTTATTTAAAAATTATTTTGTAAATAAAACAAAGATTGTTTTATAGAGTATGTTTTACAAGAAAATACTATTTTACTTGATGGAAGATAAAAGCAAACAATAAAAAAGGTGAACAAATATCACCATTTTAATTTGAAAGAATGACCTGAGCCATATCCAGAGACTAGAGGTCAGCTTTTTTTGCTTAGGTCAGTCGCAAAAATGTTACGCAGCAGAACTGTTTTCAACAATAATAAAAATAAATGTTTCTTGAGCACAAAATCATCATATTCTAATGATTTCTATAGGATCATGTGACATTGGATACTGCAGTAATGGTGCTGAAAACTCAGCTTTGCATCACACAGGAATAGTTTTCATTTTAAAATATATATAAATATAGAGGACAGTTATTTTAAAATGCAGTAATATTTCACAATATTACTGTTTTTACTGTAGTTTTGATCAAATAAATGCAGCCTTGGTGAAGATAAGAATCTCTAAACTCTTGAACTAAATTTGCCCATTCTTTATAGTAATAACTTGGACTAAAAGCATGTTAAGAAGGACATCTAAATGTATACATGTCTCAGATAGAGGATGGTTTGGGGTGTTTTTGCTGGTCTTTCGGCGTGGCGGTGGGAAGGGTCACGCCGTCAGTGCCAAACCCAAACTGGTTTCTCAACTCACCCGGTCAAATTTTCTCTTTTTATGCCTCAAACCTAAAAAAACCAACAGTTTGCGTCACTGAAACACATTCACACATAAATACATTCAACCCCAAAATACCTGCAAAGAGGACGGCGTGCACACTAATACGGACCCTAAAACAAGTCTTTGTGTTAATCAAGCTAAGCACACACACCCACTCAAAACACAAAGTAAACGTTCACACTCTCCTCTCCCTACAGAAAACCTGAGCATGCGTCACCGGTCTGGGATAGACATTCTCAGTCTTTCAAACTCAACTTTACAAACTCATGGGAACATGTCTTCTCTTAAGTTTTGACCGGTTAAAGACAGCACAGGTCTATCCATCTATCCATCAAACACACACTCTCATCCAGGCTTCTGCCGATCAGGAATCTCAAGAACGGCCTCTATTTTTCCAGAGACTTGCTATGTTTGTTTGGCATTTCAGTGAGACATTTTTCCAAACACACCTTCATTTTAATTCTGACTTGGGTCTTAAATGATTCTTCAGTGTGGAGTGGAATTTCCCATTGTATTGCGAGACAGCGGCAGTCAAATGACTTTGATATGTCCAAAAAAATCAAATAACGTGCAAGTTCACATTTCTGTAGACACAACACGTATTGTTAAAAATCTGGAGGCTTTTCCAAACCATGGACTAGGAGGTAGCAAATGTGCTCCTTTTTTAAGGTTTATCCATTTCTGCTAATAATGGTAAATAAATAAATCATTTAAATAATTAATTTCTCTGAGACACAGAAAGCAAATATGACTCTGAATATCAAATTATTGCCCCTTCTCCAAAATTCAATTTAAAGTCTGCAGTTCTGCAGTTTATCACCATTTTTAACTTCTATAGTGTAAATACAGTATATTTGCTATTATACATTATACACTACACTGGTCTGATATAGCTGGAGTTGGTAATTTTTTTAGTCCCTTATGCTCACCAAAGCTGCATTTATTTGATCAATAATACAGTAAAAACTGTGAAATATAATTACTATTTAATATAATTGTTTTCTATTTGAATATATTTTAAAACATGATTTATTTGTGATTGCAAAACAGAATTTTCAGAAGCCATTACTCCAGTTTTCAGTGTCACGTTATCTTTCAATAATTAAGAAACATTTCTTATTATTATTCATGTTGAAAATAATTGTGCTGCTTAATATTTTTGTGGAATCCAAGATACATCTGCTAAGGGGTAATGTATCAAAATTTTCATATTTTATTGGAAAATTAAACAACATTTATTTTATCAGACTTAAACAAGGGCTGAAAATATGTTTGATTTTTGAGTGTTTATTAACTGTGCTGGAGAAATTCAAAATGATTTTTGAGTAGTTCATTATACTTATTTTATGGAATTAAGTTAAATTTGTGGCCTAAACGTTTGGCTTGTCAAAGATGTTACATTCAGCTTTCACAAATTCACTGAATTGAAAACTAAGTTCACTCCTGGAGTGGTTTTGATGCACAAAGTTGTTTTTATTGTCTCTTATAACAAAAATCTTTTGTTTAAACCCATAAAAATGCAGATCCTGTGGTAAATAATAGTGAAAAATCATATATACACACAATATATATATATATATATATATATATATATATATATATATATATATATATATATATGTATATATATATATATATATATATATGTATATATATATATATATATATATATATATATATATATATATATATATATTAGTGCTGTCGATTAATCGATTAAAAAGTTTTTGTTTACATAATATATGAGTGTGTACTGTATATTTATTATGTATATATAAATACAAACACATGCATGTGTATATATAAGACAAATATGTTATGTTTATGTATTAAAAGTATTTATATATAATATAAAATATAATAATATAAATATATAAATGTATATACATGTAAATATTTTCAAAATAAATACTGTATGTGTGTGTATTCATACATAATAAATAAACACAGTACACATACATATATTATGTAAACAAAAATTTTGTATGCGTTTGACAGCACTAATATATATATATATATATATATATATATATATATATATATGTACACACACACACACACACACACACACACATAATGTATGTTGTTGTTATCAGCTGTGAAAGCTATGGAGTAATACATCTAACACTGGTGTCACCGTGGGTTGGAATTCCACCAGTTTAAGGAGCAACTAGTAAGTCAGTGTTTGGTACAGTGGGTGTGTGGGTGAGTAGACTCATATCCTTTTCTCACACCACCGAGTCAAGCCACACATATCTAACTGCAAATTCACCAGGCCAGTGAGAAATACCGGTGGATTCACACATACACACTGACAGAGATCAAACACAGACCTATCAAAGGACTCACCTCACGCAGAAAACACGGCTGCCAGAGCTGAGATTAAAGCTCCTGGCAGAATCCAATAAATAACTCGCAGGCATAAGAACATTACTCATCAAGAGAACAAAAAGTGGCCCATAAACACAGTTCTGGTCTAAATTATGACTGCGGCTTTGGCTCCTCCCACTGTGGTCAGTGTGTTTGTAATGACCGTAAGGCAGAGCGGTCTGAAGCGTGATTGACTGGCATTCTTGCTTAGGGCTGGTGGTATGACCAAAAAAAAAAAGGCTGAAAAGTGAAAAAAGTGAAAAAAGGCTTAAAAATAATTAAAAATATGGTGATCATCAGCTAATAAATTAAATACTTTACAACTGAAGTCACCTGATGGACATAATCAACAGATCAGATTATTCAAAAGAAGTGAACCATACATCTGACATTAGTGTCAAATATTAATTCAATATTATTATTACAAATATTAATCAATACTATCAAATGGATAGTTCAGGATGAGCCACATTCAAAGACACAGTAAAATAGTCAGTCAAAAGACCACACATTAGTTGAATTTTATCCATTAATTAACACTGTTCACACTGAAAATTTGATGTAATGTAAACATGAAAAATGTAAATTTAAATTTATCAATAAAGTTTTGGAATGTTGAAATTTTTGGAAAAAACAACAAAAAAATAAAATAAAAATAAGACATACATAAATATTTAAAATTCTGCATTATTTCTACATCACTAATCAAGTAAGTACATTAGTGACATTGATCATGTGAACATCTTTGCAGCTGTGCTATTTTAGTACTTAGATACTTTTTTATATCTTGAATTAATTTTATTTTTGTATTTTCTGTTTTCATTTTTCAATTTCAGTTAGTTTTAGAAATTGATATTTTTATTAATTATTATTTTTTAAATATGTCTATATCGTTTTTATTAATTCATTATTATTATTATTATTATTTTTTTACTTCAGTTTTAGCTATTTGAGTGCAACAAATTAATTTAAAATGGAAATAATTGTCTTATACCTAATATATAATATTACATGAGCATATGAGAGTCAAATTGGATGACTGGGACTCATGTCAAGATCATTCATTTAACAGCTCATCTATTGCCACAGTTATGAAAAAACAAATAAATAAATAAAATGGAAACAGGAAATGCTGCTTAATCTGCAAATAGCTTTTATTTTTCGATATTTTGTTTTATTTCAGTTGACGTTTATTTCAGGTAACGTAAATGTTTTTGTGGTTTTAGCTTTAGCTACCGTGTGTATAATAACCCTGCTTTGTAAAAAATAAATAAATAAATTAAAAAAAAAATTAAAATTAAGATTTTATTGCTTCCATTAAAGCACAGATCCATCTTTGGATCATTCTCAAGTCATATGAATTTTTTTTTGTTTGTTTTTTTTGTTTTTTTTACAAAATTTGTTGTAAAATGGAATAAATAAATAAATAAATAAATAAATAATCACAATTTCACTCAAATTGTTAAACTGATAATACACTTTGTAATTTTAATTTTTTTTTTAATTTAATAAGAAAAACATAAAATTCTTCAAAATTTTTCAAAAGTCGACCCCACTGTACATCTACCATGGTATAAACGCTTTAGTTTAACCACCATATTGCCCACTGCTAATCCCACTCATCACTAAAAAAGCAAGAAATTCTAAAACACACACAGAAACACACACCTATAGCGGGAAAAGAAATAAAACATGATCCAGTCAATAGACGGTTCAGTGTGAGGCAATGCTACAACTGAGCTGTCACTGCAAACACTCTTTGAGTTCCACAAACCACAGTCTAATTATACACTGTGTGTGTATGCATGTGTGTGGTGACCCTCAGCTCTGAGTCACACAGAGATCCAGTCTCTCTTCCTGTCTAGCTTTCGCCGTTCTCTCTCCCGTAACAAACCCTAGAAGCAGCACAGGGGCCTGGCTTCAGTACATACATGTGACTGAATCACGGTGTCACATGCATGCTAGTTCTGACTGAACTTGTTTACACTGGGTACATTTTAGCAGGAGACTGAATGTAAAAATGTTTCGCACCTGTGTGAAGAAGTTCTCCCTGTACCTGTGCACCTCAAACGGCTCCGTCTGTAGTCTGGCTGTGAGGGCAGAGTTTTAGATGAGTGTCAGTGAGCTAAAAACAGACATAAGAGAGTATGCTAGCAAAACTGCAGATGCGACTGTTACCTCTACTTAGGACAGCTCCGTTCTCCTTATAGTCCTGTATCTCTGCATCCTTCTGAGCCAAAAGGGCAGCTAGATCCTCCACTTGCCGCTGTAGGACTCTACTCACTGCCAGCAGGGGGCGCACCAGATGCCTGCACCTGATTCACAAGCAGAAACATCCTGTATATTTGATACAGAGATTTGTAAGGCCTCTAGATCATCATCATGATACAAATCTACTTCATGCCTTCTGCCCTTTGGTTGTTTGTGCTTTTTTGTAGCAAGTAAAAAGCATTTTTATTATAATTCTAAAAACGTCCACCTTCAAGTTGTCTTTTTGATGAAAAATATTTAATGATTTTCATAACGTAAATGAAGAATTACTTTTATATTGTTAGTAATATTTTAAGATGAACACTTACTGGACTGAATCATCTTGGGTTAATTGATTAATATATTTTTTAATTGTATTATTTATTTATTTATTTAAATTTGAGTATCAGAAATTATCCATCAGGGTTTTGAGGAATGTTTATTATATCTCTCATCATTGCACTGCATTGCACTAAAAGTTTTGACCTCACATTAAAAACTACAGAGCTTTGATAAAACCATGCATTTAAATATCATCTTACAAAAATATATTTTGGGATATAGAGTGAAAACTGATCTTTACATGCATTTTAATATGTATTTTAATGTACGTTTATATAAGATCTCATTGGTTTACATTACAAAGTAGCAGAATTTCATCTTTTTGGCCATATATCTACAACTGCACCAAATTGCATATTTTTGCTTAGTTTGGTCCTCTGAATAAAACAAAGATTTTTTTCCCTCCTCAAGTAGCTCCATATTCTATCTATCCATCCATCTATCTATCTATATCAATAGATACTGTCTAAGGTTCAATAAACTGTTCCATTTCAAAACAATTACTGACTATTGTGTTTCATATGTCAGACTTTACAAGGTTAAAAGAATAGGTTAAATGTTTCAAACACATTTGAAACCATGTTACGTCACAGCTGCAGATATTATTTTATCAGATAAGGTTCATACCATGCCAACAGGTGTTATGGTGCAGCGAAACTCCCAGTAGAACGGCAACCCAGCCAGCTCAATTTTGAGTTTGACTGTTAGATTGTCACCATGCTGTTCAAGAGTAAAGTGTGCAGCAGAAATCTGATCATCATCTTCACTGGAGAAACAAGGCCGTGCCACAGAACATAGATGAGAGAAAAAAGCCTGTGTAGGAGCCCTCAGACACTTATTCAGATCCTTTCTTAAACAGGAGGAGAGGAAAAAGAGAATAAATCAGTATGAAATATTGGCAGACTAAGAATTCCCTTAGAACTGAATATTGTGGTGATACAATACTATATACTATCCTACTGAGAAACATTTCATTCTTATATACTTTGCAGATTTCCGAGTTTTTAGTTGAACAGAAATACATTGTCTTGATGCTACAGTGTGATATAAGGTCTAATAAAGCTCCAATTTAAGTATTTAATTAAAAGCACTTCAACTAGATAGCAGCAGTGTTGTACATTCTTGCCTGTGTTCGACTCTGGATGTCATCTGCGCTCATTTCTTCTTCTCACACAGTGTTCAGGTCACTCAGCAGAACCCGGTACTGTGTGTCACCAAACCAGGCTTTGGCCAGTAGATCAGAACCACCAATATTCACTGGCACCCATGGGAGAGCAAATAGGCCTCTTTCCATTTCCCCACAGCACACTTACACAATCTACTTCATATAAACAATGGTAACAGCAACCATAGATCAGCACAGCCACAAGTAAATACATGAGTGGTTTCTCATTACGTTACCAATCTTATATCAATGTATGTTTCCTATAAACAAATTATTATTATTTTTTTTTTAGATGAACTACTTTAAACTACTACTTTAATATTTAGAAATGAGATAAAAACAGGTTTCTCAGTACCAAAACACTTCCCCTGAAATCCTACATTTACTATAGTATAACATGGTACATTTTCTAAGGTTTCCGCAATTCTTAATAAGTTCAATGTTATATATACTTGTTGCATTCGTGTCTGATGAGCCTTGCGCAAATCGAGACAGCTTTAGATCTGTTTTAATATCTATAATCAAATCATGATTAACTATGAGGTTGAAATCTGCAATATTTCGTTTCTATTTTCTAACGTAACAGGTGTCGCACCTCTTTCGATATGCATAAGCAACTGACAGCAGGTAAAATAAATAGTTCACATAGACATGTAGTTACATAACGAATTTTAGAAAACGTTTTAAATGTTTCATGGGTGAATTGACCAGGATCTACTCACCAACAAGGGGCCGTTTCCAACGTTCCGATACTAGACACCTTGGTATTAAGGAGGTTATAAGTAAAAAGCAAAATATTTATTATCCAGTGTCTTTATTGAGACATTTATAAGCAAAACATTCACAAGCCTCTGAAAGGGCTGTAATATTGTGTAAGAGATCAAGAACTGCTCTAAACACCACATCTTTTTAAATCATCTTTCTGATTCTTTCTGTTGGAGAATGTGGCAGGTTGCTTTTTAAGGCAAAGTTTTTTCTGTGAAAGTGGAGTCATAAGTTAAAAGGTTAGTGATTACAGATGAAAAATAACTTTAATTTGTGTGTTTACATGGTTACATACTACAGGACTGAACTTGCTGATGTGTTTGGTTGGTTTTCTGATTCCAAGTTGTTTGTTGTCCAGGGTGATTCAGGTTCCTGTCTCATAACCAGTTTCTCCAGAAATTGAACAACATTTTGCTTTGCCTCACATTCTTCTAGAATTTTATAAAGCTTGCGCAACCTGGGGGAAACACAAAAGGGGGATCTGAAAAATCTTTGCACAGCTCTTTTTAATACATTTTGAATAGTGTAAAATGACTGTCAAACTAAAATGTAAAAATATGCACAGTATTCTGATACATTTATACATGATGAATTTTGTTAGCAAAACAACAAAAACACATGATATTGACAATGCTGTGTTTAGATTTATGCCACTTATCTTGTTTATTTAGCTTTTGTATAAAATAAGGGACATTTTTACCCCCATATCTTAAAATATAAATTAAACGTGTGAAGATTTTTCAGAAGTTGGTTTCAGAAATTAATGGGGTAAAAAGACCCATGCTAATAAGGAAGGAATATTAGAAAGATTCTGTAAGTGAATAATTATAAATTGTTACGCACACACATAAACACACAAACACACAAAAAAATCTCTGCACAATATTTATTTATATTTTTTATTTTATTATTTATTTACAGCAGCTATGTCATCATCAGCTCACTTCAGTTCTTATCCAATAGTGTCTATGCAATTATATTGCCAAATATTAAGTGTCCCCAACTAAGCAAGCCAAAAGGCGACAGTGGCAAGGAACCCAAACTCCATCAGTTAGAGAAATGGAGAAAAAAACCTTGGGAGAAACCAGGCTCAGTCGGGGGCCAGTTCTCCTCTGGCCAGACGGAAATTAGGATTGATATCATTCAGAATAGTATAAGCGTAGGATTGTATTTTAAAATTTTTGGATTTTTTTTTTTTTTTTTGCACTAGGGATAGGATAGACTCAGGATTTGTTTTATTTTTTATTTTAATTTATTTATGTTTTGCACTAGGGATAGGATAGGCTTAGGATTTTTTTTTTTTTTTTTTTGCACTAGGGATAGGATTAGAATTTTATTTATTAATTTTTTTAGAATAGGCTTCGGTTTTTATTTCTCTCTATTTTTTGTTCTTCGCTAGGGTTCTATTTCCTTTTTTTCTGCACTATGGGAGAAAGTAACCTTCAGTGGCCGGTTGCTGACAATATAGCCATTCATTAATGATACAGCTATAATGGCATCATTAATCGAGGAATATGAAACAAATCCATAACCCATGCTCCGGCTGTTGTTCATAATAACCTTTGCACTGGTCACATATCCAAATGCAGAAAACAGGGAGCACAGCTCCTCACTGCCCAAGCTGTATGGCAGGTTTGATATATAAAGACTGTTGTCTTTCTTTTGGCAGCATTTGGAATTGGCATTTTGGTTTGCCTGGCGTTCCTCGTAGGGCTTGTAATGGCTTATAGAAACTAGATGGTCATTTAGCAGCATTCCATCTAGTTTCTTAATTGCCAGTTCAGCAGCCTCTAGTGTGGCATAATGGACAAAACCATAACCTTTAGGTTCACCATTACTGTCGCACACCACTCGGCTGGAAAGAACTTCCCCAAAGCATGAGAAAGTGTCATATAGAGCAAGGTCATCGATGTCTCTTGCTAAGCCCTTAATAATTATATTACCAATTCCACTTTTTCTCAAAGTGGAATTGTGTTGAGCCCACATGATTCGCATGGGTTTGCCCAAGAGCTCAGAAAAAATCAAAGAATCTAGGGCATTTTCTGCATTGTGACGGTGTGCAAACGTAACAAAACCAAACCCATGAGAGAGGTTGGTTGTTCTGTCTCTGCACACTTGCACAAAACAGATTGGTCCAAATGGGAGGAAGGCTGAAAGCAGCGCCTGTTCGGTTACATGTGGGTGCAAATTACTCACAAACAAAGGGCCCGACTGGTCTCTTTCACCTTTAACCTCACCTGAACCATAGCACGTGGACATTTTGATTTTTTCTGAAACAAGATTTTTGTCAAGAAGCTCTTGTTCCAAAGCAAACCGCTGTGTGGAACTCACGATGGCTGGTTTATCGCAAATGCTGCTGTCTTTCTTTTGGCAGCATTTGGAATTGGCATTTTGGTTTGCCTGGCGTTCCTCGTAGGGCTTGTAATGGCTTATAGAAACTAGATGGTCATTTAGCAGCATTCCATCTAGTTTCTTAATTGCCAGTTCAGCAGCCTCTAGTGTGGCATAATGGACAAAACCATAGCCTTTAGGTTCACCATTACTGTCGCACACCACTCGGCTGGAAAGAACTTCCCCAAAGCATGAGAAAGTGTCATATAGAGCAAGGTCTTCAATGTCTCTTGCTAAGCCCTTAATAATTATATTTCCAATTCCATTTTTTCTCAAAGTGTAATCGTGTTGAGCCCACATGATTCGCATGGGTTTGCCCAAGAGCTCAGAAAAAATCAAAGTATCTCGGGCGATTTCCGCATTGTGACGGTGTGCAAAAGTAACAAAGCCAAACCCACGAGAGAGGTTGGTTGCTCTGTCTCTGCACACTTTCACAAAACAGATTGGTCCAAATTGGAGGAAGATTGAAAGCAGCACCTGTTCGGTTACATGTGGGTGCAAATTACTCACAAACAAAGGGCCCGACTGGTCTCTTTCACCTTTAACCTCATCTAAACCGTAGCACGTGGACATTTTGACTGTCTCTGAAAGAAGATTTTTTGTCAGAAAGCTCTTGGTCCAAAGCAAACCGCTGTGTGGAACTCACAATGGCTGAGTGCAAATTGCAAATGCTAAGTAAAAATCGCTGTCGCAACTGTTGTATCTGCAAGGGAATGCCTTAGTCAGATGCATCAGTCAGAAATGATTTAGAATCTGACAGCTTTGCTCCTTTTATAGGCGGAACATTCTAAAATTCCAAATTATGACATCATCAAGTGACATCCTCTGAGTAACATTCCTCAACAGTAAAACACAATTAAAGCTATTTTGGTCTGATTTTAGACATTAAAATTAAGTCATAAACATTAATTATAGCAATATAAATCAAACTAATGCCCTACATGTATGAGATAAAATGAGTACATTAAAGCTATGGTATTTAAATGCATCAGCGTTTAATAAAAGTTCAGTCAGTTTGAACCAGTATTAGCTTTATTTTTACACTTAGGTTTTAATTTTACTTTTAGGTTTTAATTTTTAGTGATTTTATGTTATGTTATGTTATGTTATGCTTCAGTCTTTTTCAAATATTTTTATTTAGCTTTAATTATTTTTATTTCAGTTTTAGTTTTAGTCATTTTCATTATTTAACTCAATATTATTTATAATTTTTGTTTACATTTTTTAAATTTTGAAATGAAAAATATGAAATATATGAAATATTTATATTTTATTTATGTATTATTTCAGCTTTATTTCAATTATCAAGAATATTTTTAAATATTTTCTGTTTTAATTTTAGGATTGATAATCTATAGTTCCAGTTTATTATGTATTCCAAGTTTAAGTGATTTTGTTATGTGCTTTTGCCATTTTAATTATTTTTTTATATTTCTACTTAGCTTTAATTGTAATTCTATTTAATAATGTTCTGTTTTTAGTTTTATCAAATATGTATATTTTATTGTATTTCAGCTTTATTTCATTTACAAAAAAAAAAAAAACTATTATTTTTAATAACAAACACTCTCTTTCAGCACCAGTGCAATCACATTACACTGACACTGACAATGAGTAAACGGCATGTGAGCAGTATTTACAGTATTAATCAAAAGGATAAAACATTCATATTTTAAGAATTATTTGATTATTTAAACATTTGATTTTTATTTTCAGGTGGATTTGGAAAATACCTTATTTTGTCATCAATATTTCATTGTGTTGACAGTTTAAAATAAACTATTAGGTGTCACTATAGGTTGGAACAACAAGAGGTTCAGTAAATAATATTATACTTAAATCAGAATAAGTATTTCTGTAATTAGTGATTCAATTCACTTCCAGTCACTGGAAGTGATTCAGTTCACTTCCAATGACTCAGCATCAGTGTGGAAAGGTCTGAAAGAGATCACCAACTACAAGACACCATCCCCCAGCACTGTGGAGAATCAACAACTGGCAGACGATCTGAATTTACACATTCACACCCTATTTACACATTTATATACTTATTTATCTAACACACATAATTGCATATAATATACCTGTACATACAAAACTCATTCTGATTCTGATTTCTGGGTGAACTACTGTATTTCTTTACCGAATGTTGCAAGAGGTTGCTATTAACACAGTGTAGCCTATGACATTAGAAAAATTTACATTGAATTAAACATTGAAATACAATCCTCACCTGCCTCTCTTCTCTATTTGCTTCATAAGATCGCTGGAATCTCTGCCTCCTTGGCTCTCTCTTTGAATCAAATAAGAAATAATGTCTGACTGAGTGTTTTTTTCTTTACTGAAAGTGAAGAAAAAAGAAGCATGTTTAGTGGCTCACATGAAAAATCAATAATTTGACAATGCTTATTTTAGGAGGGAATCTCACTAATCAGGATCTTGGAGGTTGTCGGGTGACGGACAACGGGGAAAAAGTGATTTTTCCACTTGTTCCCCCACAGTCTTTTCAGGATGCTTCACCTAAAGAAAAGCCACAACGCCATTATGATCAGCTTATCATTCTAAAATGCTTATGCCTAACTGATCATAAAGAGCTTATATATAGAACATTATAGCATTCTTAAGTAATATTACTGACCTGATGAGAGTGTCCATAACCAAATGACCCATATGTTATGGCCATCTCAACATCTAACTTGCAAACAACCTACAGTCAAACAGAAAAACATATTTTCTACATATTTTCTTGTATTTAATACAAGGCACTTTCCAAGAATAGAGCACACTTTGGTAATTGTACTGTACTTTTTAAAATCATTAGATATCAAGCTTTTGTAGTGAGAACTATTAGAAATGTTAGATGAACAATTATGTAACATAAAACTTAGGATAAATCTGCAAACCTGTTACCAGTTATGTACCAATTATATAGTTCTGATTTATACTTCTCACACATTTTTTTTGTTTCATTCAATGTTTAATTGTTAGAAAATACACTTAATATTGCTAAGCCTAAAAAATAAAAAAAGGATATACTGTATAGTCAATACTTAATTTGATATTCTTAGGTTGATAATTAAAATTTTCTGAAGGTTTAGCACTTCCTATCAAAGACAAAAAATGATGAATTTAAAAAAATGAAACAAATCATTAAGGTGCATTCAGAACATAGAGTAAACTTAAATTTCATGCCAACTTTAAGTGTTGTTTTTCTTTTCTCACACACACACACACACAAACAACAGTAAACCTGGTGGTTACCTGCTTATTGAGCATCACATTAAACTGGTGAGTGACAATTGATTCCTGGATAAAGATAATCTTATCATTATTTGTCAGTCATCAGGAGGTTTGAGAATTTGTACAAAAAAAATACCAAAAAACAAAACAAAACACAGCCATACATTACACTGAGAACTTTCAACACGTTGAAGAAAGCACTGCCCATTGGTTTGGGATCTCTTGCTACTGGCTCAAACAAAAGAAGCTCCACCATGATTTGATTGAGATTCACAGCTCTGGAATTCTGCTCAGGTATCTGAATTAAAAAATAAAAGATTCAAAAACAGGCACAAAGCTGGGTTAAAATACATAAACACATCACACAAACACAATTTCTGAGAACTGAAAAATGGCTGAATATAAATTTTATCAGTGTTTTGGATTAAACTGTTGTTCCTGAATAAAACTTGATATTAACACAGTATATAATATTAACATAACTGTGTGATACAGATCTTCTAACATCAGATCAAAACACATAAATTCAGTGAGCACATCAGAAAGTGTGCACTCCATGGGGATGCGGAATAATTCAAGAGTAGTGACAAACCTGGATGGAGAAGTATTTCCACTCATCAAAGCAAAGTGAGAAATCTGCTTTGCCTCCTCTGGCATCTTTGTTGCTTTGAAGCTTGGTGCACTTTTCCTTTCCACCAACAGATATCCTGAGAAAAAACTGAAAGTCTTTTGTGTAGAATGGATTAGTGATCGAAGAAAACGGTGACAAAAAAAAAAAAAAATTCAGTGTAAAATTATTTAAACTGCAGACTTATTTAAAATGTTATTTTGAGATGCTGGGAAATGTAAAGATACAGATGTTTGGAAACACTTTGCAATCCTTTATATGTAGAGTCAGAACTCCTGTCTGAAAGCAAAAGTATTGTAGGCAGATATTGTACACCATGCAAGGAAAAGGGCCATGAGGCTATGTAAACAATGTAGTTTGATTTTACTTCTGCCTGGTATACTTGTAGAAAACTCTCTCTATATTTATAACATATAACTATATATACATTTGCACATAACCAAAGTTGCTTCAAAATGAATGTACTATAGAGGTCTTGGTGCACTTCAGTTAATTTATATAAGCATATGCCAAATACATCTGATTGCGTGTGCTGTATGTACACTGCTAAATATTTGGACATTCCTCGTTATTCAATTATTATTGAATAGCATAATTGTAATCAAAACTACAGTATGGAGTTTATAGGGGGAAAAAATTAAAATCAATCAGTCAATATATCTGTTTATCTATAAATACTGACTGGCACTTCACGAGGCACCAGCATATCCAGATGGTCATCAGTCTCCTCTGTCGTCTCTTCATTCTCATTCTTTGAGTCCATGCTGTAAGTCTATGGAAACAAGTGTGGCGAAGAAAAAAAGTCAATAAAGTAGGCCTATAACAAACAAATCTGACACACAGGTAGAATAACTCTATTAAAAGTAACTCTAATATGATCATTTGTATTTCCTTAATAAAAATATCAGACACAAATAGTAAACAACAATAGGTCCTGAAAAGTTTTACTACAGAACTGAATTTTTTCAAAATTCTGATGTTGTATGATTTTAATGGATAAGTACAGTTGAGAAGGTCAAGAACCTTTAAAATCAGACAGGCTAAATCTAAATTTATTATTGTTAAAAACAGTAAGCTAACTATTCAGTCAAGGATTAATTTTGGTTAGTTAGTTTTATGCTAGAGCCTACCTAATAGCTAATTCCAGTGTGATTAATATAGCTTTGTGCCTCCAATCAATAATAAAGAATAGAGAAAACAGACATTATAGAGAAAGACAAAATTATTCAAAGGGAAATCTATAAACTATTTTAATTAAAGTCAGTCAGTATGACGTAATCACTGTCAGTTAGATTTCAAAAGGCGAGCGCCATGTTAATGTATGCCAGCCGCGTATTTTTCAAGCTAAAATTTATAAAAAGCTAGAGCATATAACACAGTTAAACTTAAATTATCGACTACCAAGACATCTAAAAACCTTTAGACTGCAATAAACTGACACAGGTACAAAACATAAACTTTTATCTTTACAAACTCCACCTTTTGGTTGTTTTCTTCGTTTGTTGGGCTGCCTCCATGTTCATCCATCGGCTGGTTTCACATGAGATCTGACAGTTAAATCTTTTCATTGGTCCCTGACTGTGCTGTTTGTTAGTTGCAGTGTTATGATTGTGTCCTGTTACTGCAGAAAGTTTATTAGTGTCAAAATTAAATTAATTTATTCTAAATCTCCTATAAGAATGTGATCGAGCCAGTGAGAGTAGTTGTGGGCGGAGCGACACCGTAGCCCCGCCCATTTTACAGGGTGCAGCCAGAGCCGTTGTATTTTCTTTCAAAATTCCACTGTAACGGCAGACTGCAGTTATGTATTGTAAGAAGCATAGGTAATAAGTCGTTTTGTGTTTTTTATTTTTGTTTGTAACAAACAAAAATATTTTTGTTTGTAACAAACAAAAATAAATTAAAAATAATTTGAAAAACGATTTTGGAGAAAACATTACCATTAGTGATCAAATCAAAATAAGCCCTACATCAGACAGGGCATGATGAGATAATTTGAGCAGAGTATCCTCTCTCTATATATATAGATATATATTTAGTTATTTAGCAGAAGCTTTTATCCAAAGGGACTTACAAATAATATATATATACATATACATAGTGGGGCAAAAAAGTATTTAGTTAGCCACCAATTGTGCAAGTTCTCCCACTTAAAAAGATGAGAGAGGCCTGTAATTTTCATCATAGGTATACCTCAACTATGAGAGACAAAATGAGACAAAAAAAAAAAAAAAAAAATATAAAAAAAAAAATAAAAAATAAAAAATCCAGAAAAATCACATTGTAGGATTTTTAAAGAATTTATTTGCAAATTATGGTGGAAAATAAGTATTTGGTCAATAACAAAATTTCATCTCAATACTTTGTTATATACCCTTTGTTGGCAATGACAGAGGTCAAATGTTTTCTGTAAGTCTTCACAAGGTTTTCACACACTGTTGCTAGTATTTTGGCCCATTCCTCCATGCAGATCTCCTCTAGAGCAGTAATGTTTTGGGGCTGTTGCTGGGCAACACGGACTTTCAACTCCCTCCAAAGATTTTCGATGGGGTTGAGATCTGGAGACTGGCTAGGCCACTCCAGGACCTTGAAATGCTTCTTACGAAGCCACTCCTTCGTTGCCCGGGCGGTGTGTTTGGGATCATTGTCATGCTGAAAGACCCAGCCACGTTTTATCTTCAATGCCCTTGCTGATGGAAGGAGGTTTTCACTCAAAATCTCACGATACATGGCCCCATTCATTCTTTCGTTTACACGGATCAGTCGTCCTGGTCCCTTTGCAGAAAAACAGCCCCAAAGCATGATGTTTTCACCCCCATGCTTCACAGTAGGTATGGTGTTCTTTGGATGCAACTCAGCATTCTTTCTCCTCCAAACACGACAAGTTGAGGGTTTACCAAAAAGTTCTATTTTGGTTTCATCATTCTCCCAATCCTCTTCAGGATCATCCAAATGCTCTCTAGCAAACTTCAGTCGGGCCCGGACATGTACTGGCTTAAGCAGGGGGACACGTCTGGCACTGCAGGATTTGAGTCCCTGGCGGCGCAGTGTGTTACTGATGGTAGCCTTTGTTACTTTGGTCCCAGCTCTCTGCAGGTCATTCACTAGGTCCCCCCGTGTGGTTCTGGGATTTTTGCTCACAGTTCTTGTGATCATTTTGACCCCACGGGGTGAGATCTTGCGTGGAGCCCCAGATCGAGGGAGATTATCAGTGGTCTTGTATGTCTTCCATTTTCTAATAATTGCTCCCACAGTTGATTTCTTCACACCAAGCTGCTTACCTATTGCAGATTCAGTCTTCCCAGCCTGGTGCAGGTCTACAATTTTGTTTCTGGTGTCCTTTGACAGCTCTTGGTCTTGGCCATGGTGGAGTTTGGAGTTGGACTGTTTGAGGTTGTGGACAGGTGTCTTTTATACTGATAACGAGTTCAAACAGATGCCATTAATACAGGTAACGAGTGGAGGACAGAGGAGCCTCTTAAAGAAGTTACAGGTCTGTGAGAGCCAGAAATCTTGCTTGTTTGTAGGTGACCAAATACTTATTTTACCGAGGAATTTACCAATTAATTCTTTAAAAATCCTACAATGTGATTTTCTGGATTTTTTTTTCTCATTTTGTCTCTCATAGTTGAGGTATACCTATGATGAAAATTACAGGCCTCTCTCATCTTTTTAAGTGGGAGAACTTGCACAATTGGTGGCTGCTTAAATACTTTTTTACCCCACTGTATATATATATATATATATATATATATATACATATATATATACACACACACACACACACACAGTGCCTTGCGAAAGTATTCATACCCCTTCATTTTTTTCACGTTTTGTTATGTTGCTGCCTTATGTTAAACTGCTTTTAAATTACTATTTTTCCACATCAATCTATAATCCATACACCATAATGGTAAAGCAAAAAACAGGTTTTTAACATCTTCGCAAATTTATTAACAATAAAAAAAAAAACTTAAATGATTCCATTGTGTAAGTATTCAAACCCTTATCTGGGACAGTTGGAATTTAGCTCAGGAGCATTTATATTGCTTGTAGATGTTACTACACTTTGAGTGGAGTTAACCTGTGGCAAATTCAATTGAATGGGTATGATTTGGAAAGGGACACACATCTTAATAAAAGTCTAACAGCTAAAAATGCATATCAGAGCAAAAACCAAACCCTGAGGTCCAAAGAACTGCCTGTAAAGCTCAGAAACAGGTTTGCGTCAAGCCACACATCTGGGGAAGAGTTGAGAAAAAAATTCTGCTTCGCTGAAGGTTCACAGAAGCATGTAGTCTCTGTTACCCTTAATGGAAGACGTTTGAAACAACCAGGACTCTTCCTAGAGCTGGCCTCCTGGCCAAACTGACCAATTGATAGAGAAGGGCTTTGGTTGGTGTGGTGACCAAGAAGCTGATGGTCACTCTAGTTGAGCTCCATGATCATATGTGGAGACAGGAGAAACCTACAGAAGGAGAAACATCACTGCAACACTCCACCGATCTGGGCTTTATGCCGGTGTTGCAAGACTCAATCCTCTCTTCAGTGTAGACACATGAAAACACACTTAGAATTTGCAAAAAAGCACCTAAAGGACACTCAGACTGTGAGAAACAAGATTCTCTGGTCTGATGAACCTCAATTCTAAGCATGATGTTTGAAGGAAACCAGGCAATGCTCATCACCTGCAGAGTACCATCCCAAAAGTAAAGCGTGCTGGTAGCAGCCTCATGCTGTGGGGCTGTTTTTCAGCAGCAGGGACTGAGGGACTCATCAGAATAGAAGAAAAGCTCAATGCACCAAAATATTGAGATAGCCTTAATGAAAACCCAGTCCAGAGCATTCAGAACCTCAGACTGGTCAGAAGGTTCACCTTCCAGCAGGACAATGGACCTAAACACACAGCAAAAGTGGTTTATAGACAACTCTGTGAATGTCCTTGAGTGGCCCAACCACAGCCTGAGCTTGAACCCAATCAAATATTTCTGGAGAAACCTGAAAATGTGCATCTGCCCCCGTCCAACCTGACAGAGCTTGAGAGGTGAAGACGTGAGCAGCAAAATAGCAGATAATTGCCAAATGCTGATGAGCAAAGCTTGTCGCATCAAACAAAAAAGGCTTGAGGCGGTAAAGGTGCTTCAGCTAAATATTTAGTTAAGGGTATGGATACTTATGCAATGTAGTTATTTCAGTTTTTTATTTTTTAATAGATTTATGAAGTTGTGACAGTTGTTTTTGCTTTGTCAATATGGTGTACGAAGTGTAGATTGATGTGGGGGGAAAAAAAAAGTAATTTAAAGGAGTTTAACATAAGGCAGCAACAGGAAAAAAAACATGAAAAAAATGAAGGGGTATGAATACTTTCACAAGGCACTCTGTGTGTATATTATATATATATATATATATATAATTTGCTCATTTTTTTTTAAGACAATGCTGCCCTTGCTGCTGTTTTATGTTACAGTATTATGAATTTCTCCAGCCTGATTGTAGCGAATACAAATATATTAAATCTGCTTAAAAAGTGAGTTTTATTAACTGAGGGCCAAACAATTAAGAGCATAATGGGTTTTCAATTTTGCATTAAAATGTAGAATGCATACAACTACCTTAAAACACAGACATATATTCATGATATAAATTTGTATGTTTATCTATGGACCATCATGACAGAAAGACACAATATGCTTTTTCAAAAGGTTGAAATTCTTCCCAGCTTCTCTTCCTCTTTTATACTAAGTCAACAATATGTTTCAATAATTGTGGTATGTATCACTTCTACAGATGCTGACTTTTGGATTGTGAATATGTTTTACCACAAAAATGGTCTGGATTCAAGACAGTGATTCCAACATTCAAAGAACAATGCGTTAAGACAAGCTGGCATGTAAGTTGACACGTCCAACACCAGACAAAGCTCAGCTCACACAAAATGATTCTGATCATACAAATAACACCCACATATTTTGACAGCCATTTATTATTTGCCATTAAAACAAGAGAATGGCTTGTTATATGTCACATAGGTTTTTCTTTTTTTGAAAAGTAAATATAAAATAAAACACTTTTAGTTTCAGTACAGCATTTAGAGCAAGTGGCTAATACAGAGATTAAGCTGAAGAATAGTTGGGAAACTGGATTTAAATGTGTGTGGCTAACCATCAGACTCAGCAGATCCCCCTCCAAAGCATTTCACAGAACATTCCCAGCATCTTTCCAGGACAGTGTCTCTTTTGAGTTTTATATTGTCGCTGCTTCCTCAACGCAGTAACAATACTTGTTGTCATAGTTGTGGGCGTAACGGTGAGTTACATGGTGAAATGCCTTGTGTAATCATATTCTATTGTAGGAATGACAGCTTGCACAAATTTCAGGAAAATCAGAAGATACCTGGAGTTATTAAAGTTAAGGGAAATTGTGTAAAAAAACAAACAAAAAAAAAAGTTACTCATGAGCCAACATAAACATCAAGAATAAATCTACAAGATGTGTGTAGTTTAAGCACACTACTAGGCATGCTTTTTTTTGACTAGAAGTGTACACTAACATTCAAAAGTATTCATTAATACTTTTATTCAGCAAGAACACATTAAAATGCCCAAAGGTGACGGTAAAGACATAATGTTACAAAAGTTTCTATTTCATATAAATACTGTTCTTTTGAACTATTCCACAGCAGAACGGTTTTCAACATTGTTTTCATGAGCAGCAAATCAGCATATTAGAATTATTTCTGAAGGATCATGTGACACCGGAGACTGGAGTGATGTTGAAAATTCAGCTTTGCATCACAAGAATTTAAATTACATTTTAATTAGTGCTGTCAAACGATTAATCGCATACAAAATAAAAGTTTTTATAAATAAAAGAATAGAAATATAGACATGTATATACTGTATGATTGTGTATTTATATATACATAATAAATATACACAGAACACACACATATATTATGGAAACAAAAACTTTTGTTTTGGATGCGATTAATCGTTTGACAGCACTAATTTTAATATATATTCAAATAGAAAACAGTTATTTTAAATTGTACAAATTTCACAATATTACTGTTAGTACTGTATTTTTGATCAAATAAATGAGGTTTGGGTGATTTATTGGGTGATTAGTGATTTCTTGAAATTAAAATTTAAAAAAAGCTTACCGACCCTAGACTTGAACAACAGTGTGTGTGCTTATGCATATAATATTGTATTACAACCTATTTTTTTATAGAAAGGATACATGTGGACCCCAAGTTCTCCTCCTCCTTCCGCCACTGTCTCGATAATCTTTTTCATCACCTCTGCATGTCTGACAAATAAAATCAAGAGAGCAGCTTTTTAGATTGCAGACTGTAAATGAGAGTTAGATGTAAATGTAAATGAGAGGTAGATGCATGTAAAGTTTGTATTTACCTGCATGGATGCACAGAGCACATAGCAGGTGGGGGCAGGTGGGGATGATTCTCAATGGTGACTGTTTTTTTAACATGATCCTGGCTGATGTCTTCATACATCTGCTCCACCGTTAGAGGCTGTCTGTCCTGAAAAATAAGCACATCATGCAGGGTTTCAACAAAATGCGTTTTATTTAAGTGAAGGGAGTACTGCAGGAAATATGTTTACATATGTTAACATGTTGCCATCACATCAAAGCATAATAAAGCAACGTCACCTCATCATATCCAAACAGCCATAGTCTTGGTGTCTGGTAATATTTATCATATGTGATGTAAAGATCATAAGTTCTTGTCTGTAGAATGGCATCTTCCCCTCCAGCCTCTGGCTTGGTTTTACTTAAATCAGCCATTTTACTTGTGTCAAGAGTTGCCTAAACAAAGAATATGAATGAATAATTCTGCAGAAGCAAATCTTGATGTTGAAAACTCATGTTGAGGATAATTTCTTACTTCATCTGTCTCCAAAAGTCCACTTTCTTCATATTCTGAAATATAAATATAAAAAAAGTGTACAATTATCAGTTATGACTGTTATTACCGACTGATAATGTGTCAAAAACTAAAACATTCAGAGCTACCTTCCATGTCTGCTGCCTCTCCTTCTTCATCATCATCTTCATCACCATTTCCACATGCACCCGTCTGCACGTTCATATTCATATTGTCCTTCACATGCAAACCAATATATATTTACATAAACACAATATGATTAATAGTTCACCCAAAAATGAACATTTACTCATCCTCAGGGCATCCAAGATGAGGACTGGATGCAGAACAGATTTGGAGAAATTTAGCATTACATCACTTGCTCACCTCTGCAGTGAATGGGTGCCATCAGAATTAGAGTCCAAACAGCTGATAAAAACATCGCAGTAATCCACACCACTCCAGTCCATCAATTAATGTCTTTAGTAAAAACCTGCGTGTTTGTAATTCATAATCCATAATAAAAGTTCCTCCAGTGAAAAGCCTATCCCCTGTTATTCTCTCACATCAAAATCCACAGACATATTTGTTTAGAGCTCTTTTCACTTGTAAAGGGTGCTTGATCTGTGCATATTTCTCTTCAGATTAAGACAGGACAACTTTTTCATTGGAGAAAGCAATATTATGGATAGAGGATTCATATTTTAGCCAGAAGCAACAGTTAAAAACACCTTAATGATGGAACTGTTCCTTTCAGACAGTTTTTTTGCTTCCCAAGACGTTAACTGATGGACTAGAGTTGCGTGGATGACTTGTGGATTATTGTGATGTTTTTATCAGCTGTTTGGATTCTCATTCTGACGGCACCCATTCACTGCAGAGGATCCACTGGTGAGCAAGTGATGTAATGCTAAATTTCTCTAAATCTGTTCTGATGAAGAAACAAACACATCTACATCTTGGATAGCCTTAACTCTAGGCTAAGGGTAAGTAAATTTTCAGAAACAACTTTAAACCAATTCAATCATCATACAATTCATCATTCTTGAAGCAGTCAACACGAGGCTGCCTACCTTATTATCCAAAGAGATTTCCCGAACTGCTTCTGTCACCCCTGTAACACCTAGTAACACAAAAAGAGTCGAGAAGAATGTCTGTCAGAAACTCAAGCATGACAAAAACATGCTTTTAACAGCCACGTGATACTGTTTGTTCAGATTCGGTTTCATACCAGAGTTATGATAGGTATCCACCCATCCCCCATCTCCATCATCCTCTTCTATAATGGCCTCCAGCTCATCAGAGTACTCCATCTGTTTACAGCGCTTGTAACATGGAACTGAGCCATATTGTGACATTTACAAAACAGCTGTAGCACATTCATCACAGCTTCACACAACAAATTACAATTGAGTGATACTTTGGGAATGTACGTTTCAGAAACTGAATAAGATTTTCACTTCCTTTACCATTTCGGGTTAATAGGAACTGCTTGTCTTTGGGCAGATAAGGCTTCACCTTTGCTTCTTCTCCAGATGCCCTAAAAGTAAAGAAAATATATTCTCAACACTGTAAAAAGCCACAAAAAGTATGTGCATAAAAAAGTAAGCTACAGAATATTACTCATATGAAGATTTACTCAAAAATAACAGGTTTTTATTACTTCAAGGTCTAGAAATTACACTTTTAAAATTCCCTCATATATCAAGGTTTTCCAAGTGACACAAATTGAGGGAACATATTATTTAATAAATATTATGCTTATTTACCTTGAGTTTTGTGTGTTTTAGCTTAATTTAATTACTTTAAATAATTTAAGCCATCTTGACCCCCACCCCCCCAAAGGGCCCCGGCCCCTGGTTGAGAACCACTGGCGTAAATCTCTATACTACGAGACCTTTTTACCTAAAGACTTTAGTTTAAATGCATAAAATGAATTTTGCCACAAGCTGATTTAACATTTTGGTCACAGTATAAATGCTATTAGTTCATTTGTTATTTCATAGATATGAAGCCTTTACAATTATTGTCAAAATGTGTAAAATATGAATAGTAAAAAAGAAGAGTATATTGTACTGCTGTATATATATGTGTGTGTGTGTGTGTGTGTGTGTGTGTGTGTGTGTGTGTACCTGTTTTTCTATTCAGGTGGAGACTTAAACCTGAATACACACAGACTCATGGGGACTTGTGTCACGGTGGGGACCTAAATTGAGGTCCCCACGGGTAAAGAAGCTTATAAATCACACAGAATGAAGTTTTTTTTGAAAATCTAAAAATGCAAAAAGTCTCCTGTGAGGGCTAAGTTTAGGTGTAGGGTTGGTGTAGGGCAATAGAATATACGGTCTGTACAGTAGAAAAACCATTACGCCTATGGAAGTCCCCACAAGGATAGCGAAACAAGTGTGTGTGTGTGCGTGTGTGTGTGTGTGTACCTACTTAGCCATAATATGGAGACAAATTTGCACCCAGCAGTAATCTAAATCTGACAAAACCTCCCTTTGGCAACATCTTTTTTTTTTTTTTTTGCAAAGATGTAAAGAATTGTAAATATGCAAAAAGCTTTCTTTTTGGGATAGGTTATATTATTTAGAACTAGCTGCATATAAAGCAATAGAGAAGTCAGTAAAAATGTCCTCATTAAATAGCACAATGATTGTGCGTGCGTGTGTGTGTGTGTTCTTGCCATTTCCATGTGGGGCAGTGATGAACCAGATGATCTCCGGCTGCAACAAACTGCACAGAACACAAAACACAGCTGTGCTTGAATCATTGTGTGTAAATCCTACTGAACTGAGTATTTCACACTGTAACAAAATCAAAATGCACACTCACCTCCTCTGGAGTTATAACCCCAGTTTCTTTAAACTTAGATTCCTGGAAAAGGGAGATACATCAAAATGATTTCTATTTTCTAACTAGTCTTTATAACAGGGTTGAACAATGCAGATGGCCTGGGTGTGTGAGACAGCTTCGCCATCTCAAATGCCAGTTGACAAACTATCCCTTCCCTATTTGCAAATTTAAATCTGTCACCAAAGTAAAGTTGTCTAGTTGGTTAACACAGATATGGCCCACAAATTAATAATATTTTGCACTGTACAGAATGTCACTGTTTCTAGTATTTGTGAAAGTGAATTTATAGTGGTCATGGAGTTCCAGTAAAATTGTAGCAATACATTCACATTTAATTTACATTTATCCATTTTGTAGATGCTTTTATTCAAAGCTACTTACACTGCATTCATACTATACATTTTATCAGTTCATGCATTCATGTATATATATTAATGAATTGTAACATCATTCATACCAATGCACATCCGTTATTACAAGTTAAAAAAATCAAATACATTTTAGTTCTAACATTAAAAAATGTTTACTGTAAATAAGAGTCTACAGATTAATTCCAACGTTAACATGTACAGCTGTTTACCGTGTTGTTACACCTTTGACAAAACTTTGAGTGATGTGGCAACTTATGCATCACTCCACGAAGAAAACATGACATTTTTATGGCCTTAACAAAATCACACTTCACATTCCATGCAATTTTCCGTTTATTTTTTCTAAAATATATGTCAGAGTCAAATATATATGGCGTCTATTGAACTTTGGGCCATCTGACAGGTTGCATGTTTTCTAATGTTGTGACATGCACGCCTGCTCGTACTGATCTCTGCTGACATCAACATAGCATAGGATCAGTAATTTATGCTTACAGGTCAATGCTCGAATTTTACACACTCATTAAACACCTTGTTTTATGCTGCAGCTACAGGATAAAGCCTGCAAACCATGCTAACACTCATCGCCTTACCTTCAAAACTGGCGTTAAAAACTCCGCCACTCCCAAAGCAGTGCCTTTCACCGAGTTAATAACGTTCTGCATGCTGGAAGAAGCGTCTCTAAGACTGATGAATTCGCGCAGAGATTCAAATCAATTATACTTGACTAACACCACATACAGAGTCTGTTTAAAGAACGTCTAATCGAGCTGCACCACATGATCTAAATCATCTGACAAACACTTCCGCATCTCAAATATCGCGATACTACGTGACGCCCAACGTTGACAAGCAGTTTATTTCATTTTATTTTGAGCTTTGAGACGAGATTTGGACTAACAAACTTTGAGAAGAAAACAAAAACAATATAAACAGTTTAGATCATCAGGACTGATCGAAAATGCAATCTGCTTTTATTTCACAATTTTACTGTCATTAAATAATTTTGTAATTATACAAAGAAAAAAATAAAATGTGTTCATCGACCATTTCATAGTGCGAATAAATAATATTGAATATTTAGGACATTCGTAATGATGAAATATAATGATTTGTTTACACATTAGCTATATGATTATGAGGGACACGAGAGGACATTATAATTACCAATTCCCTCAAAATGAGCTAAATAAAATATGGATCCAGTAACCTACAAGCGTGTTTATTTATTTATTGTTAATGTCTTTATTATTTGCTTCGAATACTTGTTACTGAGACGTGGAGAGTCTTTCGATTTCGATGTTGCCATGATTGCTCGTGCTCACAGACACAAGCAGAAAGGGCGGAACTTCATACAGTTTGGAAGTCGCTAATTGGCCAAGCGTAGTCATGTGACTTGTGTGATGTCACCTGCGGGAACCTTTAATCGTCTTTGGTGGTCCTAAAGTAGTCCTTGGAGTGCATTTCCTAATTATATATTTAATACTCTTGGAGGCATAGAGTTTTTGTTGAAATGTAATTTTTCTGTTGACAAAATTCCTGTTAAATTGGCCGGTTTTCACAGACAAACCCTGTTAGCATGGAAATTGGTGTATAAGCACAATTTTTCACCCCATAACTATTTCATATGGAATAACAAGGACATATTTCATTGAAAATGTTGATGTTTTAAGACAACAATGTAGTAATAAGATTATAAGGAATGCTCTTTGTTCTGTGTCTTTACCTGCAGCAGGGTTTTTTTGGTCTTCTTTATTTGGTAATATCTCTTGGGTTAAAGCATGGAAACTGACAAATAAGTTTTGTATCAATAACAAAATTAAGGAAGTGTCTTACAAAATACTTCATAGAATTTATCCTGCTAAGCATGTCTTGGAAAGATTTAAGCTTAACATTTTGTATACTTGTGAATTTTGTGGTCAAGAAAAAGAAACTATTTTGCATCTTTTTTTTTTTCATTGTATTTAATCAAGATTATTTTGGAAGGATTTGGAATTCTATATTAACAGAAAATTGGAGTGTATGATAGAAATTTGTATATTTGATGTACTTTTTTTATACAGAAAACGAAAATTTGAATTGTAAAGAACAACATATTGTAAATGTGTTTATTTTGCTAGGAAAATTCAATATACATAAGAAGAAGTGGGCTCAATGTAAACCAAACTTTGCACATTTTATAAATGACTTTAAAATATATGTAAATCTCTTGGAACAAACAAAAAACAAAACAAGCACTGAAAACATGTAATGTCCTGAAAACATTGAAATTTCTGTAATTCTCTTCCTTTTTTTCTCTCCGTTTTTTCTCTGGCAGCTAATGTTTATTTGATCATGTGAATATGTAATACCTCTTGTTCTTGTGGCATTGAATAAATAAAGCATTAAAAAAAAAAAAAAAAATGGTGGTCCAAAAGTGAATTCCACAATAACAGAGGAAGAGAAATAATAGAGTATTGCAAATCAAAGTTTAAACGCGCACTACTCTTTTTTACTCTTTTTAGGTCTGCAATATCTAAACCCACTCCACCGTCTTGTTACGGTGACCTGTATTTTATGAACACAGTTTGTCAAAAGTAACAACGTGCAACTTTACATAATGATTTTAAACTTTCTGAAATGCAATAGAGTTTTCTTCTTGTGCAGTCTAGATAGAGACTCCAGCGTAAGACAGACCACACACAGACTTCTGAGACTCTCATCAGCACCAAACTGTGAATAAAATCACGATACCAACACTTTAAGTGAGATTAAACACCATCTAGAGCAGCGAGGGGAGTTGGTCAGAATTTGTCACTACGTTACCTAATATCTGTCCGAAGAAAACTTTTTTTAGAGCAGCTACTAACATTGAACGTTGTGTTTTGGTCTTTGTTAAATCAGAATTGTTAGATATCCTTTCATCTAATAAGCTATTTGATCATTCTCTATACTAAAACACTAAACTAAACTATACTTAAGGTTTTTATATTGTTTTTATAGTTTGGGGCTTAATACATCAATAATAGCGTAAAGAGGAGTGTCATCAAAATAAACAACATTTCAAGTTCTGAAAAAGTTGCGTGCAATTCATTTCAAATTAATGGTAAGATGTTTTGTTTTAATAATTTGTTGCTTAGGACAACTTGTTTGAATGTACAGCGTAGTAACAATACGTTTTTATGTTGGTAAACGCTTTATTACACTTTTGTGAGGCTATCTGATCTGTGTTCAGATGTAGTAATAGTGCTGGAAGTTGTTATTTTGTACCTTAGCTCTTACATTTGCGCTTGATTTAGTGATTATATTTGTAAAATTAAAGAAGAGTCAAATGCAATTTGATCATTAATTGAATCACATAAGTCTCTTTGAAATATAAGACACGGGTTGTTTCAATATATATACAGTGGGTACGGAAAGTATTCAGACCCCCTTAAATTTTTCACTCTTTGTTATATTGCAGCCATTTGCTAAAATCATTTAAGTTCATTTTTTTTCCTCATTAATGTACACACAGCACCCCATATTGACAGAAAAACACAGAATTGTTGACATTTTTGCAGATTTATTACAAAAGAAAAACTGAAATATCACATGGTCCTAAGTATTCAGACCCTTTGGTCAGTATTTAGTAGAAGCACCCTTTTGATCGAATACAGCTATGAGTCTTTTTGGGAAAGATGCAACAAGTTTTTCACACCTGGATTTGGGGATCCTCTGCCATTCCTCCTTGCAGATCCTCTCCAGTTCTGTCAGGTTGGATGGTAAACGTTGGTGGACAGCCATTTTTAGGTCTCTCCAGAGATGCTCAATTGGGTTTAAGTCAGGGCTCTGGCTGGTCCATTCAAGAACAGTCACGGAGTTGTTGTGAAGCCACTCCTTCGTTATTTTAGCTGTGTGCTTAGGGTCATTGTCTTGTTGGAAGGTAAACCTTCGGCCCAGTCTGAGGTCCTGAGCACTCTGGAGAAGGTTTTCGTCCAGGATATCCCTGTACTTGGCCGCATTCATCTTTCCCTTGATTGCAACCAGTCGTCCTGTCCCTGCAGCTGAAAAACACCCCCACAGCATGATGCTGCCACCACCATGCTTCACTGTTGGGACTGTATTGGACAGGTGATGACTAACTTTCAACTAAATTTGTTTATTTAAATGTAGCTAAAATAAATTGATTGCAACCACTTACCTTAAAAAAATTTAGTAAATTTAATGAGTCATTTTTTTCAGTGCAGCCTCCGCAAACATATCCTTGGTCTGCATTTGGATGACATAGCGTGTTTACCATGAACACCAGCAGCAATGAAAGCTTACTGGGGAACGCCACAAACGTGAGAGACAGCAGTCTTGGTCGTGGAGCCTGTCGTCATATTAGCCATTGCCTTGTTTGTCTGTCTGGGCAATCTGCTTGTTGTGTTGACCCTTTATCGGAAGCCCTACCTATTAACACCAAGCAATAAGTTTGTCTACAGCCTGACGCTTTCCAACCTCCTTTTGTCGCTACTGGTGCTGCCATTTGTCATTGCCAGCTCTCTTAATAGAGAATGGCTGTTTGGTGTTGTATGGTGCAACTTCACTTCACTGAATGCATTTGTACCATGCAAAAATAATCTTTGGCCAACAGCTTTCACTGTTCTATATTAAACCGTTTTTGTAATCAGGAGTCTAGACGTTAAACTCATCCTGTAGCTGAAGTACAAATGAATGGCTGCTTTGTTGTCTGGTTTGTTGGCCCCTGATGCCTTTATTTTTATGCTTGGTATGTCTGTATAGGGACAAAACATTAGAAAACATATTCAAACTTAGAAGAGTTTATTACAAGAATATTAGAAGAAATCTTGATCTGATGCTTTGTGTATTATAACAGCTTATTCAACCTCATGTTGTTCCAAACTTACAAGATTTTCATTTTCCCATGAAACACAAAATTTGATATTTTGAATAAATAGTGTTAAAAATAAGCAGCATGAATGAGGAGTGTTCATTTATGACTATAACATTGAATTGAATACATGAAATTTTAATCAGTATTTCCGAATAAATATTTAAATATATTTTTTCAAGGTAATTTATTATTATTATTATTATTATTATTATTATTATTTTTTTTTTTTTTTTTTTTATTGTACAAATATCAAATAATATATATCAATTTGATTCATAAATATCAAGTTTTTGGGCAGTTGCACAACATGACATTGCCGAACATTCTCTTGTCATAAAAAGCTTAAATTATCTGTTATTGTAAGAGATTTATCAACCTTGTATAAATTGCATTTTATACATTATATATTTGAGGGGATAGCACAGATAGCATAAATTTTGCACAAAAATGACTGTCGTGTCATTTTCCCATGTTTCAAGTCTGAAGTTAAATGATATCAAACCAGCACAGACCAAAATTTAAGCAATTAATCAGTAAAAATTTTCTCCTTCAGGTGCCTTTAGATCAGTTCTCAACCAGGGGCCACGACCCACTACGGGACCTCAGTGAACCTCCAAGAGGACTGCATTTAGTCTTAAAATTAAATAACTGTTGATAATCATAAAATGTAACTTCATTAAAATGATAAAAAAAATGCAAATCAAATCAAGTAAATTTAAATATTTTTTTCCCCTTAATAACTGTTTTCATTAAAGAATGTACAGTTCTTGAAATGTCTGGAATCACTAAATGAATTTTGAACAGAATAGAAAACTGTGCATTGGATGAATCCAGGTTTAAAATTCTTGTTTCATTTTGTTGACATATTAGATACAAAGGTTTTTAATGAGGGTTTTTTTTTTTGGGTCAACAACCATGTAATAAAATCAGTTTTCACCATGTTTTTAGGAATAACATTAAATAAATAATGTGAATGATAAAGGTAAATGAACAACACCCTCTGTAAAAACCTTCAGAATATAGATTGGAATACAGCTAGAAAAACTTAGTACATAAGTGCTGCTGAAGTGGAGATTTCTGTTTACTTAGTGCAAAAGAAAAAACTAATTTTGAGAAAATGGCCTTTAAATATATAAATTGTAATTAAAATCTAAAAGTGAAAATAGATTGAGTGCAATAAAATAAACACTTAAAAGTTAAAATTTTGGTTGTTTTCTAGTCTGAAATAACACATCAAGAAAAGCCAAATAGCCCAAAATATCAAAATTGCATGACAAAAATTAATTAATTAATAATAATAATAAAAAAATGGTTCTGTAGATACAACCGCTGTCAGGTTTGATATCATTGACACTGTTCACAACACATGCAAAACCGGTTTCATTTTATTGGCACAATTGTTCCTTTTAGGTCAGAGTTAGAACATATTGATATATAAAACTATGCTAACCATGTTTTGTGTTCTGTCAGGTATTATGCTGTGCTGTTTCCAATGGTCTACCCTATCAAGATCAAAGGCAATCGTGCAGCGGTGGCCATATCTACCTGTGGCTGCACTCTCTGGTGGGCTGCCTGCCTCCTCTGTTTGGCTGGTCCACATTTGAGTTTGACCATCTCAAGAAGACTTGTACCGTGGCCTGGTATTGTGACGTCAGCTACACTGCATTCTGGGTTGCATGGTGCTGCCTGATTCCACTGTTTGCCATGCTGGTGTGCTATGGCCTCATCTTCTGTGTGGCATGGCACAAAGCTCACAAGGTGCACTGTGGGATAGTTGTGGTAGTTCAGGAGCCCCCGTCCTCCAATAGGAACGGACGAAAGAACTCCACCTCCTCGGTTTCTTTCGTCGGGAGCCGAAGAGGTTTGATCTACGCTGGAAGCCAGTGTAAAGCCCTGGTCACCATTTTGGTGGTGGTTGGCACCTTCTTGATGACGTGGGGGCCGTATGTGGTAGTGAGCTGCACTAAGGCGGTATGGGGGGCGAGGAAGTGTGTCACCATATATATTTATATAATATATACACACACACACACACACACACACATATATATACAGTACTGTGCAAAAGTCTTAGGCCACTGGAATTTTCATAAAAAAAAAAAAAGGTTTTAATTCAAGGAGTCTGACATCTCCAAGATGCTACCTACAAAGCTACCTGAAAAACTATGCACAAGTGCACCTAGGGCAAAAGCTGCTTTAAACGCAAAGGATGGTCACACTAAATGTTTGTTTAATTTAGTTAATTGAAGTTAATTCATAAATAAAATATATTTATGACATTATTATTGACATCACCCTCATTTTACAGCATTTTCACACAAGGGCCTAAAACTTTTAACAGTACTGTAGCTTTGTAGGTGGGTCTCTTGAAGCATTTTGGAGATGTTGCCACAGTTCTTCTGGATTTAGTCTGTCTCAGTTTTTTCATGTTTGTGTATATTGTGTACACTGTATATGTATATGTACAGGTGCAGCTCAATAAATTAGAATGTTGTGGAAAAGTTCATTTATTTCAGTAATTCAACTCAAATTGTGAAACTCGTGTATTAAATAAATTCAGTGCACACAGACTGAAGTAGTTTAAGTCTTTGGTTCTTTTAATTGTGATGATTTTGGCTCACATTTAACAAAAACCCACCAATTCACTGCACACAGTGAATATTTCTCAGAATAGGTTTATTGAAAGACAATTTCTGTTTAGGAATATACCATTGTCGGTGCCTATAGCCTAGTGGTTAGGGCACTGATATATAGCGCAACTGCGCCTCAGGATGACCTGGGTTTAAATCTTGACATAGGGTCCTTTGCCAATCCCACTCCACCCAACAGTTTCCTGTCAATCTTCACTGTCCTGTCATCTAAAAGCACAAAAAGGTTAAAAAAAGAAAAAAGAAAAAAAAGAAAGAAATATTATGCCACAAAAAGTATTTTCTCAGGAAAAATTCTGGGTATCTTATCACACTACATGGGGTAAGTTGTCAAAATGGGAACCTGCCATTAATCAACATATTATTCATAGCATTTTGAACAGTTAAACAATTATTATTAATAAGTAGTAATTAATGAAACTACAGAAATTCAAAGGATAACAAAATGTCAAAACATTATTTTGCCAACAGACAGTTCAGTTGATACAAATGGATGAACTACATTTCTTTTATTTTCTAAAAACAGTTCAACTTCAGTTCAAGTTCTGTTTAGTTTTTAGGACAGAATTTGCAAAAATATTCATTTTTTAACGAGGTCTTTAAAACCAACATGTAAACAAGCGTTTATGCAACTAGAAGTCTGACACAAAACCTTATAATTACTGTAATACAGAACCTGTGACAACTAGCCCCAGTCTCTTTTAACTGTAGTGACTTCACATTATTCAATACAAATGAGCTGTGTAAAGGTGTTCAGTGTTTAATGTGTTTGTACAGATGACCCACAGGAAAAATAATCTTTTGAATTTTGTGTTTAGCACTGTTTACATGTCTGCTTTTAAAATTCTGTGTATTACTTTGTCTTATTTTCATGTCATATTTACTAAGTCACAACGTGGCCTGCATGTTTGAGCTTATAACATTGCAAAACTACATTGATACATATAGTCTTCTGTTCAAGTCTTAAGTATATGCACACAATCATGATACTCACATTTGATATTTCTACAGTGGAAAAAAATGTAAAATGTAAAATATGTATAATACCTTGTTCTTAAAATACTCCAGATATGCAGGTGGAAATTATTTTATGATATTTCTTTGTATTGCATTTCAAGGTGTAAACATTTTGTAATTTAGTATTCTTTTTTTAAAAACAAAAAACAAACAAACAAAAAAAAAAATTTAAATTATTCTTTTACAAAGCATTTATTATTCTTTGTCTTTTATATCATAACTGTCTTTCTGAAAAATAAACAGCACTTGTATTTTTAAGTCTGTTTCTCACAGTGGTCAGTATGTGAAGGTGATTAGAGTCTGCTGAACATCTGTAAGGATCTCAGCCAACACTGGTGCAGCATGAGAAGAAGAATGTGCAAACTGAGAAGGACAATTTCCTCTGTCTTCAGTTAGAAAAATAATTTTCTTAACCAGTATTTTTTAATCTTGTTTTACAGGGAAATATCTTTTAAAAATTGTACAAAATTATTTGAAAGCATAATTGTTAAAAATGTTTAAGAAATTAGGATTGAGAATATATCTTGAGATTAGTTTTACTTTTATAACCCTTTTAGCTAATTGTTTTTCAATTTATGCATAAATCTAACAAAATTTACTGGAATTTAGGACTATAACAGCAAAAAGCAATTTGTCAAGTCTTATCTTACACAATTTGTATTTGGATATTCTTACAGGATGCTAGACATTGTTTTTTTTTTTTCTTTTATGTAACTTTGTTTATATGATAGCTATGCAAAAATAAGCAAAATATATAAAATATTTACAAACACCCAATAAAAATTTGGCACCAAACTGTGACCTTTTATCTCACAATTTTGACATTTTTCTTGCAGTTTTGCATTTATATTGCACAATTCTGTTTTTTGTTTCCACCACAGAATAAAAAATAAAAAGATAATTGCAACTTTTTATCAGACAATTCAGATTTTTTTTTTTCGAATTTATATCTTACTTTTCAGATTTTTTTTTTCTTTTTAAACTCAGAATTGGGAGATATAAACTAGCAAATCTGATTTAAAAAGTCTGAATTGAAAGATATAGACTTGCAATTCTGAGAAAATTAAGTCTGAACTCTGCAAGTTTATATCTATCAATTCTGAGTTTAAAAAGAAAAAAATCTGAAAAGTGAGATATAAACCCGCAGCTGCAAGAAAAAAAGTAATTTGCAATTACTTTTTTTTTTATCCTGTGTAGAAAACGATCTTCCATACCATTCATGTGCACCTTTATAAACACCTTCATTCATCATTCTCCTGTCCAGAGCCTTCTGATCAATCTCCTTCAAAACGATCTGCAAACAGCACAAAAAAGATCTGTGAATTATGCTGTGATCATTCATACAGCACAATCTGAGGATGATAAAGGGTTTAATCAGACCTGTTCTGATGTGGCTGAAAGACGCCAGCATTCTCAGCATGAAGGATGCTGGGACTGTGATGGTGTTTCTGGTCTCTTCAAGCATCCGCTCATTGCGCAGAATTACCTGCAGAGGGAGACAGACAACTTACTCCAAGCAAATCACGGCCCACTACACCAGATAGCTGTCCATGATTGAATTTAGATAATTTATGATCTTTGACTGCATGCATAAACATACTTAGAGAAGAATAGAGTAATAAATGAACAAACTAGACTTCACCCACCTCTTCTGTCAACACTCTATTAAATGATGGCGACTCCTCCATGGGCGACCAGATTTTAATATCATAATCAATTCCAGAGGAGGCAAGTACTATGACAGAAGAATCTATAATTATGAACTGATTTTGCAATCAGACAAGATACATTATAATGAACTCAAGCACAAGTAAGATATGTAAAATACTATTTCAATGAAAAATGGAGAGGAATTAAACTTACAACCTTTTTAAAACCTTCTTCAATCCATTACAACATGCCTACTTGGCAAGATGTAATGGATTCCCAGTTTCAATTTCATGTTAGGACAAAAACACTGGGTGAACTCACATGGCTCGTATGGATGAGGCTGCAGACAGTTGACAACATGATTGTCAGCTTCCATAAGCATCACATGCTCTCCTGTATGTCTGTCCCATATGAAGATATGGCCACAGTCTGATCCGCTCAGCACAAAGTTATTACCCCAAAAACATGCCTCTTTGGTCTAAAGAAATACAGAAAATCAGTGTGCTTTAAAACAGAAAATTTGGATGGAATCAATATCTTTTTTTTTTTCTTTTTTTTTACAAAACACTGCCTGGTGTGGAGTTTCTTAGATCACCAAAAATATTTAAGAGAGGTAAATACTATGTGATAAAATATGAGAATATTTACATGAAAAATATGAAAATAAAATTGTTGGCTTCACCATTGTCCTTGAGTTACGGTGGCCTTCATAGGTCATTTTTGCAACAGGTCTCCTGATATTGAGTGCCTCTGCCATCTCTTTCCGCTCTTTCCTTCGGCGGAAAATCTCCTGGATCCGAACAGCTGCTGTTCGCCTACCAGAAAGATGAAGAAGACTTTAACCAGTCTATTATATAAGACTTTAACCAGTCTATTATATACTGTGTGTGTGTGTGTGTATATATATATATATATATATATATATATATATATACACTGTGTGTATATACTGTGTGTGAATATATATATATATATATATATATATATATATATATATATACATACATATACACACTGTGTATACTGTGTGTGTGTGTGTGTGTGTGTGTGTGTGTATATATATATATATATATATATATACACTGTGTGTATATACTGTGTGTGAATATATATATATATATATATATATACATACATATACACACTGTGTATACTGTGTGTGTGTGTGTGTGTGTGTGTGTGTGTATATATATATATATATATATATATATATATATATATATTGCAAAAGATTTCTTGCCATCTATAGACAAATTGAGCTTTACCATCACAGGAAAAAAAATCGCATTTTAAAATATATTCAAATAGACAGCTATTTTGAATTGTAATAATATTCCACAATATTAAAGTTTTGCTGTATTTTATAATTTTTATATATTTTGTGTGTGTGTGTGTGTGTGTGTGTGTGTGTGTGTGTGTATATATACATATATATATATATAATTTGCTGTAGTTTTAATGATTACATATTTGTCTAATAACATTCTTTGTATAATAATATTCTAATAATATATTCTAGTAATATAGAACTTTTGAACGGTAGTGTATGTACAATATATATATATTTCACCTCAGAACCCGTTCACCGATCACTGATTCCCTGAAATTTAATCTGAAAGCAGCAGACCAAAAAATTTAAATGTTAGTGGTAAATTACAATAGCATTCTGTAATCAATTTGATAATGACAGGCTTACTGTACAAAACAAAACCTGACAGGATGATCACAAGACTAGTATCACCCTGAAGGAGTTTATTTTGCAGTAATGACCATCTAAAACAGAGTATTAATAAGATGAACCTCTGTGTGAGTGGAGGACTGTTGTTTGTTGAGGGCGTGTGGTTGGTCTCCTCACTGTTGGCATCCTGGTCTGCTGTTGGCACTCCAGATGTGCTCTTTTGTCTATCTGTGTCTTCAGCTGTTGACACACACAAGTTCACAAACTTGACTGTAAACTTGACATTCACTCTTTGCATTTACAAGAGGCCTAACCTGGATCAGCCTGTCCTGGTTCTGCAGAGCTGCCTTCCTGGCCACTGGTACCTTTGCTACTGGGATGCCCACAGCTTGGCCCAGCATCAGTCCTGTCAGAAATCGAGTCGTACAGACACAACGAAAGACCACCAATCAAAACACAAAAGCATATGCAGTGAATGCTAACCAATGACTGGTGAAGTCCAGTGTGATGGTGCTGGTGGAGGTGCCTTCTGGACTGTAGTGCAGACTAAGAACAGGCTCTGCTGAAGCACTGCTGACAGACTCTGAGGAAACACCTCCGTCTGGAATCATGGGTGAAATCAAGTTGAATCATGATTCATGTAATTTAGATTATTTATACATTTATTCCATGCATTTTGTAATTTTACTGTATGCATCCTTTAAATTGAATTATTTTTCAAATTTATAAGGCCTCTAAATTATGAACATGATAAAAAAATTAGCCGAAAAACATGTTGTACACAATCTACTATGTGTCTTCTGTTGTCTGATTGATAGTTCATACTGTTTTAGCAATTAAAAGGCCTTTTAACATAATTGTATAAAACTGTCCACCTTCAGGTTTTGGTTCAGGTCTTGTCTTTTTGCTGTGAAATTTACAGATTTTTATAAAGTAAACATAAGAATAACTTTAATATTGTTAGTAATATTTCAAGATTAACATTTACTAAACTGAAACAATTTACTTGATTATCCAAACTGTATTTATTTATTTATTTACTTACTTTAAAACTACTGAACGTTGATCAACTGCAACTGCTGATATTTATATATAATTTAAAAAAATTGTCTAAAGGTTCAATAACATTCCATTTCAAAATGTCAAGCTTTACAGGGTTAAGAATGTAAGTGCCACTATTGTTATTATTTATAAGCAGTAGTTCACACAAGCATATCTATAAAGATACTACTCTAAAAGTACATAAGGATCACATTGTACCTTGTGAAGTAAATGACCAGGGATCTGCGGTGTCTTGTGTGTGGGTCAATGTCTCTGCACTAGGCTCTGCTTGTGCTCGTTCAAGAGCGGTACTTCCTGACAAACAATAGTACGTTTGACCTCAGATTTTTAATATTATACTTTATAACAGTGAGAATTCAAGGTAGATGAAAGCAGCTTGAGTCTCACTTCTTGTGCGTGAGTGGTGTTGATCTCTGTTATTCTGGGCTTCCTCGTACCACCTGGACAACATGTCTGACATTCTCTGCATCAGCGATGTGCTGGAGCTGGACTCTCCTGCGCAAGACACAGAGACATTACACATCACAGAGTTATTTAGTTTGGACTGAAAACAACAACAACAAAAAACCTACAAGTTCATGAATAAGCATCTATGTAGAATAAAAGCCTGTTCACACCCAGGACAATACCTTTAAAGTTTTAATATTAATTCTAATTCATTGAAAATCAGGAAGTCCACACCACAGAGAAACAATATCATTAGAATCACTTTTATAATGATTTTGTTTTAGATAATAAATGATAAAAACATTGACAGGCGATCGGAGCTCATCTGACTTTAAAGAACGTGAGCATTTAAAGTGGCAGACAACATAACTGCAGCACACACTTATAAACAGAACGTTATCATCCACATGTGTGGACACTAATTCATCATTATGGTTATTTTTATAGTTATTGATCTTGGTGTGAAAGGGCATTTAAAGGGATATGTCACCTTAAAGTGAATGTTCTATTATTTACTCACCCTCATGTTTTTTTTTTCTACTTGTATGACTTTCTTTTTTCTGTGCAACTCAATAAAGTAAGTTTTTAAACAATATCTTGCTCACTCTGTATAATGAAAAAGAATGAGAACTGGTGCTGTCAAGCTTAAAATTTCAAAAAACAGCCTGAAAGGTTCAAATAAGAGGTTAATACAACTCATGTACAATATTCCATAACTTCTGAACTCAGCTCACATACTCAAAATCATCCATTCATGAAAGATCCAGTTTGTGATCTGAATCATTTGTTTTTAAACTGAAATAATTTAGTTCTAGAATGCAGTTAATTTACTTAAATGATCTGATTGCAGTGGTTACCAGCTCACTGGAGGGGAAGACTAACACTGAAATAATTCAGTTTGTTGCATAAGAATTCAGAACACTTGGAATATAGCACACAAGTCATTCAAACTCTGTTTATGATATTTACATGGTGCTTTATGCACTTTATTCAAGCACACATCCATTAATTTTAAGTGCATAGTGAGTAGAACAACTAGTAATCATTCAAACTTTCTTTTTTTTGTGTCCCACAGATGAAAGCATGTCATACCTGTATAGGTAAGTTAATATGGCAGAGTTTCATTTTTGCACCAACTGTTATCTAATATTTTCTACAGTTTTCCGTGTTTAATTTTGAGGGTATTCCAAACATCTGACATAAGATGATGTGCCTCTTACCATCTTGTTCCCTCTCGCTCTCTGGGCGTGCAAGAGGTCCCGTGTCTGACCAATCACCTCTCATTCTCAGACGCTTCACAGGGGGGTGCAGCAGCTGAAGGTGACGTCAACAGTCAGTCAGTCAGCACACAGCAACTGCAACACTGACAATGACCCTCTAGGTGTCTATACACAGCTGCTTTGTGCCAGCTCAAAATTTAGTGTAAAGACATCATGCCAAATAAAAGTCAGACTAAATTATGCCTTCTCTGACCTCACTGGCATTCTACCACCTCAGCCGCTAGTCATATACAGTTGTATTTACTGTGTAAATGCATTCATGCCAACTTTGAGCAGCATTAAACAGTCTGTGTAAAGCAGTGGTTCTCAAACTTCTATCGTCACCCCCCCTCCCTCCTTAAACCTTTTGAATAATCTGAGGTTTCTACAGAAGCTAGTTTCTGCCACGGAATTAAAAAAGCTTTTTTTACAAAAAAAAAAAGAAAAAAGCTTTTTTTTTTTTCTTTTTTTTTTTTTACAGTTCTGACTTCTCAAAATTTCTCCTAACTGCAACTTATAAACTCGTAATTACAAGTTACAATTAATTACAATCTTGCAATTCTGACATTTTTCTCTCAGAAATCTGAATTTACAGTGCAAAATTCTGTCTTTTTACTCTGAATTCTGGGTATACATCTGACAATTATTTTTTGTTTCCACCACAGAATTAAAAAAAAGTAACTGTGAATTTATATATATATATATATATATATATATATATATATATATATTATAGATTGAAGGAAAGCCAACCCTGTGGAGAGGAGAGCCATGGTCCAGGCTGAAGTAAGGGGCCTAGAGGAAGAGCGGAGGAAGGCAAAGGTTGTGGGGCTAGGATCCCAGGGAGTCTAGACAAGGTGGGATCTCCCCAAGAGGAAGGTGACATGGGCTGACCTTAAGGAGGCTCGAGCCATATCGGATCTCCTTCTTGCTCAGGGCCGTCTATGACACCCTTCCAACCCCTGTGAATCTACACAGATGGGGGATGAGGGACGACCCAACATGTAAGCTCTGTGTGCAAAAGGGAACGATGGCACACATCTTGTCAGGATGTAAGACCGCGCTTGCCCAGGGCAGATACAGGTGGCGCCATGACAAAGTACTGACTGTGCTAGCTGACATCCTAGAGTAGGAGAGGACCAGGAAATGGCAACATAAGAGCAAGCCTCTAACATTCATCAAGGAGGGGACAAAGCCACCAGGGCCCAATAAATCCAGGGTAAGCCTCCTGCAGTCTGCCCAAGCATGGGAACTTAGGGTAGACCTGAAGAGAAGGCTTCAGTTCCCAGATGTCGTCCATACTACCTTAAGACCCGATGCAGTCCTTTTCTCCACAGAAGGAAAGAAGATCATCCTAGTGGAGCTTACAGTGCAGTGGGAAGAGGGGTGGGAGGAGGCATTTGAAAGGAAGTCTGAACGCTATAAAGACCTGGTGCAGGACTGCAGGGACAAAGGCTGGCAGACATTGTTGTACCCAGTCGAGGTGGGATGCAGGGGCTTCCCAGCCCAGTCAGCCCGGAAGCTGATGACAGATGTTGGATTGAGGGGGACTGAGAGAAAGAAGGCAGTGCGAAGACTGGGGGAGGAAGCAGAGAGAGGCTCTTGTTGGATTTGGAGCAGGAGGGAGGAGTTGAGCTGGCAGCCAGGAGGGAGTGAGTAGTGGCTGGCCACCACTGCTGACCCGCCAACAGGAGAGTGTTATGGTTAAGGGTCGAATCACTCCAGGATCCTTGGTAACAATCTGATGACACAACCTCCTGGCTAAAGGCTCCAGTCATTGCAAAATGACTGAAGGAGAAGCATCCAAAGATTTATTTATTTATTTATTTATTTATTACAAGGACAATGCATATTAATAAACATTTCTGTCAATATGCCAGAGTTAGCCAGAAGGCTATTTTTCACCTGCAGTCCCTAGACAGATGTTAAAAGTCACCCTAAAAGACAGTAAAATTACATACTTGCATAACAATTAAACAATTACAATACATTTAGAAAAAAGTACTATTTAACTAAGATGTACAATAGAAACACAACAGACCAACATTCAGACAAACATCAGACAAATACATGAACACACACACACACACACACACACACACACACACAGAAAGCAAGAAGCCAGCAGGGGGCAGCAAGAGCAGGTCTAGTAGTAAGCTAATGTTGACAGCTCTGATTAACAACAAGCCATTTCTTTAACTGGATCTTAAATGTACTATATGTATTTAGATTTCTAATGTTAATGGGGGTGAGGTTCCACTCAGTAGCAGCTCGAACAGAAAAAGCGGATTGGCCAAAAAAATGTTAATTGTGACATAAATGCGCATCTGCGAAAAATGTCAGTGAAATTTGTCAGTGATGTATGTTACCACTGACATTTTTCGCAGATGCGCATTTAAGTCACAATTAAAATTTTTCTCCTCAGAATTTTGCAACAATTGTGAGTTTACAGAAAGTCAGTGTTTTTTTTTTTGTTTGTTTGTTTGTTTTCACTCCTGTGGTGGAAATAAGCTTCCATAGGTCTCTACTACCCAGTAACGTCAAAGAATAATGAAATGGACTAACAAGTACTGCACTTCTAGTTTATTTCTGTCTACAGTAATTTGTCATGTAACTTCTAATGCTGTTTTGGGAAAGGCATGCAAGCTCTGCCCAGCCTCGCACAGCTGAGAACACGCTAGGCATTCTGGGAAAACATAAGGATAAGCCCCTGGTACAGTGTGTTCCTTAGACAGATCCCCTGTTATCATGTGTGTTGAGTGATATGGAGCTTAAGATGATTTCAAAACTTTTGACTTGAGCAATTAAAACAGAACTTAATCACAGCAAATAAACCAGGAAAGCCTCATTTAAACTACATACAAAACATTTTTAAAACTATTTCTCAGACTTACCCCCTCCCCCTTGTTTTTTGGAAATTCCTGTAATTTAGATGCTTTGTCATCTTTAGGGTCAAACAGGTAAATGTAATCTGATGAGAAGCTGGCGAGAACTTCTCGGCCATCAGAGCTGTAACACAGTGAGGTCACACGGCAGGACCGTCCAGCCAGGTGAGGAGGCACAAAACGAACACAGATACCCGTAGTTCCACTGCTAGAGCGGCATCCTGGGGAAGAGAATATTATCATAATTAAATAAAGATCTGTATGATATATAAAATACTATGAATAAATCCAAAATCAAGCATTTAAACAAATAAAAAATTAAGGACATGTCTTTCTGCTATCCCTATGGTCAGATGTGCTTTTCATGCATAAAAATATTCTTATGCTGCTATTAAAAACATAGAGAAGAGACTGTAAAGACTAAAGAAATGGCTTTTACAAACTATTTAACTTTTATAATATAATGCATTTACAAGTGAAAAAGTGAAAGAAATAAAACCACTTGATTTTATCCAATAATAATTGATTAAATTGTGAAAATGGTCACTGAAGAAAAAGGCGCTGGGAAGAAAAAAGTAATATTTTGTCATGTCAAGTAATATTCATGTTCATGTCAAGTAATATTTTGGGTGTATATATTTGATTAAAGATTACAAAGACATCTTTTTCTTTGGAATAACATGCACTGATAAATCAGTCACATCAGAACTAGTAACAGGACCTATTGTGATTTCACATTGATTTTAAATGCTTGAATACCTGTAGATATAGTTCCCAGCATTCTCCTGTCGTATATGCGGACTGAACTATCCGAGCAGCCCAGAGCGAGGTAATATGGCACAGTGGGTGAAACAGCCATAGAACTGACTGCCCTGCGACAGTTAACCAAAATGTCCTGGTAGTAACAAAAACAACAGCATAAATAAATAAAATCAAATGTGTCTGAGCACAGCATAACATTGTTTACTATATTTACAAAAAGAAATTGGTCCGTACATCTTTGCAGCTGCTTTTGTCACAGCCATTTTTTAATCTGACATCAAACCATCGAACTGTTCCATCTTCTCCACATGAGAGAAAAGAGTTTGGGTCACTGGGTATTGTAAGAACCTGTAAATAATAATAATAATAAAAATAATAAAATAAATAATAATAATAATAATACCCAGAAGGAGGTAAAAGTACAAAAATAAAAAAATAAATAAAATAATGTTAAAAAATAAAATAAAAATAAATAAATAAATGTACATTATTACTATTTCATGCTGCTTTCTAAAGACTAGTGAAATCATGAGATTAATTCATTTTATTCACAGCCATAGTTCTGTTTCTCTTCAGGTTGTAGATGTCATATTAAATATATCTTAACAGTACTCTCGTTGTGAGAAAAGAACTTAATAGAAAGTACATATTTTATAAATATTTTTAATAATATTTTCTAATTTACACATTTTTATAATCTTTTTACTGAGTAAATAAGGCTTTATATATATGATAATGTGTTGCTGACTTTATATTTTAGTAAGGGATACCCTCACAAGCAGATCATCATATTTGGGGGTCCATGCCATCAAAAAGTTCTTTAAAAACCCTTTTATATGCCAAAACACTAGTTGTAACCTGGTGGATCATGATCCTATTAGATATAAACACAAAGTCAATCATGATGCCCTTGTACCTGATAGGTTGTCCCGTGGTGGCAGGTATATTTGTACTGGATGAGCTCAGGGCTGCGGGTGATGTTGGTGTAATGAATATTTCCATCTCCTGCTGCAGACACAATCCAGTGATCGCTGGACTCAGGCATAAACCTGGCACTGTAGATGCTGGCAGCATGATTAGATGGGACCGTAACAAGCACCTACAGACTCACAGGACAGAACAGACCATGAGGTTTCATGTGATTTCGTGACACGAGGGGTTGAATAAAAAGAATAAGTAACTCACCTTCCTTCTGTAAGGATCTGTGATGAATAAACTGCGATCCTCTGATCCAGATAAAATATATTCACCTGTGTCATTCCAACATATAGTATTTACCTGAGAAAGAAAGAAAATATAAACACGTGATTATTTGTTTATGTACATATACTTTAAGATTACAAGTTACTCACACAGCCATTATGAACATCAAGTGAGGCTTCAAGCTTCAGTCTCTGGACAAACTCTAGTCTGTCTAAGAAAAAAAGTGTTAAAACATTAGAAAAAGTAATAAAGTGGTTTTAGTCATTTATTTATTTATGTAGATCCTGATAAAAAAAAAGTTATATAATATACAAGTACTGCATTATCTAATAATAATAAAGCAAGTAGTTATCTTACCTAAATAATTTGTTCGTATAAAGTTGGTTCTATCATCCACACCGATAGCACGTTTCCTTATGTCCCAAATAAGTTTATTCTTCCGCAACATAGTCAAACAGTTTGTCTTTGAATACTGTTACACAGCCTTCTACTTTGTTTACTTTCGTCTTTTAAACCCCAGACAGCTGTGTGTTACGCAAAACCTTTAGTGGTGTTTGGTTCAGTACTTTTGAAGTTTCTCACTTCAGTGACTGCTTTCCTGTGGCTTCACATACGGACTGTAAAAGACACTTTGCCACCATCTACTGACCTGACGATGTACCCTGCAGACTGGCTTGTGAATAAATCTTTTGAGTGAACTGTTTCAAAAGAGTCGAGTCACTGGGAAGAATCGCTAATATCTGTAGCTGAAAAAGGCGTAACATTCATTGCAGCCGCATTCAAAATGCTTACACTTCTGTGCACGAAAACTGTATTCAAATATAATATAATAATATCTGTATACAAACATTACACATTTCCTGTAAGCAACCTCTTTAAAATAATTAAAGAAATCGCATACTATACTATTGTTATTAGTTCATCGACAACAGCGCTGAGAAAAGTAACAGGTACATCTCTTTCACGTGCTACCTCCCCAGCGGTCTACTAATTTATCTGAATTAATAGCATAATCTGAATAATAACCTTGAATAATGATTTACTTTAGCAGCTAAATATTTAAAATATTTAGGCCTATTAATGCTTGCCACCTTGGTTTCTTAATAGGCACTATATAGGCTAACTCAATAATTATCTAACTATCCATAATCATTATTTTATAGTATATATTTCATTATGTATTATATTTGCATTTATTTTCAATGTATATTACAGGTCATACCCTCAGTTTTAAACATTCTTATGCAGTGATTGTTATGGATTATGATTATAATATGCAATAGGTTCTGGCTGCAGACATGCACTTGCATTTTCAGACTTGCACTCTCAGGCACCTGCACTTCTGCAAGTAACGTCACTTGCAGTCTTTTTTATTTTATTGTATTTATTACAATTTCTAAAATGGTGTCCTGTCTGGTTAGCACATGTTACAGTGTCAGCAATTTTTAAAAACGCTTGTTTTTGTTACAAAGGTATGTTTCAACCCATGCAACAATTCTAATGTTTTAATAACATATCCTAGATTACTCTTAACCTGATTTTAATACGTTTCTTGAGCAGATTGATATAAAACAAGTTACAAAGATATTGTGGTGACATATATGTCACATCGGGCTGTTAACCTTAAAACAGTAGGTGGAATTTTGATGTCCATAATCATTATTTTATTTTTATCATTATTTTATAGTATATATTTCATTATATTTCATTATTCTGTCACATTAAGAAAAATGGTAAAAATGGTAATGAGCTGCTCAGTTAATTTAGATTATTCAATTATTTTAGTGTTATATATATTCTGCTGCTCATTTCAAAGCATATTTTAACAAATCTACATGCATGTTTAACATGTTGACCTCCAGTGTGAGGTAGTTATTTATTTTTATTCAGTTTGCACATTTTCAAGTTGTGAAAAAAATATAATAATCTAAAAATCTAAAAATTTATTTCTGGTTAAACCATATACCTGAAAAGGTAGAATTCAGATATGTTGCAAAAGAGTTGTAAAATTTAATTGTCACAGTTATGTGGTTTTGAAATATGTTGTGGCAAAGCAAATAAAATGCAAAAACAATATTACTTCTGAAAAAGATTTTTGTTTTATCTTCCCAGAAAAGTAATCATTTTGATATATGTTGTGGAAAAGCAAATAAACAGAAAACAAAAAAACTTATTTAGCAAAAAAAATTATAAAATGTTTTTTTTTTTCAATTGAGAAATAAATGCCCAATGTAACATATGTAACATGAAAAACTCCCAGTGTCATATATATGTAACATTACAGATCTTTCACAAGGAGGGGTTGTATTTCAAAAACAACTGCAGAAACATGTTATAAGTGGTCCATTTGGTCTGTTTTATATGCCCCATAATTTTCCTATAAGGAGAAATTGGTCCGGGTTCTTATGGGTTAAATTGAATCTCTCAACATTTTACACAAGTAGCCAGGTGGTGAAGACAAGAAACTAAATTACAATGTCACTTGCAATCGCCACTTGCACTTTTCACTGCGACGTCACTTGCAATCCACACAAATCATGCGTGTTGGAAACAAGACGCTGTGGTGGATAAACGATTAAAACTAATTTAATATCATAACATACAGGGTCATGCAAGTCATCTGTAAGAGAAAAAGACAAGACCTGCAAATCCGCGGCCACAGAACAGCAGAATACGAATGCAATGCGCAAAGTCTCTCATTAAGCGCTTTTAAACCTCCAGTAGAAAACCATAAACACTTAATATGGCTGATAGTGCTATTAAAAGATCAAATTCGATGTAGTTTATTAATTTAATGTACTACAAGGCAAGCATATGTCCATGAACAATGAGCGAACATTCACTTTTCCTCCCATACAGCAAAACGCTTACCCCCGGTTTCACAGACAAAGCTTAAGCCTACAAAATGTAAGTCTTAGCTGTTTCAACTGAAATAAACTTGCACTGACTGATCTTAAAATATATCAGTGCCTTTGTTTTGTCTCAAGATGCACCCCAGTAATGTTTTTTCTAAGCATGTTTATAAAAATTACTTAAATGTCCTAACTGAACTATGGCCTAATCCTTGCTTTGTCTAAGCCCTGTCTGTGAAACCGGGCCTTAATGTGGCATAATAACAAGACTAAGATGATAAAGACCAAATTCAGTAGGCTATTTCTTATTGTTGATGCAAACTATACAGACCATTTGAACGCGCATTAAGAAATGCATTAAGTGATATTAAAAGGACCAACTCCGTGCAGGCAAGCAGACAAGCCCAGAACGCAATGCTTTAAGTTGCACATTAAACGTTTTCCTCCCGTAGAAAATCATTATAAATAAAACACGTAATGTAGCTTAATGGACAAAGACAATGATACAAAAAGGCTGTAGACATTTTATTCTAAATGGGAAAATGCAAAACTTTGCGCATTGCGTTTATTCTTGGCTCACCTGCTTATCTATTAATTATGTTTTAATAATGAAGAGAAGCATATTGAGTTTGGTCTTTATATTCTTAGTCCATTATGCCACATTATGCGGTATGGGAGGAAAACACTATATACATATACATTTTTATTAATAAACTGTATATTGAATTTGATCTTTTAATAGCACTATCTTAACACATTAAGCCATATTAAGTGTTTATGGTTTTCTCCAGGAGGTTTAAAAGTGCTTAATGAGAGCACTGCGTTCATATTCTGCTGTTCTGTTGCCACGGATTTGCGGGTCTTGTCTTTTTATCTTACAGATGACTTGCATGACCCTGTATGTTATGATATTAAATTAGTTTTAATCGTTTTGTTTCCAACACGCACGGTTTGTGTGGATTGCAAGTGACGTCGCAGGTAGCGAAAAGTGCAAGCAGCGATTGCAAGTGACATTGTAATTTAGTTTAATTTTTCTTGTCTTCACCAACTGGCTACTTGTGTAAAATGTTGAGAGATTCAATTTAAAAAATAATTAATAAATTAAATAAAATAAAAAAGACTGACGTCAATTGCGGAAGTGCAGGTGCCTGAGAGTGCAAGTCTGAGAGTGCAAGTCTAAAAATGCAAGTGCATGTCTGCAGCCAGACCCTTCTCATAATATGACTACTTATCATAGGCAGAATTGCAGAAGCGCTGCTGCTGGATCTACTCCAGCCAACTAAAGTGTTTCCATTAAAACCAGTGGTGTATAAAGTACCTGAAAGCCATACTTAAGTAAAAGTACAGATATCTTAGCAGAAAATGACTTTGGTAGAAGTTGAAGTCACCGTTTAGTATATTACTTGAGTAAAAGTCTTAAAGTATGTCATATTTATTGTACTTAAGTACAAAAAGTATGTTTTAAATCTTAAACGTACTTAAGTATTGAAAGTAAAAGTACAAGTAATTGCAAAATGGAAAAGAAGCAAATATATATAAAAATGTTAATACACAGCTTGAGTAGCAAGATTTTGTTCAGTTTTAACTTTCTTCCATTTTGTATTTTTAGGTAAGAATAAGAAGCACTTCATCTGGTAGGCTACTTAGTGTCTTTCATTCCAACATAAGAAAACATTTCTGGAATCTGCATCTGAAATAGCATTGTAGCCCCTGGTTTCACAGACAAGGCTTAAGCAAGTCCCAGACTAAAATGCATGTTTGAGCTGTCTCAACTGAAAATATCTTGCTCTGACATATCTTAAAATATGTCAGTGTCATTGTTCTGTGTCAAGACGCACACCTTAATGTTTTCTTCTAAGGTATTTTTGTAAAAGTTGCTTAAATATCTTAATTTAACTAAGGCCTAGTCCTGGCTTAAACTAAGCCCTGTTTGTGAAACCGGGCCTAGATGTATTTACACAGTTCAATGTAGCTCAGAGGGGACATGGATGCATTTAAACTGCAATTACAGATGCATAAATAGGCCTAATGTTTTGTTTTTAACATAACACGTTGAATACTGATATCTGAAATAATTTAAAACATGAAAAAAATAGGCGAAATGTGAAATTAAAACCACCAGTAGGTGGCAGCAAGTGGCCGTTAAATGAGTGAGTCATTGAGATTCAACAGATTCATTCAAACGGCTGATTCATCCAGGAACAAAGCATTTGACTGTGTTAATGAGTGAAACACTGAATCATTTTTATCAACCGATTCGTTCAAAAAGCTGTTTCATTCAATAAGTAAACACCGTTCATTGCTCAGAGACGCAAAACAGTGCTGTGATCTTTGTTTGGAACTATTTTCGTTTGCAAAATTGAGCAAAAACAAGCAATATTATGTCTAAAATGTAAGTCACTTATTGCTTTCTTGAACTTGTATAAAATGATTATTAAATGTGTTATCATGCTGGTATCTGCAGAAAAACGGTACTCTTTGTGTGATATAGATTAAGTTAACTATATTAAATTATATAAATATGAAAAGCATACAGAAGCATTTTTGCCGTCTACAATTTAGAATGCCTGGAATTTGAAGTTTTAATAGACTTATAAATCAACGTGTGTGCACTCTGTGTGTGATTTGGTGATATAGCCTACTTGATAATGTCAGATCGCACATCATTACAACAACACTTACCATATTATCACAGAAGATATACTGTGTATCGCACACCCCAGACTCGACTTGAGTGGAAAATGAAATCATCCTCGGTTGTGCGCGCACTAGTTTGCATGAGCAAAGGTGTTTTTTAGGAGTCTAACTTGCAAGCACCAGACCACTGATTCGTCAAACCTGCTTTCTTGCAGTCTGTGTTCTTCTAACTATTTTGTAGTAAGTAACGAATATGCTTCGGGGAAATGTATCGGAGTAAAAGTATACATTTTAATTAGGAAATGTAGTGAAGTAAAAGCAAAAGTTGGCTGAAATATAAAAACTCAAGTAAAGTACAGATACTCCCAAAAAATACTTAAGTACTTCGTTACAGTACTTAAGTACTGTAACGAAGTATTATTACTTCGTTACAATACACCACTGATTAAAACCAAACAGCCATCATTGTTTAAAGGGCTCTTCCCTTTTTCCCTTCCTGGAATACTTAATTATCTGGCCCTTATTTAATAAAATACAGCTTTAAAATAATCAATCTCAATGTGAAGCTGCCCATATTCCTCCCCAGCACTCCAACCCCCGTTACACTGACATTTACACACAGCACATGCTGCTCCTCGGCCACATTTAGGAGAAGGGTATAACTGCAGCCTGGAGATTTCCAAATGGGGGCGGGAACTCCAAAACGGGGTGGGAGGTCCAAAATAGGGCGTGGCTTCCTATCATTGACAGACAGGCACATGACACGCATGCGCAATTTTTTCTTCCAATCAACTTCAGCGCAAACTCTGCCTCACAGATGATGCTAAAGATTTTATTGGTTGTCAATCACAGTGTTAATTTAATTTCCTACGCTAACAAAATGCTAACCCCTAAACCCACACCTGACCCTAACCTTAACCAGTGAAATTGGCTGCGCTGCGGGATCAGCGCTGAAAAGAAAGTTGCAGTTCAGGAGATAAGCAGTTAATAAGATTATGTGATATGAGATGGCCGAGACGGGCCGTTCTGTAACTCCCCAACCGGACCTCACCGGACAATGGCACCTTTTTAGTTACACCCAGCATCACTACCCCCTCCTACCCTGTGAATTTCAGGCCCCGGGATGGGACGGCTCACGGGAGAGCTCGTGGGTGATTCCCAGTTAAATCATGAAGCAGAGGTTCAAAATCCGGTCTGATCACCACTGACCACGAGCTTTGGGCTCTGCTCTCACGGAGAATATTGATTTATATAGCATATTTTATTTTAGATCAACTAGAAACAATGTTTAATTTATAAAGTTCTATTTTGAAATGTAAGTCAATAACAATTGGTTGAAGCCAGAGCCAATGGTGAAAGTCTTTGCGCGAAGAGACCCCGCCCCATTTTGGAGGTTCTGCCCACTTTTGGAGTTCACGCCCCATTTTGGAGATTTTCGGTCTGCAGTTATACCTACTTGACATTTAGGGCAATTTCCTCTTCAAAGGCTTGGAAAACCTTTCTGAAGTAGAAAAGAAACATTGTCTATTATGTTTATTCTGATGGCAGGATGAATCAGACTCATTGAGGGAATCAGGATGGTGGAGTCAGTGAAAAATCCATAATTAGCCACAGATAAAGCCTGATCTTACTTAAGATGACAAGAAGTCATGCAGAAACGCACATAAAATGTTTCTTTGCAAAGGTGCAGTTTGTAGTGAAGGAGCTTCATTTGGAGGAAAGAAACACTTCAGTAACCACATCACAGTTCACCTGTGTGCTCTGACAGCTACACACACACACACACACACACACACACACACACACAAAACATGTCTTATTAAGGGTGACTTTGGTCTCACCAAGTAACAAAAGAAAAAATATGGACAGAACTAACCTCTAGTTTAACAGAAACCTTTTTATTTTCCTCAGCACTTAAACTGTTCTTAAACGTGTCACTGTATAAATAAACTTTCATCCTTCATATCTCAGAGTGAGTCATGATGTGGACGAAGTTTTTAATATCCATGTGACAACAGCAGTCGATATTTCATTAAGATGAACGTAAGCAACGGTCCAGAAATGTCCCATGACACATCGGCGTATATGAAATAAAAGAAGATGTACAGACGGACACTGAATGACCTGCTCTGCCTCACAGCACTGATGAGAGGAATATTATCCAGATCAGTCAAGATCATATCGGTGCTGACACTCGCTTACACGTCCTCACACACAGGACACAAACCATGACTTTGAGATTTCTGTGACTTTGAGGCTCTTTTTGAACAGCTTTTCTCTGTCTAAGTGTGTGGCGAGTGACCTGAGGATGATGAGAAGAGAAGGTGTGGAGCTTCTGCTGCTGTCAGAAATGAGAAATGGTCTGTCTGTCCTTCTCAATCCTTATGTCATGTCCATTCTCCATGTGAGTCTTACCTTCAAGTAGAGACACGGCACAATAACATTTTATAAGACATCGGTCTTGTCAGTGCAAACTGAGGAGAGATGAACAGTTTTATTGCATTGATCTTCACTTAAGAGAGAAACAATGTTTTTGCTTGTGTTTCTAAATCTCTGAATTAGGCTGATGATACACAGGGCAACTTTTTGAGCAATGTTGCTGGGCAACTTTGGTTAATGTTGCCGTCAACGGGCAACAAGGGGAGACACAGGGCCCACGACCTATCTAAAGTATCCAGATAGAAATGTGTTACCCATTCTCAGTGGAAAAGTGCCCAAGCAACATTGCTCAAAAAAAGTTGACCAGCAAAATTGCTCAAAAAGTTGCCCCGTGTATCATCAGCCTTAGTCTTATTTTTATCTTTTTCTGCTGGAGGCATCATGACGCATCAGTTTGACATGAAGAGCAAAACATTAAATATAAATAAAGAAAATTGCATGTGGATTCCTGAGACTAAAGCCATCAACATGATGTCTAAAATGGACAGTTAATACCACAACAAACATAATAAGTGCATTAGTGGTCTTGAGTGGTTTGATTTGCATAATAAATGAAGTCAGTCAAGTCAGATCAGATTAGAGTAATCTTGAATTAATCACTTCTGAGAATCTTATCCCATAAACTCAAAAGGGAGAATCTTGTACAATATATTGGAGTATTATACAGTGCCGCTTTCTCATTGTATATTATTAAAAACACAACTAGAAATGATCAAGGTTCACATACAAAAAACACCTTAGGTTGATTGTCTTCAGGAATATCTGAACATTTTTGTAACTCGCAGTGTTTCCTCAGTAATTGAGCATTTGCAGTCTTTGATGTACGGTTGTCTGCTTTAGTTAGCGAGCCATGGCACAACAAGCTTTTTCATTCTCAAAGATACACTCCAGAACGCTCTCCCTCATGAACATGTGTCTGTGCTCAATGAAACGGTTTCTCTTTGAAGAATTCCCTCAGGAAAGGAAAACCCAATGTGTTTCTCACCGATAATGATTTATAGGGATTCATTCTCGACCTTCTGTCAGCTCACCTTGTCTGCTGTGGCCTTTGGAATCTTCTGTAAACTCTCAAAACTGTTGAGGTTGTTTAGTGCTAGTTGAGTCTTCAGAGACAGCTACTTTTTGTCCTAACAACACAGGTCTGTTGTTTTGAGCAGTCCATAGTGCTGAAATGCTGCCAGGTTGACAGCTAGAAAATGTACAAATTATAAGCTGAAGTTTATATTGACAATATTTTTTAAAAAGATAAGTATCCTAGATTAATGGATCATTGCACAAGTATTGCCTTGTTACACTGTGACAAACTGCCTCATTTTTTGTTTGTTTTTCAGTTTCACAGAACGTGGAACAGACAAGAGATTTGCAAAGAAAAAAAAAGTTTTTACATTAATTTCCATATTCTGTGAATTGGATGTATTTTTTAATATATATATATATATAACACACAGAATAAGAAAGCTATTGTGTAAATAAATGTCCTATCATTTACGGTTTATTTTGTATCACCCCTGACATTTGTATGTTTTTCATTGTGGTAGAAGTTTACTTTATTAATTTTCTTATTCCGTTATGACCGCCATAACATTTTCTTGGTAAGCAGCGCTGTCCAGTGGTATTTTTAGATAGTGTTCATTTTTCTGGTTTTGAAGATGAAAACTTCCACCTCTTCATGATCCTGAGTTGGCATTTCTCATTTGAATGATCTTCTCTTATTCTTTTTTATGATAAAAATAATTAGAAATTAAATGAAACATTTTTAACATATAGGCATTTTTCATATATTCCCACTTTCTGATTCAGCAAGTTCCAACATTAAATTTGTAATGGCTCTTTAGTCACTTTAAAGGATTATAATTTCTTGAATCCCATTCACTTCACCAGGTTACTTGCAAATAATTGTGACAAATGTAATCTATAAAGAATAACACCCAGTGCGCACAAAAAGGCAGCTTTCAAAATTATTATACATTTAATTTACATGTTTATTTATGATGGGATTACTCTATGTCATTACACATAGCTGTTGTTGGAGGAAATTTGTATCATTGGCTGAATTCTCTCTTCTCAGTTTCCTCACTTTATTCCACGTAGGTTTAAAGGATTCTCATGTGGTCCTGCCAAGTAGAGCAAATTGTAAATTCAACATGTACATGAAAACAAAATCAACCCAGTTTACATTCTTAATCATGGTATTATCGTGCAAGATATGTCAGTGGAAATTATTCTCAAGACAAAAGAATAAAAATAAACAATTATAATAATAATTAAAATAGACCTAATTTAAGATGCTTTGAAACGACTTTTCAGTTGTTGATATACAGAATTCTATATAGAATATAGAATATAGAATTCTGCTTTATCTCTGTTTGTGTAGAGAGTCATGTGAATTAGGTAAATGAATTACAGGACAACAGTATTTTAAATTGAATATGTAATAAGTAAACATTTCATACAAACTGCCTCCTGGTTTTTTAATTCCACAGTCACAAGAGATTTGCAAAGAAAAAATACTTGCACATACATTTGCATTTTCTGTTAATTGGATATATATATATTTTTTTTTAAAAATATTCAGTTAACAGAATAAGAACACTATTGTGTGAGTAAGTGGTTTTTGAGGTGCTTTTGAATTGACTTTTCAGTTTTCTTCATCTCATTTTGTATAGAAAGCCATGTGAATTTGTTGAATAAATGATAGGAAAATAGTATCTTAAATGGAATATGTAATCAATGAACATGAGACACAATTTGATTCTGAAACAATTTCCAGCTAACACTTCTGATTCCACCCCAACACAGAAACCTCACTCACACAGAAACAGCTAAATGTCAAAACATGATATCCACAAAAGTAATGACCATATTACATCCAAATATTAAATAACTGAGCATATCTTCAACTACAAGAAGTCTATAAAAGTCTGTCTCAACATTCCCCGCAGAGCGTTTAAGTTTGCACACTGTGAGACTGGCAGGTATTGGTTACATGCAGTCATTTTGAGGTAGTAAGTGAGGCAGGCACGCTGATGAATTGAGATTTTAATTCGGACAGACAGGCCAGTGCAGTCAGTGTGAACAGCCTGAGGCAGACAGAAGATGGAGCCACTGTCGCACTGTTCCTGGATCAGCAGAGCCAGTCAAACCAGCGACACCGCAGAGATCCACGAGCATTGTGCAAGTCAACCTTTTGAAGGCCTATCTCATTAGATTTGTCTTCATGACTTTCTAATGAACTCAGCGGGGATTTAATAGAAGGAACTTGCCTTGGCTTATTTAGGAAATGATTGATTAAATCATTTCCCAAATAAGCCACGGCAAGGTCCTTACACCACTCTCGTATTTTTGGTGTAATGTAAATGCAAAACTGTTTTATGCCTTGTCTATTAATGTTAGGAAAAGTTTCCCGCTTTTTTGCTATGTTCATCCAACTTTCCTGACGTTTTACCATCTTCTGACTCACAGAAAATAGCCCAGGCTTCCCACAGGGTGCCGCGGAAAGCAGAGAGGGAGCAAATTAGGTGGCTATTTCAGTCTTCTGTAGCTGGAAAGGTGATATCTTCTGCATCCATCTTTCTGAGCAGGTGAAAAATTAATTAGGGATACGTGTCTGGTGTTGCTGGAAGCAAACGGAACAATGCATAAGTCATCAGGATAGATTGCTGCCTGTCACCTGCACAAAAAGTCACAGTGTGAGGCTCATTAATGGCATTTATAGATTTGCCAGGGGAAAATGCCAACGTGTGTGAGGATGACAGTCTGGACATGCTGTTCCCACACACTGCTCAAACTGACTGTTGTTTTTCTGTTCCTCACACGGTGGAGTGTATTTATCGCTGTCCCTCATGCACATCCTCTGCTGAAAACGACACGATACCAGGTATTTTATAATAAACATAAATATACATCCACCTGTTCTCTAAAACCTAAATGCATTTTTATATATTATATATATATAAATATATATATAATAATAAATATAAAAGTATTATTATATGATATACAGTCAGGTCCATAAATATTGGGACATCGACACAATTCTAACATTTTTGGCTCTATACACCACCACAATGGATTTCAAATGAAACGAACAAGATGTGCTTTAACTGCAGACTGTCAGCTTTAATTTGAGGGTATTTACATCCAAATCAGGTGAACGGTGTAGGAATTACAACAGTTTGCATATGTGCCTCCCACTTGTTAAGGGACCAAAAGTAATGGGACAGAATAATAATCATAAATCAAACTTTCACTTTTTAATACTTGGTTGCAAATCCTTTGCAGTCAATTACAGCCTGAAGTCTGGAACGCATAGACATCACCAGACGCTGGGTTTCATCCCTGGTGATGCTCTGCCAGGCCTCTACTGCAACCGTCTTCAGTTCCTGCTTGTTCTTGGGGCATTTTCCCTTCAGTTTTGTCTTCAGCAAGTGAAATGCATGCTCAATCGGATTCAGGTCAGGTGATTGACTTGGCCATTGCATAACAATCCACTTCTTTCCCTTCAAAAACTCTTTGGTTGCTTTTGCAGTATGCTTTGGGTCATTGTCCATCTGCACTGTGAAGCGCCGTCCAATGAGTTCTGAAGCATTTGGCTGAATATGAGCAGATAATATTGCCCGAAACACTTCAGAATTCATCCTGCTGCTTTTGTCAGCAGTCACATCATCAAATACAAGAGAACCAGTTCCACTGGCAGCCATACATGCCCACGCCATGACACTACCACCACCATGCTTCACTGATGAGCAGTTCCTTTCCTTCTCCATACTCTTCTCTTCCCATCACTCTGGTATAAGTTGATCTTGGTCTCATCTGTCCATAGGATGTTGTTCCAGAGCTGTGAAGTCGTTTGGCAAACTCTAATCTGGCCTTCCTGTTTTTGAGGCTCACCAATGGTTTACATCTTGTGGTGAACCCTCTGTATTCACTCTGGTGAAGTCTTCTCTTGATTGTTGACTTTGACACACATACACCTGCCTCCTGGAGAGTGTTCTTGATCTGGCCAACTGTTGTGAAGGGTGTTTTCTTCACCAGGGAAAGAATTCTTCGGTCATCCACCACAGTTGTTTTCCGTGGTCTTCCGGGTCTTTTGGTGTTGCTGAGCTCAACGGTGCGTTCCTTCTTTTTAAGAATGTTCCAAACAGTTGTTTTGGCCACGCCTAATGTTTTTGCTATCTCTCTGATGGGTTTGTTTTGTTTTTTCAGCCTAATGATGGCTTGCTTCACTGATAGTGACAGCTCTTGGATCTCATCTTGACAGTTGACAGCAACAGATTCCAAATGCAAATAGCACACTTGAAATGAACTCTGGACCTTTTATCTGCTCATTGTAATTGGGATAATGAGGGAATAACACACACCTGGCCATGGAACAGCTGAGAAGCCAATTGTCCCATTACTTTTGGTCCCTTAACAAGTGGGAGGCACATATGCAAACTGTTGTAATTCCTACACCGTTCACCTGATTTGGATGTAAATACCCTAAAAAAATAAAGCTGACAGTCTGCAGTTAAAGCACATCTTGTTCGTTTCATTTGAAATCCATTGTGGTGGTGTATAGAGCCAAAAATGTTAGAATTGTGTCGATGTCCCAATATTTATGGACCTGACTGTATATTTAAAGGCATATTTATATTGCATGTATTTATTTTAAACTTTTTATGATATTTTTTATGAAGTAAATACACTGGAAAAGATTTGGCGTAGAATTTTTTTTACTCAGAAATTGCTAGTCAATTGCACAATTAATTACAAAAAAAAAGGCAAGTAACCAGTGTTTAGTGTCATTGAGATACTATTATAATTTTTATTAATATTTTGAATCAGTTTATTTATTTATTTATTTTTTCATTTTCATTTTAGTTTTGGTTTTGCCATTTTTAGTAGTGTTTATATGTGTCTGTATGTTTTTATTCATTTTTTTATCAGTTTTAGTTTTCATTATTTTAGTACACCAGGTTAAACTAAATTAAAATGAGAATTGTTGGCAAATAGCTGAAATAAAAAGTTTTCATATTTTTATTTAATTTCAGTTAACATTTAGTCAACCTATTTTATTTCAAGTAATTTTTTATGGTTTTAGTAAACTATAACCTTTTAAGTAACATATTAAACATGAAAAGGCTGAAAATAGACTAAAGAAAGATTGAAATGGTATTTTCTTGTAAAACATATTTCATTAATCGGCAGTAATCATTTTATTTACAACTTTTTTAACAGTAAAAAACAGCCAGATAGTCACTAATCAGGTTTGTAACTGGTAAAAAGTTAGTAAATGACAGTTTGAGAAAGTTTGGGCAGTTTGGGAAATGTACAAGTGCAATGTGTGTGTGTTTTTTTTTTTTTTGGAGTCTTATATAAATCTCCTAACAAAAAACGGATGTTTCTGAGTAAGAATGGGCCACTGCAGCATTACTGAAAAATCCCAGGACGCATGGACCTATCGCTCTCTCCACAGAGAACGTCTCGGTTACGTATTTAACCCTCGTTTCCTGAAGGAGGGAACGGAGACGTTATGTCGGTGACCAACGAATGGGATCTCATTCCATTCGTCAGTCACCGACGTGACTCGTAGTGACCGACTGAAGGGGAACTAGGATGTGAGTAATGGCTGTAGAGGGCCGTGGTCGTCAAGGAGAGGAGATCCTGCTGTCCATATTCATGAGCACATCCTCTTCTTTACTGCACTTCTGCTGAAGTTTCCTCTAGAATGGCATTTGTAACCTATTTAATGTCCCACTCTAACTTTCTAGCATGTCTTTAAAGTGGTTGAAGCGGTTTAGTGACACTCAATAACTGATTCTGATTCAGTGTCATCAAAATATAGCACAAGGACTATTTTTATGATGCTGTTACGGTTATGTTTTGGTCTTTTTAGACTTTAACAACTTCTGGTAATTTCATGTTTTCGTTGTATTATGAAGAGCAGCGTGAACATTCTTCAAAATATCTCCATTAGACGTTCACAAACGAAATTCTGAGAGTAAAAGTCAAAATGATCTGTCCCTGTTCCTTTAAGCGTGCAAGCAATTACGAGGTACATATTTAAAGATGCAGTTATTAATGTACATTACTGTTCAAAAGTTTCGGGTCAGTAGGATTTTTTAAAAAGAAATTAAAACTTTTATTCAGCAAGGAAGCATTAGTTTGATCAAAAATGACAGACATTTATAATGTTACAAAAGATTTACATTTCAAATAAATGCTGTTCTTTTGAACTTACTAATTATTGCAAAAAAATGCCTAATGGTTTGCAGAGCACAACTGTTTCAACATTGGTAATAATAACAAATGTTCTTGAGCAGCAAATCAGCATACTAAAATAATTTCTGAAGGATCATGTGACACTGAAGACTGAAGTAATGGCTGCTGAAAATTCAGCTTTGGATCACAGAAAGAAATTACATTTTAAAATATATTCAAATAGAAAGCTATTTTAAACTGGAATTATATTTCACTACATTATTATTATTTATTTAATTTTTTTTTTTTACTGTATTTTCAATCAAATAAAAGCAGCCTTGGTGAGCACAGAAGAGCAGAGACTCTTTTTAAAAAAACATTTAAAAAAACCCAAATTTTGAACAACATATGGATTATTATGGCTGAAAGTATAGACACCCCCTTTGAATGTACAGCTTTGCCTATTCCAGTATTTCCAGCGGAAACAATTCTTAAAGCTACACCATGCATATATTTACATAAAGACATCACACACTGCTGTTGAATTGACAGAGCTGTTGGATTTCCTAATTCAGAATTTCATTTTCCTTTCATCAGCCTTAATTTTGTTTCAGAGCTCGCTTCTGCGGTCTATTTTGGGAACCCATTTCTCGAGGTTTCAGGAGATTAGAGCTGTGAGGATGGAAGCTCAAAACAGCTAACAGCTCGTCTGTGCATGACCACATACAGCTCACCAGAGACCACACATTTCTGCATGCCCAGACCCTCTGCCCATCCACACACACACACACACACACACACACACACACAGTTTCTGTTGTCTGGAATGTTTAAAGAGAAACCGCATCAAAAATCAGACAAGATAGCAACTAAAAATATCACTGTAATGACAATGTGAAGAAATTAAACATGGCTGCTAGATTCAATAATTCATTTACATGGTCCTGTGGTGTGACAAATGAATATTTAAAAGTACAAATATTCCATGTAGTCTCTAAATGAATACAAAACCATGAAAACTACATGCATAATTACATAAATTACCAAAAAGGCATTTAAAATAGTTTAGATTGAAGCAACACCGCAAGACATAGCACACTGTCATCTATCTATGGATCACTGGCTGTCAAGTATATATAATGTAATAATAATACACACAAACACATTTATTCATCATGCATTTTAACTGTATGGAAAAAGAGACACTTTGACATTTGATAAAATGTCATTTTTGGAATGAAATGAACAGTCACTAATTATTTTCAGATATATAATACTTCTTTATTTGACTCAATAAGTACACTTGGAAAACAAATCAATTTACACCTGTAGTTGTGACCATGCAAACGTCATTCTCTTTCTATTCATTTCATTTTTAATATCTCACAATCTCACACACTTTACAAACTGAGAAAAACAAGCAAACATAAAAAGATTCAAGTAGACAAATTGGTCTAGTTAAGACCTTTTGGACGCGTGTCCACTGTATGTACACGTCTCTTGGTTTAATATTTTCCAGAACAGAAGAACAAACAGAGAATTACTGTTTGGTACTGCAAAAATGAGATAAACCATAGTTTTCAATAGAATAACATTCAGCTGTTGCTCCTCTTAGATTGGTGTGTTGGCTAGTGGTATTTAGTCCAATCAGTAATCATTAATGATCTTTTGATCTCATGTGAGGAAAGATATCATCCACATGAAGACTTTCAACTGCTTTAAACAAGCCGTATTGTTATGTGCAGAACACACAATAAAGCTGCAGGAGGAATGAAGTTTAATGGATTTAAACATTACAATTGCTGGTAAAGAGTTTTTTTATGATGGTCTTAAATGAGCCTGGGTTTATTGACCATCAGACACACATAAGGAGGAGAAGGAGACCTGTTAGAGAGGATGAAGATAAATGAAAACAGACTGAGGCTATGTTCAGAATAGAATACTAGCTTACTACTTGAATCCTGTGGAGTACAATAGTCAGTGACACAGTACACATTATGCACAATAAATGTTTCTGTAGTATGCTACATTGCTGTCACATGACAGTTATTACATTTATTATAAGACTTTTTCTTTTAAATGCAACAAGTGAATTTGAAGGTGCAGTTTGTAATATTGACAGCTAATTCAAAATATTGGAGTCTCCTCCTCAGACTTGATGCTCATGCGGGTTGCCAGATTGAGGACACGCAACAAAAGTGCAATTGACCATGGAAGGAGACAAGTCTTCCACTGTAAGCAGCACTCATCAGCTTGAGTTTTAATATGCCTCTGGTCGTAGAGATTTTTAGATGGATGCAGAGGTTTTTAGGTCGGACAGAATCTGCAATCTCTGATCCAGTTAGTTTGCTGGCTTCTATGGATGCAGTACGTTGTGTTTTCTGCCAACTGGCAACCCGGGGTGTCAAATGCTATCGGGTAAATCGGCAGTGGGTGGAATTACACAGACCAAAGCAAAAACAGAAATTCCGACATGGAACACACATTTTAAAGTAGAATAATTGGCTGTTGCACTTTTCCATTGCGTGGTACAACTCGGCTCGGCACGGCTCATTACGGCATGGGACGGCTCGGTTTGTGTTTCCACTGCAGTTTAGTACCATTTTAGAGTGGGCGGGAGTATTCACATGTTGTTATAATAGTTACGCCGCCTCTACTGCCGTGACTCCTGAAAAACTTTTTCATTCCACATCGCTCCATCAAGCTCTCGCTGGATCCGCTCCTCGGCTATTAACGAGAGGAACGTCTGTACTTCCTCAACAGACAACGAAACATTAAAAACGTAAAAAAAAAAAAAAAAAAAAAAAAAAAAAAAAAAAAAAAAGTGCGCTCATTCAAAACAGTTGCGGTCGATCCTTTGCTGGCTGTGCTGATTTAAATCTAGCGGGTCTGGTTTTTTTGTACTTTATTATGAACATTATGTCAATCAATAAAAGTACAATAAAATACAAAACAATAATAATAATAATAATAATAATAATAATAATAATAATAATAATAATAAAAAGAAAATTAAATAAATAAAAATTATAATAAAACAAATAAATTACTATACAGGGGTATAAAATTAAACAAAACACATTGCATTCAAAGGAAAATATTAAACAGCTTACAAATTTCAACAGTTTTTAAAGCCTTCTTATTAGATGAGTTAGAAATAGTCTCAAAGTAATGCTGTATTTCAGTAAGCAATACATAAAACAGTGGCTTCTGACGTGAAGATTTACATTTATGTATATATCTAGCGGGTCTGTTGTGTCTCATGTCGCAAGTTCAATGACGCAGGCAGTGATGATTTTCTCTGGCCAATCAGTGATCAGCAGAGTTTACACGTCACGTTTTGGTAATGGTACGGTTAACTTGAAACCTCAACCCAGGTGGTACTGACAAAAGTACCAGGTACTGTACCCAGTGGAAAACCCCCCAAAAGTGAACCGTACCGTGCCGTACCATGCGGTGGAAATGTGCCAAAAGATGACTGACAATTAGCATACAGTTTGGATTGGCGGTATGGGTCTGTTCTGGGCAAGAACTCAGCCTAGCATGCATAAGAGCAGGGAGAGCAGCAATAACCTGCCAGGGTAAACAGAACAGAACCAACATAAATGTACTGCAGATATCATAAAAGTTCAATAATTTAATGTAACATTTTAGAAATTAGTCTAATTCAAAGGAGAATCAGAAGGCCGAATCCTGGCTGATGAAAGGAGGAGTTGGGGATGGAGGTAGGTAATTAGCTATTGAGAAACACAAAAGCTGGTGATAATACTGAAGGACCTTATATATGGGTGCTGTGATAAGTGTCGCATCCTTATAGGTAGACGTGGATCAGCTGAGAGTCGGCTGATGCGAGTGTGACTAACATGACCTACCAGAACTAATGCTACGCTTAATTTCTGTGGTTCTGGTCATCATAGTTGGGTAAACTTCAATAGTGGCGAATGGAAACTACAACAAATTTATTTTTTGCATTCCCAAAAAAATCCACGATGGTATTTCTATGCCTATCCAAAAGAAAGAAAAAATATCTAAAGATTATTTTGGTCAGAAGAGAGAAAAATGTCAACTTTGATGTCACTCCTTCAGCACTTACACAGCAGAGGTAACCAGTTTTCTAAAATTGAATGGTAATCTAAATGTAAAAACCCAGGAAATTAAATGTGACCCAGGACCACAAAACCAGTCATATGTAGCACAGGTATATTTGTAGCAATAGCCAACAATACATTGTATGGTTCAAAATTATTGATTTTTCTTTTATGCCAAAAATCATTAGGATATTAAGTAAAGATCATGTTCCATGAAGATATTTTGTAAATTTCCTACTGTAAATATATCAAAACGTAATTCTTGGTTAGTAATATGCATTGCTAAGGACTTCAATTGGACAATTTTAAAGGCAGTTTTCTCAATATTTTGATTTTTTGCACCGTCAGATTCCATATTTTCAAAAAGTTGTATCTCAGCCAAATATGGTCCTATCCTAACAAACCATACATCAGAGGAAAGCTTATTTATTGTTTTTTTTTTTTTTTTGTGGTCCTGGGTCACAAATGTAAAAAATCCTTAATATCGGCTAACTGTTACAATCCCGTTATATTGTGCATATCAATCACAGCTTATCTTGATTCTGTTTCATTGATCAGTCTGGGAAAGGAAGGTCAGGTTGCGCACATTGCACTGTGGGATAACCTCATTCCTTGCAGTGGTTCTCAACTGGTGGGTTGCAATCCAAGGGTTTTTTTTTTTTAGAGTGGTGGAAACAAAGCTAAATACAAATACTAACCCTGTAAAGCCTACTGTATCATATTTGATATGCAAAAAGACATTACTTGAAAGACTTACTTGATTATCCATACATACTTTTTTAGAAAAATCATGTTAAACCTGTTGCATAAACTCTCATCACAATGAATTTTTCTGACTATTTTATCTTCGCAGGGTTAAATTGAAATATAACATATAATATATAATGATGCATGCATAGAATAGCAAAATAAATAGTCGAATAAAGTTTAAATTCAGAGTGACAAACAAGCACGTCATTGCAAAGTGAAAAGTATGCAGAGATGATGCTCACTCAATGCAGGTGAAGCACATAGTGCTTTGAGCCTGTTCACACGATGTGTTTTTGTGCTCCATCTGTGCTATTTTTAAACAACTGAGCTTTGTAAACATGCCTCAGATGGACATATTTGGCCACTGCACCACATTTGTCAAGTAAAAAAACCCTCACCTTCCACATTTGTTTTGCTCCATCTAACTGGATCTTCCATTTCAGCGTGCATCATGTTTATAATTTTGCACACTCTTAAAAATAAAGGTTCCAAAAGGAGGATTTCGTAGCGATGCAATAGAAGAACCTTTCACTTAACCTTTTCTTAAAAGAACCATTTTTTTTTCTTAGTGTGAATAACATTTTGAAAATCCAAATAACCTTTTCCACTCTAAAGAACCTTTTGTGGAACAGAAAGTTTCCATGAATGTAAAAAGTTCTTCATGGAACCATAGATGCCAATAAAGAACCTTTATTTCTTTACTGACATCCAAAGTTCCATGAAGAACTTTATCATCCATAGAACCTTTCCATTCTATAAAAGGTTCTTTATAGTGAAAACAGTACTTTAGATTATTAAAATGTTCTTCAAACTAAGAAAGAAATGGTTCTTTTAAGAACTGTTCACTTGGGGAACCCAAAATGGTTCACTGGAAAACCTCCTTTTGGAAAACCTGTTTTTAAGTGTATGTAGGCGCACTGCATACTATGTACAGTATGCATACTATATACAACCAAGACAGTAAGAGTAGCATGTTAGTATGTTATTCTGAACATAGCCAGAGAGCACAGCATCACCACCTCACCACCTGACTGCTGTAGTCTTCCGTCACCCCAGTTAACTCCGTATTTTCCTGCTCTGCGTCTTTTCGTTTATTATCCTCCTGTGGTTGAATCTGCGATGCTTTCGGTTCCTTCATCCTCCTGCGTTGCTGTCGTTTCCTCTCTCTCTCCTCCTGCCGCTCCTGATGGTGGCAGTACTGCAAGCGCCGCGAGAAAAGCTCCCGCGCATATTCGTACAACTGCATGTCTAGTGCGTTCAACTCCTCTATGCGCCTCCGGGTGGACGTCCCAACCGTGACCCCGGCCGCCCTAGTCCCGTTAATCTGAGTGAAGGCGGTGATGAAGTGCAAGCCGAACGTCCTCTCAAAAAGGAACTGTGTTTTGCGCTGGAACTCAGTTAGGCCGAAGAACGTCATGCGAAGCAAGTTGCGCTTGGCGCTGCTGAGGAGCAGCTCGGCGCGCCGTTCTTCGCTCATGGAGGACAGGTTGTAGCAGCCCACCAGGCTGAGATCGGCCAGCATGCGAGTCTGCCGGTTGTTGGCCAGGTTGGAGGGACAGGCCATGAACTCCTCCAGAGACACGCCGGTCCAGTCTTCGCTGCTGTAGCAGGCCGGCAGCTCGTCTGGAGTGGGAGGACGGCCGTCGCACATGTGCAGTGCTGTCTTCCACGTGGCGCCGCGCTGCACGTGCTTCCACTCGCTCAGGTAACGCGACACGGGGTCCCGCAACAGCGTGATGTAGTAGAAGTTCCTATGAAGAGAATACAGAATGTGAGGAATCTAGAATAATAAAAAAAAGCTAAGAAATTGTCCTCCAGCATTGCTTTTTACTTAAAGAACAACAAAAAGTTCCAGTCACCTTTCTGTCATTACATGGAAAATAGATGATATTCTATAGAATTAAAATTCTGCAAACCTGTCACATACAGGTGCATCTCAATAAATTAGAATGTCGTGGAAAAGTTCATATTTCAGTAATTCAACTCAAATTGTGAAACTGGTGTATTAAATAAATTCAATGCACACAGACTGAAGTAGTTTAAGTCTGGTTCTTTTAATTGTGATGATTTTGGCTCACATTTAACAAAAACCCACCAATTCACTATCTCAACAAATTAGAATACTTAAGACCATGGGCGTAACCACCATATACTTTGGGGGGGACCAATCTGTCCCCCCCAACAATAGGCCTATTATATTGTAATATGTGACATATGATATGCCCTCCTTTTATGAACCCTGGTTGTAGCCTAGTGGATCTGTTGTTATTTCCGATTTACTTTCAATTTAGGAAAAACAAGGGAAACAAAACTGTGTGACCACCCCCCTCGATTGTACACTTGGTTGAGCCCGTAAACGCCGGTTTGCGGCATCGTTTGAAAAACCCGCTCAGTCCGACTGTCACTGGTGCTTAAATGAAATGAAGGTAGGAGCTAAATGAAATGAAGGTAGGAGCTAAATGAAAGAAGCAGGACGAACAGGCGGACATTCGCCTTTTTTCAGACGGTAAGCAAGTAGACACCTAAAAAGTAGTGCCATGGTCAAAAATACCGCGGCAATTTTTGAATAAATGTGAAAAATATCAGGTTTAAATGGCTCAGTATTATAGCTAGGTAGCTAGCATCATACCCTGAAAATAGGCTGAATAATGAACTGCTGGAGTCACAGACCAAGGAGCTCCCGCACTTCCCACTCCATTCATAAGCCTCTATTCATTCGTTGATGGCCTGGCCTGTTTGTTTTTATTGTAAGTCTATATTGTTATGTTAACTGTTACCTGACAAAGTGGCTTAAGAGGTTAAGTTCAAATTAAATAAGTGAAACTTCTTTGCTTGTTTTTCATAAATACTAAAAAGTGCATGTCATTATAAGAGGTCAACCATTTTCAATATCAACTATTTTCGATATGAAACTTAACTACTGATACAAGGATACAAGGATGTTTATTTGTCACATACATAGAGCTACTTGTGTAAACATGTAGGTTGGATGCTCCGCTTTATTGTGCATGGATATGTGTGAGTGTGTGTGTGTGATTGTCTGGAGATGTGTGTGCATATTACGAGGGGAGGGGTATATACATGGGATAGAGGAAGGTATGGAAAAAGTAGGCAAAACTAAGTATAAGTGAGAAGTATCAAATGTATATGTACTATATAAAAATGTATATGCACATATGTGGGAGAGTGTGTGTGGATGGGCCCACGGCATAGTGTAAGTATGTGTGTGGAATTAAGGCATTTTAAGTATAAGTGAAGAAGTAAGGGTGTGTGTGTTTGTAGGACAGAGAGATGGTGGTGTGAGTGAAGGGGATACAGAGTAATTGTGATACATGTGCTACATCATCCTATTTGCTGCTATGTCAGAGAAATTGCAGACTGTTCTTTCAATGTTAATTCAAATGGTCAATGTATTCCTCAAAACTATGTTCTAGATGAGCAAATCTTTATCAATATATGAAAATTGTGGGAAATGCACTTAAAAAAAATATATGGAGAAGGGCTCACATTTGGACCCCCCCAATATCTATACCATGGTTACACCCTTGCTTAAGACCAATAAAAAAGACATTTTTAGTGAATTGTTGGCCATCTGGAAAGTATGTTCATTTACTGTATATGTACTCAATACTTGGTAGGGGCTCCTTTTACTTTAATTACTGCCTCAATTCGGCGTGGCATGGAGGTGATCAGTTTGTGGCACTGCTGAGGTGGTATGGAAGCCCAGGTTTCTTTGACAGTGGCCTTCAGCTCATCTGCATTTTTTGGTCCCTTGTTTCTCATTTTCCTCTTGAAAATACCACATAGATTTTCTTTGGGGTTCAGGTCTGGTGAGTTTGCTGGCCAGTCAAGCACACCAACACCATGGTCATTTAACCAACTTTTGGTGCTTTTGGCAGTGTGGGCAGGTGCCAAATCCTGCTGGAAAATGAGATGAGCATCTTTAAAAAGCTGGTCAGCAGAAGGAAGCATGAAGTGCTCCAAAATTTCTTGGTAAACGGGTGCAGTGACTTTGGTTTTCAAAAAACAATGGACCAACACCAGCAGATGACATTGCACCCCAAATCATCACAGACTGTGGAAACTTAACACTGGACTTCAAGTAACTTGGGCTATGAGCTGCTCCACCCTTCCTCCAGACTCTAGGACCTTGGTTTCCAAATGAAATACAAAACTTGCTCTCATCTGGTCCAAAGTTGCCCAGGTATGCCCAGGTATGACACCTCTGACGTTGTCTGTGGTTCAGGAGTGGCTTAACAAGAGGAATACAACAACTGTAGCCAAATTCCTTGACACATCTGTGTGTGGTGGCTCTTGATGCCTTGACCCCAGCCTCAGTCCATTCTTTGTGAAGTTCACCCAAATTATTGAATCGATTTTGCTTGACAATCCTCATAAGGCTGCGGTTCTCTCGGTTGGTTGTGCATCTTTTTCTTCCACACTTTTTCCTTCCACTCAACTTTCTGTTAACTTGCTTGGATACAGAACACTGAACAGCCTGCTTCTTTGGCAATGAATGTTTGTAGCTTACCCTCCTTGTGAAAGGTGTTAATGATTGTCTTCTGGACAACTGTCAGATCAGCAGTCTTCCCCATGATTGTGTAGCCTAGTGAACCAAACTGAGAGACCATTTTGAAGGCTCAGGAAACCTTTGCAGGTGTTTTGAGTTGATTAGCTGATTGGCATGTCACCATATTCTAATTTGTTGAGATAGTGAATTGGTGGGTTTTTGTTAAATGTGAGCCAAAATCATCACAATTAAAAGAACCAAAGACTTAAACTACTTTAGTTTGTTTGCACTGAATTTATTTAATACACGAGTTTCACAATTTGAGTTGAATTACTGAAATAAATGAACTTTATTGAGATACACCTGTTTTTTCATATACTACTGTTCAAGTTTTGAGGTCAGAAGATTATTATTATTATTATTATTTTATTTTATTTTATAAAAAAAGAAATTAACGCTTTTATTCAGCAAGGATGCATTAAATTGATCAAAAGAAGACATTTATAATTTTACAAAAGATTAATAAATGCCATTCATTTGAACTTTCTATTAATAAAAATAATAAAATAAAATAAAACAAAATAAGTTTATCACAGTTACCACAAAAATACAGTGAGGGAAAAAATTATTTGATCCCCTGCTGATTTTGTACGTTTGCCCACTGACAAAGAATGATCAGTCTATAATTTTAATGGTAGGTTTATTTGAACAGTGAGAGACAGAATAACAACAAAAAAATCCAGAAAAATGCATTTCAAAAAAGTTATAAATTGATTTGCATTTTAATGAGTGAAATAAGTATTTGACCCCTTCGCAAAACATGACACGTCTCAGGAGGGATTTTGTCCCACTCCTCTTTGCAGATCCTCTCCAAGTCATTAAGGTTTCGAGGCTGACATTTGGCAACTCGAACCTTCAGCTCCCTCCACAGATATTCTATGGGATTAAGGTCTGGAGACCGGCTAGGCCACTCCAGGACCTTAATATGCTTCTTCTTGAGCCACTCCTTTGTTGCCTTGGCCGTGTGTTTTGGGTCATTGTCATGCTGGAATACCCATCCACGACCCATTTTCAATGCCCTGGTCCTGACAGTACATGGCCCTGTCCATTGTCCCTTTGATCCAGTGCAGTTGTCCTGTCCCCTTAGCAGAAAAACACCTCCAAAGCATAATGTTTCCACCTCCATGTTTGACTGTGGGGATAGTGTTCTTGGGGTCATAGGCAACATGCCTCCTCCTCCAAACACGACAAGTTGAGTTGATGCCAAAGAGCTCGATTGTGGTCTCATCTGACTACAACACTTTTACCCAGTTCTCCTCTGAATCATTCAGATGTTCATTGGCAAACTTCAGACGGGCTGTACATGTGCTTTCTTGAGCGGGCACCCGCGCCTTGACGTTGAGACGTACGAGCACTGTTGTTCACTTGGCATCATCGGACGCCCACGCTATGTGCATCGTTCAACCCGCAGGATTTTCAATGTGTACCAGTCAAGATCCACTGGAATTCCATGTATCTGGTCAAAAAACAGAACTATGAATAAACCGACTACAGAGCGACCGTCGTTTACCGCGATCGCTTATTTCCATAAATAGGACAAACTTCAATTACAACACAACTGGAAATAAAGGTGTTTTGCGAAATCACTTTGCTCTCCTCAACTGCCGCTCCATCTTGGATAAGGGTCCTTATCTAAATGAACTTACTACGGACAACAACCTGGATATGTTATTTCTTACTGAAACCTGGCAAACACCAAATGATTTCGTACATCTTAACCTGCTTACACCAAATGGATATCTATACTTGTCGAAACTGCGTTTACATGGTAAAGAGGGTGGTCTTGCGGTCATCTACCGGAAATCTTTATCTATCACTCAGCTGGATTTTCACATTCCAAAGTCTTTTGAGTACATGGTTCAATACAATGTAATACCTCGGTATCGATACCATAGGTGACAAATAACCAGCCTCAAAAGATAAGTGAATTGAAAAGAATTTTATTAAAATAATAATAATAATAATAATAAATATCTTAATACCTTTGTATCAAACTGTAACAAAAAACCTACCAGGAACATATGTTACATTTTGACTGAGTTTTTAGCTTTCTTAAATTTAAAGCTTTCTATAGATATATTTATCATGTCTGTGAGGCATGTATTCGCTCAGCTTCGGTTCATTTTTGTGAAGCGCTCCTGTCCAAGACGAGACGGCAGAAAGCGCATCATGTTTGTTTTCTTTGTTTTATAAAAGCACATCGTTTTGTTGATATTTTGAGTGCACACAAATAAAAGTAGACCCTTTACAGTTTCGAATGAAGTATTACTCTTACCTTTAGCCTATCAGAAAAAAATGACGGCGTAGGCTATTTTAAGTTGTTTTCACTGAAAAAAATGCAAGTGATTGCGCTGGTGCCTCCATGTCCTACAGAGCGCGCTTTAGCTTTCACTCTCCACACAAACTTGGATATAGGCTAGCACACATTATTATTATAGCGCAGGTTTAACGTTTAAACATTGTTATATGCTTGAACTGTTTTAGTATATCTATAGATTTTATTTTAGGCAAGTCGTGATGATTTGAGAAGGCTAAATTGATCGAACATAGGCAACGATCAGCTCACTATCTGCCGCTGGCCGCTTGGTCGTTGCTTTAAAAAACAAAAACTTATATTTAACGAACAAAAATGCTCCAAACATTTTTCTAAATTAACTTAATAAAAAAAGGAAACGAAATATAATCATTTTGCCATTACATACAAAACTGAAATATTTTAATAGCCGAAACAGTAGTATAAGCTGTTTTGGGAGAAGGGGGGAAAAGTAATTCTGATAAGCTGTCGGACACGGGCAGGGCTAGGGTCTGAGCGTCTCGGGCCAGGGCCGGGCTAGGGCCTAAATTTGAGGCCCGTGCAGGGCTCTACTCTGCTTCATATTAGCAGTTGGCAGCGCGGCAGAAACATTCCCTTCATCTCACTGATATTAAAATTTATATAGAAAAACTCTTGCTTAATTCAAATTCAATTAATATTCGATTGTATGAAATGCAAGTGCATATATTATGTGACCAAAACGTCACTGGTTCTAGCGTGTTACACACGCACATTTGAGCTTACTGTATCACATCTGTATGTGCGTTGATCAGTTGTAAATAAAAGTTCAAATTAAATCTGAATTTATGAATGATGCACTCACCTGTCGATCTCTTAATTATCTGAAAAGATCAGGATGAGCAAGCGACAAATGCTTAAAAAGGTTTGATGTGTTGCCTGTGGCAACACATGATTTATAGCAACGCTTGCATACAGGTGCAGTAAGGTCAGTTCGTTCACGTTTGTCATCTGTTTTGTATGCAAAGTAATGCCATATTTCACTTCTACTGTACTCTTTATTTATTAATTTCGGGTGCGTTGATAGTTTCATCTGTTTGATCCTTCGCGTTGTTCTGTTGTCACATTTACCGGTTGCGCAGCAATTTGGGAAGCACTGCCACCTACAGGTGCACTTCACAACAGCAGCATATGAAATACCGAATTGAGCAAAATTATGATATTGTACCGTTTGAAATATAATATATACCGGTATTTTTCCAGTACCGGTATACCGCGCATCCCTATATGGTTCTGAAAATTGGCTCTAGCAGTCCTCTTAAAATTATCCTTATTTATAGGCCACCCAAGCAGCAAACTGAATTTTTCTCAGAACTTTGTGAACTATTAACTTTAGCTTGTGCTGCATCGTCCCAGGTCATCTTACTTGGTGACTTTAACATCCATGTTGACACTCTGTTCTAACAGCACTCAATTGAAGACTGTCCTGGACTGCTTTAATCTTACCCAGAATGTTAATTTCTCAACTCACACTCATGGCCATACACTTGACTTAGTTTGTACGTCTGGTGTGAATAACATCTCCATCAGTAGTCATGCTATTCCTATTTCTGTTCATAAGCTTATCACTTTTGACTTTACGTTAATACATCCTACCAAATGTGCTGGTAATACTGCCATTTCTTATAGTAAATTGAATACTATCAATGTAAATATTTTTGCTGCTTCAGTTGCTTCCTCTACTATTTCTGATGTTTTCAAATTCACCTGTCCATCTGTGATATCTGACCTATATCATTCTGTTATTGTTGATGTTTTAGATGAGCATGCTCCAATTAGGACTAGGTCTGTTCCTGTGTCCCACATCTACCTCTGGTATAATGCTGAGCTTCGTGCTATGAAGGCGAAAGGCAGACAGCTAGAATGCCTTTTTAGAAAAACTGGCCTTACTGTCCATTTTCAACTATTTTCAGAACATATTTTACATTATAAAACTGCCTTGAATGCAGCACGCTCTTCCTATATTTCCGACATCATCAATAAAGCTAACAATAGTCCAAAAACACTGTTTAACATGGTTAACAAATTAGTCCAGCCACCTAGTCATAGTCCCAGTCAATATGAATGTGATGATTTGTGTGGCTCTTTCCTGCACCACTGTCAAACAAAACTGGATGCTCTATGTGGGTCTCTTGGCACTGAACCAACCACTTCTACTTGTGAGCAAGCTCAATCTATTCAACTGTTAAATAATTTTATCTTGACAACTCCAACCATAATCGCTGAGATAATTCTTCTTCATGTCAGTTAGATCCTGCACCCACATTCCTTCAGTGATCAGTTTGATGCATTTCAATCTGGTTTTCGCTCTCATAACAGCACTGAAACTGCTTTAGTTAAGGTTGTCAATGATTTGTTACTCTCTGGTGACTCAGGTAATCTCTCCATTCTCCTGCTGCTCGACCTCAGCTCAGCATTTGATACTGTCTGTCACAAGTTATTACTTTCCCGCATTTCTGAGATAGGTATCTCAGGTGCTGCACTATCCTGGTTCTCTTCCTATTTCACTGATAGACAATACTACATCACTATGCATAATAATAAATCTCCCACTACTTTACTCAGTCAGGGTGTTCCTCAGGGCTCTGTTCTCGGGCCATTACTATTTATTACTTACATCATGCCTCTTGGACATATTATCCGTCGTCATGGTTTTCATTATCACTGTTATGCTGATGATATTCAGATTTATACTGCCTGCAGACCAGACTCCATTCACCAGACCACATCACTATCTACCTCTGTTAATGAGCTAAAGGCCTGGCTCAGTTCTAATTTTCTCAGTTTGAACAAAACAGAAATTTTAATTACTGGCCCCCCTTCACTAACAAAAAATATAGTAAATGCTCCCAGTTTCAACCTTGGTGCTACAACAGTTTTTCCATCTGCTACTGTCAGAAATTTAGGCATTACTCTTGATCCTGCACTGACTCTGGTTGCTTACATTAGAATCAGAATCAGAATCAGAATCAGAATGAGCTTTATTGGCCAGGTATGCTGACACATACGAGGAATTTGTTTTTGTGACAGAAGCTCTACAGTGCAACAGGACAGGGCACAGATAATAAAAGAATAATTTACAAATAGGCAATGTACAAATAGCAAAAACACAATATATAGACAATTATGGTGTACAGGTCTAATATGTGCAGATCTGAAATGAAAAAAATAAGTATGTGTGTTGAATAAATAATTTATAATAGTGTTGTATGTTCCACTTTTAATGTCAAGTGTTCATGAGATGGATTGCCTGAGGGAAGAAACTGTTCCTGTGTCTGGTCGTTCTGGTGCTCAGAGCTCTGTAGCGTCGACCAGACGGTAACAGTTCAAAGAGGGAGTGTGCTGGATGTGAGGGGTCCAGAGTGATTTTGCCAGCCCTTTTGCTCACTCTGGATGAGTACAGTTCTTGGAGAGTGGGGAGGGTTGTACCAATGATTCGCTCAGCAGTCCGGACTACCCTCTGTAGTCTTCTGAGGTCAGATTTGGTAGCTGAGCTGAACCAGACAGTTATTGAAGTGCAGAGGACGGATTCAATGATGGCGGAGTAGAACTGATTCAGCAAGTCCTGTGGCAGGTTGAACTTCCTCAGCTGGCGAAGGAAGTACAACCTCTGCTGGGCCTTTTTCACAATGGAGTCTATGTGATTGTCCCACTTCAGGTCCTGGGAGATGGTGGTGCCCAGGAATCTGAATGACTCCACTGCAGTCACAGTGCTGTTCATGATGGTGAGTGGGGGGAGTGCAGAGGGGTTCCTCCTGAAGTCCACGATCATCTCCACAGTTTTGAGCGTGTTGAGCTCCAGGTTGTTAAGACTGCACCAGACAGCCAGCTCCTTAACCTCCTGTCTGTAGGCAGACTCGTCACCGTCCTGGATGAGGCCGATCAGTGTGGTGTCGTCTGCAAACTTCAGGAGCTTGACAGAGGGGTCTTTAGATGTGCAGTCGTTAGTGTACAGGGAGAAGAGCAGTGGGGAGAGAACACAGCCCTGAGGAGCTCCAGTGCTGATCGTACGAGTGCTGGATGTGTATTTTCCCAGCCTCACTAGCTGCTGCCTGTCTGTCAGGAAGCTGGTGATCCACTGACAGACGGAGGTGGGGACGGAGAGTTGAGTTAGTTTGTTCTGAAGGGTGTCCGGGATGATGGTGTTAAAAGCGGAGCTGAAGTCTACGAACAGGATCCTCACATAAGTCCCTGGTCTGTCCAGATGCTGCAGGATGAAGTGCAGTCCCATGTTGACTGCATCATCCACAGACCTGTGTGCTCTGTAGGCAAACTGCAGGGGGTCCAGTAAGGGTCCAGTGGAGGACTTCAGATAAGCCAAAACCAGTCTTTCAAATGACTTCATGACCACAGATGTTAGAGCCACAGGTCTGTAGTCATTAAGTCCAGTAATTTTGGGTTTCTTTGGGACGGGGATGATGGTGGAGCGTTTGAAGCATGAGGGGACTTCGCACAGCTCCAGAGATCTGTTGAAGATCTGTGTGAAGATGGGGGCCAGCTGGTCAGCACAGATTTTTAGGCAGGCTGGTGACACACCGTCTGGGCCTGGTGCTTTCCTTCTTTTGTTCTTCCTGAAGACCTGGCGCACCTCATCTTCGCTGATCTGAATTGCAGGTGTGGGGGAGACGGGGGTTGCTGGAGGTGTGAATGGTTGTGTGAATGGTTGTGTGGAGAGGTGTTCAGGGCGGGTGTGGGGTGTTTTTTCAAACCTACAATAGAACTCGTTCAGACCGTCTGCCAGGTGTTGATTCTCCAGAGTGCTGGGGGATGGTGACTTGTAATTGGTGATTTCTTTCATACCTTTCCACACTGAAGCAGAATCACTGGAAGAGAATTTTTTCCTTAGCTTGCCGGAATAATTCCTCTTTGCCACTCTGATCTCCTTTTCCAGTGTGTATTTGGCCTGTTTATACAAGACTTTATCCCCCTTTCTGTAAGCATCTTCTTTGGCCTGACGGAGCTGTCTGAGTTTTGCAGTGAACCATGGTTTGTCGTTGTTGTAAGTTAGATGAGTCTTGGTAGGAATGCACATATCCTCACAGAAACTGATGTAAGATGTTACAGTCTCTGTGAGCTCATCCAGATCATTTGCGGCAGCTTCAAAAACAGTCCAATCAGTAAGGTCGAAACAGGCTTGTAAATCCCACTCTGTTTCATTAGTCCATCTTTTAACAGTTCTTAATACAGGTTTTCCAGATTTGAGTTTCTGCCTGTAGGTCGGTATAAGATGAACCAAACAGTGATCAGAGAGTCCTAGAGCTGCCCGTGGGACAGAGTGATATGCATCCTTTATCGCTGTGTAGCAGTGATCCAATATATTACTGTCTCTGGTGGGACATGTAACATGCTGTCTGTATTTTGGCAGTTCACGGGAGAGATTTGCTTTATTAAAGTCCCCGAGAATGATTAAAACAGAGTCCGGGTGTTGTTGCTCTGTCTCTTTGATCATATCAGCGAGTTTCTGTAAAGCGGAGCTCACGTGCGCTTGCGGAGGAATGTAAACACTCACCAGAATGAACGAGTGAATCTCCCGCGGCGAGTAGAAAGGCTTACAGTTAATGAAGAGCGTTTCTAGATCTGAACAGCACATCTTCTTTAACACAGTTACATCTGTACACCACCTCTCATTGATGTAAAAGCACGTCCCGCCGCTGCGCGATTTCCCCGTTGATTCTGCCTCACGATCCGCTCTAATCAGCTGAAAGCTCGGAAGATGTAACGCGCTGTCCGGAATGGCGTCGTTCAGCCAGGTTTCCGTGAAACACAGAGCAGCAGAGTTTGAAAAGTCCCTGTTTGTCCGGGAGAGCAGAAGGAGTTCGTCCGTTTTGTTGGGTAGAGAGCGGAGATTCGCCAGATGGATGCTAGGCAACGCTGTTCTAAATCCACGCTGTCTGAGCTTCACGAGCGCGCCGGCTCGCTTCCCCCGTCTGCGCGTCCTGAAGCGCTTGACCAGAGCTACAGCTCCGCCAACAACAATGTCCAGCAAAACGTCCGAATAATCAAAAACCGGTAAAAGATTCTGTGGTGTGTTCTGCCGAATGTTCAGCAGATCATCCCTAGTAAAACTGATGGTGTTTGAGAAACAAAAAACAGGAAAAACGAACAAAAACAGTACAAACACTGAAGAGCGAAGCACAGTAGCTGCCATCTGCGGCGCCATCTTAGATCTTAGTATTTATTAGTAAACTAGTATTTATTAGTAAACTATCCAGAACTGCATTTTTCCAGCTTTGTCGCTTAGCCCAACTTCGATCATATGTTTCTCCAAAAGATGCTGAATCATTAGTGCATGCTTTTATTACATCACGCCTTGACTACTGTAATGCTCTTTTTGCCGGATTACCATTGCACTCTATCTCTCGTTTACAATATATTGAAAATTCTGCTGCAAGAATATTAACCCATACTAAGCGATCTGCTCATATTACTCCTATCTTATTTAAATCCATTGGCTACCTGTATCATCCCGCATTACTTACAAAATTCTTCTCCTTACTTTTAAATCACTCAGTGGCCTTGCTCCCCCTTATCTCTCTGATCTACTGTCTCCTTACGTTCCGCCTCGATCACTTCGATCGTTAGGATGTGAACTTCTTGTACCTAGATTTCCTCTATCCTCAATGGGTGGCAGATCATTTTCCGTCATTGCACCTAAACTATGGAACTCTATACCTCTGGCACTAAGAACAATAACTTCTCTCTCTGTATTTAAATCACAACTCAAAACCTACTTGTTTACCCAGTACTATCAGTCATATTATGTTCTTTAGACACTCTTAGACACTCATCCTACACTACCAGCTGTAATTTCTGTATCGTTTTGTTTATTTTTTGTTGCATCTTCTATTCTTTGTTTACTTATTGACATTACCTTTTTTTACTTATACTATGTCTGTATCTCTATTTTTTGTACATAATTGTACCATGATATGCAACTGCAATCATGTCTATCCCCGGACTGGGCAACTGTCTGCTGTCCACTTAACTGATTAATTGATTGTGAAAGGACTGTTACGATTATGTGAATCGACTGTCTATTGTGTTTCTGCTTTTGTACAGCGTCCTTGAGCTTGGGAAAGGCACTATATAAATTAAACATTATTATTATTATTATTATTATTATTATTATTATTATTTAGCAGGGGGACCTTGCGGGCGCTGCAGGATTTCAGTCCTTCACGGCGTAGTGTATTACCAATTGTTTTCTTGGTGACTATGGTCTCAGTTGCCTTGAGATCATTGACAAGATCCTCCCGTGTAGTTCTAGGCTGATTCTTCACCGTTCTCATGATCACTGAAACTCCACGAGGTGAGATCTTGCATGAAGCCCCAGACCGAGGGAGATTGACAGTTATTTTGTGTTTCTTCCATTTGCGAATAATCGCACCAACTGTTGTCACCTTCTCACCAAGCTGCTTGGCGATGGTCTTGTAGCCCATTCCAGCCTTGTGTAGGTCTACAATCTTGTCCCTGACATCCTTGGACAGCTCTTTGGTCTTGGCCATGGTGGAGAGTTTGTAATCTGATTGATTGATTGCTTCTGTGGACAAGTGTCTTTTATACAGATAACAAACGGAGATTAGGAGCACTCCCTTTAAGAGAATGCTTTAGGAGTACTCCCTTTAAGAGAGTGTTCCTAATCTCAGCTCCTTACCTGTATAAAAGACACCTGAGAGCCAGAAATCTTGCTGATTGATAGGGGATCAAATACTTATTTCACTAATTAAAATGCAAATCAATTTATAACGTTTTTGAAATACGTTTTTCTGGATTTTTTTGTTGTTCTCACTGTTAAAATAAACCTACCATTAAAATTATAGACTGATCATTTCTTTGTTAGTGGGCAAACGTACAAAATCAACAGGGGATCAAATAATTTTTTCCCTCACTGTATTAAGCAGCACAACTGTTTTCAACACAGATAATAATAAATTTGCATATTATATTGATTTCTGAAGGATCATGTGAGACTAAAGCCTGGTGTACTGATGCTGAAAATTCCTTTTTGTAATCACAGGAATAAATTACATTTTAAAATATATTAAAATAGAAAACAGTTATTTTATATTGTAATACTATTTTATATTATTTGCTATTTCACAATATAACAGATTTTTCTTGTAAAACATACTCATTGAACTTATACTCACAAAAACATGAAAATAATTTTTACAAAAAAAAAAAAAAATTATAATGATTATTAAATGTGTATAAAATATAATATGGAAAATATTTAGCTTCTATAGTTTCTAATATTTAGATTGACACTGTATCTTTTTCTATTCACCAGAACTGTTAGATGTAAAATAAACCTGAAAAGAAATATAAAATTACGACTGTAAATAGAAAAATAAAAATTGACAAATCTCATCATTTTTGTACGGTGTTTAGAAAACAGAGCTAACAATAATTGACAAATTCTGTACATTTTAACATTTTATTTTTATTACTGAACATTTCCACAGACCCCAAGCACTCAATTTTGAAAACCCTTGTTAACTTGTTTTATGACGCTTAAACATCACTTATATATTATTCACTGGCTTTTTTGTAGGATGAATAGGAAAAACAACAGGGAGAAATACAGAGGACCGAGACATGACCCATAGGTCCCCATGTGCAGAACAGTGTAGCAAATCTGTGCCAGAGCTCTGAGAATGTGCATTTTACTGAAAAACAAGACAAAAGCACTGATTAGAAATAGTATTTCTGGCAGTGTTCCTCATTAAAATTACCATGCAGGATTTCCTGAGCATTTCTTGTTAATTACGCTGGTATAATTTAGTGGTAGACGACAGCTAATGATTCAGACAGAGATGCAGTTGAGGACAGAGGAACATTCGCTCATAGTTCATTACGAACGCCTGATCTAACCACATTACATTCACACGGTCTGAATGCAGCAGAGAAACGATACAGGTGATAGAAACTTTTGCCATTAATACTTCACAGCCTTAAAGAGAAAGCAAGTTTCCAAATTATATTTATCAGAAAATGAGAAAAACAACCCCAATAAAACATCCAATTTTCTTGTTCAGCAATGAAATCGTTCAGCGTTCAGAATAGCGTGCTCATGCTGGAGCGAACGCATGGTGAGATGTGGTCTGCTTATTGTCACTGAGTCCCTCATCATTTGTCTCATTTCCTCTTGCTGGGATTGTTACCTCCTGCGCGAGGAGCGCATTATTTCCAATCAGTTCAATAAGAGCTGAGCGTATCTCTACTGACACATGGACACAAGTCATCCACAAGATTACGAACTCAGAAAAACAACATTAATTTACATCCTATAAGCAAATATTTTCTTATGTGCGAAAAAGAAGCAACGTGCAAAAACAAATGCCGAAAAATACAGTGTCTTGGGTATGAATTTCATATTTTAGTTTGCAGGGAGCTGTTAAAATTTCTGGGTAAAGAGATACGTTGGGATGTGATGTCATGCCTGCAAATTCGTCTAAGATCTATCGAGTGATCCGCCACATCACGGTCAAATTACGGCCCAGAATGTCATACTGGCTATGGCATTATAATGCAGTGAAATCAATAACGCTCCACTACGGTAATCCATCTGCTCTTCAGCACTGACCTATTGGAGAAGCACTGTCAAATGCTAACCCGCTCAATACAGTCAAGCCGAGCAGGATATGATATGATAATGAAGGTCAGATCGCTGATCACAAGCTGCACAGAGGTCAGTCTGTTACTGCGTAACACATCCATGAAGCATTCAAAGTGTTTTATAAGTACTCAAATAAAGAACATAATTAAACTGAAGAAAAAAACAGTCAATTAGGACTTTTCAACTCAACCAAAATAACCTTTTTAAATGGATTTGGGTTAGTCTTTCAGAAGCTTAAATTCATTTAGTTATCCCTACCAGATGCAATTAAAATCTGAAGGACTGAGCGAGATTCAAACTCAGGTCATGCATTACCATGTTCACTCCTCTGAAAAAGTCACACTTTAATGCTGCATTAAAAGTTTGGAAAATAGATTTCACAAAAATATTACAATTCAGATAATTGTTAACAATAAAAGTGTTAATTATTATGGATTATATATTAGTGATGTTCGGTTCTTGAACGAATCGTTCTTTTGAGCCGGTTCTCGGCAAGTAACCGGTCGAGCCGGTGTCATGAGAAATCGAGTCCCCCCTCGAAATCGGGTCCATTTAGGACCCCAAGCGATCCCATTGGCTCAAATTACTTTTAATAGGTACTCATTTAGTGCCTGAATACAATTCCTACAAAATCATGTAATGATAAATGCTGTTTAAACTACGTTATAATGATAATTAATGTCTGTATTCGTTAGCTTATGTACTAGCATAGCATACATATACCTGATTAGCTGCATAGCTTATTTTATACAGGAATTTGCACTTATCCTTCATGTTCACAATTATTTTTTAATTATATTATAAATTAAGTGTTAAATGTAAAATTTTTTATTTTATAAATAAAACTAATTAATGATTTTAATTTTTTTCACTTAATAGGATATTATTACTTTTATTTATTAATTAGCAGTTAATCAAGTGTAAGAAATTATGTTTAATTTGTTTCAATTATGCACTATTTTGTTCTATTATGTACTATATAGTAAGCCATACGTTTTTACATTAATATCTTTATGTATTTATTTAGCCAATGGGATCACTCGGGGTCCTAAGCGGACCCGATTTCGAGGGGGGACTCGATTTCTCATGACACCAGTTCACAAATCGAACTGAATCGAACTTTAGTTCCAGGTTGATGACGCAGGACGCACAGCTGAAGTAGCACGTTTGACTCTAAAAAACCCGAATGAGCCGTGGCGAAGTTTGCCGAGGATTACCGAAGATTCTGATGAGCGAGTTGACGATACTTTGCAAGCCTGAGGCGCGTACTGGAAATATGCTTATTATGACTCTTAATAATTTACATTTTATTAAAATCT